>OY829478.1:1393556-2593556 GCA_963691745.1 Ditula angustiorana
GACCGCAATAGTTCATTATATACGAAGTTAACATGGGTGGACAAGTGCAAAACACGAAATCTGATATTCACCCAGGTACACTAGGGGTGTCGCTCTTAACTTTTGTGAAACTTAAAAGTTTTTACATTAAAACATTTATTTGGGTTTACCTAGGTATAATGATTAACTAGATTACAAATAGATTTGGGTAATTAAAAAAAAACAAAATTATAAAAAATAATTGAAGATTTCAAGATGGCGGCTATATTTTCTCATTCTGTTAACGGATTTGTTGTCGGAGACCACAAAGTTCCTTAGATATCGATTTTGAAAACAATCGGTCGAATAACTAAAAGATTCAAGATGGCGGCTACTTTTATTTATTTTATCTACACATATATCATAAATGCTCTATAATGCGTTCAGAAACCGTAGGCAATGACCAGCATTATAACAACCAATATTATTATGAGAATTTTTCTAATTTGTTTCTATATTTGTTCAAATTCATTTTTTATTACATTATTTTTATGTGTACAGTCTATAGACATTTAATAGGTACCTAGGACTAGTAGCTAGTAGCAATGCAGGTCATTGCCGTATGGCTTCTGAACCCATCATAAAGTACTTATGATATGTGTGTAGATAAAGTAATGTATGCAACTGTACATAATTAGGTCTTAAAACACTCGTGTGGTCCTATTATGAAACTCGCTGACGCTCGTTTCATAAAACCACACTCGTGTTTTAAGACCCCTCATTATGCAACAGTTGCATAAAATACTATTCTTAACGGATCTTTATTAAGCTCGCGGACTATCTCGACGCGGCAGCCGCGACTGATGGCCGCCTTAGCAGCCTTAGCGGCCGTGTTGAGCGTGCGTCTGTGTGCGTGCGTCGGTTCCGAGCGTTTGTACGTAGATTCCTTACTGGTTATATCTATACTGTGCATGTACTTTACAGGCACATTATAAATGCTGTGAGTAGTTGCAGTTGAGTTACAGACTGTCACATGTTAACCACTGTATGTCTATTGTTTATGTGTTTATGTTTGTAATTTGTACCTTTTCAAATCAAAAAATAATAATAAAAAATTACAAAATTATTTTCTTTCTTTCTTCACATGGTCTGGTGAACGTTAGTGTCAGATCAGAAACAATATCATGTGTGGAGACTCACCTGATAATTATTGTAATCGAAATTTACAATAATATTGTATTTTTAGCGGAAACTGGAGCTGATGTTGCAGGTTCGAATCCTGCCATTACCGTAATTGTTCTTTGTGTTGTCATTCATTTTATAGCATTTTAAATTTCACCTGATAATTCTCTAGGACAACAAACATCAAGGCTCAACGACTTCAGTGGCCCTCACATGACTGGCCGAGTTTAGTTTATCTCTATCTGCGTCCCTTTCTTATGACACTAGTTAGACAGAGACGCAGGGAGGGGTTAAACTAAACCTGGGCTGTCATGTTAGAGCCGCAGGCATCACATGTCCAGCATGGGCAGCACACCCCAACCCTTGAATACGAATTTAAATAAATAAAATAAAAAATCCTTTATTGCCACTACTAAAAAAGCCAGAATTTTATAAACTTAACTCAAAAATTACAAAAATTGATGAAAGCTTAGATTTCATTTATAGGAAATACTATAAATGAAATCTAAGCTTTCATCAATTTTTGTAATTTTTGAGTTAAGTTTATAAATTTCTGGCTTTTTTTAGATCGTCAGTATAATTAAAAAACATAGTAAAACGTGTATTTTGACATTTATAATGTAATTTTATGTCGACTGAATATAAAAACTAAACTAAATCAAAGTGTCTTTATTTGCCAGAATATGGTAACAAGATAATATCAATATAATGTCGTAGACTTTTATAATCCACCCCCCAGATCAAAGGGGAGGATTGATAGGTATGTCAGTTTGATTACGACCCCACTGGGGTCATTTTAATTAGCCTAACCGACTCCACAGCCGGTATGGGAGGGGTGCTATATGGTACCCTTGACCGTGTTGACTTTAAATTGCTGAATAAGTAACCTATTTACCCATTTTGTTTATACAACATAGGAAGGAAAACAAGCAAGTGGGTCACCTTATGGTTAGTGATCACCACTGCCCATAGATACCCGCAATACCAAAGATATGAATGAATGAATGAATGAATGAATGAATGAATGAATGAATGAGTCGTTTATTCACAAGAATATATCGATACCTTGGGGCTCAAAGGGCGTAAACGCCATTTTGGCGAAAATGAGATTTCAATGTCATCTTACTCAGTTTTTTTTTCTCTATCGATCTGTATACTCAAAGTTCTAAAATTCCGATAAAAGTTGTGTTTACGCCCCTTCATGTCGAGGCCTGTAAACACAATATTTTAAGTTTTTTGGTCGTATAAGCAAAGAAACTTCTTGTCAGAAATTTGAAGGGCGTAAAAGTCTTTTCGTTTTTAAAATTAACAACTCAAAGGCGTTTAGGCCCACATATATTTCAGTATTATAAAACAACTTGACTGATACGCCCTATAATCTTTTAATTTTGGTTTTTATGTGGCGTTTAAGCCCAGAGTACTTTTTTGTTTTAAAGTTAGATGCCTTATACGATTACTAAAATACTCATGACCAAAACAGATAATTTATTTTACATCCTGGATGGAATCTTGTTATCAAAACTTTTGAAGTTGTAAGTTTTGAAATTATCGAGTTAAGGGCGTAAACGCCTAAATGCCCATACAAATTTTTGTTTTTTGACAACTTGACTCTTACGCCCCATTGAAATGGGACGTATGAGTCAAGTTGGGTATAGAAATTACTAAGACCCATAATTATCCTGAATGTTAATTATGGGTCTTAGTAATTTCTTTTTACTATACCCAACGACTATATTTAGACCCGACAAGGCTACGAAAAGTCCTTTTAATTACTGTTTATGTCTAAGTTTAAAAAGTTGGTTATAGAAGTTTATTCTAATTATAAATATGGTATTTTTGTCATGCACTTTACTAAATTGCATTGTGGGAGTGGAAATGGTCAGTTAAGTTACATAGCGGGGTTAACATTGGTTCCTAACCTGACATCATGAGGATAGTCAATGGTCAATGACAAACCCGCATAATTTTATAACTTAGGTTTTCCATAAATAAACAAATACATTAATAAACCTGTCAACTTTTTCTAGTAAAATATAAAAATTAATAAACAGAAAGTAAGTTAATAATGAGTTAAGTACCAAAAATTTTACTTTAATTAGTGCAATAACGTCATTTTACATGTTAACGCATACACCATTTCGGACATACCCAAACTTAATGTAATATAATAATTTTGTATAAAATTTAATTATTTGGAGTTTAATATTCTGTTCCGTTAGAACGTTATATTATAGTTTTAAACAATCAATTTTTTTATAATGGTCATTGGAATCAGAGAGGACAGAAACACGAGTGACAGATTTATTTTAAAAAATTATAATAATGGCAATCCGAGATCATAACAAAAATAAGATGGTATAAATTAATATGAAACTTTTATGAATAACAACATATAGTAAGAAAAAAGCTATAAATATTAAGATTTTACATGAGATGTCACGGCTCATGGCGCTCCTAATGCGATCCTTGATTATTTTGTCAATATCAAAGTAATAACAATAAAATCATTTTTTGTAGCTAATGCTAAACAATAAAAACAAAGCATTTTAAGTACTAATTAGTCAGTCAACATCAAATTATACTTTAACTGTAGAAGTAGCTTCTTAAAAGGTGAAAATTTTATTTAACTTCTGCCTCCATTTGTGTTAATAATAGCCGGCTTATTTAATTTCCAAACTAAAAAAGGGTAATTAAAGTCAAAATTTTTAAAATTTACCTTTTATCTCTTTTGATAGTGAAGTCTCTGGTTAACGAGCTAGATTTTGTTTACAAATTCTGGCCGCAATTGTTTGCTGTGTTTCTCAACTAAGAAAAATGAGAGGAAGATGGCTATGTAATTGCGGCTAGAAATTGCCAAAAACAAGCCTGTTGACCAGAAGCTTAAAAAAAGAGTAACTACATGACTATAAAATTACAAAACGCAAGAAACTGCTATAATTTTCTTGTGAATTGGCGGTTATGCCCTACAGTTCTTTCACAGTAGACATTTTTTGGGGTGTAAATGACATTAAATTGTATTTTTTTAGGGCGTAAAGGGAACTTAACTTTTTAATTATTAAAGTTACGTAAATATTTATAAATTAGGATTATGCAGTAAAGAATTTGAAGTTTTTTGGTCTAAGATACACTTTTCTAGCTTCAAAAACCAAAAAAATATAAAAAGAAAAAAAATTTTTTTTTAGTTTTTTGGCTGTACTGAAAAATCGCCTTTTGGCGTTTACGCCCTTTGAGCCCCAAGGTATCGATATGGTACATTCCAAGATCTTAAGGCCAAGATGGCAAACAGTGCTTCCCACAATATATTCAGCCAAGGTTAGCATGTGAAAATTTTGTCTTAAAAAATAAAGCGAGTAAAAAACTTATTATATTATATGATATTGCAAATACGTTGCCAATCCCTCTGGTTTACTGACATTACTGGCACAAGAGGTATTTCATCTTAGCCCTCTGGCTAAGATGGAATACCTATTGTGCCAGTAATGTGTCGGCTGTCTTGCTGTCCGGAATACAACAGTGCAAGCACTGCTGCTTAACGGGCAAGATGGTGGTAACGATCCGGACAGACCTTGCACAAGGTCCTACAACCCCCATGTTTTATAAGTAACCATACCTATAATTAAAGAATCGATAATTATACCAGGTCTGCTGGATCCAGTAGCGCCTCTTTCAAACTATTTTTTTTTTCAGCAGGTTTATTGGAAGCACTAATGAGTGTCACAAATTTTACCACCGGTTCGGAGAAATCTCTGATGAGAAGATACACCGTAAACTCAAGAAGTTATCATTAAAAAAAATACATTGATATTTTTATATCAAAACTAATCATAAGTATTTAAACACAGTAGTAGGTGCAATATCGTGTCATAAATAGTTAACAACATTCTTATCTAAAATTTCAGTTTTTCCACCATAATCTGCGTGGACTTAGATCTATCAAGTCTATCTAAAAATCAAAAATTTAATATTTTGAATTTCCGGGTTGATGGTAATGAAGTTAACACAAAATGTTACTTGGAATAAAGCTTCACATTTGACGGTAATTGTATTTTGTATCCAATGAGTGGCTTTTTCGAACAGATAAACCGACAATCAGACAAAAATAAAAAGTATTATTTACTTTCTATAAAATAAGTGCTTACTTATTTTTCGCGTCTTCCAGTTACTTTTTTTTATTATTATTATTAAACTTTTATTTCGGAAATCTCCATATCTTTTTACCTGACTACGGCAAAGCCACAAGGAAGGGTTATGTTTTAGCAGTCTATGTATGTATGTTTGTATTTACCTACCTATGTTCCACCGTAGTGCCTAAACGACTAATCCGATTTCGATAAATGAGGTGTCAAACAATTCATTATTATAGTCCGGGTGACATTGGCTTATTTTATTTTCAAAAATCTTTAAAGTACAGACACGAAAAGTGATGATGACTAGATTTTATTCCCGACCTGTGACTCGAACCCGCGCTAAACGGCAACCTCCCCTAATCACCGGCGAATTCCCGGAGCCGAAACATTATCTATCCCTTAATCGTCTCTACCTGCATCCCTTATTTTTTAAATTGACTTTTTTACAGTGATATCAGACCGCTATTATTTTGTCGTAAAATATTTATGGCAATTGTGATCGAAGTGTTTTAGTGGACTTCTTGTTTAAGAGGATTGTGAACCCAGCCCGAAAAAGCGCTCCCCATACAAACGGCGATAACGTTTTCCACCCTCTAAACCTTAACCTGTCATTGCCATAGGTTTAGGTAGGTAAGTTTTTGGTATGTTATCATTATGTCTTGGAACTAGGTTTGAATGTTTTGATTTTCTTAATATTCTTCATAGATTTGACGATATTTGCATTTTAGCAATTTCATACAAAACAAAAAAGCGTCAATATTTTTGAAACTATTAAGAATATTTATAAAATCAAAACATACAAACCTAGTTCTGGGGCATGATGACAACATACAAAAAAATCATGGCTATAGGTTGAAGTTTAGAGTTTGTATGGAGAGCGCTGGGTTCACACCCCTCTTAAGCGGGTATCTTAACGTGTAAATAGTGATTTTAAAGATGTCGTGTAATTTTGTAATATTGAATGGAATATGTCATGACCACTATGTCACAATCCATTTGGCCACACTGTAGTCACCATCAAATATAGGAGGCTTCTGGGCGTGTTCTAATATTTTTACCACCTAGCCTGCTCCGATATATTTAATGCTGACTATATCACACTCTCACAGAATACCGCTGTGAAGTAGTAGCTTGCTATTCCGTTTCATACAGGGACTTGCGGACCCACGGGAAGGAGGGGGAACGTAAAGAGTAAAGGTCGACAACTGACTAGCAATTATCCTAGGGTTATTGGTCCCCATGGGCGGCGGTGAACACTTCCAATCATATGAAGCTTCCCATCGGCGGGTGGGAAGATATTATGCAAGGTTCATCCGCACTGCATAAACTGCATTATTGTTTCAGCGTGGAGAGCAAGACAGCCGGTGCAGTTACTGGCACAGGAGGTATCCCATCTTAGTCCTCTGGGTAGCAACTCATGTGCAATCTCATTGGTGTTGCAGATGTCTCAATAGACGGTGAGATAGGTGGTGATTACTTACCTTAAAAAAGACATGGCCCGCATGTTCGTTTTTCCATTAAAAAAAAGTTTTTTTTTTGGGTTTTTCTATTGGTAATCTACTTCTAAGGCTAACTGTACGTGCCGTAACACCCACGTGCTACCTACATTATGTCACTAAAGGAGTGGCGAAAGGGTTGAAAAGTGTCAGGGTGACAAATGTTAGGTCATTATTTAGCGATCAAGATAATGGTGATCCAATGACCATCGCGATGGTGATATGCTGTCGTTGACACCTTTGGATCTTGTTAGGGCTTTTTTTCTAATTTTTAAGTAGTATATGTTTTTGGATTTCTTATTATTATAAAGAGAAGAATGCGGCCAACATCGGAAGAGATCTGTCCTAAATGTTGAACCTTGGTTGTGCTTTTAGCTGTGACGTTGTTCGTGGTTTTTTGTAAAGCAAGAAGTAAAATAATTATCAGGAAGTAAGTGCGTCGCCAGCCAGTGGCCCTATCCTATGGCCGGGGTGACGGAGGGGGAGGCAATTCGTACCTCTTGGCTATTCCTATATCAGGTTGTTATAGGTATCTTTCGGTATTTCTTTATTATTTTAAAATCCGTTGTACTAGTTATAGTATGACGTTATGGCGCACCAAACAGATTTTAAACCAATTAGATAACATCAACAGGTTGTCTGCTACGTAAATGTTTCTTTACCCGCTTTGTTATTCAAATAATCGACATCGTTATCTGTCGGGTACATAGCGAACTTTTAAAAACAAGCGCAAGCTTCAGCGCACAACTTGCGTCTCATTGGAACTTTGTTGTCCGTTGAAACTAGTTCATGAAGATTCCGCTAGATGGCATTCAAAACAAAGTCAACCACCGCATGTTTTAATTGGTTCGTTCAGGTTCCGCTAGATGGCATTAAAACCAAAGTACATAATTAAATTTTATTGAGCTATAAAAAAAGACTTTAGTGCAAAAACACGCATAAATACAAATATTGTAATCATTTCTAACAATCAGTCTCACGAAGGCAGATAATTTCTAAATTGGAACATAGTTTTTCATCCTAAATTGTATTTTCATTTCGATGGCTACCTACAGCTAGGTAGCTAATTAGTATGTTAGACCTTTTTCTTCCATTTCGTCCCTTACTTTTTGGGGTTCTGGCCAAAACAGCATAAGTAACGTAGAACCTGAAAAAAGAAAATACTTTTAGGTAATTAAGTTAAGGTCTCCTTAGATACCTTCCACAAAAAGAAATAAGTAACTTTAAACCCAGAAATGCCGTGTTGTTGAAGAATCTTCACATGTTTGGTTAGATGTGATACATAAGAGCGTCTGCATTTAGCCTTGGACATGAGTTGCGTTGCGGCCATGTACCGTAATTCAGTGCGACAATGTTTCTGTTCCGACCTTAACTTCCGTATAGCATGTCTACTGTACTCATAATAGTAGTTTATGTGCTGCTATATAAAGAGAGGCCTTAAAACACGAGATTGGTTTTATGAAACGAGCGTCAGTGAGTTTCATAATAGGATCACACGAGTGTTTAAGGCCTAATTATATACAGTTGCATACATTACTTTATCTACGCAAAAGCAAAAAACCGTAACAGAAAACACCAACAAACGAATTATTTTACAGCTGTTCCAAATTTAAACTCATAACATTACAGAAATCGGTACTATAATGACCACTAAAGTTCAGATTTACCTACAACCACAAACAAGAAAGTTCTCATACTAAAATTGGTTGCAATAATAATGCTGGTCATTTCCTACGGTTTCTGAACGCATTATAGAGCACTAATGATATGTGTGTAGATAAAAGTCATTAGGTAATATCTACTCTCTCGTCGGCGGAGCACTCGCTAAATTTCGCAGATTTTCCCATGGAACATTTTAGCAAACTTTAACTGTTGGGTGAATGGACTTTTTCTTGCTGTTTATTCTGTCTTGTCACACAAGAGACAACTGTAATAGAGTTTGTTTAAAGACTTGAAAAAGATGATAACTGATAAATAATATGTCCATTATTGATCAAATTAAGTACAACTTTTTGGTGAATTTTAGAAAGTAACCACGTACCTAACCATGCCAACGAGTGGCAAGAAAATATTAACTGACCCATTTGATAAAACGATCCAATTCCTAAATATAAGAAATAGGTACAGTCAGCCTCAGAAATAGCTTACAATTAAGAACCTTGTCATAGGTAACGTATGAAATGAAAGTTGCTCGAATTTGTCACGACTGACAGCGACAAGGTACTAAAGTGTTCAGCTACTTCTGAAGCGTGGTAAAGTTCTTACCAGCACTAAAGGCGCCAAATAGTGTGAAAGCCAATTCACAGTGTGTGTGCAAAATGGCGCCCAGTATGTAGGAGCCTGCGGCGGCGCCCCCTCGCCCCACCATGTACATTACACACATTGCCATGGCTCTGAAAAAAAAACACACACACAAAACTTAAAATTGATTTTTAACCTAGTTAGGATGGTAAAGTAGCACGTCTGCTCAGTAGGAGAAATTAAAAACATCTACAATATTAAGAAATAAATTTAAATGATAATGACAACTCAAAGAAAAATTTGGGTAATGGCATGATTCGCACCTGCAACATCATTATTATTTTTTATTTCAATTATTAAAAAAAACGGAAGTAAATTTCCATTACAAAATTTTTACGATATTGTGGTCAAGCGAAAGCTTGTGTTTACATACATTATACATTTTTTTACCTCTTCGAGTGTTCAAATAGTGCTGCTGCTGTCTATAATTCTGCTGGTGATTTATTAAGGCCAAAAGTAATTTAAAATAAATACTTTTATTCAACTATGGGTGCATAAATATGCCCTTCGGTCGACATGATACCGCTACTCATGTTGCTACCGATATTTTAAAAAGTAGTAGTAGGCGTAAGTAAATTCCTACAACTTAGTTTATTTACTTCTGCCCCACCCTTTAAAAATACTAGTTAAAAAATCTATCCCCACTCCTTACCTCAAAGATGTAGGGAAGACATCGACAGCTATAGCAGCCAGGATGGAGGCCGCACAACCAGCGCACAGCGCCAGTATGAGCAGGGCTGTCGCGGCGCCCCCTTGCGGTACAAACCCTGAGGCTATGGTTGCCACCCCACAAATGAACATTATGCCGTCTGGAAGGAGATTTAAGCAGTCAGTACTTATTGGGTGAATGTTAAGAGGAAACACAAGGGCCGTTTTTCCATACAAACGTCGTCCCCTGTTTCCTCTCTGGATAATGCCAATAGAGCAATGTTTTTTTCCAAAAAATCGATGGCCACTATTATGCATGTCCCTATGTTTTCCTTTTTTCAATAAATTAATTATTAAAAGAGATATGAACATTAAAAAACTTAAAAAATTGGCCAGATTTTCGGCTGCGTTCATACATTCAGAAAACAAATTTAACTAGATTATTTAAAAAAGGAAAAAAATAGGAACACTGCCAAAGCCTTTCTTTAATTTTTAATGAAAAAAGTAGTTAAATCGGTTAAGTTTTGGAGAAGGAATCGTTGATTTGTGTACTTTAAATAGGTATTTTCAGTCCAAGCTGCAGCTGTCTCTAATGCGCTCTGCGGGGGGAGGCTTGATAGATGGAGGCAGCAATAGATTTTACAAATACCTATTTTTCAATTCTCTAGGCCTTGAGGTTTCCTCTTAAGAGTCAAGGATAGAGTTAAAAAATAGTTATTATGTAGTTGTTTTTATTTCTTACGAGTGTAGAGGTGCGGTACGACAGGATTTTTGGAAATTTCACCATGAAGGGGGTACAAGGGCGGTGGAAGTTATAAGTTAGTGTTCAGTTTAAAATCTAAGCGGGCAAAGGCGCAGGCGAAAGCTAGTATTAGATATATCGATGTTATCCTAATATTGGATTACGAATTACCTTTACGAAAACACTTTGAGGCATTTTCAGCAAGTATCACGGTAGTATTTAATTCCAATTTGTATTAGAATGAAAAATGATAGGTCATTTAATACATAACATCTTTACATAATACAGGAAGGAAAACAATCAAGTGGGTCAGTTGATGGTAAGCTATCACCACCGCTCACGTTAATGGGAAAACCCACAACACCAAAGAGACAGATGCGTCGCCATTTCCAGCTCAGAAGGCTAAGATAGAACACCACTTGTACCAGTACTTTCACCGACTGTCTTGATCTCGAATTAGCGAGCAAGATCGAGGTAGCATCTGGATAGACCTTGCAAAAGGTCGTACCATCCCCAGAACGACCAAGATAATGTTGAATCCTACATTTGAACCATGTACATCCTTAAATTACTTACTATATAACGCCTTCTTCCCAATCCTGTTGATGAAGACCCCGATAGCCAGGTAAGTGATGGCGAACACGGCCCCCATGGCCATGGATATGGGGAACACCCCCACGGAGACCCGGGAACTGCAGAACATGTCTGTGTGGGCTAGTGCCATGGCTTGCTGGAACATGAACAATGACAACGTTCAACCTTTACTCAGTCAAAGTCAAAGTATCTTTATTCAGGTTAGGTTTTTTTAGAGGTGCAATTTATGAATCTCACCAAGTGACTAAAGCTCATCAAGATGGCCATATCTCTACGAAACACGGCCATTTTGGTAAGCTTTAGTCACCCGGTGAGGTTCAAAAATCGCACTCCAGGAGGCACTTATAAAAGGCATAAAATTTACCACAAATTTCCTGTTGGAACAATAACTTTTACTTTTAGGTACAAGGTCAAAACTAGCTAGAAGTATCCTCAAAGTCAAACTCATGCGTGTTATAATGGGACATCACTCTAGCACCTAGTAATTTTTCACGATAATATAATGGAATCTGTACAACATAGTAGGTATAGGGACATAGATCACTTTAGAACCCGGGTAATTATTCACGATAATGGAATTGTATTTGTATAACGCATCTGCACTCTCTTTGTTGTTACAGGTGTCTATAGGCGGTGGTGATCACTTACCATCAGGTGACCCACTTGCTTGTTTGCCTTCCTATGTTGTATAAAAAAAAATAAAGTATAAAAAAAAACAATTTTCGGGATCATTTCCAAACACCCTTGTCTAAGATAGGATCATTTAGTTTATAATACTACGCCGGAAAAAGGAGAATGGGCAAATTGTCCCAAGTACTGTATACAGTTGTGCTATATCTTATTAGAAAGCTCTCAATAAGAGCTTATTTTTTTTATATGACAGCAAAACCGAGATGTTTGCAGGGAAAAAGCTACAGCCCATTTTATACCTCACTTTGTACTAGCAGTTGTATGAAAGTATCTGTAAAATCATTTTCGAGATATAGCCGAAAGATTTTAACCACGCATTACTGAGGCCACTAGAAGTAAAAAACGTAATGGGAGCATAGGTCTAATTTGCTGTTTTTTTTTTTTTCATACAAAACAATGATTAATGCTGCAGACACCTGGTCTTCGAAACATAGCCTATGATGATCCTTACACCGAGTACTACACGTCCATACTACTCACTATTGTATACAAGGGTTGGGACAGCACCCATACAAAAATGCCCATTCACCTTTAAGTCTTCTTGACAATAGATTTGAATCTTGTTTCTTTTTATTCAGTAATAAATGGGTGTTCTTTAGTCATAAAGATTAATGTGATATTGAGGATACCAAACTTACAGTTTCATTCTTCGTTCTCTCTGTAATGATTTCACAGATGGAAATGCTGCGCTCGCTTGTGTTCTGGAGGATGTTGTTGATGACTTCTGGGACCCACATGTACAGACCACTTGCCCTGGATAAAAAAGGCCAGTTTATGTCATCTACGTACATATATGGCGAATGAACATTTATTAACCCACTGGTAGGGGTACCAGTGGGTTCTTAAGTTGCGTTCAATTTATTGTCAAAATTATAAATCAACAAGTACAAATAAATTTCGGACGAACTGATTGCGTCATAGAAAGAAAACACATTGGAAATGCCTTACGGCCATGGCATGAGAGTTGATGGAGTAAATTGACTGAATGCGATTGCTTAGCGCATGGCAATTTGGCAGGTGATAAAACTACTTTGGTTATCTAGACAACATGATATTTTGTAGCGTCAACCAATGGCATCTACAGAATATTATGGGTTTGACATTGACGATCGACACAGTTTGACGTTTGCTTTCGCTCCCTTACGTCAAGTTCATAATTTTGTCGTTTTACCTAGCATTACCACTAACTGAACCTGCACCTTGTGCTCTCTCTCGCTGAGCGTCCCGGCAACTCTCTACCGATCCAACAGATGGTGCTGTAATACTTACAGTTTAAGATAACATTTATTTCTAACACTTAATCGCCGTCAAATATTTTCACGGATGTGTGATCTTCCTAAGAGTTTCTGTTCATTATGAAACGCTAGAAACTTCAAAATATTAACAAAGTTAGTTAACCCGTGGTAAACCCATTGGCTTGCGCGGTTGATGTATGTTTTAACACCTCGACAGGCACAGAACCAGACAGTGGAAAGTTCTATTGTTACAACCATGTTACAGAATTTACAACGTTTACCACCACCTTGCTCGCTAATCCTGCCGCTATGCAGCAGTGCTTGCACTGTTGTGTTCCGACGTGGAGAGCAAGACAGCCGGTGCAATTACTGGCACAAGAGGTATTCCATCCAGAGGTTAGCCCTCTGGGTTGACAACGCATCTGCAATCTCTTTGGTGTTGCGGGTGTCTATAGGCGTTGGTGATCACTTACCATCAGGTGACCCACTTGCTTGTTTTCCTTCCTATATCATAAAAAAACGATAGAATATAGGTACAGCTGTTTAGCGTCCGTCACGGTGTTATAATACTTTATTCTTACAATTCGGTATTGCACCAAATCGAATGACATACAATTAAGTGTGAAATTGTGGTACAATTTCAGAAATGATAGCAGTAAAAAACTACTCAAATGAGAACGATAAAAGAAAACATTTTTGGTTTCAAAACATGCTCATTAGAATCCAGATAAAAATTTAGATTTTCATAATGGGAGTAATTGGTTAAAAGCTATATTATATTATTTTAAAATAAACGTGATTTTGTGTTGCACGCTCGTGTAAAATATATAAGAATACCGTATTTTAAAAAATATTTTAATTATTACTAGTGACTCGCTTTAGTTTTGCACGGATACAATAAGGATAAACAGGTTCCGTAAATAAATATAGCTCGACTTGGCGGGGGCACTGCCGTGCCCCCAGATTTCTAAATGGCAGTTAAGATCGTAGCACAATCCGTTGTTTAATTTAGGACGGTGACCGAATGTATGAGGACGGACAGAGGCGATAGCAACCGTTTAAACTATGTGCTAGTACTACCTATTTAAAGATAAAGACGACAAACGATTTTACAAAAATAACTTACAGCATAAAAACAGCAAACATGGAGATGTGAGAAATGAACACACATCTCAAAAGCGGCGGTCGGAAGATGTGAGAGAAATTCTTTAGCGCTCCTGCGAAGCCTCCGGTCTTAAATGCCTCAGCATCACCGATGGTCGTCACCTTTTCCACCTGAAATCATGGTCACTATCAATTTTTTAGCTCAATTATTAGTAATATATATATTTTTTAAATCTTCTATAACAATTGCGCTAGTGTAGGGGCAACTACTCAACCTGTGGACAGCTGTAACTGTGCACAATCTCTATACCTATCTTAGAGCTATCTATCACATCGTTGGTGCAACCGATCATCATCATATCAGCCGGAAAATAGACCTTCCCCAATAATCTCCACGACAGTCGGTCTTGTGCTGCTCGCATCCACCGGTTTCCAGCGATCCTTACCAGATCGTCGGTTCACCTTATGGGAGACCTACCAACACTTCGTCTTCCGGTAGGTGGTCTCCGCCCCAACGGCCATCGGCTCTACGAGTATTGTGCCCCGTCCACTGCCACTTAAGGTTTGCAATTCGTAGAGCTTTGTCGGTGATTTTGGTTCTTCTGCGGATCTCCTCATTCCTGATTTGATATGCTTCTTTATCTCGTGCCTTCTCTTTGGCCTACTGAGGGCAGCGAATAGAGAAACATGGGGATTGCTCAAAAGATGGGAGACTATAGCTCTACGATTTAGAGAGTACCCACTGGTAAAGCAGTTGCCTCTACTTCTTTGCTGAAGTATTGGCATTGCGATTCCGCCTGGCTATGAAGTCAGCCTTATGGACATACTTTACCGCAGTGGTTCTAACTTGACCGGCCTAAATTTTACTTATCCCTCAAAGCTTCTCTGTCAAACTAGTGATATACTCGTTCGAATTGCTTGACCACTTTTAGACCGTGTTACAAAGGGATAAGGTTAAAAAGTGGCCAAGCAATTACTTGCTAGACTACAACATCATTTTATCATTATTTTCAGCCTGCAGAGCAGGCTGCTGGACTACACAAAGAGATAAAATGAGATAAACTAAACTTAGCCCATCATGTTAGAGCCACTGGGGACTGATTGAGGAGATAAGTATTAGAGCAAGTAATTTTATTAAGTTACGTTTTTTACTTAGTCCATTTCTTAGATATTGAAGTAGTGTTCATTGTTTTATCATACCGGATAGTTATTGGCCGAAGTCCAGTGGTTCCAGGAGTACATCTTAGCCAGCACTGGCATGGCCGCCTCGGGTCCTCTCGACGCCAGGAGGAACCTCGGACTCTCCGGGAGGATGAACAAGATGGCTGCAGCTGCCAACCCTGGCGCGCACCACGACCAAACGAACGCGCGCCACGAGGTGATGGTGACACCCAGGATGGTGAATGACCATTTGCCAGGAATGATCAGCCAAGCTAGTCCTGAAACAAATTTGTTGTTGTTAGTAAGAGAGAGATAGAGTAGAAATAAAATGCAAGTTTTCGCAGCGAATAAATTTAAAATCCAAATTGTAGCTTGATTTTAGTAGTTGCAATTTTTTTTTATAATAAAGCCTACTCGTGACCACGGCCATTGCAATACGGTGTAAAAGTCGAGGTAAATAATATAAAGTCCCATTAGATGTTATAAATATAAGTCGCGGAAATATAAAATTATAATTAAATAAATATTTAAAGCTAGAAGGGCTGCTAGCTCAGCGTAATGCTGTAATCTTGAAACACAGTGCTGATTTTCAACTCTACCCGTAAATGATAATTATAATTTAGGTAACCTATTACCTAGGTAAGTAGAGTAACTAAAAGGTATGTGGAGATCAATTCAATAGGCACTTCGAGTCAATTTCAGATCTCATGTCCGTGAAGGCAGACTGACAAAAATAGTTAAGAGGAAGTGTACCCAACCTCAAAAAGCGCTTACGTTTGCCAACCTCTAAACCTTAATCAATAGCCATGATTTTTTAGATGCTGTTATTATGCCTTAAAACTAGATAGATAGATAGATAGATAGATAGATAGATAGATAGATAGATAGATAGATAGATTTATTGGCCATGTAACAAACATTACATTTAGCAAGTCAAAATAACAATTAACATTTACTAAACCATTATAAATTTCACTACTTCACATCTTTTATTAGAGCCATGTACTCATTTATGGAATACAATGGATTCTTCTTCAGAAAGCCTTCGATTTTCTTTTTGAAATCTTGCATTGGCAAACAAGTAATTTTAGTTGGTAGCATGTTGTACATTTGGATTTTAATTCCTATTCCTTGTTTCAAATACTTCTTAGTTCGTGTCTTAGGTATACATAATTTTTCTTTATTTCGTGTATTATATTTGTGAATATCTTTCCTTTGCTTTAGGCTCTTTTTTTCATTGTGTACTTCCATTAAGCTGTTGTATATATACAATGATATAACTGTCATTATTCCTTCCTTTTTAAAATACATCTTAGCAGATTCACGTCTATACAGATTATTCATTATTCTAATAGATTTCTTTTGTAGTTTTAATACTCTTTGAATTTCAGCTCCGTTTCCCCATATTGTCACGGCGTAGTTTATATTTGCATGGATATATGCGTAGTAGACCATTAATAAAGACTTTTTATTTATCAGTCGTTTTAATTTGACGAGTGCATAATTCCCACTTGCAATTTTCTTACAAATTTTGTCAATGTGGAGCTTATGGCTAATTTTATTGTCAATTTCATATCCTAAAAATGTCGTATTTGTTTTATTATTAATTTCTATGTCATTATAGTAGTCTTTGTCAATCTTCAGTTTGTTAGTATAATTTATTAAGGTAGTTTTCCCCGTATTAAGTATTATGCCGTTTGCATGGAACCATTTTTTAAGCATGATCATCACGTTTTGTATCTTTCTTTTGTTTTCTTCTATGCTGCTCCCCTTGATGCCTACGTGGGTATCATCAGCAAATAGTGTCACCAGTACATCGTCTGGTATACAAGCTGGTAAATCATTAATATAAATTAAGAATAATACGGGTCCTAATATTGAACCCTGTGGTACTCCGACATCTATTTGTGTCGTGTTCGAGGTGACTCCATTCACATTAACTACTTGGGTTCTATCTTTTAGATAGTTTCTGATAAGTTGTAGTTCTATTCCTTGGAATCCGTAGAAATATAGTTTTTCTAGGAGAATATCGTGTCTCAGGCAATCAAACGCCTTAGAAAGGTCACAAAAAATGCTAGAACATTTCTGAGACTGATCCAGGCCCTGTAGGATGAAGTCCACGACCTTACGTAATGCCATCACCGTAGATTTGTTTTTCCTGAAGCCAAATTGGTTTACAGCGAAAATATTGTTTAATTCAAAATAGTCCACTATTTTGTCTTTAATAATTGACTCCAAGATCTTTGATAAAGCAGGTAAGATACATATAGGCCTATAGTTATTAGGATCTTCTCTGTTATCTTTTTTGTATATTGGAATAACTTTTCCTCGCTTGAGACACGACGGGAATATGCCTTCCTTAATGCAACTATTTATTATATTTAACATTATCTCCATTAAATAATCGTTTTCCAGCAATATTTTCTTTATAAAGGCTGTATCTAGATTGTATATATCTTTGGAGTGTTTGCTTTTTAATTTTTTAATAGTAGTTCTCAATTTTTGTGTTGTTAGCAGAGTGAACTGAATTTTATGCTCTGACTGCTTGACTTTTTGTAAGAAACTTCTGCATGTGCTTGTATCTGTGTGCATGTAACCAGTTATCCTGTTAGCTACCGTGGAAAAGAATTTATTAAATACTTCAGCTATCTCTTTACTATCTGTTACATTATTATGACCTTTCTCTACGTTGTGTATTATTTCGATCATTGTTCTTTTTTGCGTTTTATGTTTTTTTGTTTGTTCTTTAATTATGTCCCATGCTTCTTTTGCTCTATTTTGAGCTTTTCCTATTCTTGCGGAGTATCTGATCTTCTTCGCGGTGTATAAAACTTTTCGGAATGTTTTCTTGTATAATTTTATTTTGTTTGCTCTGATTGGGCAAGGGGCTAGGTCTTGAATCATTTCCAATTTCTTCAGATTATTTGTCGATTGCTCTATTCCTTTCGAAAACCATTTCTCTTTCCTATGTTTCGATGTTACTCTACACTCAGGAAATGCAATCTTGAAGTAATGTTGTAATGCATTTAGAAATATGTCCATTTTAACGTTGGGGTCGGAATTTGAAATTATCTCTGCCATGAGTTTCTCATCATTACTCAGTAGATAGTGAAAGTAATTATAGTTTTGTTTTATCATTTTTCTAGTGGTTATTGTTGTCTTATATTTTGATTCAGTGGTTGTTGCATTATATCTAAATAATATGACGTTGTGATCCGAGAGCTTGATGTCTAATACTACTGCTTCTATGCTTTGGTCATTAAAGTTAACTATAAAATTATCAATGCATGTAGCACTTTGTCCACTAATTCTAGTCGGTTTATCTATGAGAAATTTACAGTTGTAACTATTGAGGATATTCTTAAATTTTGTGATTATTCTATTGTTTTGAAGTATATTCAGGTTAAAATCCCCAGCCACAACCATATTCTTATTTTCTCGTGATATTTTACTAAAAATAATTTCAATAGTGTCCTTGAAGGCGTCAAAATCGTAATCTGGACGGTACACACATACCACAATAAGTTTGGAAGACTTTATCTCGATAGCAGCCATTTCACAGTTCATTTCCACTGACAACCTAACGATGTCCTTCCGTTCTTTGTACTGTATATTATCCTTAATGTAAATAGCTACACCTCCGTGGTTAAATAATTTTCTATTGAAGTACGATACTAAATGTAAATTTTCGATTGTCATAGATTCTACTTGCAGGTCATTTGCCCATGTTTCTGTTAAGCATAATACATCACAATTTAATTCTCTGGTCAATAGTTCTATTTCTAAATACTTGTTGCTTATGCTTTGGATATTAGTGTGGACTACAGTTAAGTTTGGTTTTTCAGTTGCCTTGCACTGGGAAAAAACTCCATTTTGCCTTTTGCTGTGGTCTGGATGAACGTCAGAGAAGATGTTGCGCAGAATTTGCCTTTATTTATTTAGATTTGAATGTTATGTATGTTAACATTATATTCGATGTTCTCCATAGTTTTTATAATATACTCATTTGAGCAGTTTCATACATAACAAATATATAAAAATATTAAAAAAAAAACATACAAACCTAGTACAGTCACAAGCGCCAACATCTATACAGTCAATCTTCCATAAATATGTATACACAGACCTTATGCCTCTAACAATAAGGTTGATGGTTACATAATTTTGACAGGTTGGGAAGGATTGGCTGTATACATGTTGGTGCTCGTGACTGTACTAAGATGTAACAACAGTATATTACTGTCTACAAGTCGCGAGGATATTAATTCTGAAGTAACTCTGGTTTAAGCTCTTTGGAGTCAAGGTCTTCGTTAAACCAAAGGTTTACTTTTCCCAGGGAAAGTATACAATTGCTATGTTGTTCAAGTACTATAGGTATGTTTAAGTTAAATCTATTATGAGCTGTGCCCTTCCGTAATTATTGTTCTAAATATTTGCCTTTTGTCATCCTAGGCAAGGTTAACAAATAAACTATTATAAATCAGTAGCAGGGAAAGTACTGCAAATATTGTCTTATATCGTTATCTCAGTTCCGTAACTGTATCTCAAAATAAATAACACTACAATGAAAACAACTCATTATTTGCCAATGTCAAGGTTTTAAAGGGAAAGGTTTTCCCAAGATTCTCTAAATCCAGTTTCAACCGGTTTTTGTCTTGAACGCTTTCACATTTGTTGGAAAGCTAACTTATTGATTTTGCAGATAAAGGGCCTGATCGTGGAACTACCGCTTTAATATGCTTTTTGCCAAATTTCATGATTTTAGGTCTACGGGAAGTACCCTATGGATTTTTATTCCCTTGTGAGATGACAGACAAACAAATTAGAACAAATTACCTTGCTATTCCGCGAAACCAAAGCAAACCTTTCGCGGAGTAGCAAGGTAATTTGTTCCAGTTTGTTGAAATGGGCCTTCGCAAAGTAACGCCTGGATCTGTTAATTAGACAGATGAACAAGAAAGTGATTCTATAAGGGTTCCTCTTTTTCTTTTGAAGAACGGAACCCTAAAGCTCGTACCTGGCAAGATAATAAATGAGAAGGAGATAAAAGCTGAGCCCCAAGCAATGGCGGCGGCCCGTCGCGTGCTCGCGTGCATCTCGCCGAGATACGCGTATACCGTCGCGCTGGACGCCGATACACTGCAAAGAGATACAAAGTTGTTAATATCCAGAACAGCTGAAACAATTTTCCGCAACTCTCTCTGTCTTTTCTAACTAGTCTAGTGACTGAAGAATGTATTAAGCGACAATTGCTACCCGCTCATTCTACGTAAGGTGCTTGAGAATAATCCTAGCTTACAAAATCTACGATTACTTAGTTTGCAACACGCCATTTGTCGACAAAGATTGTTTTTGATTTACGCTGCCTCTTTGGGCCATTACATGATACTTGACCTTCTATCTCAGGGTAGCAACGCCAAATTCCAGCTTTGTCACTTTTATAGTTTCCGGGTAAAATTAACTGTTACACACAGACAGGCAATGAAAAATCTGACATTCCTTTTAATGAACGCGATAAAGAGCAGGGTTACAGCATCATGTAACTGCGATGCTGTCAGTGTGGTTTCCTTGTAACAGGAGATACGAAGGTCAGATGGCAGTCACTCCAATTTAATAATTATCTGACCTGCCTGAAATCTGGGATTACAGTCAAAGCTTACCCTGAATTCAGAAACGGGATAAAGCTCTAAGTGAATAGCTTTGAACCTATAGTAACAGTGTCTGTATTTCTGTTGAAAAGGCTAACTTGGTCAAGACTTACAAGCACCCTGTCAGCATCCTCAGGATCGTCAGCGTCCAGACATCGCTGGCGAAAGCTGAGGCGACGGAAAAGATGCTCGAAGCCAGCATGGCGGGCAGCATCACCGCCCGGCGGCCAATACGGTCTCCGAGGTAACCCCAGAGGAATGACGTTGTTACTATACCTAGAAAACGCACAATGGCCTGAATAAACGGGCTAAGTGCGGAAAAAGGAGCCCATAACCATATACCTAGAAAATAAGATCGGTAGAGTAGCGGAACTAGACTAAAAAAGTAGTAAAGTGCTAGTCGAATAAGCGCTTTGAGTGTCCCGTATCTCCACTCAAAATATTTTTCTTAATTTGTACATTTACTTTCAACAAAAACAAACTCGTTGCACATTTGACTGGTTTTATCACGTTTTGTGAACTTTACAGTTTGCATTAAAATTACGCTAAGTTTGATGCTAGTATCTGAATTAATGGAAAGTGGAAGAAATAAAGAAATGATAGGAAGTTATAAAGAACAAAATGAAGACGAAAACCGGTGTCATATCGTAGCAAGGGAGGTTTAGAACAAGCATTTGAAAGGGGATGAAACTAATGTTATTCGGCTATTATATTGCCTCAAGACAAGAGGTAACTCTGGAGAGTTAAGAGCAACTAAATAGAATCCTAAGCTGCAAAGAGCTCATCTTATACATATATACTGCTACTGTTACAGGTTAGAGAGTGATAGGATTTTGTGCAAAGTCCGTCCAGATGCTACTACCATCTTGCTCGCTAAATTAGCTGCTAAGCAGCAGTGCTTCCACTGCTGTGTTCCGGCATGAAGAGTAAGACAGCCGGTGAAATTGCTGGCACTAAAGGTATTTCATCTTAGCCCTCTGGGTCGGCAACGCAAACGCAACGCACCTGCATTCTCTTTGGTATAGCGGGTGGTTTTGTGGTGGTGATGCAATTACTTCCTGGTGACCCATTTGCTCATTTGCGCTAGGGTCGTAATAGGATAAATGCACTCCAAATGATGATGATAATGGTTTTTCTGATCGATCAACACCACAAATCGTAGTCGGCTGTGAATTTTGATAGGATCTAATACAAAAAAACTTGAAAGCGTTTCTCACCTATAAAAGCAGCAGCATTGACCATGCCCTTGTGTTCATCGGTTAACTGCAGCTCGCACTTGGCCGAAGTGATGACGTAGCTCATACCCACGGACTCCATGGAGACGTTGAGCATGATTAGTCCGCTGGTGAACAGGACCAGGTGGTTAAATCGGCCATGACCTAGAAAAATGATGATTGGTGATGACTGTCTTTGGAAGAGGGAGGCAAAGCTAAATGTAATCTAAGCAAATGTTGGATATCAGATGAAAAGTGGTCTTCGCACTTGAGAACCACAAACTCTTGAAGATAGAGAAAAACCCTCATTCAGGAAGTGGGTTAGGATGGATACTTCAAAATAATAAGCACAGTCGGATAAAAAGGATTTTCAGTTCTGTAGTTTTTTTTATGTTTGTTTCCCTTGAACACAGATGTGTAAAATTATTTTTTATTTGATATACTTCTAGATTGGTCCCATTTTTATCAAAATCCAATTTTGATGCTGGAATCCACGAAGAATCGAGGGAATTCCTCAAATAATATGAGTTTGTAACAAAATACTTACTAGACTTACTTTATCTTAACCTTAAATTTTTTAACCGACATTTCTTACGATTCTTATTTTTTAGTGTTAATTAAAGAGTATAGTTGTTTTTAATGTGGCAAGACTGGCAAACGCACCGCATGGAATGCTAAAGTTGAAGGTTAGAGTCCTGCCATTACCCTAGATTTTTTTTGTGTTGCCATTACATTAGACAAGACAAGACAAAAGACAATTACTCTTTATTGAAAACCACACGGAAAATAGTTTTTTTTTTTTTTTTTATAATCTTTATTTAAGGAGCTTTGTCGCTGATGCGACCATGCCGCTCCGTGTGAAAGGAAGGATACAAAACACAAATCCACAAAACAATATACAACTTAACTTAGGGAAAATACAACACAACTGCAATTATTTTCTATCTTTTAGACCATACCTGACTAGGGCTAGTACCTTCTTAGCATCTTCCGACATTGGAAAGGACAAGTAGGTATTGCATAATCCAGTGGAATTTCCGCCAAACACTACCTGTCTAGGTCTTTCATTTCGAGCGCACTCCATTAGAATATGATATACATCTTCCTCCCGGTTACACGCGCTGCACAATGGTGAGCTTGCTTTGCGCATGAGGAACGCAAACTTATTCAATGGAATGTGTCCGGAACGCAATCTCAGCAGTAATACTAAATCCTGCCTTCCTAATAAACTGTTGTCGATCCATGGTGAATTCAGAGGTTGCGGCTGTATGGTTCTATACCATATGCCTTTATCTCTAGAGCGGGAATCAAAATATTCGTTCCATAGGATGCGGCATCTATTTTTGACCACGTATAAGCATTCACTATAAGGCGGCAATATAGGAGTAACAATACCGTCGCAACATGCTTGCTTAGCCAACCCATCAGCCTTTTCGTTACCACTAATACCAACATGGGATGGAATCCATTGCAAAATAATAGTTTTAGACTGGGATTGCAGTTGTAATATTATTTTTATTATTACATAGGCTATCGGCAGTCCTCGAAAAGTCGAGGCACAACGAGCCAAGTGTTGCAGTCCACTTTTGGAGTCTGTAAAAATAACAACTTTATCACAATTTATGGACTCCACATACGAAAGGGCTTCGGCGATAGCAAACAGCTCCACGTGCATAATTGACACATAACATTCAATTTTCAGCTTAATATGACAGTCCTGTATTTCATCAAACACAGCGGCACCAGAAGTATTAGAATTTAATTCTTTTGACCCGTCGGTATATATCCTATAGTAATCTGCGTACTTCGAAAGTGTCATTTTGCAAATGCTATTTAGCTCAACTCTATTGTATGCACGTTTTGCCTTAGTGAATGTGTCTATATATTGTATGACATTACGAAAATCAATGTTTTGAACCCAGGTATTTAATGTAAACATTTCCAATTGAGAGCTTGAGTGAATAGGTGTATCTTTCAACTGTTTGTATAATGTGATGAGTATTGGTGTCCTTTTCCGTCGCCAATAGTGGCTGTCCATCACTGCCATTAACTGCTCCAGTGCCAATGACACTGGGCAGTTATCAAAGGATCGCAACTTAAGACTAAATTTACCAGCCAGATAGTGCCTCCGGATTTCAAGTGGCTGAAGGTGCAGTTCCGCCTCCATTACGTGAATTGGAGTCGATTTGATAAAGCCCCCTATTACTCTCATGGCTTGGTTCTGGATTTTAACTAGCTTATCTAAATGCGTCTTACTACTACTGCCATATAAAAAACTAGCATAATCTAATCGACTTCGCAAGAGGGAGATATACAGACGGCGGAGATGTTTCGGGTGCACCCCCCAGCCAGGGCCTGCCAATACTTTGAACAACCCAATGTGTTTTGCTACTTTTGAGCATAACTCATTGACGTGCTTTCCCCACCTTAAGGACCGATCTAGCCAGAGCCCAAGATATCTAACCGAATCTACCACTTCCAAATATCTGTCATCTATTTTTAGATTAATTAGATGGTCAATTTGCTTTCTACCCCTACTGAAAAAACACACTTTACTTTCTGTCGCTGAAGCTTCCAAACCAAGATTGGTTAATAATGTTGACAGGCAATTTAAAGCCCTTTGTACATTGGTGATGGTGTCATGTAGGCTGGCGCTGCTAAAAAACAAAACAAAATCATCCGCGTACTGTGAAACATAAACGTTGTTTATTTGTTTACAAATATTAAACGTCGCCACATTAAATAGTAATGGGGACAAGGGATCACCTTGGGCTAGTCCTTGTCGTGTAGTTCTACACAGAGTCGTGTCTTCAGTTCTAATTGACAAACTCCTGTTTATCAAAAAGTTCCACAAATATACCCCTAACCGGAGGAGGGTAGGTTTGCTAAAGAAGTGTAGGAGGATGTTTTTGACACTGTGCTTATTCCCCAAAAATATGTTTGAACTTGATTTATCCAATGCTTTTGAAAAAATACTCCAACAATGTATGAGATATTGGAACCTAGACCGCTTCATAACTACGAAACGCGACCAAAGATTTTTTCAGTTTTGGTGCATTAAGCTCGTACATACTGATACTTTATACCACGTCATATTCAGCCATTTCCGTTATCGTTTTTTTTTGGCAACGATCAAGGGTCTTTACACGAGCTGAACTTCGAAACGCGACCTAATATTTGTTCAGTTTTAGCAGAATTCACATGAGTGCAACCGGTACTTCCTTTCTGTACTTTATTCAGCCATTTTACTTATCGTTTTTTTTTGGGAACAATAACTGGTTTTGCAGGCGCCATATTTCGATAACGCAACCACTTAGCGCAGGCAGACCGACATATTTGGCATCACGGAGTTGCCCTTTATCTTGTGAGCTTCCGATCAGCCATATTGGTGATCGTTGCCAAATTTGTCGTGACCTCCTAGTCTATTAGGGCCGCAGACAACCATTTAGCATTGGAGACACGAAAAAATTACAATGTTGAGCAGGTGGTGCAAGTACATTTTTAAAGTAGAAATAATTGCAGAAAATATTAAAATAAATAAAACAAAATAACCTGTAACCGTTTTGTGAAGTGTCTGACATTTTGTGTGTGAACTTTAAATATTTAAACAAGACTTTGAAATAACTTGTGGAACTTTGAGATAGGCATATCAGCAATGATGCTGCTCGCCTATAATATAATAATAATAAAAATAAAATGCATTCTATCATAAATATATAGATAAAATAAACATACACTAATAAACTAATATATACCCACATATATACGGAAAAATACAAATTAGCATAGCATTTTAATTATCCTTTTTTATGTTTAAAGTGAATGTAAATTTTTATACATAGGTACTTATTATTTTGGGCATTTGAAGCCTATGGCAGTAAATAATTTATTTATAACAACGATGCTAAATTTCCAAACGCCGGGTGACAGCCGCTTTTATAGGTGTCTAGGATATTTTAATGACTAGTTAATCCTTGGTAAAACCTGTTAAAATTGGGATAATAAAACTAGTAAATGCTAAATGTATTTTTGAAATTATAACGCAATAACTTTGCTAAATATTATAAAAAACAACATAATTTACGTATGTTTATGACTGCGGACCTAGCCCAAGTTTATTGGTCCTGTATACTTAAAGCCTATTGAATATTTTAGCAGTCTTAATTTCAAAATTGAATTCAAATTTATTTATTAAATCATAAATGTAAAATAACAGGTGAAATCTAAGGCGTTACAAAATTGTTTGCATAAATTACATAAATATGTAAATGCACGTTAAAAAAATAAGGAACAAAGATAATAAACGAAGATAGATGAAGTACTTATAACAGATTATTGAGAATCATAAAAATTTTAGTCATTGGTCTATCGGCCTATTGGTGCAGACCGACGAACAGTAATTAAAATAAGGGTTCTTTTTCCTTTAGGGGGCGGGGAGGGGCAAGGCCTGACTTACATACGGGCTAATTAGGCAGAAGCTTAGGGCGCATTGACTAAGGGGGCTGTAACTTTGAAAGCACCACTTATTTACAGAGTATAGGCACAGAATAAATAATAGTACAGAAACTTCTCTTTTACGACCGTGATTAAACGAATTCCAACTTTATCAGCACACTCAAAAAGTTCGCATTACTTCATACACCAAGCGGCGTGAGTCCAAAGGAACGCGCCGCCCGCGCCCGCCTTTGCCCCGTTACTCTCCGCGACACGCTAGGGTTGCGCAGCATTCGTTTTCAATTACATTGACACGGCGGGGGCGAGCGATCGAGCGCGCGGCAAGCCGATTGCCTACTGCGATTTGCCTATTCCATAGGCAGGCGGTCGAGCGTACCTACAGTGCGGAGTGGAACTCTCAGAGAGTTCAGTCACGATGGCTAACTAAATCGCGTGTTACTCGACCATGCGCCTACGACGCTACGTATGCAGGTATATAACCATACGACAGCGGTGCAATTGGATTGATGACACTCGATTTAAATTGACTTTGAGCCGGGTTAATATCTATCCGACTCACCTTCATTATCTTTATGTTTACATCTTTACATACTTTTTTTTTACGAAAAAGGTAGGCAGCAAGTAGGTCACCTGATGGTAAGTGATCACCACCGCCTATAGACACCCGCAACACGAAAGAGATTGCAGATGCGTTGCCAACCGAGAGGGCTAAGATGGAATAACTCTTGTGCCAGTAATTACACCGGCTATCTTGCTCTCCATGCCGGAACACCACAGTGCAAGCATTGCTGCTTAGCAGCTGGATCAGCAAGCAAGATGGTGGTAGCGATCCGGAAGGACCTTGCACAAGGCCCTACTAGGTATTCAGATTATGAATTCAGAGAAGGATACTTAATATAAAAAGCGTTTTACAGCGTAAAGGAATATATTTAATAAAGGTATAAGTAATATATGTGCTTTGATGTCGCTAGGGAAACACGCTGAAAAATTATTGTTCCCCCCCCCCCCCTTTATCTCCCTTACTTTGGTTTTCTTCATTTTCTACAAGAACGGTAGGACTGAGGAGTTTACTTCACAAGTACCAAATCATCACCGATAAATTCCCTACAAAACAATAGTAAAAATATAGTTGTGACATTAATATTTTTTCAAATACAGCCATCAACATATCATAAAATTTAAAAAAAGTTACACTTTTTTCTTTCTAGCTCCGTTTATAGGTAAATGACAAGAGTGGTGATAAATTAACTAAATACATTAGATACCCCGCCCGCCCCGCTCTCTCTGCTCGTACGCAGCTCGGCTTTAACTCGGACGCAGTGCGAGAACGTTCATACAAATAATATGGCTACTTCGGTCCGTCAAAAACCTTCTCCAGAATAGAGATTCTAAAATGACGGAAAGAAATAGGATGACGGATATCGAATCTAGTGCGTAAATTACCATAGAAATAGTTAATAGAAATACGGATCATATTTTCACGGATGCGGATCGGACGTAGTGCGAAACCGCTCTAAATGATGCTCCTAGTGGAATGGAGAGTTTCGTTCCAATTTTAAAGTTTTTATTGTTTTTTGTATGGCTATGTAACGGTAACGTGTGTGTGTGTGTGTGTGTGTGTGTGTGTGTGTGTGTGTGTGTGTATACCTTATCATTCACCTTAACTATCATCGCTTTACCTATGCCTGTGTTCCGTCCTTCTCACACACACATACTGGTTACAAAGGGATATTGTACATATCGCACGCTTAGTATTAAAGTGACCCATTTCTGAATAATACACGTCCCAAAATATCACCTTAATTAAAAGACATAGGGTTTAATTTTGGTATGTAAATATCATATTCAGAATTGATTCGCTTTAATTCTAAGGGTGCGATATGTCATCGTCTGTTTTGCGGTGTTTGTTACTGGATGAAAATTTATAGTAATATTTTGCGCACGCCTGCCCTAAATCTGACATGGATAAATAACTGATAAGTGTTAATGATCATCCTGATAACGTAATCTGGTACTGTTTAGAGATTATAGCTGTGCTGGAACAATGGAGCAAAATAATTAAGTTATTAACCCTAATTGCAATTAGTTCTCTACAATATAACCATTAACTTGCAAGTCGCGATCTAGATCTTAGATTTTATGTAGCTACTAGCGGACGCCCGCAACTTCGTTTGTGTAAAGAAGTCGGCAAAAATCTTTGATAAAAGTATAGGTGCTAAAAATTAAGAGGAAACACAAGGGCCGCTTTTCCATACAAACGTCGTCCCCTGTTTCCTCTCTGGATAATGCCAATAGAGCAATATTTTTTCTCCAAAAAATCGATGGCCACTATTATGCATGTCCCTATGTTTTCCTTTTTTCAATAAATTAATTATTAAAAGATATGAACATTCAAAAACTTAAAAAATTGGCCAAATTTTCGGCTGCGTTCATACATTCAGAAAAAAAAATTACTAGATTATTTCAAAAAGGAAAAAAAAGGAACACTGCCAAAGCCTTTCTTTAATTTTTAATGAAAAAAGTCGGTTAAATCGGTTAAGTTTTGGAGAAGGAATCAAGGGTCTACGAATCGTTGATTTTGTGTACTTTAAATAGGTATTTTCAGTCCAAGCTGCAGCTGTCGCTATTGCGCTCTGCGGGGGGAGGCTTGATAGATGGAGGCAACAATAGATTTTACAAATACCTATTTTCAATTCTCTAGGCCTTGAGGTTTCCTCTTAAGAGTAACAAGAAGTAAAATATATAGTGTAACAAGCACCGACCCCCAAGGCGAAGTGAGCAGGAGTCTGTCAACGTTCGGCACTGAACAGATTGCACTATATCGCGTTTGTTTTACACTGTCAGCTTTTAGAACATATTTCTCATAATAATATAGATTTTTTGGCTGCGTTGCAATGATCGTATTTTAAAACAAAAATCAGTGTTCATCATTTTTTTTTTTTAATCTTTATTTATTTAGGGGCTTTGATCAGAATTGAACATGTCAGCCCCATTAGAAAACAATACAATTATATACAAAAACACATTAAAAATCCACAACACAAAAAACTATTTTATCAAACATTTGTACAAACACCTAGCTGCATCGCTAGTTGGTTCAGCTAAAATCATTTGCAATGATCCCACATTGAAGGAATCAAACCCCAATTGCACAAACAATCTGTCCCTAATAGGCTTCGTCCGGACACACTCCATGACCAAATGATAGACATCTTCGGGAATTCCGCAAACTTCGCAATTTGGCGAATTTACCCTCCTCATCAAATAGAAGAATTTATTCAATGGAACGTGTCCGGAACGAAGCCTATGTGCGCTGACTATTTCAGCTCTGCTTAAACTAACATGATCAAACCAAGGGCCACGAGGAGGCTCACACTGAATGGTCCTATACCAGATACCCTTTTCTCGGGACCTCTTGTCAAAGTACTCCTTCCAACGAGAATGGAACTTGCCTTTATAATGTGCAACCACTTCGGAGTAATCAGGCACAACGTCAACCTCAGATCCCTCCGAAGCAGCCGCCACGGCAAGCCGGTCAGCCTCCTCGTTGCCGAACAATCCAATATGCGACGGAATCCACTGCAACCTTAAAAATCTCCCGTTTGCCGTAATATTACCTATTTGCTCTAAGATTTTATAGGCTAATGAAACGCACCTTTTTCCAGAAGTAGACCGAGCTATATGCTGAATGGCACTCTTACTATCAGTCAATATTACAACATTTTGAGAGGTCAAGGTCTCCACGTACGACAACGCCTCGGAGATTGCATATAGCTCTGCTGACATTATTGACACTTTGGACGTAATTTTAAAACTAGCACACTTATTGTTTAACGGGTCAAAGAGCGCTGCCCCAATCTTATCACCGCTCTTAGAACCATCAGTAAATATTTTCAGCCAACCCGAATACTTCTCTTTTAATTCTAAAATTACGTCCATGTGAAGAATATCTCTATTATATGTACGTTTTGCACCAGAAATACATTCCAAACTACAAATTAAAACATTATCTAACTCAAATTTTGATACCCACACACCTAATGTAAACATAGATAAAGGGCAAGAAGAGAAAATACGCTCCTCTGAAACCTCATTGCTCACCACACCCAACAACGGTTTTTTCTTTTCATTCCAGTAACTTCCCCGACACTGAACTTCTAACTCACGAACCATATTAACAGTCACACTATTTGTGCAGGAAAGTGCTTTTAAACAAAATTTTGTTGCCAAAAACTGCCTTCTAATATGCAGTGGTAATATACAAAGCTCGCTCTCCATAACATGAATAGGAGTGGTTCTAATAAAGCCTCCCACCACCCTCATAGCTTGATTTTGAACCTTTTCTAGTTTGTAAACATGAGTTTTAGCACCACTGTCATATAAACAACTTGCGTAATCCATCCTACTACGAATTAATGAAATATACAGCCTACGGAGATGCTTCGGATGAACTCCCCACGAAGCACCAGCTAACATTTTCAAAATACTCAAAAATCTCTGAGTTTTTTCAAAAACATAACCGATATGCTTACCCCACCTTAAAGATCGATCCAACCACACCCCTAAATATTTAATTGTCTCCTCAAGACACAACTCCTGTCCACGTATTTGAAGACTCACCCGTTGAATTTTACGACTTCTACTAAAAACACAAAACTTCGACTTACTTGCCGAAACACTTAGACCTAGACTGTCCAATATATTTAACATTAGACCTAAGGATTCTTGCATCATACTTACACTGTCCTGCAAAGACTTATTATTGATGTAAAGAACAAAATCGTCCGCATACTGGGAAATTAGAACTTTGTCGATCTCACGACAAACTTGATAAGTAACAATATTGAACAAAAGAGGAGAAAGTGGATCTCCTTGAGCTAGACCTTTGTCAGTCCACCTCGTAATAGGACTCTTACCATCTTCTCCCAATATAATAAGATGCCTTTCGCTCAAAAAAGCCCATAAATATTTACAAATCGAAGCCCCGACTCCTAAACTATCCAGAATGCGAACCGTTTTGTCGACAGAAACATTGTTATATGCACCTTCTATGTCAAGAAAGCACGCCACGGTGGACAAATTTTTAGAAAATCCAACTTGAGTATAAGAAACTAGACGAGCTAGGCAGTCCATACATGACTGCGCTCTTCTGAACCCTACCGTATCCCGAGACAATACCTCATTCTTTTCCACAAACCACTCTAAACGCCTAGCCAACATAGAATGAAATATTTTACAAATGCAAGAGATTAAAGAAATTGGTCTTAATTTTGAAAGTTGGTCTTGAGTACTGCTCGACTTTGGAATGGGGACAACCTGTATATCACGCCATTGTCTAGGAACAATGCCAGACATAAAAATTAAATTATATACCTTAAGCAAATACATCTTAGCTTCTTTGGGAAGATTGTAGATTAACGAATAAGTGATGCCATCAAGCCCAGGGGCAGAGTCTTTTTTCTTAAGGCATTTATCCAGTTCTGCAAAAGAAAACTCCATTTCGAGCAGTGAATTAACCGAACTCAAAATAGGAGCTGAGCTCCGTACAGAATCAGGTGTGAGAGAACATAACAGCTCTTCCTTTCTCTCTTCAGAAGCAATAATTCTAGACCGACTAAAACCCTTCATCCACCTCATCCGACTCCACATATCAGATGCTGAGGTAGTATGATCCACACTGTGACAGAACTCCTGCCAGCTCTGAGATTTAGCCCTACGAATAAGGCGCTGCGTGTCGGCGACCCTCTGCTGCAACAGCTTCAAATTGACCGGAGTAGGATTTCGCCTGAACCGACCGAGCGCAAGCCGCCTTTGCGCGACCGCCTGAGACAATGAGGGACTCCAAAAGCTTTTTGGCTTGAAATCACGCGCGGGATCTGTGCATATTTTAATTAAAGGAATATTTTGATCTATTGCCCTTTGCATCAATTCGTTAAAGGTATCATACATTACCTGGACATCCTCAACTAATAAAGACGTGCCATTATTAAAATAATCCTTATAAAAGTCACGATAGCCTGACCAATCCGCCTCCTTAAAATTTCGCTTTTTATTAAAATGCCGTATATCACAATAATTTAAAACAAGGTTCATCATTTTCATCGCTATAATTTTCGAAACGTCGTTTGTTTTAATTTTTTTTCCGATATAAAGTAACGGTCCCAGTCTTTGACAATTACCTTATAATTGACAGAAGACACGGAAACATACGAGTAAAAACGAGACGCAATGATGACAACTACTGGTACTGGTATCCTTTGCGTGTCAACAACTAAGACGATTAGGTACATTAAAGTATATTTAATATATCGCCGGTGGTAGGACCTTGCGCAGGCATGGTCCGTCCGGATCGCGACCACCACCTTGCTCGCTAATCCTGCTGTTAAGCTTAGTATTATGGTAGTTAGGCAAAAACTGTGCTTGCGTGTTTTCTGACGAGGATAATTTACGTTTAAGTAATGGAAAACGTAATTAAGCCCTAGGAGATTGTTCAATGGTTCATTACTCACTGCGTTATCCTTGAAGCTAATAGATATGTAAAATTTGCCTACACTTTATAGTCTCACGACCTAGTCGATTTATGACGAAGGTATCTGTACCCTTACCATGAGTACAGTGCACCTAGCCGTAACCATACTCGCTAGCGACAGCGTAAAACGATTCGTATGGGAACTTGCACAGCGCCTCTAGCGCTCACTTAGATAACTAAAGATCGCTAGTATGAGTCCAACGGTAAATTACCTATCGAAATCTGGACGTCAGTGTCTAACGTTTTGTAGCTGTTGCCGTAGAATATTGGTACCATGAGTCACAAATTTGACACATGTCATCGAAAAATACCGTATCGACTATGGTTAACTCTTTCACTGACAAATGGGAGCGTATTTAACCGCTATCGACTGTAGTAACGTAATACGAATTTTCGATAGAAACTCATGGTAATGGTACTGAACTTTGGTGGAATATGTCTTTACGTTCTTTCTTTACACCGTAAAATTATATTTAAAAAATCAAAAGACCCAACTGCGTAAAAAGTAAATCAAAACTGAAAAGACCAAAACAAGACCAGTTGTCTGAAGTTCTGTTAAGTAATGTTGAATACTACACCATTGCAATAGTTTCATGAACTTCAACAGTCGAGACCCATTACTGGAAAGATTTGAGCCGGTCTACAATTTTTAATTAATTTATTTATTTTTACTTTTTTTACTTTACACTTTTTAGTTCGGATTGAGTGAGAATGGTTGCTAACTAACTTGATCCTAAACGGCCATTCAAAATGAAAAATGATTTGAGAAACCTAAAAATGATTTTCAAATACCTATCCAATAATATCCCGCTCAATATAGTTCGTCGACTTAATTTTTTTTATTTTTCACAATATGGCGTCTGGTGGTCTCCATATTGAATTATGATTATTGTCATGTCTTTAGTGACACTCGCAAGATTAAGACAAATCGATTGACGTATGAATCATGAAAATCGGCCCACGCATTTGGTCTCTAGATCGCCACAAAGGAACAAACATACATACATACATATATGTATAGGCTGATAAACACATTACCCTCCTTTGCGTCGCGCAGTCGAGTAGAAACAAAGTCGCTATCCGTTTCCATCTGTTAATCAGTTCAGGGTATCAAAAATCGCCAGTTTTATAAAATGCCAATAATATTTCGAAAATTGCGAAATTTTCGTTAAGATCGAATTTACATTTTTTTTTATACAACATAGGATGGAAAACAAGCAAGTGGGTCACCTGATGGTAAGTGATCACCACCGCCTATAGACACCTGCAACAACAAAGAGAGTGCAGATGCGTTGCCAACCCAGAGGGCTAAGATGGAATACCTCTTGTGCCAGTAATTACACCGGCTGTCTTGCTCTCCACGCCGGAACACAACAGTGCAAGCACTGTTGCTTAGCGGCAGGATTAGCGAGCAAGATGGTGGTAGCGATCCGGACGGACCTTGCACAAGGTCCTACCACCGCTAAAATCTGATAGCAAGACTGCTCTATGGAAATTATTTTAGTTATGGCATTGGTAGGGGTCATTTCTATACTTATGAACAATGATATTATAATGCATGGATGCACAGTGTCATACCAGTCATACTAAATGACAGCAGAAAACGACCCAACATGAGAATACAGGTTGACGCCAATGTTACAAATGCAAATTATTAGTTTAGCCATTAGATATTCAATTTTACGTCTAACTGCATAAAATAATAATTTATTAATAAGTTTTTGTAACCGAAATTTCTTTCGATTTTATTTTCAAATGTGTTTACATTCAAATTATTAAATTACTTAAAATGTAATGACCGTAAGACGAAGCACATTGAAAAATTCGCAGGGTATGGCAGAGGCAGTGTGGCTAAACTGGCAAACGCAAGGCACGGAATGCTGATGTTGCAGGTTCAAGTCCTGCCATTGCCCTAATTTTTCTTTGTGTTGTCATTACAATTTTAATTTAATAATTTATTAAGTTTCGTTGCAAATAGGTTTTTTTTTACAAAATAATAGTATTGACAGCAGCGCCGTCGGTCCGTCAGATTAACAGCGCGACCGATTGTCGATTTATTGTACTTTTTGTTCGACTTTTGAGGCCATTTTTTAAACGCTGACTAGAAGTCCATTATTAATATCTCAGTCCTTATGCCACTAATATTTTAAAGCTGGAAGTTTGTGTCAGACATTGTGTTTTGTTACTTATTCATGTTATACCGACTTGATGGATTTGAAATAAATTTTAAACGGAGATAGCTTATATCCTGGAATATCACATAGGACAAAATTGTTTTAAACTTTCGCGACTTCCACACATATTTATAACATTATCGGGACTTTAGCGCGATAAAAATATATTGTTAATTTACCTCGACGTTTCGGCCATGTTTCAATGGCCGTGGTCGTGCGTGGCCGTGGCCCTCCACTTCAGTCTACTCGTGACCACGGCCATTGAAACATGGCCGAAACGTCGAGGTAAATCAACAATATATTTTTATGCGCTAAAGTCCCGATAATGTTATAAATATCACATAGGACGTTTGTTATTCCAAAAAAATGCATATTTCCCGCAGTATTATAAATTACACCTCGTTGAGTTTCTTGCCGGTATCTTCTCATTAGAGGTTTTACCGAAATGGTGGTTTTTATAAGATTCGTAAGTGCTACGTGTGAGCCTAATCTGAATAAAAATATTTTAACTTTGACTTTGACTTGGATAGCGGACGAGCCAAGGGTAAAATTTCAAAGCATCTAGTATTTTTTTCACGTAATCCATTACAGCACTCAATCAATACGAATACAATACTTTTTGGTGTTTGGTGAACGATGAAACATATTTAAAGGTTTAAACAACTGTTTACAATTTAAACATCTGTTGGTAAAACAGTAGGTCAAGTGAGAGTCGTACTCGCGCATCCATTGTTCCCTACAGAATTAATAAGCACCAACATTGATCGCTTTAACTAAAAGATAAACTGAATTGAGGGACAAACTTAAATTTGCCCTTGGAAAACTGTTGTCCCCATACATCGACATAGGTCATTGAGATAACCAAATGCAAATAAAAGATTGTTATCGCAAAAAAATGTACCAACAAATTTAGGGTTTTCGGATTTTCTCGGGTTTATTTTAAAATTAACTTTGGCAAACTGCAAGACAGTTTACTGTTGAATATTACACTCTATAACTATACTAGCGGACGCCCGCGACTTTGTTCGCGTGAAATAAGTAGCCTACATAATGCATCTGTCAGGGATAATGTAACTTTCCGTTAGTGAATGATTTTTTGGAATCCGTTCCAAAGTAGTTCCAAAGATTACCTCCTACTTACAAACAAACAAAGTTTACCTGTTTATTATATTAGTGTAGACTAGAAGACGCGTACGACTTCGTTCGCGTGAAGTTAGTACCCAATGTCCGTTAAGGATAGTGTAGCTTTCTAAGTACTTACCTAATTTTTTTAAATCGGTACAGTAGTTCCGGAGTTTACCCCCTACGTACATATAAACAAACAAAATTTACCCCTTTATTAAATTAAGAATTTGTGGAATCGGTTCAGTAGTTCCAGAGATTACCCCCTTCATACTAACAAAGTTTACCTCTTTATAACATTAGTGTAGATGTAGATAGTGTAGAATCTATACTATCTACTAGAGATGGGCCGAGTACTCGGTTAATACTCGGTACTCGGCGTACTCGGCGGGTTTTTTGATACTCGTACTCGGCCGAATAACTCGGTTTGAATGCCGAGTATACTCGGTTTAAGAAAAGCAATATATTTAAGTAGATATAATTAAAACAACAGTGTTAATCAAAATTAGGTCATCACCGATCAGGTACTACACACAGTCCATCGTTAATTAACAAACTTACAATTATTTATTTACTATGACGCGCAACGTGAAGTATTTGTTTCAAGTGATTGGTAGTTGAAAGGCGCGCGGGGGGGGGAGGGGTGAGGGGTGTATCAACGCGAGCTGGCCGCTCGACCGACGCAAACCTGTTTGTCATTGTTTATACTTGATTACGCGCACGAAATGGGAGTTTTATTGAACCGAGTTACTCGGCCGAGTACTCGGTTGAAAAAAAATTGAACCGAGTAAAACTCGATACTCGTTACTCGGCAAAAGTGTTACACGACGCATCTCTAGTGTAGATGTATGTGTGTACATCATCATGTGACGATACTACTTACCTACGATTTTACAGCGCTCAAGTGTACAACAGCTATGTGCCTATAGATAGACAATAATTATTAATTATTTTCCTCTAGGAAGTTATACATCAAACACGTCTGCAGCAAACTTAAATATTTGCTTACTCGCACACTCCGTGTCCGTCCATCCGTTCTAGATCTCTTATGCATAAAAAAATACAATCTTTTCAAACTAACATGTGTTTTGTACTTTTCACTTGAGCATAAACGGCACAATCCTAATCCTAACTTCCTAATCCTAAACTAATATTATAAATGCGAAAGTAACTCTTGTCTGTCTGTCTGTCGCGCTTTCACACCAAAACTACTGAACCGATTTAAATGAAATTTGGTACACAGATAGTCTAGAGCCTGAGAAAGGACATAGGTTACTTTTTAAGGCGAAAAAAGGGGGGGATGAACAGTTTTAACATAAAACTACCGTAAGACTATTTATATTTGACATTAAAAAAGATGAAGCAAACGAATATAATAAGCTGTGTGAAAACTGGAAATAGCTCATTAAAGTATTCATACGTATTAGTCTTATTTGCAAAATTATTAACCAAATAATGTAAAATGCTACCCAAAGACACTATTCCATGCAGACGAAGTCGCGGACACAGCTAGTGACAGATAAAGACATAACACATGTTAACTAACGTTGGTTTAGACAACGTTTATGTATAAGAGGGTTGGTCTGTCATTATGTTAGAGTATTAATCTAAATTCAAAGTCATAATACTTCATAAACACAAGTACACGTCATAAATACCAAAGTTAATAAATTAAACATTATACTTAAATTAATAAATTATTTAAATTGCCAATGGAATACTATTTAAATAACCTACGTATACCTAATCAAATATTCGATGTCAGTAATAATTAATAATAGGAAATGGCAATTTAAAATGGAAAATATGTATATCATTATAAAGTTATCAAGTTTAATCTCTGTAAGTCCAACAGGAGTGTTCTTATTCTAATAAAATAAAATAAAATAAAATTAATATGAAAGCTACATTTATATAATTAATAGGTTCAGGCGTTACTTTGCGGAGGTCCATATCAACAAACTGGAACAAATTACCTGGCTACTCCGCGAAACCAGTGCCGGGCTTGTGCAAAATAGCTGCGTCTGTGCGACACATATATGTTCATGCAAAAACCCACCCCCCTCCGCTTCCACACGAAACAACATATATCACACAGACTCAACTACACACCACCACCACTAAACACTAAAACTACACGATCGACGCGCGTTTCGCCTCTATACGAGGCATCATCAAGATCGACCCGTACGACCGTTCGCTACTTGAACGAATGGCGTACATTTATGCCAAGTTTGGTGCTTTCTTCCGGATGGGACTGTAAAATTGTTTTTTGTTAGGACTAGGAGCCGTACTAGACTACGAATTGAAGGTTTTAGGTTTAGTAACAGGACACAATAAAAAACCAGTTAGTACCTAGTTTAGTTTGGTATTGTGCCTTTTGTGATGGCAATAAATGATCCTTTATTTTTTTAGTATTTTTTTTTTGTACTTCTAAAGATCATCAACATCCCGCAATATTGATGATCAAGTTTTATGAATATTAAAACAATAAAAAATCCGGCCAAATGCGAGTCGGCCTCGCGTACGAAGGGTCAAAATCATGTCTGTTGTCCATACAACAGACATGGTCCTGTGATCTCCTTTAGATATATATTTTATTCTGTTTTTTTAGTATTTGTTGTTATAGCGGCAACAGAAATACATCATCTGTGAAAATAACTGTCTAATTATCACGCTTCATGAGATACAGCCTGGTGACAGACGGACAGACGGACGAACAGCGGAGTCTATACCTAGTAATAGGGTCCCGTTTTACCCTTTGGGTATGGAACCCTAAAAAAGAGGCAGCGATATATTATACATATATAATATATAGATATTATGATATAATATGAGTTCATTTTTCAAATTCGATTTCATTGCATCTCTCGCTCGCGTGAACAACGACGTAGTGTTTTTCTGTCATGCTTCAAGAATACACGAAATTAATACGGTCAGCCTTAGCGGCCCTAACATGACAGCCCAGGTTTGGTTTAACCCCTCCCTGTGTCTCTGTCTAACTAGTGTCATAAGAAAGGGACGCAGATAGAGACAAACTAAACTTGGCCAGTCATGTTAGGGCCACAGTAGCTGAATATTTTAGTACCTTGTCGCTGTCAGTAGGTAATGTGAAAAACTCTAGCAACTTTAATACGTTACTACGACAACGTTCTTAACTATTTAGCCTACTTCTAAGGCTGACTGTACGACGCTTTAAAAAACCTAGGGCACACGTTTAAAATTATCCAGAACACCCCAGTATGACCGGGCAAGGTTTAACATATCCCTCCCTGCGTCTCTGTCAAACTAGTGTCATCAGAAAGGGACATAGAGATAAACTGAGATAAACTGAAGTTGGCCGGTCATGTTAGGACCACGGGACACACTGAAATCCCTATACTTAAGTTTCGTTAAAAACTTTGCAAATAAATTTTGATTTACTACTTGCTGTCGGATTGTTTACAAATGTATGTGTATGAAGTTCTAATGACAATAATTTCTATTAAAAGTGAAATTTATTACAAAAAAACTTATTTCTTGATACCCACCAATCATAATTATGGCTGACGCAACATTAATACGGTTTTAATTTATTATTTATTTTATGAAATAGGAAGGCAAACAAGCAAGTGGGTCACCTGATGGTAAGTGATCACCACCGCCTATAGACAGCCGCAAACCAAAGAGATTGCAGATGCGTAATATTTATTATTATGACTCAAACTACTTAAAAGTGAACTTTCGATACGTATTTATTTTTAACTTTTTAATCCTTTTATTCTTTATTCATTCATTGTAACCATGGTTTTACAATATGACCAATTTATGCAGTTAAGTATGTACCTATAAAATCTACCGCGATAATATCTGTTTTAACCTGTACAATATCTTACATGTTACAAGTAAATTAAGTATTTTTTGATAACGTGTTTACATCTTTCAAATATGGATTTACAACTTCAGTATTTTTAATTAATTTTATTTGCATATTATAGTACATTCATATATTATTTATATTTAGAAACATACTTAAATACATTAACTTTATAATAAAATAAACAAATTGTATTGAATTGCAGCATAAAACTTGTACAAATGATACGGTATAGAGGGCAGCCATTATAAACACTTCCAATAAAGTAACAATTCCATTTTTAACTTTTCTATTTTCTTTTCTGTAATCACTTCGTTTCTTTTTCTTAATAAAATAATAATCTGACAACAAAATAATAAACTCACAACTAGCGAGATTAAAATTATTATCATCGTGCTATGATTAACAGTAACAAACGACCCACAAAAAACTTTGAGTAAAGTTTACCTGTTAGCTCAAATGCATCTTCAAAAGTAACTTCGTTAATATCCTGTCCTTCTTCCAGTCCTTTCTGGTCTTCTAAATTCTTCATTATAATAAACTTATCAAATCCTAGTATCAACAGCAACTGGTACACGTTTCAACCACGTGTATAACCTAATTTCTAACTAATCCTGGACGTCAAACCAAAATATCAACCGATTTAAAATGCACCAACAAAAGTAATTTTAAAATATTTCGCACCAGCGTTTTAATGAACAATTTTATCCATCTTCAGTAACATTTACGCTAGTTACGCGTAGTTTCACACACATAAACATTGGCATATGTTAAAGGTTATTATATCATTAGTGTTACTATCATGTTTAGGAAACAGTTTAATTCAATAGATATCGTGCGGTGATGAATGTAAGTTTGCGCTGGACGCGAGCATGCGTCCGACAGCCGCGGAGTTCGAAATGATACTGTGAGTCGTTGGTTAAATTTAAACACTTGGCATTCTGGCGTACTTGCACGGAGTTGTTAACACCGACTTAAAAAGAAAGAAAATCAAACCAGCCAGCGCGTGCAAGGGAATACCTGTTCCCACGCAGAGAAAGGGACGCATTAAGTACCTGCCTGTTACTTAGGGTCCGTTGTTTGATCCGTAACTTAACTCTGCTATTTTTTTTAACGGCTTCCCATCTCTAGGTCGAAATGGATTTCGCCAATGACGACTTTGGTTGACATAGACACACCGGGAGAGCGTATGTACTGTAGGTCGGGTAGGTACGGTAGGATCGGGTGTGTGTGACCTAGAACAATACAAATAAAATAACATTCAGAGTTACTGACGACACAGACATTACAGGACAATACGAAATATATAACTCTGCTAATAAAATAATAGTTAAAAAACTGTCATCTGTCAAAAAAATAATGGAGATGACGATTACGTGGTTACTAACGAATACTGAGTTAACTGCGGATTAACTAACGGACCCTTATAATACATTTGATTACATTAACTGCAAAGTAGGTACGAGTTAAAAAGCGCATAATATTTCGGAAATATGTTTTTTTTAAGTTTTAAATTTTACTTCCTCTAATTGTTTGACTGTGGTATGTAGTGTTTGCTTATCTTTATCAAAAAAGGTTTTATTTTCGAATGTTTTTGTTTTTTCAGTCAGCTGAAACCTTTAATTTATTCTATAGTAAAAACATTAAATAACTATTTTAAAACACAACATAACCTCATTAACATATTTTTCAATATTTACAAATTACAGGTCAACTTTAAAGATTTAACTTATCGTTAAGAGTCAAAGAAATTTATTTAAAATTCATGCGCTATATATTCGTATTACCTTATCCAGATCCATTGGTAAGATTAAAGCACAGAATCCTGAAGGTGCAGGATCGAGTTCTGGTAGGCCCCATATCAAAATAATATGGAAAAACGTCTAAAAGGAAATGAAATGATTTTTTTTTTTATTGATAACATAATATTCCACAACTTTTCCTTATGCGTGAATAAACAGATTTATGCGTAAATAAATAAAATTGTTCCCCCTTTAATAATCATCAGATTCAGGCGTCACTCGTCCGTCCCCCTAGCATACCACAGTAAGCACGATTAACTCATATCAATTAAAGTAGGTGAATCATCTTATGGCTATAAAGGTCACGCAGTAGCTTTAGTGCTAGTTTTTGTCACAATAAACGTCTCGATAAAACGTTAACTTCTCAATTACCATGAAACTGCAGACAGCGCCTCTAGCGCCATGTATTCGCAACCTACTGTTTCCATAGCAACTGAGAAGTAACGCAAACGCATTCAAGACGGCTGTTGTGACAAATACGCACACTTAGGCTTACCTACTGTCCACGGCGGCGTCATTTGACGCTTGCATGCAACCTACAAAAGACGACAGGCGTATTTTGCGTCCTAGGTGTGTCCACGTAATCGTCATGCAATCGTCAACCAAGCTACAAAACGGTTAATTCTTCCAAGTTTAGCATCGCAAAAGCACGTGTTTTCATTGTGAAAATGTCAAGTGATGATGAAGATTTGATTATAGAATACAACTTTATTAGAAGACGACGACGGCGTAAATTTGTATTGGTTTCATCCAAACATCGAAAAAAATATTAATTGTTGATTATCCGTTACATCTTTTCTCGAGTATTCTTTTAACTTGTTATACAGACAAGGATACTGTTCAATGATGTGAACAAAATTGGCTGCTGAGTCCGCCATTTTGCAAAAAAAACACGGGTTTGCGTCTCGCAATGTAGCTTGAGTAATGACATGCCGCTGCACGAGCTACATGACGAACGGCTGACGATACGCAAATGCGACTTTGACGCTCCGTGGACACAGTTGCGTTTCTTTCTACGCAAGATGCATGCAGTCGGCACGCAAGCGTAAAATGACGAAAGCGTGCGTCTGACGTGCAGCTACGTGGACAGTAGGCCTTAAGGTTCAGTAGCTTTAGGGTAAGTTTTTGTCACAGTAAACGCAACGAACGCGTTAGAGTTAACTTTTCAATTCTTATGGAAGAAAAGACAGCGCCTCTTGCGGCGCTTATTTGCAACAAAATGTTTCTATTCAATTTAGATGTTACACTAAGGGCTCAGTTTTTGTCACAGTAAACGTCTCGAGCGCATTAGGATGAACTTCTCGATTCCTATAGAAATACAGAAAGTGCCTCTAGCGGCACGTATCCGCGACAAACTGTTTCTATAGTAATTGAGTAGTTAAGGCGTCTCCGACTTTGGGCCCTGGGGATTTCTCCACGCACTTTTGTTGCTGTTGTACGATGGCGGTTTTAGAGAAATTAACATAAATTTTTAATTATTTTCCAAATATAAAAATAAATTATTATAATATGTAATTCTATAGAAAACGCGGCAGTAAAATGGTTACAGCTAGGAAAAATACGGATGACTATTAATTTTATTTTGTGAGAATTTAAATACATTTCAAGAATTATCACATTTACTTCTTATGTTTTATAGATTATTGTATATTTTTTCTGATAAAAAAGTACTATGGTTATTGTATATAAAGTTACAAAGTTACGGCATTTTAGGGTGAAAAAGTCGTAACGATAAGGCGTTCGATGCGTTAATTATATTAAAAATCTTACACTTCAAGGTTCAAGGAGAATACAACGTTCATTCACCTGGATTAACGTCCAAGTGAATGAACGTTTTATTTTCCTTAAACAATACATGTATGACTCATTCTTAGCTTTGGCCAAGTTACCAAAGTAATTTGTAACACACAAATTATTACACTGAAATTATACATATATACCACACGACTATCTCTGCCTTGTCTAAAAGTTGACTGGTAGAGAATGCCTTAAGGCACTAAGTCTGCCTTTTGTACATTTTATTATTAATTTTGTGCAATAAAGATTAAATAAATAAATATGCGGTGAAACCACAAAGAATTACAAAAATCTCATTGATAGCACCGAGGATAGTTCTCCCATAAAACCAAATCCAATACCGTAAAAGCCAAGGACATTGCAAAATGCGTATTACATTTAATTTTATACTAGAAGCATCTGCTCCACCTGTGGCCCGTTTTACGAAGCTACAAGTTACAATTTAACAAGTCTAAACCGGCAACATTGGTCCTTATGCCCATTGCCATTGGTCATTATTGACCAATGTTGCCGGTTTAGACTTATAAAATTGTAACTTGTAGCTTAGTGAAACGGGTCACTGGGGACAGCTGTACACACTTTAAATCTTAGAGCTATACTCCTCCATCGTGCGAGCAATCCCCATGTTTCTCTATTCCCTGCCTTCAGAAAGTCAAAGATAAGGGACGGAATAGAGAAGTGATGACAGAGTATAGCTCGAAGAGATAGAGATTGCTCACAGTTACATCTGCCCCTAAACTGTGAACCATTTTTTACATTCGTAATACTAAAGTTATTATAAAAACTATCGTGTTATGTGGCATGTTGTTCTCACAAAGGTTATCAAACGCGTAGTATCAGACATGATTCAATTTCAATGCCTAAATTGTGATTGCGATATCTTATCAATACATACCCTTGACAGAATAACTAGAGTTGCATATTATATTGTCTAGTAGCACTGCAAACTGTAATCAAGTTGTTATTTAAAAACAAATCCTAGATTACATTTACTTTTGCTATTAGTTGTTTAATCGCCCTCACAGATATTGGAGCGGAGAAAGCAACATTCCTATGTAATTTTGTAACTGAAATGTACCTCGTTTTAATTTACTGTTTAAAAATTAATATGATTGACGTAACGACAACAAGGAAAAGCAAGCAAGTAAGCTAGTTTCATCAGCTTGATATCACTGGAAACCTACACAGTTTAATGAGATAATTGAAAAGTTTGTATACTAGGGTAGTAAACATTTAAAACCAAGAATGGAATGACCGTGAAGAAGAGCTTAGCGCAATGAAAATTCGAAGTATTAAGCATCGTAACCTGTAGTTCAATTGGTACAGATCGGTGGGCACAGAATCCCAAAACAGTAGATTCGAGTCCTGCTGCTGCGAGGTGACCAATATTTTGCCATTTTAAACTCTTGTCAAAGACGTCACAATGCGTGTTCAGATATTCTTGAGTAGACCTTATACTTATACTCTCCGATATCTTAGATGGTGACCGTTGAAGCCGCAGCAGTCACGGACTAATCTGAAGCATTCTGGAATCAGCCGTCCAGGATCGATTTAAATTGTAAAGTGTGCAATGATCCCTACTCTTGCTGACAGGGCCCTCATTTCAAGTCTATCATCGTGATTGATAAAAGCTTTGACATAAAGTAATGCTTTGTAATTTCAAACCATTAAAATGTCTTTTAGGACTTTAGTAATTTTTTTGACTGAAGTGACCACCCGCCTTAACATGACGGCCCCAATTTATCCCTCCCTGCGTCTCCATCTAACTAGTATCATAAGCAAGGGAAGCAGATAGAAATAAAACCAGCATGGCCCGTTATGTTAGGGCAGCAGTCTATAGACTATACAACTAATGCTATGGACCGCCTTTACCGCTAACCGATTACGAGCCATCGCAGCGGGAACGTGCTAAAAGCAATTGTGTAACCCATGAGGTTGTAGGTGTACATGACCTCGATAAGGCTGTACAGTACGATTACTTTGAGTAATGCCGTTTGGTATTAGACGAGAAAGACCATTTTTGACTTACATTGCGTGTTTGAACCATTACATGATACATGATCTTCTATCTAAAGGGAGCAATGTACTTCGCTTAATTTTATTTGCTATGACATTTCCGATGACAGTCGAAGTCATTTCTTGAAATAATTGTATAGTCGACCAAGTAATTGCTTGACCACTCTTAGATCGTATTACAAAGGAGTAAGATTCAAAAGTGGTCAAGCAATTAGTTTGATATAGAGATGGTGTATTAAGATACACGGTTAGCTATCGAATCTCGTCACATCACTTCACAAAATGACCACGGATTGATTTATTTTGTAATTTCATTCAATTATACAAAAGGAATTATAGTCACTTATGTCACTTATGTATGACATATGTATGTATAACAAGACGATTACGAATCGATTAAAATTTCATTTCCTCCTATTGACGATTGCAAATCAATAAAAAAAATCCTAAGATGCAAATAAATCTTGACATTTTTACGTAAAATTTGTAGGCTCCAAAAATAAAGAGCACCTTATATTTTTTAGTTTCGTACTTCGCACAGTACTAAATTGCTATTTCCGCTACGACCTCACATTAGTTTTAACTTGCACTACCAACCAAAATTTAAGGTGGCATGTATTTATCTATTTAAGAATGTATATCCATTGTCCAGTATTCGTAAAACAAGCAGCTTTAGTTGCTTAATGTGAGACTAGAACAATTGGTGTATCATCCTACTAAATTGATTTATTTTATTTTATTTACACACACGCGCACTTTCTGTTTTTCATGGTCGAATCGATTCAAAGCGTTTAAGAGAAGGCAAGTACAGAAATCTTTCCTTTAGGTACTGTAAATAATTATGATAAAATCATACAAATACAGTGCAACAAATCCAGTAACTAGTACGAGGCCATTTTAGATAAACAGGGTAATCCAATGAAACTAATCGCATGTGAGTGACCGCTTTCTGACCCCCTTCGGGCAAATAGAAATAAAAACATCGCATTTCCATTGTTATTACATTTATATAAGTATTATTAATATGCCAATGGAGATAGTAGTTATCACTTCCTTAAGAACTTACGTTAATTTATTTGATTGCATTGTATGGTCCCAAAACGAAAGTGCGTATATATGTATAGGTTTTCGCCAACATGTATGGTAAATAGATGTAGATTGGTAATAGGATATTTATGTACACTGGTTGAATGGCAGCAAAGCTAAAATGGACTTCATGATCATAATATCAGTTGGAAGACGTCCACTGGTAGGCATAAGCCTCTCTAAGGACCTACACGACAATCATGATTAGTCATGTGCAGTCTTTGTGTATGAACTATGCATCCGCAAAATCACTTTTTCATTGCGTTTTGGAACTCACTCTACCTTCTCCGTGCGTGCAGGATCAAGCGGAATACGAGCGGAACAGATAAATTTTATTCATGTTCCTGCAGTCCTCTAGTTCGTTCACGTATGGACGGAACCTTAAGTGTAAGTTTTTGTCACAACTAACGCTTTGACGCTTAGCGTTAACTTCTCAATGACTATGGAAACAGTCTGTTGAGGATATGCGCCGTAAGAGGCGCTGCCTATATTTCCATAGTAACTGAGAAGTTAACGTTACGCGTTCGAGACGTTGAATCAGGCAAATACTTACTAAACGTGTTTTTTTGACGCGTAATTATTGTTCTTTATTTCCTTAGTTTATTAAACTAGTATAATTTTACCTCAACGTGAAGAATGGTTGAATTCGAAAAATATCCCTAGACAAGTATCTTTTTCCTAACAAGCGCAAATACATGTGTCAAACGTTGCATTGTGGCTTCGGAAGGTCGGCTCGGTTCCTGAGAAGTTAACTGAACTGTAACGCAATTATGAGAGAAGTCAACATACAAGAAGAGAAGTCAACGACAGCCACGGTCGCGGTAAAGTCCGTAACAGTATCATTGCAGTTTGTCGCAGAATATGGCATTTCTGCCATCTTCCTCAGACCGAACTCACTCTCCTTTTGATTAAAAAGCGCTTTGTCACTCAGCGACGCATCACATAGTGCCCCGTGCTGACCCCAAAATTAATATAACAGCAATAATAGTTCTTACTTCTTAACGGCGATCTAAACATCTTTTCATCATCTGATATTGGACAAGCCAACATGCTTTTTGGAAACTAACATATGACTGTTTCGTTCTGGACACATTCCATCACAATATGTTGAACATCTTCAACTACGCCGCACTCATTATATTTCGCTGATGGACCTTTTATTTAAAAAGGCAAACATGCTTAATGGAATGTTTCCAGGATAGCTAGCACGACACATCGCGACTCTTTTTCTTGCTCAGTATGTCTCTTTTTAACCAGCCTAGTTGGAGGGTGACGCACTAGGCGACAAGCAAGAAAGAGCTGCCGTTCCGAGCGTAACCTGAGAGCAGTTTTGAACCTATGTCATTATCATTAGTCATAAGATACGATTTAATCAAGCTAGTTCATTCAAGGTCTAATAGGCACTGAATGTGTCAGTCCTGTCTCGTTTATCAAGTGCACTGCCTATTTGATAAGCTAGTGGCTTTATTGACATCCCCCTTGAGCGCTGACCGTGATCTATCAAAACTGGGACAAAATATCAGATAATACACGTGACTTAGTAGCGTGTTTTGAGAACATTTGTTATGAAATATTGCCGAGGTGCTATCGGTCTTGAGTGGAGATCAAGGACTAGAAAACGCGGGGTAGATTTCACAGATTTTTTATTAATAAAATAGGAAAGCAAACGAGCAAGTGAGTCACCTAATAGTAAGTGTTTCCCACCGCCTGATGGTTAGTGATCACACCCACAACACCATAGAAACTGTAGACGCGTTGCCAACCGAGATGGCTAAGATGGAATACTTCTAGTGCCAGTAATTAAACCGGCTGTCTTGCTCTCCACGCCGGAACACAACAGTGCAACATCCCACAAGCAGGCGCTGCGCACTTCTCAAAGCTACAAGTCGTTCGGTGCTCCTCTGCACTGGGGCCTGCGCGTGCGAAGCTATACGATAACCAGAGAGGCATACAGTAGGATGCTTCTTATATTATTATTCTTCATTTGATCAAAGACAGACTTCTGTTCTTGTAATATTTTTTATTCTCATTCATAAGCTATTGCCTTAGTATAGTCGACCAAGAAATTAGACTGGTCCAGTTTTCGGCGTTTTGCACTTCTAGCGGCATTTTGGGAAACATTTGGCCAATTGTGTTTTTTTTACTAATTCGGACCTGCTGAACACGAATATCAAGGTTGGCATTCCCGAATTTTGACCGGAAGCTCAGAATTCAAGATGGCGGCCAAGATGGTGGACGCTTTCTTACTAGTACAATTTTTTTCGTGTAAATGCCGTTTTCGGGGTTATTTTTATCATAGAATGCGAAAACAATTGTTATAGAATGTTCAACCAATTATTTAGCCCTGGCAGAAGCTCAGAATTCAAGATGGCGTCCATGATAGTGAACGTTTTCTCAATTTTTCGATTCCGGACCGACCTTTCGTTTTAGGACTGTTAATCGGGTTATATTTGTCGAATAATACGATTATGATAGTTACACAGTGTTTAAGCAACTACTTAAACGTTAGAGAATAAAAAACTACCCCCAAAACATGAAATTATTTTCAGTGGAATGCCCTTACATTTGACAAAGTTCATGTTTTGATATGATGTTGCATGGATAATCTTTGTCTTTTTATTGTATATATTTGCCGATATTTCTGGTTTGGCCCTTAGTTTGACGTTTGATGAGTGAAGCTATTTATTACTTTTAGGTAAATGCAATAATATACAATATGTGCCGCGAGAACAGGTAAACTACGTTGCCCGAAGGTAATGATGAATGAAATATCTATTATAATACCAGACTTTTATAATTTATATTAATCATCATCCTCATCATCCTCATCATCATCATCTTTTCATGAATTTGTACAAAGTCCGGAACAGAAACACGTTGACGTACACATTAACATAGCCTTTCGGCATTTGCAAAACTTTGTTGAAAAATGTTTTTTGTCTGTAATTGGTGACAGAAAGGAGCCTGGCAGGTGAGCGTTCTTCCTTTAGGAAGTTTGGTAGTAATTTCATTTAATATGTTCTATGATCAGCGAAACAGACTCTGGGTTTTTTACTTGACCAAATAAGCGCAACGTTAGTTGAAACTATTGAGTCAGCTACCTAAAGAAGATAGAAACCAAATTAAATTGTACGAGCCAAGTCGACGTCGGTAACAATAACAAAGTAAGTTGAACTTACAAGTAATACAAACCTTGCACAATATTGTCGTATAAGATATAATCGCACCGTGCTTCTCAGATTGAAAAGCACGGTGCCAAGCGAGGACCACAGAGAATTGCTTTTGAAACACTTGAAAAGCTGTTGTCTTGTAATAGAAACTATGTAAACATGATGTGACATCACTCCCGGTGATCGCTTGAAAGGCCGGTAAACTCTTTACTGGTAAGTCAACAGGTAAGAAACTCTCCATTGGCTATGTATGTCATGAACAGGTACAAAAACTCTCTTTCTTGCAGTTCCACTCATTAACCATACTTCATTTGCATGTATTTTATCCAACTGATAATGGAGCAATTGAAAGACATTGTGTATAGCAGACACAACTGTTTGCTTTGCAGTACTTGCCACTGCGTTCAGAACAATTCATGTGTCTCCTTTATCGTGAAAAATTTCGAGGGAGGAAATCAGTGTTGTTTGCGGGTCTTTAAGGACAAATGGAAGAAAGAAATAGACGGCTACATCCCCATTTTCATCACGCTGGAACCCATTCTAAAGGCTGCTGATGATGATTAAATGATTAATATAATTTTTGAATAGTCTAGTACTATAATAGATATTTCATTCGTCATTACCTTCGGGCAGCGTAGTTTACCTGTTCTCGCGGCATATATTGTATATTATTGCATTTACCTAAAAGTAGTAAATAGCTTCAACAACCTAGTTTCACTCATCAAACGTCAAATTAAGGGCCAAACTAGAAATATCGGCAAATATATACAATGAAAAGACAAAGATTATCCATGCAACATCATATCAAAACATGAACTTTGTCAAATGTAAGGGCATTCCACTGAAAATAATTTCATGTTTTGGGGGTAGTTTTTTATTCTCTAACGTTTAAGTAGTTGCTTAAACACTGTGTAACTATCATAATCGTATTATTCGACAAATATAACCCGATTAACAGTCCTAAAACGAAAGGTCGGTCCGGAATCGAAAAATTGAGAAAACGTTCACTATCATGGACGCCATCTTGAATTCTGAGCTTCTGCCAGGGCTAAATAATTGGTTGAACATTCTAAAACAATTGTTTTCGCATTCTATGATAAAAATAACCCCGAAAACGGCATTTACACGAAAAAAATCGTACTAGTAAGAAAGCGTCCGCCATCTTGGCCGCCATCTTGAATTCTGAGCTTCCGGTCAAAATTCAGGAATGCCAACCTCGATATTCGTGTTCAGCAGGTCCGAATTAGTAAAAAAAACATAATTGGCCAAATGTTTCCCAAAATGCCGCTAGAAGTGAAAAAATGGCCACTTTTGAGAAAAGTGAACCAGTCTAAATTGCTTGACCACTTTTCGACCGTATTACAAAGGAATAAGGTTCAAAAGTGATCAAGCAATTACTTGGTCGACTATACATATCAAACGAACACACCCAAAATTGACAAAATGGTTACCTTTGGTATGCTATTCATGTGTGTACAGGGTGTAAATTGAAGAGGAGGTTTAGAGGATATAGTCGTCTCTTTTTGGCACATTGTATTGTCATTTAAAGTAAAAAGATCAGCTAATAAAATATCGCTTTCAATTTTAAAATTATTTCTATGTATGCTACATTATTACTATGGTACAACCGCGCCGATTAACAAAAACATAATTTTCTACGAGTAGCGATGCCGTCACATATTTAATATATCGAAATAGGTCACGCAGTTATCAAGGAAGAGGAACAGTCAAACAGATAATATTTATATACAGCTGAAGAATCTAAAAATATCCATACACGACTCTATTGTCAAGATATTAAGGCCTATGTAGATCAATTTGCTTCTTCTGCTGTTATTAACTTCTGTTGTTGCCTGTACAACTTATCATGTTACGTATTATTGACGTCGCAATCAGAACCTATACATATAATAAAAATGTAACTGGCATGTCTGTCTATACATAAGTGGTAACCGTCCTTAAGCAAACTGCGGACCTCAACGGATCGACTTGCCTTAGGCTGCACAACCACTAAAATAGCTATACGGTGCACGAGGGCACCAAATAAATAATAGTACTAACGTACAGAAACTTCTCTTTTTCGACCACCACTAAACGAATTCCAACTTTACGATCAGGCACAAAAAGTTCGTATTACTTTATAAACATTCGCCAGGCGGCATGCGTCAAAAGGAAGGCGCCGCCCGCGCCCGCCTTCCACCCGCAATGCCCTGGCGCACCGCTAGGGTTGGGCTGCTTACTATCATACTATCACAACGCGCGACACAGAGTGAGCGGGCGCGCGCTTCAAGCCGGCAACCTACTGCGATTAACCTATGCCATAGGTAATGCGGCAAGCGCGCCTACAGTGCGGAGTGGAACCCCCCTGACGAGGGAATAATCCACCAATAGGATTAATTGATTGCTCTATCTTTGCTCAGGATAGGCTCTAGTGGAAATGGGTTTAGCAGAGGCTTATACATGTACAAAACTAACGCACGCGCATAAAATTAGTAATCTATATCCGTCAGCGATAGTGCAGTTTTCTATTAGTGAAATAAATTTTGGAATCGGTACAGTGGTTCCAGAGATTACCCCCTACATACAAACAAACATAGTTTACCTCTATATTATATTAGTGTAGAAGTGTAGATGTAGTTGAACGAGACAGTGTGCGAGAAATGTGTAAAACCAATGCCATTATTTTTTTGAATTTACGTCTGAAAGTTTGTAAGTACATCACGTAAAAAATACTACACGAAAATGGATATGGTTCACACAGTTGTGTTGCTTTAGATCTAACTTAAAATTTGATGCATTTTTTATTTTGATACGCCGCCTTAAGCCGAGTAATTATTAACAAGAAAGAAGATTATAGATACCTGCTTTCAAATTGCAAGCATACGCAGTCGCCGGCAGAAGCTAGTGTAATAATAAGTAATAACATACTGTCAATTTGAAGAATAACTGTGATAGTGTGATAACCGATAACGACGCATGCGCTAGTGATATCACAAGTTGTAACAACTGTTCTGATAAACGCAGGAGCACGCGTGATAGTTCGAATTCCATAATGGACATCTGAGGTCTACACGGTTGTCGATAGATATCAAACTCAAAAACCGGTAAAACATTTTGAGCTTTACTTATTATGTATATTTTTATGACGGCGCCATCTTACAGGACTTTCTTTGAGTACTAAACGTAACTTGTCTCTCTTGAGAAGGGTGCGAAGGTTGCACTGAAATACTATCAACTAAGTAAATGGAACGCTGATCCATGATCCAAAAATCATATTACACAGTATGAAACTCCACGTCAAAACACAACAGTGCAAGCATTGCTGCTTAGCGAGCAAGACCGTGGTCACAGTATAGATATAACCAGTAAGGAATCTACGTACAAACGCTCGGAACCGACGCACGCACACAGACGCACGCTCAACACGGCCGCTAAGGCGTCGCTAAGGCGGCCGTCAGTCGCGTTAGCAGCCTTAGCGGCCGTGTTGAGCGTGCGTCTGTGTGCGTGCGTCGGTTCCGAGCGTTTGTACGTAGATTCCTTACTGGTTATATCTATACTGTGCCGTGGTAGCAATCAAGACAGATTCCAGGCTTCGCGTCAGCGTGGGTCACGTAGCAGAAGTTCAGACAGAACAGGATTATCAATGAGATTAGAAGATTACTAGTGGTTGACCTGGATCATCTCAGAGGGGTGATATGACCCCCATTGACCCCTGTCCTGAATCGGGGCTTGAGACAAACTTACACAAGGTCCTACCACCTGCGGTCGTTTTCACTAGGGGACATTACTTTGTCCAGCGACCTTGTCGCACGACACTACATCGAATCGAGTCGCGAACTGCGTCGAATGACATCGCAGAGACGCTCTAAGGGTCTAGATTCTAGATCCTTCACTCAGATATCGTCTAGACTATAGACGATATCTGAGTATGCGAAATACGAACGTCCGAGACATGTCTGAAAATGAAAAAAAAAAAAATAAGATATACAGGCTCTCAGATGCCAGTTATAGATCGAGCTCAAGTCCAGTTTTATAATAACGTAGCATGAAACTGGAATATAAGTTGGGTTTAAAACTACGACCCTAAGTCTACTTCATAGTTACAGCCTCACTCGCCTTATTTCTCTAGGCTTAAGTTAAATCACATTAAAATTCCTGCTTCTTCCAATCAAGATAGTAAGTAGGTACTTAACCTATTTCATCGGACAACGGCACCGGTAGGTTGACACTAAACGCCGGAAGCAAGATTAAACCTAATTCGTTATCTAATCGAAACCACCCAGGTTTTCGGGTCGAGATAGTTAGTTATTTAAGCAGCGGCTAAAATAAGGAAGTATTGATTAAGTGATTAACTAACATTAACCATTGTACGGGTAATAAAAGGTCACATACAGTCATATTTGAAGAGAGGATTATTCAGTTATATCCACTTGAAAATGCCTACGGTATACCTCTTCCGTAGACAACCTCTCTATAGGTCCAATAGGGAAGGCATTATGCAAAGCGGCTGTCTTTTCGGTGCCTTTTGCCTTAAATGTCACTTCAGTTCTTAACTGTTCTTTTTTTGGCCCTAAATGCCCGCCTAAGCGTAATTTATTTATTTGTAAGACGATTAACCCATGTCCGTCCCATTCTTATGATACTATTAGAGTCGCATAGAGGGATAAATTAAACTTGAGCAGTTAAGTTACGACCATTTTAATTCGAATATTTTTTTTTTACGAATAGGTACGTTTTAAATTGCAAACTTAAACACTACTTTGATCATAGCTTTAGATAGAATTTTAGTCTTATTTGGAAAAAGGATCGTGATCGTCTAGCAATTCAAATAAACGACAACCTCATACACTTTAGTCTTTTCTGTCATGTCATTTTGGTAAACGCTGTCAAAATTTGATGTCTACTTTTGAAGAAGCTTACGATACAACTGGTAATTTTAATTCAATCTCAACTTTTTTTCTCATAGCCAATTACTATTATGTTCATAAAAATGTGTTATATTTCATGAATATAAAAATAGCCTGAAGATCAACTTAAATAGTGAGCATTTTTGCTACAATCTTGTCGCTGTCAGTTTGTCACAACGACACACGGCAAAACAAACACAGATAACCTGTGAGTTTCCAGGTTTTGTTTTCCAGTCACTCCTCGTGTGCCCAGTCCTGCGGTTTTCTTATGGACTCCTCCGGTGGAAGAGCAGTGCTTGGACCGGTACGCTCTGGGCATCGGTGAATGATTTCCTAGCCTATATGGTGGGATCATATCATTGACCGATAGCTAATAATCTGGCGGGGCAGTCCAACCGGAACCGTAGAAAATAATTAATTATGCATAGGTATAGATAGCCATCTTTTGCGAACGGGACCTAAAAACCTAACCTGGTTCATAGCTTCTTTGGGTAGGTAGTTAACATTATAAAGTTTTCAGGGCATGGCATGTTCAACCACGTGGCCCTGCTCACATGTGGGTTGATACTTCTGTACGTGACCACAGAATGCCTGGGAGTGGGATACGTCCTCAATCGGGCGGAGTGCGATCTGGACATCACCGTCACCGAAAGAGGGCTTATTGCTGCTTCCACATTAATAGGTGAGAAATTATCATTTTTTATAGGTAAAGTGACTTCCCTTTGGAAGGTAACTTAAGCCTTATGCTCGTTTACCCCTTAGAAGGGTGATTCTTCAACATGTGACCATTTTAGGGCCTGGATTCGTATACACTGGCCCTGCTAGTGTATAATTGTTTTTTATTTATGCTTTTGGCCGCGACTTCTTCTGCGTAGATTTTGAATTAGATATGAACTTCCACCTCACTTTAAACCCCCTGTATGGTGGAATTTCCAGAATATCCTTTTTAAGTATACCTCGATACCCCCTGAGGAGCATACAAGTCCAAAATTTCAAGTCTCTAGAGTGTTTGCGGGGGTTTAGGTTGTGCTTTGTTTATCAGTCAGTCAGTCAGTCATTTATGAGTATTGATTATTTGTCCGTATTAAACTATACCAACAGGTGTCGTGACCCCAGCAATTTTCTGGGGCTACATGGGAGATGAATACGGTCGACGTAAAGTGATGCTGCCGACGCTACTCGCCACGATCGTGGTTTCCTTGTGCTCCTCCCTGGCTGTCAACTTCTGGAACATGTTCCTCCTGCGACTGATGGTCGGTTTGATGTAAGTAAGAGATCGCGCACTGAGGGTTCTGTGTCACCGCACGTTATGTATTTATCAAAGAATTATGTAGTCAAACAAGGGACTCTTATGCTTTGGCTATGTTTGTCTGTCTATATGTCACTGTCGCTTTTTCTCAAAAACAATAAACGTTACAACGCTAATACTTTGTACATGTAGAGGTCTATCAATGTAGGAGTACTTCATGCTTAAAGCATAAAAACCAATAAGATTTTTTTTTTTACTTAATTGGCCCTCTTAATGAAGAATTTTCGAGCGTAACCGGACGACGTAGCGTGAGCAGACCCATTACAATCTGGGCTGTCGACCTGATGATGGTTGCGGGAACCCACTGGAAGCGAACAGCTCAGCACCAGTTGTAATGGCGATCTGTGGGGAAGCCAGACGTTCAGCAGTGGTCTTCTTCGTTTAAAATGATAATGATTAGGTTATAATAATGGCGATAAAGTTTAGTCATAAATTCGAGTAAAGCGCTTTCTCATGGCTGTAAAAGTCGTCCTAATGAAGGATTTGGGGTACAGAAACACGGCAAAATGTGAGTCTTTGTTAACTTCAGAATATCGGCGAGTTGTGCAACGGTGTACGTGTACCTTGGTGAGCTGCACATCGCGAAGCATCGCGCCTCCGCAATCGCGTGGGGCTCTACATTCATCGCATTATCCTACTTCACTATGCCAGGTAAGTGCTAACCACGATATACTTACCATCATGACCAATTCAGTCATTCTCCTGGAAAGAGTTCAGCTTTCCTTGGTGGCGTTATTTGTAATCCTTAATATTCATATCATTAAAGGTAACTTAGATGCTTGTACCGTTTAGTACAATTGGAATGTAAGGCTATCAATAACAAACAAAAAACTATATCAAGTCCTAACCACTCACCAGCCCTGCGTTAGGATATGAATAGAAGCAACCTTATCTTCTCTACGATGTCAACATAAAAAATTGAGCAGACCAAAGAAATACCCTTTTCACATGACATTATGTATGGTCGTTGTGGCCTTATCTCTATCTTCTGATAGGTTTCGCATGGGCCATTCTGCCTCATAAATGGTCGCTCCACGTCGCGGGTGCCCTGAGCATAGTCTCCTGGCGAGCTTTCATGTGGGCTTGGTGCTTCTGGGGCATTCTCGCTGCCATCGGCCTGTTCATCCTCCCGGAGAGTCCACGCTATTTGCTTGCCACGGCGGGACCCGAAGCCGTGGTGCCAGTGCTGGCGAAGATGTATGCGTGGAATCACAAGATGCATGTAGATGACTATCCGGTGAGAACTTATGTACAAGCGTATTGTATGTTGACCCTGAGTATTTCAATTTAACGAATAGCGGTATTAAGTATAATATTGAGTCAGCAATTATCAAGAGCCCGAACATCGGGACTATCTTGGTGACATCTTACTACCTAAACTAAGTTGTTCCTTGTATTTACCTACTGAGGCTAAGAGCTCTTGAAGTTCATAGCTTAACTATTGAAGCTAAGATCCTAACTAACATCTAAGACCTTACTATTGAAGATTTAATTATAACTGCTGAAGAACTTACACACTGTCACTTTTGAGGCTAATGGAGTCGAGATCTTTATTAAACCACTTGCGTATTTTTCTCAGTGTGTGTCTCTGCGCATCAAAAATGACTTCCTTGATTCAGGTGAGACAGATAATATCGAGAGTGCACGAGGTACCACGGCTCACTTTTATCGAGTCCTTCAAAAGGATCGGCTATATGATCCGGCCGCCTCTCAGACGCTGCGTCATTATATCGCACGCCTGCAACTTCCTGGTCTTCATGCAGTGAGTTTTAAGCTTCATACTGCCAAGCACTTGAGATAACATAATTGCAATTTCATTCAAATTGTGCAGTGTCTACTTTCCCGAAAGTTTGTGTTCGTTGGTTTATGTCAAATCCAACTTTTTTGAATTTGCCTCGATGTAGGCAATGTAGTACGCTTTAGTTAAGGCTCAGTAGTCAGTAGGCTCACTTTGTAATGACTTAGCACATAATAGGGAAACTTGGGGAGCACTACATTGCCAAGAGCAAAAGTCTTAAATATAAGAGGAAGAAAAACAACCTATACATGTTATTTGATCCTGGCAACTTAGAACACTCAGAGCGTCTTCAAAGATAGCTTCCGCAGTATGTTTTACCGCGTTAGACTTGTAATTTCTTTAATTTCTCTTCCCCTAACCTTACTGCAAAGTACAAGTACCTATTTGAAGTTTCGTGTATTTTAAAAACCGCTAAATGTTACCTAGTGTCCAAAATGACCCGCATTGGCTGTACATCAATTGATTTGGATTACCCTTTGACTGTAGGAGCAACGCTTTTTACGTATGGATGCCGCATATTGTGAACGAACTGTTGCATAGCAAGACCACAGCCATAAGTATGTGCAGCCTGATGAACAGCAAGTACTCCGACGGACAAGTATGTAAAATGCCGATTAGTGCACTCACGGACTTTAATCGTTGAGCCTGTATGAAACCTTGCCACAGCGACATTGCTTTGGGTTGTTTACTAACACGTAGCTACAGATTGGCAAAGTCATTATGACAGAGTTCTGTGGAGGCTTAACAATTAATGTCTGCGACCGTGCCAGCCTTTTTTGGTTTTAAATGAAAAATATATTAGCGTACAGTACGATTACTTAAAGTTTGCCACTCGCCGTTAGTCGACAAAGATCGTTTTTGATTGACATTGCCTCTTTAAACCATTACATGATACTTCCCTTTTAATCTAAAGGCAGCAATGTACTTCGCTTAATTATATTTACTGACATTTCCGAAGACAGCCGATGTCTATTCTTGAAATAAATGTAAAAAGACCTATTATAGCTGAAGTGTATATGGAACCACTTTTTATCTGTCAAACTATGGTATACTTCTAAATAATGCGAAAGTTCATTCTTAAGCAGGTTTATTTGGGCTGATGTGTCATTCATATCAAGTTGAGTACCTACAATGACATTGTTTGTTTCCTCCGTCTTACTTGTGCCAATGCCATAATACATTACTTTTTTACATCCACACACAGAACAGTCTAGTGCAGCGTTTCTTAACCTTTTTTGTCCACGGACCCCTTAGGAAATCAATAACAATTTTATAGGAAATTTTTTAATAAGAAAACTGCAATAAATTTCGGACTATTTATTTTAGTACTACAAATTACAAAAAAATATGCGTGCCTAGAGATTACAAGACTTCTGGTGGCATTTATTTATGATTGTTAAATGGTCTATAGATGAGACTGCGGACCCCCATCCCCATACATTATGCTCGCGGACCCCCATGGGTCCGCGGACCTCAAGTTAAGAAACACTGGTCTAGTGTTTTGTAAATTTACGACTCGATATACATAAGTTAGAAATCGTGTAATTAATAGGCAACTTTTATATAAAAATTAAATAAATTTTAAAATGCTATGTAATGACAACACAAAGAAAAACCTGCAACATCAGCATTCCGTGCCTTGCGTTTGCCAGTTTCGCCACACTGCCGCTGCCATAACCTGCGAATTTTTCAATGTGCTACATCTTACGGTCATTACATTGTTGATTTTAAGGGTACAACTACCCTCAAAACAGACGAAGACGAAGGACATTGAAACATTCGCAGAGTATGGCAGCGGCAGTGTGGCGAAACTGGCAAACGCAAGGCACGGAATGCTGATGTTGCAGGTTCAAGTTCTGCCATTGCCCTAATTTTTCTTTGTGTTGTCATTACATAACATTTTAATTTAATAATTTGAATGTTAAAAACATTTAAAATAAAAAATCGAAAGAAATTTAGGTTACAAAATTAATAAATAAATTTTGTCAATAAAATAAAATAAAGTGCCTATATGAAATTGCCGGACAACGCTTACGAGTTGGCTAAGCATTGCTATTATTTTTTTTATAGGTGCACCACGAAACCAACGAATGCCGAGCTGTGGTCATAAACAATTTGATGTATCCAATATCTATGGTCACTGGGATACTGACTGCTATTATGTACGTCACAATTGGGTTGGTGGTAGAAAAATATGGCAAGAAAGTAGTGTTCTGTAAGTTTTACTTTTTTCTAGATAAATAGCTTAGCATCCTACATTTAAGTGACTTAAAAAGGACTGGATAAAAATTTATCCCAAAAATTAAAACATTAAAAAGTTACGTACAAGTACAAAAGTTATACGAACTCATTCCTTGAAACCGGTAAAAAAATAAAATTGCAAGTAGACCATATAGGCTCTTTTATATGTATGTCTGATTCTATGAGCGCGTTGGCTATTAAATAATAATTTTTTCCCATATCTACAGATTCACAATCATGGGCACTTATATCTAGGTTATATCTTTGAAAGGTTTTCATATCTAAAAATTCCCGTGTCAACGTGTGCACATGATTGTAAAAATTCTGATATTCATAATTCTTAAGTACCATGGTTCTTGTACGCCTGATCGGAATAAAGATATTTTAACTTTTAGTTTGACTTTCCTGTCTCCTATTTCTACTATTTGCCATGTCAAGAGATTTTTTGCCGCAGGTGACCCAGATACAATAGGTTGTTGTATTGTTATAATATACCGGCTACATCTGTTTACCGCCGGCGAAAGTGTCAAGACTCCTAATTCTTAAGAACCTGAATATATTATGAAAAACTATAGAAATGGGAACTTGAAGCATAGGGAAACTGTAAGAATGTAAATTCTAAGCAATTGCAATCTGAAGGAGTGGGAACTTGAATCAATGGAAATCTATAGGGCTGGGAAACTGTAGGAAAGTGATTCTGTGGAAATGGTAACTTCAACCAATGATAGAAACCTAAGGGACTGGGAAACTGTAGCAACGTGATTCTACAGAAATGGGAAATTGAAGCAAATAGCAAACATTATCGTAGGAAAACTGAGGGTTATGATTCTGTAGATATGGAAAGGATTAAGATTAATCAATCACGTTTCTCGACAGGTTCAATAATGATAACCTGCTCGTTGCTGATCCTGGGAGCCGGGGTGCTGCCACACGCATACATTTCCATCGCCTTTCTGATACCAGGAATGTGCGGCATCACTGCTAACACCGTGCTAGCTGCAGTTGCTATTGAAGTTTTTCCTACCAGCCTAAGGTATCTTTATGTCCAAGAATCGTAATTCTCTGAAGCACGATAGCAAAGCGACACAAATATAATGGGGACAAAGCTAAATAGAAAGGATACTTATTTTAAATGCAGAAATCGTGGAAGAGGAGGAAGAAACACTTCTAATAGCTTTTATGTATATCATTGCAGCATTAGGGTGCATTAATACCCTCGGAATACCGATGACAGTATAGCTCTCATCAGATCTTTAATGTAATCGGAAAATGAAATTTTTCGAACGGGGTAACACATAATTATACAATTAGATCACTAAGAAGTTCTATGCAGTGCCTATGCTATTTTTGCATCTTGATACCATCTTACTTCCAATTATACAATCCGGCCCATTAACGAACAATTCAATTAAGTTATGCTTAATTATCTTTTACTAAGTACATGAATTGGTTTTGAACTGACTTCAATATTCGTTTATGGGTTGCTATGCGCTTTCAAAAAGTTGAAGTTTTCACAATAGGGGGAAGTCCCTAAAAAGATTGTCTTAGAGAAATCAAAGTCTAACCGTGTACAGTCAAGGAAATCCAAACACGTACCACTGTAGAACCTAGTCGAACAGACATACGCATGACATTTGTAAGACATAGCGTGGCGTTTAACGCGTTGCGTTATTGCGATAGAAATCTAAGGTGGTACGTGAATGTATTTCCCCAACTGTATAGTAATTCCTTTTCTTGCTTGCAGAGCTTTGGCCCTTTGTACACTCTTCATGATTGGTCGGCTGGGGGCAGCTGTCGGAGCCCACATCGTAGGGTTGGGGCTGCAAGCCAACTGCACGCTGGTCGTGATGGCGATGACTCTCTTGACGGGAGGTAGGTACTGTCGCCATCAAGGGTGTATCCAGCCTTTGAGTCAGGGGGTCACGTACTCGAAGTTCAGCCAGGACAGGGTCTCCAATAAGATTAGAATTACTAGTGGTCGACCTGGACCCAGCCCAAGATAGGGTCATGTTAATGGATCCGCGCTTGGTTAGCTCAGATATATAGGCACGGTGAAAGTGCGAAATGTGACCATAACTCTATTCTTAACCGCCAATAACGTAAACAAACGTTGTCACTTGTCACCCACACGCCAGATCGCCATAATTTCAAATACGAATCTAAAGTTTAAACCTATGGGCGTAGGTCGCTGTTGCACTTTGTTATGTCCACTATATGAGCCGATGGGGCGAGGGGCACGACAGCTCGTGACACCTTGAGGCGTTCTTGGCGTCCGAAAGGTTAATTGCGTCAGTGTGTTCCTGAGCACCTTTGATATGTGGTGACGACTTTACACGACGACATTTACTTGTAAACTTACCCGTTAACGGTTGTGGTGAATTGTAATGTTTCCGCGCTCTAACCCTTTTTTAGGGTTCGATACCCAAAGGGTAAAACGCGACCCTATCACTAAAACTCCACTGTCCGTCCGTCCGTCCGTCTGTCACCAAGCTGTATCTCATGAACCGTGATAGTTAGACAGTTGAAATTTTCACAGATGATGTATTTCTGTTGCCGCTATAACAACAAATATTAAAAAGCAGAATAAAATAAATATTGTAGGGGGCTCCCATACAAGACACGTGATTTTTTTGCTCGTTTCTATAGATAATGGTACGGAACCTTTAGTGCGCGAGTCCAACTCGCACTTGGCCGGTTTTTTTGGTAAACGAAGGTTAATAGCAATTCCAAAAGAGTCGCTGATACGTTGCCAACTTTGAGGTTCCCCTTCCTTCTGGGCATCTGAATCTCGTCACTTACCATGCGACATGCAGTAGCCAGCTACTACTTCACGCCAATATTCTGTGAGAGTGTACAACCCCGGTCGAGCCGGCCCTATGTAACTGCAACCAGCAACTGACCACATTGTGACTGTACTAGTGAAATATACATATTATACGCTTTTTTTATAACATAGGAAGGCAAACAAGCAAGTGGGATAGTGCTTGATTGATATTTAATCTTGTTTCACGCCAGGAACGTCACTACTTATGCTGATGTGGCCAAACGCCCAACAAATTCGAGAAGAGATGGAAGCAAAAAACTTCAGCTACTGAAAGCGAAAATTGAAATTACCCTAAAAAATCGACAAACTGATTCTCAACTTGGCGGGGTACTATCGTGTCCCCAATTACCCACAAGACGACGAATGAAAGATAAAGAAAAGTGAAGAAGATTTAAACAACAAATGAAGATGAAATCCGGTGTTATATCGTACCAAGAGATGTTCAGGATAAGTCTTAAAAAGGGGACGAAATTATTGTTGTTCGGCTATTATCTTGCTTCAATTCAAGAGGTTACTCTCGAGAGTAAAGACCATCTAAATACACCCTGAGCGCCATATACACTGTATAGTATAGTATAGGAGCTGTATAAAACTGCTGTTGAATTCGGCGTGGAGAGCAAGACAGCCGTTGTAATCCGGCTCGAAGGACCAATGTTTCTGATTGTGTGTGAGGGCTGGTTCTGAACTAAATCCACGGTTGCACTTTTGAAACTGTTTAATGTTTAATATAACGATACATTTGTTACAAAAATTAATAAAATTTAAGAGCGCCGCACGCGCCACGCTATTCGTGCGCAGGCTAGGCAGAGAGCGAGCGAGAAAGAAGACATTTCGTCTCGTTCGGAACAGTAATTACTGGTACATTATCATCTTAGCCCACTGGGTTGGTAACGCATCTGCAATCTATTCGGTGTTGCGGGTGTCTATAGGCGGTGGTGATCACTTACCATCAGGTGACCCACTTGCTTGTTTGCCTTGCTATTTCATAAAAAAAATACATATCGTTTCTATACAGCTTTTGTAATACTTAAATTGAGTGGTACTTGTGACCACCAAACTTTTCGACATGCCATAACTCGCTACGTAACTCAGTTCGTCTCTCCTACTACTCTTATTGTACTAGTTAGAAAGAGTTGCACTGAGCTACGTATCGAGATATAGGTAACGCAACTAGAGTTGTCATGCACACTGCTTCATATCATAATATAAGTGTAGTGGAGAGTTGCGTCAGGGGGGTTCCACTCCGCACTGTAGGTGCGCTCGCCGCAACACCCATGGCATAGGTTAATCGCAGTAGGTTGCCGGCCCGCCGCGCGCGCGCCCGCTCACTCTTTGTCGCATGAGATAGTATTATAGTGAGCAGCCCAACCCTAGCGGTGCGCCAGGGCATTGCGGGTGGAAGGCGGGTGCGGGCGGTGCCTTCCTTTTGACGCATGCCGCCTGGCGAATGTTTATGAAGTAATACGAACTTTTTGTACCTGATCATAAAGTTGGGATTCGTTTAATGGTGGCCGAAAAAGAGAAGTTTCTGTACGTTAGTACTATTATTTATTCTGTGGTTGCGTTCGAATTTTCAATTTGTTTTATGGGGCGCTGTGTAATCGTGCAACCTCGTCGACACACCTAGGTAACGCAACGAGAGTTGGTATCTGTCAACAAGGTTTGTGTTTGTGCTAGGTGCACAGTATTATGTGATTGCTAAAGCGCAAATTCAGCAAGTATAAGCATGAGGCGTTGATCGATATTTTTATAATTGAGACTTTGTGATGCTGTCGTTTTTAAACGATTTTGTTTTATGATAAAATGAAAAACAATTTCCAGAAGCACTAAAGTGTGATAAGAATAAAAGCTGTATGTATGTAGGACAGTGCAATTGTGTATGTAGTAATTTTTTTATGCTGACTCCACTTTCGATGTTGTTTTATATACAAACTTTACAAAAATAACACACAATTTGTGCATAATTATGCCATTTATTTTAGCTTACTAAACCCACAATATATTATAGAAAAACATTTAATTTCGTTTTATTCTTGCAATGACCAACCATAGTTAAATTTTTATGATCGATTTTTTTAATTTTCTTTTTTTTTTGTAATTTTTATACATTCAAATTAAATTTAAAATGCTGTACATTAAGACGAAACACCAAGGCCTAGAGAATTGAAAAATAGGTATTTGTAAGATCTATTGCTGCCACCATCTATTAAGCTTCCCCCCGCAGAGCGCAATATATAGAGACAGCCGCAGCTTGGACTGAAAATACCTATTTAAAGTACACAAAATCAACGATTCGTAGACCCCTGATTCCTTCTCCAAAACTTAACCGATTTAAATTTACGCTTTCCGCTACAAAGTGATTGCTATAATAAAGTTCTTCTCCACCTAATCAGAATGAATCGTATCGTTGATCCATTCTAGATAAGGACTGACAGGCGTGTAGGCTACGAGAGGCGTAATGCCACCATTCAAACCCATTGATGTCACGCCAATGATGCGTCCAAGAAGCAGCAGCGGACCACCTGAATCGCCGTAGTAGGCACTCTGGCGGGGCCCACAGCGAGGCGCCAAGCAGATGGCTGGATTTGGTGCTAACATCTCATGTTCTGGTTTGCACGAAATAATCACAGCCTCCCCTACTAGCAACGGGGGATCTATATCATTATGATTCATGTGGTTCTTGTCTATTACCTCCCCTTTGACTAATAACTTTAACCGACCGAAACCAGCGTATTTGATTGGTAGCCCCATCATGGCTCTGTAGTCAACGGCAGATAGTTTCGCTGTTGGTGTGTTCGAAATTCTTTCAATTTTCAACAATCCAATATCGTTCATTTGTCTATTCATTACTGAAAGTTTGAACCCTGGGTTTGGAATGCCTTTAATGACTTTCGCGTAGAATTTCGTCTCATTTGACGGCAGGGTTGTGACCCCGTACTTCACTCTCATCGGTCGTCCAGGAGGGCCATCAGGCGTGCAGTGGGCGGCGGAAAGCACCCAGGACAGGGCGATAAGACTGCCGGAGCAGGTTCGGTACATTGGAGGTTTTGATAACTGTATCATGACAGCAAAAGGGAACTCTCGACCAACATCTTCCACTCCTCCGATGACTCTCGGCCGTATCTCCCGCGCAGCCACTAGCGACAGCGAGATCAGTATATAAATCAAGGTTTTGAAAGTATACATTACACTAATATAGTTCCAACGATGCACTGGTAGAATCGGTCCTGCACTAGATCAAGCACGTAGCTCGCAAATAAAAGTGTTGGTTTAATTACTATTTATTGATTGTTTGAGATTTTTGTTCGGTAGGATTGCTTGTATATTGTAAGATTTGTTTTCACTAAGAAGTCTTAGCTTGTATTAAGTATCGATTGTAATAAAAGTAGGTTCGTATTAAAATATCTGCAACTTATTGTTTTTTTTATTTCTTCTTGTGTAAAATCCCATCGTAAAATTTAGCACTTTAGTGCCTGTTATTTGATCGAAATGTAATTTAAATAAAAGGTTACAAGTGGCGTAGAGTCTTTTAATGCCGCAGAGTAGCCTAGAAAAACCTTTGATTTTTTTTTAGAATCTGAAAGAAAGCATCAGTTTTTACATAGTTCTTTTATATAAGTTTTTAACTAACAACCTGCATCGGCTTTGCACGGGGAGAATGAAGGTGTTATACATGAAAATCTTCGATAAGAAATTTTATAAGTGTTGATACTGTATTTTTTTTTAACTTCTGCGTGTCTTTATTTTTATGTACTTAAATGATGTTTGCTACTTCGTTGTGTCCTAGCCTACATAAATAATAACCTTCTGTAAACCGTACCCGCAGACGCCCAAGATACAGGCTCAGCCGAGTTTGGGGTTTGACAGATATAGCGAAATGTTTAACAGTCTCTAAATAAACGATTTGTATTTATATTTGTATAAAATCCGTTGCGTGGTTTAGATGAAGTAAGTGACCGAAGATATGTGATCATACAGGAACAGATAGCAACTTAGTTTTATACTATGTAAAGATAGGATGGCCAACCGTACTATATTATATAGTATTGTACTATATTTCGGCTCTCCGTACTATATACTGTTGAACTAATATATACTACGCAAATATATTAAATTCGAGTACTTGTCACGTTATTAAAATAGATAGAATAGATAACAAACTTACACCATTGCCTTTTCTTGTCTTTCCAAAAAATTATATCAGTTTTTGAAGCATACTACATTTTTTTTTAGCTTATTCTAAAAATTACTATATTCAACCGAAAAAATGTTAGCAACCCTATGTAAAGATACATTCCAGTTATTCTCGTACGGAGCCGGCGCGGGTAGCTAGCTAATCATGTAGAAATTGTATGTTGATATGTGTTTGTATTGGGTTAGCAGATTACATCTCCTTCTTGCTATCCTTAAAGTATTCCTTGTGACACAGCTGCACAGAAAAATAAACTGAACTTGAATTTAAAATGCTATGTAATGAAAGACAACACAAAGAAAAGTTAGGGTAATGGCAGGAGTCCAACCTGCAACATCAGCGTTCCGTGCCTTGCGTTTCCATTATTTATTTTTGTTCGGGAAAACTACCCTCGGTGTCATCTATAAGAAACTTAATGAAGTTATCTCATTCAACTTGGTCTTTTATGAATGCCCGTTAGCTGACGAGAGATGACGCCATTTGTTGTTAAATTATTGTAATCGAAATTATTTATTTTTATTTTTTTCGATTTTCTTTTTGTATTTTTTTTTATAAATTCAATTTAAATTTAACATGCTGTATATAATGAATGACAACACAAAGAAAACTTGTAACCTTTTATTTAAATTACAATTCGATCAAATAACAGGCACTAAAGTGCTGAATTTTACGATGGGATTTTACACTAAAAGAAATAAAAAAACAATAAGTTGCAGACATTTTATTACGAGCCTACTTTTATTACAATCGATACTTAATACAAGCTAAGACTTCTAAGTGAAAACAAATCTTACAATAAACAAGCAATCCTAGCGAACAAAAATGTTAAACAATCAATAAATAGTAATTCAATCACCACTTTTATTTGCGAGCTAGGTGCTTAATCTTGTTAGTAGAAGATCTGGACTTACATTGACCTTCACCGAGCTGATAATAGAATGAAACATATTTTATAACGAATTTAGTATATTAGAAAATATATTAAAAATGGGTTGGATCTTAGACTATGTGCAGGACCGATTCTACCAGCGCATCGTTGGAACTATATTAGTGTAATGTATACTTTCAAAACCTTGATTTATATACTGATCTCGCTGTCGCTAGTGGCTGCGCGGGAGATACGGCCGAGAGTCATCGGAGGAGTGGAAGATGTTGGTCGAGAGTTCCCTTTTGCTGTCATGATACAGTTATCAAAACCTCCAATGTACCAAACCTGCTCCGGCAGTCTTATCGCCCTGTCCTGGGTGCTTTCCGCCGCCCACTGCACGCCTGATGGCCCTCCTGGACGACCGATGAGAGTGAAGCACGGGGACACAACCCTGCCGTCAAATGAGACGAAATTCTACGCGAAAGTCATTAAAGGCATTCCAAACCCAGGGTTCAAACTTTCAGTAATGAATAGACAAATGAACAATATTGGATTGTTGAAAATTCAAAGAATTTCGAACACACCAACAGCGGAACTATCTGCCGTGGACTACAGAGCCATGATGGGGCTACGAATCAAATACGCTGGTTTCGGTCGGTCAAAGTTATTAGTCAAAGGAGAGGTAATAGACGAGAACCACATGAATCATAATGATATAGATCCCCCGTTGCTAGTAGGGGAGGCTGTGATGATTTGGTGCAAACCAGAACATGATATTTTAGCACCGAATCCAGCCATCTGCCTGGCGCCTCGCTCTGAACCCCGCCAGAGTGCCTACTATGGCGATTCAGGTGGTCCGCTGCTGCTTTTTGGACGCGCATTGGCGTGGCATCAATGCTTTTGACTGTTGGCACGCCTCTCGTAGCCTACACGCCTGTCAGTCCTTATCTAGAATGGATCAACGATACGATCCATTCTGATAAGGTGGAGAAGAACTTTATTATAGCTAACACTTTGTAGCTGTCAGCGAGTAACATTCGCAACCTTCTGCAACAAGTGCAGCCAGTTAGGTGCGTCGATCAAGCAGTCTCCAAGATCAAACTGCATACTCACATGCGCGAGGAGCTGCGCGGTAGAATACTGTCACGCCTCAGAAACTGCAGAGCAAGAGGAGCACTCCTTCTGCTCAGCGACGCGGCCTCGATAATATTTTAATTCATCTCCTGCCTTCGATCCATAGTCATACTCCCGATTTTGTAAATAATTTTCAAATATTCATTTTTGGTATACGTATTAAATAATGTGCCTATTGTACGTCGGACTTATCATTACTACGAGCTCAAGGAGGCGTGCACATTTAACATTTTACTACTATGCAATCATTTTGCAATTGAAAGCTAACAGTAACGTTGCTGATATGCGATATACCTATTCTGAAAAATACAATATTATTAAACTCGTATTCGGCTGAAGAAATGTTGGCAACAAGATAAATACGTATATTAAATCATATAAACTTCATTGCGTTATTCGTTCTTTTATTCCTTCAATATGTAACCGGATTGCTACCACCATCTTGCTCGCTAATCCTGCCGCTAAACAGCAGTGCTTGCACTGTTGTGTTCCGGCGTGGAGCGCAAGACTGCCGGTGCAATTACTGGCACAAGAGGTATTCCATCTTAGCCTTCTGGGTTGGCAACGCATCTGCAATCCCTTTGGTGTTGCGGGTGTCTCATCCATCCAGCATCCTCATTTTATTTACGTGCATCTTTTCATCATCATACATTTTCTTGGAGGCCCAATACTCTGAACTGTACAGCCTTGTTGCAGTTTTGTAGATTTTTTCCTTCTATGCATCTGATTATCGCAGAGTGCCGTTAGAGATCTCCATTTCAGCCAAGTTAACAGCCTCATCTTTGTTCGCATTGGCAGTAAGTGTTAAGCTAAAGTATTTAAAAATTGGTTAATTTAAGGCAATGGTTGCCCTTTTATGTAAATGATAGGCGATTGGTCTCTAAAACCGGTTTAAAAAAAGAATCGTCCCACAAACAGAGGTTACAACATCACTTCGGTAATTAGAACTTCTAAGCCTTGCTTACCTGTTACCTATAATAAATTAACTGATATCAGTTAAACAGGACTTACCTGTCCCACTGGCCACCGATTCCACAGGCCATCATCATCATCATATTAGCCAAAAGATGTCCACTGCTGGTTATAGGCCTCGTCCAAAGACCGCCTTAACTACCAGTCCTGTGTCACTCATATCAAGCGTGTTCCCGCAATCATCTTCAAGAACTCTTGCATAATAGGCATCTGTTCTGCTATAGCAATGTGCCCCATTTTGTGCCAATCTCGCGATCTCGCAATTTTAGGGTTTAATTATAGGGTTCTTGTGCAAATTTTCGCGTTCCTGATTCGATCACACAGTCCTCAGTGCTCTAAGCATAAACCTCTCCATTGCTTTCGGTCGGTCAAAGTTATTAGTCAAAGGGGAGGTAATAGACGAGAACCACATGAATCATAATGATATAGATCCCCCGTTGCTAGTAGGGGAGGCTGTGATGATTTCGTGCCAGAACATGATATGCTAGCACCGAATCCAGCCATCTGCCTGGCGCCTCGCTGTGGGCCCCGCCAGAGTGCCTACTACGGCGATTCAGGTGGTCCGCTGCTGCTTCTTAGACGCATCATTGGCGTGACATCAATGGGTTTGAATGGTGGCATTACGCCTTTCGTAGCCTTGCTTGCTCGTAGCCGGGCTTGCACACTGTTTTCACGCTTTATAGTAAAGGTAATTATGACATAAGTGTCGAGCATCATCTTTGGTCCTAGTGATAAAAAAATATTACTTACCCAGTACCGTTTTTAACCCAATTTCATTTATACTTTCATAAGAAAGTAAGTTGTATGACTATTTTGTAATTTATATGGCGCAATATTTTTTCGGACTCAAATTCTAAGAAACTATCGCCTGCAAAGTGATGCTTCATACACCATTCCATTTGTAATCCAAAAATCTTGCCAAATGTATCATCGTTACCATTATTTTGTGGAGAAACAAGTGCCATACAAATTACAAAAAAGCAATGCATTCCACAATGTATCCCTACAACCTGAATGACAAAAACAAGAACTGCCATAGCAACCTTTATGCAAAAGTTATATATTTTTAATTTAATCATAAGTTCAACACGTTGGTTCAACATCATATTCTTTCAAGTCTGTCGTTGTCGTTTTCATGTCATTTTGGTCCTAACTGTCAAAATTAAATGCCAAGTTTCGAAGAAGCTTACGAACTCACCGGTAAGTATAATTATTTTATTAACCATGCGATTCACTTTAGAAAACAAGAATAAACGGAAAAAATAGTGATAAGTGACTACCAAGTGAACAATGCCATTTATACAACATCTACTTGGCGAATTATATGACAGAAAGCACAACAACATACTGTCAATGTGTACACTGTACATACTTCTCTAACGCAACATCATTTCGTTCAACGATACATCAGCGATGTCGACTAAATCTGTACTCAGTTCGAGTGAAAGCGAACTCTAGCCGGCCTATTATGCTACAACCAGCATGTAGCAACTGGCAATAGTCACAAACTAAATAATACTAAAAATAGTGAAGTATCGGTATAAAAAGCGTCCTATTGTATGGCTTCACTGTTTATCGTATAATTCGTATTCACTCGCAACTCAAGTACGGCGGCCCCAGTGCAAAGGTCCGTCGAATGACTTGCAGTGGCCCTAACATGACTGGCCAAGTTTAGTTTATCTCTATCTGCGTCCCTTTCTTATGACACTAGTTAGACAGAGACACAGGGAGGGTTTAAACTAAACCTGGGCTGTCATGTTAGGGCCGCTGCTTCACAAAATTCCCCACGACTGCTACTGAGTGGCTCAGCTCACTCTTGAAAGCTTGCCGCCCAAATCCAGCTTACAAAATGTACTTATATATGTTCCCGCTACTTCGTACAATGACTAGAGGCAAATATGTGGCCAAAGAAATTTAGTGTTAGCACTTCCTACGTTTAACCTGTTCACAGTCCTTGCTGATAGTGTAGGTAGTAGGCCTATCTTCACCTATGGCCTCATGCCTCTACCGTTCCCAGGTCATGGCATGTTCAACAACCTGGCCTTGCTGACATGCGGCTTTATCTTGCTGTACGTGACCACAGAATGTTTGGGGGCAGGGTACATGCTCAACGGAGCAGAATGCGATCTCAAGATTTCGGTCACAGAGAGAGGATTCGTTGCTGCTGCGACTTTCATAGGTAAGTGGGTTTATTAGATAAGAATATCTATAGAAGAATATATGTAAGACCCAATATTTGAGACTTGTCCATTGATGTTTATAGTGATGAGGCTAAGGCGTGGCGATTAACGTATCTACCGATTACTAAGGGTAGCAGATTATTGCAATCGATTATAGTGACGATTTAAAAATATATTTTTATCTGAGTTAAGGCTTAAGCTTAGGCTTAATAGAACTTCGTGCAGGTTCCGCCCGGACTGGTACCATAATCTGATAATGTTTCGTTCAAAAATCTATGCTTTGAAAATTCAAAATTCGATAAATAAAACCATTTCTCTCTTTTTAGTGAGTCTGGTTGTTTATCTAAGTTACACGGTTATGCCAATTGCTCATCACCCTTTACAAAATATTGCTTTTCCCAATGCAGGGATGTTAATTCTAGAGGAGTTCTCCTGGAGTGCGATTTTTGAATCTCACCGGGTGGCTAAAGCTGCCGTTTCCCATAGAGATTCGGCCATTTTTGTGAGCTTTAGTCAACTGATGAGATTCAAAAATTGCACCTCTTCACCATCAGCCTCACTTGACCAAATGCATTGCAATTAGCATAAATTGCTTAGCAACTATATTAAAATAGCCGCGCGTATCGCCACCCGTGAAATACCTACTTATTATTGAGTAGTTTCAGAGGCCGTCTGTATTCACTATCAGTTCCAGTTTTCCGAGAACAAAAGTACAAGTTACTATAAAAAAATATCCAAATCGCTACAGGTGTGCATTTTTTAAAGATTTCCCTCGATTTCTCCAGGATCCCACCACCAGATCGTGACCTGATGACAATGGAACCAACTTGGAAGTATACCCTTTCAACCAAAACAAGAATTTTTCAAATCGGTCCAGCCGTTTTCGAGTAATCGCGAAGCATATTCCTCCTTTTTTTTGAAGTCGGTTAAAAAGGGCACGTTCTTAGCCATAGGGATTTTTTTGGTTCATTTTAATGTTTGATTTAATGATTTGATATCTTTTTGATTTTGTAATAAATTAATCGATTTCAACAAATTTACGAAAATTTCATTTGAATCGAAACGAAGAACTTGGTCACTACACTAAGTTTAAGAAAAAAAATACTTAATATGTAACTGTTTACGTGTTGAGTTTTTAGTATGAAATACTTTATTTTTACGATATAAATAAATGTAATAACCACTTAGTTGCACCTTAAAAGAGCATATACATAGCTTTTAGGTATCTGTGAAGCTCAAAAGCTGTTGTATATTTTATTTATAATTTCAATGGATAATGCACATTTACGTTATATGGGTGTTGTCATGTGTCAAATGATGGGTCTTACATATATACTTCTGTATCTGGAGTAATGTTCCACTGCTGGGCAAACGCATCTTCCCATATCTTCGATTTGTCATGATACGATCCTCTATTTTACCTAACCAACATACATTATGTGTCAGGTGACAAAGACAAATCAGAGTAAGTGCCAGGGGATTCCGCTCCGCACTGTAGGTACGCTCGGCCACGTTGCCCACGGAGTAGGCAAATCGGAGTAGGTTGTCGGATCACCGCGCACCCACTCGCTCACTCTCGCTGTGTCAGTGTAATTGAAAACGCATCAGTGCAACATTTAAACTTTATTGCACAATACAAACAATAATGTACGAATGGCGGACTTAATGCCATCAGAGATGTTTATTTGCCGGGATCACATGAGCTGTCTTCATTCTATGGATTTTTCCAGGTGTGGTTTCGACGGCGATATTCTGGGGCTACTTGGGTGACACGTACGGGCGCCGTCGTGTGATGCTGCCCGCGCTGGTCGGAACCATTATGATATCCTTCTGCTCGTCTTTGTCCGTCAACTTCTGGAATATGTTCATATTACGTCTGCTGACTGGCTGCCTGTGAGTAAAGCAGAGCATCTTATGAACCATACGGTTAATTAATCACACTAATACTATAAAACTGAACGTTTGTGTGTGTAGTATTTTGTTACCTCTTTGCGAATAAACGGGTGGATATATTTCAATGGAATTTAGGAACAAGGCAGCTTACACCCTAAATTAACACATAGGATACTTTTTACTTCGTAAAAATGCATACTACCCAATTTTGAAAAAATAATTAAAAAATTAGAAACGAAATATGAAATCGTTCCAATTAACGCAATAAGAAAATCTGAGAAATATAGTCTGTAGTTTGTATTCTAAGTTTTTGTCAGTCTGCCCGTGAACATGAGACCTGAAAAGGGCTCGAAACGTCTGGAATTAGATTCGTTACAATACACGTGATATAAACTGTTTAAATGACAGACAGACAGACAGACGGAAAACAAAGTGATCTTATAAGGATTCCGTTTTACCTTTTGAGGTACGAAACCCTAAAAAAGAAATAACATTCGTTTACGTAGACCATATCTCTATAACTAGGCATGTATAGGACTCTACTAACAACTGCGTATTTTAACTGTACAGTCAAGGAAATTGAAACACGTAGAATACCGTAGAACCTAGTCGAAGAGACATACGCATGACATTTGTATGACATAGCCTGGCGTTTAACGCGTCGCGTCATTGCGATAGGGTTCTAAGGTGGTACGTGAATATATTTCCCCTACTGTACATGATAGTGGTAGAGCCGTACTGTAGCCAGTTGCTGACTTCAATACGAATGGGCCGGCTTGACTAAGTAACAGTAGCTTTCTACTGCGTTTCGTACGGTGTTTGAGAAATCACTATGCCACCTGATAAGGTGATCACCACGCATGTTTTGCATGCTTATTTTCCATCTTTTTTTGGAAAAAAACTGAATTTTGATAAGGGATCTTTTTTCGGTATTAATTTAATAAAGATAGTTTTCTTTGTTGCAATAACTTTTCATTATATATTAATGTCCAGTATTGAAATTTTAGAACTAACTATAATATTATATCATCTTTTTGACGATGCAATATATTCTCTATAATAATAAATTGAAATAATGGTGGAATTTTTGAGATCCCAAGACCTTTTCTGTTTTTTTTTCCTTTTAATCAGCTGAAATTCTTTTTGATTGGACTGCAGAGTGTCAGCCTCAATAGCGACAGTATACGCGTATCTTGGTGAACTTCATACCGCCTCTCACCGCGCCTCCGCACTCGCCTATGGCTCGGCCTTCATTGCCTGCTCCTTAGTCAGCATGCCGGGTAAGCTGAACAGTTATCCTCCAGCATTTTCATCGTTGCTCATTTGAATACCGATCCTTCATTAACTGTTGAAATACAGGCCTACAAACATGGACTTCAGGCACAGAACAGAAGCTGTATACCTTCTCGTAGTTGATACTAGTTTTAGCAAAAGCTGGTGCTAAACGTTAGGTGTCTCGTCAATTAATTAAGGAACGGTAATGAGCAATGTTAAAAACTCTGGAGAATTACCGTAAACCACGACTTGCCTTGAATGGTCCAATAGACCTTGCATAATAAGTCTTTTTTCAAAATAGACTTATGTATCACCAACATAGGTACGTTATTTTGACGACCGAAAGGGACGCAGGCCAATTGGTCGTCCTTGGTATCTCTGGGGGGATGAGCTCCTGAAAGATTTCTCGAAACTCGGGGTTGAGGGCTGGCAAAAGCTGGCCTAAGATCACAGTGCAGGGCGTGGTTTGGTGCCAAAGGCTAAGAACCATTTCGGGTCTTTGCCTCCAGCTAGTAAGTAAGTTATTATAATGTCGACTCCTCTCAAAGCCTTTTCTTTTTGCAGCCATGGCTTGGATCATCTTGCCGCAAGAATGGTCAGTTCATGTTGCTGGTAGGCTATCAATAGAGCCGTGGCGTATTTTCATGTGGGGGTGGTGTTTTTGGGGTGGCTTGGCGGTATTTGGCCTGACGATCCTGCCTGAGAGCCCTCGGTACCTATTGGCGACAAGAGGTCCTAATGTTGTGCTCCCGGTGTTAGCAAAGATGTATGCGTGGAATCATAAGAAAAAGAAAGAAGATTATCCAGTAAGGGTTTGAATCCTGTCACTGAATACTCAGCAATTGTAGTCACTGGACTGCTAACTGCAGCAGCAGATGTTTCTACAGAATCGACAAAGTCAAAAACACATCTGATTCTATTTTCAAGGGCTAATTGGGCAAATCTATTTAACTTTTCGAGTGTTTCGGTACTTCTGCTGCTAATTATACATACAAGTAGGCAACAAAGGCTAGAAATTATACGCTCGCAATTCGAAAGAACACGTTATCTTGTTCACTCTTGTTACTTAGAGTTCTTTGAAAAGTACAATTTTAATTTTTTGCTAGACAAATCAAACGTGGACAGACACTACACAAATTGCCAGCTTGTTCTTTGTAAGCTAATCTGATAACCTGGTGAAGGTCGAAAGAATTAGCTGAATGCGTAAAGAACAACAGCTGAACCGATTTGGATTATGGAGAGCGTTGAAGGAACACTAAGAAAGTAGCAGCGGTCTTTGAGCTAATACTTTGCTAATAGAATCAAAGACTTTATGGTTTATTCTGAATCATAAAAATATCCATTAGATAATTCCTATGCTATCATACCAACTTTGTTTTTCAGGTGACTTCGATATCTGCTGCGAAGCATACACGCCCCAATTTCAGGCAGTCTATAGATAAGTTGAAATACATGGTCAAGCCGCCACTTTTACGCTGTGTACTAATATCGCACACCTGTATTTTCTTATTATTTATGCAGTAAGTTTCAACCACTTGATATCTTTATAATTTGAAAGTCATCTGGACCAAAGATCAATAAAGAGCACCAGCATCAAAGCAGAAAAGATTGTACGACAAATAGCAACTTTGAATGCCTTCCGCTGTTTTCCCAATGGTAGTAGATTTGAGTTTTGATTTCGATACCGGAAATCTCAAATGGTGTAAAGGACAAAAATGTGAAAATGAGTTTTATATCTCATCATATAATAGGTAAAGTTTCTTTTCCCCCAGCGAATGGTATGTCCTTTACGCCAATTGAGATTCCCGGTATCGATTTGTTTTTTTTTTATCCAGGACTAACGCGTTTTACGTCTGGATGCCACTCATAGTAAACGAGTTGTTGAGCGGGAATGTCACTTCGAGCATGTGTAACAATATGGATGCGAAGTTCACCAAAAGTCCTGTACGTTTGACATAATTTGACATAATTTATAGATTCAGAGGCATTATTTTGCGGAAATCCATGTTAAATGAAATTAGAACTTCACTTCTCGACGCTGAGTCGACGAGTCGAGTTGAATCACCGACTGAGCGTCGAAAAGTCAACAGCGCCTGATAATTTTTTTTATGTAATTGGAAGGCAAACAAGCAAGTAGGTCACCTGATGGTAAGTGATCACCACTGCCTATAGGCACCTATAGGCTATAGGGTTCTTGGTCTATATCTATATTGGTGTCTATAGACACCCGCAACACCAAGAAGATTGCAGATGCGTTGCAAACCCAGAGGGCTAACATGGAATACCTCTTGTGCCAGTAATTGCACCGGTTGTTTTGCTCTCCACACCGGAACATAACAGCGCAAGCACTACTGCTTAGCGGCAGGATTAGCGAGCAAGATGGTGGTAGCGAGCCGGACGGACCTTGCACAAGGTCCTACCACCCGCAAAAAGATACCTCATAGAGAGGTAAAACACATGTCGATTGGTATTTTTGGTGGTAATGGTTGTGGTGACAGTAGCGTTTGTGTTGTTTATTTTATGTATGTGGAAGGAGGGGGGGGAATTCACGTTACTTGGTTATAACTAGAGATGCGCCGAGTAACACTTTTGCCAATGTAAACTGTCTAAAGGCCCTGGAGTGCAATTTTTGAATCTCACCAGGTGACTAAAGCTCATCGAATTGGCCGCATTTCTATGAAAAACGGCCATTTTGGCGATAATCTACAACTGTATGCTCTAACAACAAGCCCTGTATCGCTTGCTGTCAGAATATAGACAAAACTGAAAACTTTTTTAGCGCCTAATCAAAAACTTTCTCCTAATTTGCCTCGTATATATTGATTTTATATTGTCACAGGAGCTGCCCTCAACTGGTACATGCAAGGATGCTGTCATCGACTCCCGCATGTATCCTATATCCATGATTATGGGTGTCCTGACAGCTATCATTTACGTGTCGATAGGATTCGTGATCGACCGGTGGGGCAGGAAGCGGGTGTACTGTAAGACTTTAATAAGAGAGCTGTGTACAGCCTAGAAGATACAGCCAGGGCGGGATTTCATAAACTTGACAGGCGACAGTGACAATTCGCCGTACATTACTGTTTCGACAAGTAACGCCACAGACTTACAGACTTAACACCATAGTGGGTAAGCAAGCATGTATACCGAATTATCACTGTCACCTGTCGCTTGTCGCGTTTATGAAATTAATTGTGTTAATTGTGTTTTTCATACATTCAAATTAAATTTAAAATGCTGTATACTGAATGACAACACAAAGAAACATTAGGGCTATGGCAGGACTCGAACCTGCAGCATCAGCATTCCGTGCCTTCCGTTTCGCAACATTACCGCTAACGCAAAAACGCGAATTTATTATACAGCTTTTTAAATTTAATTTGAATGTATAAAAAAACAAAAGATTACAAAGATGTACATGGCCCGTGTGTTACATTATACAGCTTTATTAACGCTTGCATGCTCCTAGGGATATATTCTATAGTATTATTTCTCCTCTGCAGGTGGGCTAGTGACAGTATGCTCGTTGCTCACCCTGTTTTCCGGGATAGTGCCCCACGCCTACCTCGCCATAGCGCTTTTCATCCCGGGGCTGTGTGGCGGCGCCGCCACCAGCGTGCTGGCGACCCTGGCCGTCGAAGTGTTCCCCACCAGCCTCAGGTATTATCAACACTAATACTACACACTACTACATCCACATCTACACTAATCTACACTAATATGATAAAGAGAAATTCGGTGAGTGTTTACCCAGGTTATTATCGTCTATTTTATCCGTGAACAATAAGCATTGTGTTAGAATATTGACTTAAACTATTCAATTAAGACAATTACGATAAACGTGACCAATAAAAAAACATTACACAATCCTCAAGATGTACAGTCAACGAAATTTAATTTTAAGCGACTGTACACATACACCTTTGTTCTTTTTGAGGTAGGAAACGAAAACCTAAAAAGAAGTAATCTTGCTTAAGCGAATTCTTTCAATTTTGGAAATAGAGGTACAAGAAGAATATTGTATTAGGATGCTGTTTGTAAATCTTAAATACCGCAGTGTCTCAAGACAAAAGTCTTCAACCAGTGTGTATTGCCAGTGATGACATACGGCACTGAAACGTGGTCCCTTACAGTGGGCCTCATAAGTTGGCTCAAGATCACCAAAAGGGCAATGGAAAGAGCTATGCTCGGAGTTTCTCTGGGAGATCGAATCAGAAATGAGGAGATCCGCAAAATAACCAAACTCACCGGCATAGCTCTACGAATTGCAAACTTTAAGTGGCAGTGGGCGGGGCACAATGCTCGTAGAACCGATGGCCGTTCCGGCGGAAAGGCTCACGAGTGGAAACCACGTAGACCAGGTACCGGAAGACGAAGTGTTGGTAGGCTTCCCACAAGGTGGCCCGATGATCTGGTGAGGAGCGGTGGAAAGCGATGGATGCGAGCAGCGCAAGACCGATCGTCGTGGAGATCCTTGGGGAATGCCTATGTCCAGCAGTTGGCGTCTTCCGGCTGACATGATGATGATGATGATGGATGATGCTGTTGGTACCGTAGGGCGATGGCGCTCTGTGTGCTATTCATGGTGGCTCGGCTGGGAGCGGCGGTCGGGTCCAACCTGCTGGGCGTCGGGCTTCAGTCCAACTGCGTTCTAGTCACCGTGACGTTTACCCTACTGACCGCAGGTGGGTCGTATGTGCTTACAACACTTATGAGTGCCAGTTGCTGGTAGCATTACCCTTCTGATCTCAACTTGGTCGTGTGATACTTATAAGGGCCAGGTGCTGGTTGCAGAATGAATACGAACTAACAGATTTCTTTGACTTTGAAATGATAAAAAGGATAAGCTGCTAATAAGGGTCTTGCAGCGTGTATTCGCAGCAGGATCTTCCATTTTTCGAAGCACTAGTCGAGTCAGACATGTAAAAGAGCCTATGGCCTAATACTAGCAAATGTATACAACCATTTTCAATACGACGGCTCGACCGGGGCAATACCACGCTTACAGAATACCGACATGAGTTAGTAGCTTACCACTGCGTTTCGTGGAGAGTGGAGGTGGAGAGAAATCTGGGCTCAATTTCATAAACGCGACAGGCGACAGGTGACAGTTACAATTCTCTGCACATTACTGCGTCGACGCTACAGACTTACAGACTTAACATCATAGTAGGAAAGCAATGTATACCGAATTTTCATTGTCACCTGTCGTCCGTCGCGTTTATGAAATCGGGCCCTTTAATCCTGAATGATCATTTTCGGTTTGGTGGCGGTAATAACTTTCCATCAGGTGTCCCACATGCTCGTTTCCATTTTATTAAAAAAGAGGACGAATAGCTTTACTCCTAATGACTGTTCCATTTAACACATTCGCCATCACCCCGTCTCCCCGAAATTTTTACAGTTCATCCACTCAAATAGTTACATTCTTTGATAGCGCCGAACAAAGACACTGTCGGCGCATAGACAAGGCAGTCGGTAAATTGAAAGGCTTGCACACGCGCTTGGACCTTTTTTGATACTTAAGAGGAGTGTGAACCCAGCGCTCTCTATACAACCGGCGATGACGTTTTCCACCCTCTAAACCTTAACCTATAGCCATGATTTTGTCAACTGCCCTAGAACTAGGTTCGTATGTTTTGATTTTTTAAATATTCTCAATACTTTCAAAAATATTATAATTTTTTTGTTTTGTAGGAAACTCCTTAAATGAAAATAATGTCAAATATGTAAAGAATATAAAAAAATCGAAACATACAAACCTAGTTCTAGGGCATAATGACAACATACCAACAAATCATTGCCATGGGTTACGGTTTAGAGGGCGGAAAACGTTATCGCCGTTTGTATGGAGACCGCTTTTTGGGGCTGGGTTCACACTCGTCTAAAGTCGCACTGAACGGTTATGTTTTGTTTCAGTACGAATTATACATATGCTATGTTTTTATCACGCAGGGTCGACGTTGTTAATGCTTTTCTGGCCGGACACCGCAAAAGTTCGTGCCGAAATGGAAGCCAAGGATTTTACATATTGACTTTCTTTGCGTTTCTTTTTTTGTTTTATATTTCTATCGAGAAGATTCCGAAGCTATCTTGAAAGGTAAATTTACATAGATTATTTTGAGAGAGGGTAGTTCCTTTGGCAGAGGGTATACCTAGTGAATTTGTGTATTGAAAATTACTTCAGTTTTTCTTTAGGTTTTATTTATTTAACTGTAGAACATTCATGTTATTCCTAAAATTTAAATGTTTTACGTAATGACATCATAATGAAAAATCTCGGTGCGTGCCTTGCTCTTAGCAATTGAGCTATAGATAGCCGGTGTAATTATTGGCACAAGAGGTATTCCTTCTTAGCCCTCTGGGTTGGCAACGCATCTGCAATATCTTTGGTGTTGTGGGTGTCTATATCATTTACCATCAGGTGACCCACTTGCTTGTTTGCCTTCCTGTTTCACAAAAAAAAGATAGTTCTGACCGACACCAAATTTTTCAAATTATTTCTTTTTTTAAAGCTTGGACTTTAAAATTTCTATTTTATGTTATTTCGGAGATAAAACAGAAACAAAGGTTACAAACAGATATACAAAGTATAAAGATATAGAGATACATTCGTTTTGTTTCGTTTAAGAAAATAAAGTACCTCAAAGTGATCTTCATACTTAAAATCATTTGCATTAGACACAGTACTCGACGGATGTTTACGCGATAGTTCCAACCACTTTTTTGTCAAGTTCGAGTCGGTTGATATAGAAATGAACACCATTTATTTGCCGATTTTTCCACTAATTTATTTATTTATTATAGATATAATAAAATCGTTGAGACAAAAATGTTTGTACGGGCATCACGTAAAAACCGCTGAACGGATCTGGATGGAATTTTCACAAATCTATTTAAATAAGTCTAGAATAGGATTTAGGCTATAAAAACATGTAAAAAAAGGGGGATAAGGGGGAAAAATTAAGGGGGGGGTATAGTTTGTACAGAAAAAAGTTATAAGATTTTTCTAGAATCATGAAACTCAGAATTCATACTTATTATAATATATTAATATTAATAATATAAAATAGGTAAACTTTGTTTATTTGTATGTATGTACTGAACCGATTTTGAAAAATTCTTTCTACGATAGAAAGACTATCCCTGATTGTAGGGTTGCCAACATTTTTTCGGTTAAATATAGTATTTTTGAGAATAAGCTAAGAAAATATATAGTACGCTTCAAAAAAAAATGGTCTGTTTTGGAAGGATGAAAAAAAGGTAATTGTGTTAGTTTGTTATCTATTTATCTATTCTATCTTTTTTAATAATGTGACAAGTGTTCGAAATATAGTATATTTGCATACTATATATTAGTTCAACAGTATATAGTACGGAGAGCCGAAATATAGTACAATACTGTATAATATAGTACGGTTGGCAACCCTACCTGATTGATGGGCTATAATTCCACGCGAACGAAGTCGCGGGCATCCGCTAGTATAAAGATTAAAAACTAAATTTCAAACACCACAGTTTATAAAGCTCTTTGTAAGGTCTGTGTCAACAAATATCGCAACAATTAAAAGCTTATTTATACCGAAGGGTACGTTGTACTGAACAAAATATTCAACTTGTCGTATTTACAAACTTCTCCGTCACAGGTTGACCTTGTACCCTGTTTTGTTCCTATTTGGAGAAATGCCAACTCTCACACAAACAATCTAAAATCAGCTCCGAAACGGTATACATTGCGTATTTTTGTACTCCAATTCCGTCGTCAAGTTTAAGAGACAAAGCAGTGGATAGGATGTTAGGGTTTGAATCGTTGTTGATATCGAATTGTGAACCAAATCGCGTGTTATACGCTTTTGGCGTGTGTAAATGGCAGCGCATATTGTGATTTTTAAACGCAACTGTTTTAATTGCATTTTGATTCGTTTGTTTCGAGGAAACAGATTCCATTGATTGTAGTCTACCAATAGGTATTGTGTATAATATTGTCACTTCTTAATCCTAGAAATGTCTTTAATTCATGACACTATGACCCTGTTTCATCACTTTCTGATAAGTTCCCAAATTTATTTCTAACAGATATTTGTGTCCGTGGAATAAATGCCATTTACCATGCGGTAAAGTTGTAAGAGAGGACAAGGAGATGCTAGAGTAGGGTCAGCCGACCATTTTTGGCCCACGTGCCAGCTCTGATATGATGTTCTATTATCACCTTTTTTGACAACTCTACATTCTTTTTTATAATCGAAATTTACTTTAGATTTTATTAAATTAGATTTTTCTAATCCAAATTAAATTTAAAATGCTATATAATGACAACACAAAGAAAGTTAGGGTAATGACAGAACTCGACCTGCAACCTCAGCATTCCGTGCCTTGCGTTTGCCAGTTTCGCCACATTGCTACTAATTAGTGGTAATGTGGCGAATTATATATCATTTTAAAATATAATTTGAACTCTGCATTCTACATGCCTACCGGCAATAACTCGCCGCCTCAAAAATGTCTATCGCTACTCATAAGACAACGTAACATGAGTTTGTACGTCGCTACGCAACTCGCAATTTAGCTTAATGTGTGTCTTTCTACCTAGCGCAGTTGAAAGAGACACACCGAGTCATGTAGCGAAGCTACGGCGTGTCGATTAGGTATGTGCTAGGTGTTCTGAAAGCAGCATCACATGTTTCTGCTGTTTGCCATCCCTGCGCTCTAGCGTTTTTCAGGCGTGTTTCACCCCCACTGTGCGTTCCGCCAACGTGACTTTGAAATTGTTGTTCGCGCTTTCTTTCAGTCGTTCGTAGCACACGCGCCGTGTAGGCCGCGTCGCGTTCTAAACTAATTTGGACTCTACGGGCTTAGGATTGTACGCAACATGAACGAGACTCGCAAATCAGAGGCTACGCCGTTTGAAGATGCTTTGGATAGAACTGGTAAGTCATATCTCTTTCCCAAAAAAAATATATTTTTTTTAATTTACTTTTGAGTTTAACATTTAAGCGTCATCATACAGACATTATGTTTGAGAATAAATGAACTCTGTGGACACAAAATGAAATCAAGTGGCGGATTGCGATTAAAAAATCTGAATATCTAGATATATCTGAACTGTATTTTCTTATGTTTTAGCGACTTGTAGACGTTGAAATAAAACAATGTAAACGATAGAAACCGTTTAAATTGTTTTAATTCAAAATCTGAACTCATTTAATTTAAACATAAGTTCAAAGCGGCTGAAACCACAATTCTCTTAACACTAATCCAACCCAAGAGTCTCCAATACAGGTCAGAATATGTGCAAGTATTCATAACAAAATTTGTTTTGTCAACAAACTGGAACAAATTACCTTGCTACTCCGCGAAACCAGTGCCGGGCTCGTGCAAAATAGCTGCGTCTGTGCGACACATATATGTTCATGCAAAAACCCACCCTACTCCGCTTCCACACGAAACAACATATATCACACAGACTCAACTACACACCACCACCACTAAACACACATATTTTTAAATCCATTAGAAATATTTTAAAAAACGAAACCTTTAAACCTAGTTGTAAGAAAAAAGAACCGATCATCTCACAGAAAACGATCGCCGCTTTCCATGGTTACTAGCAACCTTGAGTGAATCGCTGACCCGTTGCCGGTCTCCGTGAAGACTTGGAGAGCAAGACAGCCGGTGCAATTAATGGCACAAGAGGTATTCCATCTTAGCCCGCTGGGTTGGCAACCTACTGTAATCTCCTTGGTGTTGCGGGTGTCTATATGTGGTGGTGATCACTTACCATTAGGTGACTCACTTGCTTGTTTGCCTTCCTATTTCATAAAAAAGACGGATTTGACAGTAGAGTCGACTTCAGATATTTTTGACTAGCAGACCCCCGCGACTTCGTTCGCGTAGAATTAGTACCCTATGTCCGTCAGGGATACTGTAGCTTTCTATCAGTGAAAGAATGTTTGCAATCGGTTCAGTAATTTCAGTGACTACCCTCTATATACAAACTAACAAACAAAGATTACTAGATTACTTTACTAGTTCCGATATGTTCGTCGGTGACTGTAGTTATGATCCTGCCATAACAACTTGGCCAAACTTCAAAATCTCTCATCCCATACAAATCGCCGTATCTAAGCCATGTCTAATCGTTTTGTGGCACAACGAACAATGTTTTTACACTTTTACTATTTGAAAACAATACAAACTACTATTAATACAATAACACTTAATAATTATCTCGCCTATTATTCCACTGCTATGCACCTAGCACAAATCTTCAAAACGCGTTAATTCAGTCCGTCTCTCTCCTGCTAGGCAAGTTAGAACGAGACGCACCGAGTTAAGTAGCGAGTTAACGCGTGTCGAGAACCTTTGTGCTAGGTGCACTGGGCATACACCTCTCACAATAGTGTAATAACTAATTTAGTCACGGTTAGATCCTAAGATGAAGTCTAAAGTTTTAACCAAAATAAATCTTATTTTTTAATTTAATACGGTTGCTAAAAAAATTTGTATTTTTTGTAGTCGTATACCGTGCGGAAAGTTAGATTTTTCACACTAGTGCTTTTTACTTTTCCATTTCTTTTCCTTCACAATTTTTCAAATCGCAGTCAAAATTTTTATTAGACAGAGAATTAAACAAAAATTTGGATATAAATTTGTCAAAAATTATACCGATGAATGTATTGTGACACGTACCACTGCCAAAACTGTCAAATCGCTAACGGGTTTCCAAAATGGAATTCTTTGCGTTCCATTATAACGAACACATATTTCTGGATTGTTCCATGTTCTTAAATGGCTCCTTACGGCCCATAATATAAATTGCTCTGTTAATCAATTTGTTTTGATGCCGTCGAAAGGTCTACACATACTTTGCCATTACAGTGGATATGTGGGGAACCGCTGACATAAATGAACATTGTTGGAGATATTGGATGTTTCAGCACAGAATAAATAATTGTACTAACGTACAGAAACTTCTCTTTTACGACCGCGATGAAACGAATTCCAACTTTTTTCACACGCTTAAAAAGTTCGTATTACTTCTTACACCATGCGCCAGGCGGGGCGAGTCAAAAGGAACGCGCCGCCCGCGCCCGCCTTCCCCCCGCTACTCCCTGCGACACGTTAGGGTTGCGCGGCATTCGTTTTCAATTACACTAACACGGCGGAGGCGAGCGAGCGAGCGCGCGGCAAGCCGACAATCTACTGGGATTTGCCTATGACATAGGCACGGCGGTCGAGCGTACCTACAGTGCGGAGTGGAACCCCCCTGGTTTCAGTAAGGTACCTCCGTAGCACACGTTGGTGGACCACAATCATTGTTTTAAGAGGAGTGTGAACCCAGCCCGAAAAAACGCTCCCCATACAAACGGCGATAACGTTTTCCACCCTCTAAACCTTAACCTATGGCAATGATTTTTTGGTATGTTGTCAATGTGTCTTGGAACTAGGTTTGTATGTTTTGATTTTTTTAATATTCTTTATAGATTTGACGATATTTGCATTTTAGCAGTTTCATACAAAACAAAAAAGCGTCAATATTTTTGAAACTATTAAGAATATTTAAAAAATCAAAACATACAAACCTAGTTCTGGGACATTATGACAACATACAAAAAAAGCATGGCTATAGGTTGAGGTTTAGAGGGTGGAAAACGTTATCGCTGTTTGTATGGAGAGCGCTGGGTTCACACTCCTCTTAAGAGGAGTGCAGTGAACTCAGCACTATAAAGCACTTCTCATACAAACGGCGATAGCGTTTTCCGCTCTCTAAAGCATAATCTATGGCATGTTTTGATTTTTTAAATATTATTCATAGATTTGATAATGTTTGCTTTTTAGGAGTTTCATACAAAACAACAAAGCGTGAATATTTTTTAAACTATAAAGAATATGAAATCAAAACATACTAACCTATATTTTTATTCTTTAGCTAGTTAAAATAAGGTAAACAGAGTACCTAAAGAATTAAACTATAGTTCTAAGGCATAATGACACCATACAAAAAAGTCATGGCTGGGCATAGATTTATAATAAAGAGGGTCAGTCGATACTGAAAAAAAAATCCTAAAAAAAATTGCAAAAAATCGCAGGGTATGATAGTTGGTAATGTGAAGAAACTGGCAAACGCAAGGCACGGATGCTGATGTTGCAGGTTCGAGTCCAGCCATTACCCTAATTTTTCTTTGTGTTGTCATTATCATTTAAATTTATTTGTCAGTCGATACATTGGAATAAACTTGTCTTGCTACGCCACGAAACCACGTTGGTTGGGTTATGTACCAATTGTTGTTATCTACTCAAAGTAACGCCTGAATTTGTTAATCATTTCGCATAATCACGTCCGTGGTTATGCGAAGTGAAGGAAGACGTTATAACAAAAATTGAGAAAGGTATGTTAAGATGGTTTAGGCATGGATGAAAGAAGATTAGCAAAAAGGCTGTATGAAGGGAGAGTGGATGGAAAAATGGGAAGGGGAAGACCTCGGCGAACGTACTCCGACCGAATCGGAGACATTTTGTAGAATGGCCAGGTCAGGAGTACCCTAAACCGACGAGCATGCATGAAGAATGTTATGAGAGTAAGTGAAGAGGTTGTATGTCAGGATCGTATAGCAAATGGAAATCCGTGGTCTCTGCCTACCCCTCCGGGAAACAGGCGTGACTTTATGTATGTATGTACGTTCGTGGGATAATATCTTTTTCTTCACTTATTCGAATGTATACAAAGAAGTGTCAGTGTTCCTGAGAAACGATGCAAACGTCGGCCGTGAACGAAAACAAGGCTCAGTTTCCTTTCTTTGAAAACAGTCTGTAGATTTTATAGAGTATTCAATCATCATCGGCCGGCATTTTAGCGGGTGGTAGGACCTTGTGCAAGGTCCGTCCGGATCGCCACACACACAGGGAAATTTTAAATGGAAGTCAACAGGCGGTCCTATCACTAAGCAGCGATCTCTTCCAGACAACCTTTGGAAAGAGATACGGTGAGAATTAACCAAAGGTTAAAGGTTAGGTATTATTACCTATAGGTAATATTATTTGTGACTAATCTATTGTACAGTCAGCGTCAAATATACCAGAGCGGGCAAGGTGGTCAAAAATATCTGAACACGCCCGAGCGTATTTGACAATAGAGTCGAGTTCAGATATTTTTGACACCTTGCCCGCTCTGATATATTTTACGCTGACTGTACCTTGCATTACAAAGTGTGACAATCAGTTACGATTGTTCCGAGTAAACACTGCATTGGTACAATTATTTTTATTAAAGCGTACAATTTGTTTGACAGTTGTCCGTTCAGGGTTTTATGAAGTTAGTCATGCTATGGGTATTATACTTAATACCGATTAGAAAAATACTCTGATTCATGGTTTTTAAGGTTCCGTACCCAAAGGGTAAAACGGACCCTATTACTAAGACTCCGCTGTCCGTCCGTGTGTCACCAGGCTGTATCTCAACAACCGTGAAAGATGGTCAGTTGAAATTTTCACAGAAGATGTTTTTCTTTTGCCGCTGTAGCAACAAATGGGCCAAAATTCTTTTTGATGCCTATAAAAACGTCCCTTGTACATTTTAACGCATATTGCTGACTTATTCTGATATTCTTAAAAGAACATTTTATCTTTAAATTCAGAATGACATACGCACACCCGAAAGATCACTGTTATAGAAATATTTGGGCTCAGAATAAGAAAAAAAACTATTATTTCGTAACGCAGTGGACACTATTTTTGAGGAGTCATGGGGACTGGTAACGCAGTGGTAATTTGGGTACCAAATGAGAATTTTCTGTAATAAAAAACCCAGGATGGTGGGAAAATTCATAATAAAAATTGGGGCCCGGTTGAGAACTAACGTAATATTACTAGGAAAATATTTCGAGACATCTACAATTTTGTAAAAGTGTTTATACATTTTCATCTTTATTTTAGGCACTAAAAAGAATTTTGGCCCAAATACTAAAAAACAGAATAAAATAAATATTTAAGGGGGCTCCCATACAACAAACGTGATTTGCTGTTTTTATAGATAATGGCACGGAACCCTTCTCGGAGTCTGACTCATAATCCAAGGCAATGAACTAAAGCTAATGGATATAGCCTCAGTAAATGTCAAGCGTACACACCAAAAACTGTCAAAATGGTTACCTTTGATGTGCGTCAAGTTAGTAAAAACTGTAAATAAATAAGAAAAACGTAGATTTTACTACCTTAATTTACATTAAATGTAACCAATTTGTCTAGTCATGTACAGGGTGGTAATTGAAGAGGAGGTTTAGAGTATGTAGTAGTCTCTTTTTGGTATAGTCGACCAAGAAATTGCTTGACCACTTTTCGACCGTATTACAAAGTAATAAGGTTCAAAGGTCTAGCCATTACTTGGTCGACTATACTTTGTATTTCTATTAAAGTAAAGAGATCAGCCATCAAAATATCGCTTTCAATTTTATAACTCTTTCTTTGCTATACTATTTCTTTAGTTAAATTGTTTTAAACTTTCGCGACTTTCACGCATATTTATAACATTATCGGGACTTAAGCGCGATAGAAATATATTGTTGATTTACCTCGACGTTTCGGCCATGTTTCAATGGTCTACTCGTGACCACCGCCATTTCTATCATTTCTATCGCGCTAAGTCCCGATAATGTTATAAATATATTTCTTTAGTTTCTTATGGGGTGCGCCGTTGCAGTTGTCAAGAATGTCAAGTGATAAATTTGACATTGCATTATTTTGACTCACCTTACCGTCAACCTGGCCAAGCCATTGTGATCTCTATTTACTTTGGCACAATACACTCGTTTCGTACATATCTATTAAACGCTAATGAGGGACATCTGAACAAACCAATGGACTTACATGGAATATGTTTAGTCATAAACTTGAGTGTGTTAAGATATCAGCATTGACATTACGTTTAACTATTTTATTACGGACGACCGAATAGCCTTGTGGTTAGTGGCCCTGACTACAAAGCTTGAGGTTCCGGGTTCCATTCCCAGGAGGGGCAAATGTTTGTATGATGAATATGAATGTTTGTACCCGAGTCGTGGATGTTATATGACTGTATTTAAGTATGTATTTATCTATATAAGTATTTATATCCGTTGTCTAGTACCCATAACACAAGCTTTAGTTGCTTACTTTGGGACCAATTTGGGGTCAATTGGTGTTAACTGTCTAAAGATATTTATTATTATTTATATGTCATAGTGTTCAAATTTACTAACGCGAGCTTACTTGTGCTGAAGACGTCGAAACATCTTAAAATGTCATTATGTTTGTTTGCTTTTTCTTACTCATAAAAACAATAATAATTTTGACAGTTTTGGGTGTGTACCATTAACGACTTTAATCGTTGAGCCTGAATGGAACCTTTTCATAGTGACATTGCTTTGGATTGTTTACTAACACTTGGCTATAGATTGGCAAAGTGGTTATGACAGGGTTCTCTAGTGGCTTGCGACTGTACGCTTGACATGTACTGAGGCTATATCCATGCTTAATTTCTTCATCCAAAGAGTCACCTACAGCTCAATTGGTCAAGCACGGTAATGCCGAGCTTGCAAGTTTGTGTCCCGCCAAATGAACGAGATTTTCCTTTGTGTTGTCATTGTGTTTATCGTTTGAACCAAATCGTATTTAATTAAGTGTTCGCATGACGAACGCAGCTGTTCGCACTGTGAAAGATGAGGGAAGCCACATTTCGTGTATTACAATGATGTTGACAACGTTGGCAACTGGTCCTTACATATTTTGCGACTTCGTTCACATGGGATTAGTAGCCTATGTCCGTCAGGGATGGTGTAGCTTTCTATCTGTAAAAGAACTTTTGAAATCGGTTCAGTAGTTTCAGAGATTACCCCCTACTTACAAACAAACAAAAAACAAACAAATAAAGTTTTCCTCTTTATTATAATTACTAGCAGACGCGCGCGACTTCGTTCACGTAAAATTAGTAGCCTATGTCCATCAGGAATAGTGTAGCTTTCTATCTGTGAAAGAATTTTTGAAATCGGTTTAGTAGTTCCAGAGATTACCACATACAAACAAACTAACAAAAAAACAAACAAACAAAGTTTTTCTCTTTATTATATTATTAGTGTAGATTGTAGATGTAGATAGTGTAGATAATTAAATAACTTGGGGCAATTATGTAACACCAATTGATCTATTCTCAAACTAACATTGCACGTTTTGAAAGTAGGGTTTTATTGTATTAATTTTAAGTGTAAACAAGTAATAAACCCCTACTACATAAATATCTTTTGTTTCATACATCTTTTAAAAAAAAATTACTGAGAAAAGCCGAGTGGGGTCTATTTTATTTCGAGTAGTATAAAGTAAAGTCACTATTTTTTCCTGTCTGTCCGAAATTTTTATAGTGTATCTTCGGCCGCCTTCTCCTTCTAAACCACGCAACGGAATTTGATACGGTTTTCACTGGCATTTAGTGAATTTTCTACAGAAGCTTTTCATGTACATTACATTCCGATGGTACCCGTGGGAAGCCGGGACGGGTAGCTAGTTATAACTAATGTACAATGCACATTAGACTTAGAGTAAATAACCTGAAGGATTCAAATTCACTGAACTCAAACGGAGGCATTCACGACAATGCCATTGTAAATCCTCTTTTGCCATTGGAAAATAACAACATATTGCTAATAGTGTTATTGTTATGTGTGGTTTTCAGTAAATTGAATGTTTCTCTGTCTTTGTTAAATCAATGTATTTGTATAATCAATAAGCAGTAAAAAAAGATTTCCCTTTAGCACCCTTTGGGTCCGGAATCATACTACAATTACCACATAAGTACTACAAAAGTTATAAGTGTTATAATTTGACATAATTGTAAAGTATTCATACAAAAATGTGATAAATATGATATTAAGTTGTAGCAGTTGTAAGTTCTGCGGTACAGGCCCCGGGCCCAATTTCATAAACGCAACAGGCGACAGGTGACAGTGACAATTCGTTGTACACTACTGTGTCGACAAGTAGCGCTACTGGGGCCAAGATTATTTTTAGTGCCTAAAATAAAGATGAAAATAAACACTTTTACAAAATTGTAGACGTCTCGAAATACTTTCCTAGTAATATTACGTTAGTTCTCAACCGGGCCCCAATTTTTATTATGAATTTTCCCACCATCCTGGGTTTTTTATTACAGAAAATTCTCATTTGGTACCCAAATTACCACTGCGTTACCAGTCCCCATGACTCCTCAAAAATAGTGTCCACTGCATTACCAAACAATAGTTGTTTTCTTATTCTGACCGTAAATATTTCTATAACAGTCATCATTTGGGTATGCGTATGTTAGTTTAGTTTAGTTTATTTATTCAGTCAATATAATTACATCATAAATTGCACAAAATGTCAAATTACATGTTTTTATATCGAGATCGTCAAATTTCATAAAAAGCATTAATCAATAAAACTAAAACAAAATCATATTCGAATGTCAGCATAATTAAACAAATATTAAAACTATTAAATACTAAAACTAATCAAATTAATATTGGTATGTCAACATAATAAAAATAATAAGCATTATACACTAAAACTAAGTCAAAATTAAAATTAAAATTGGAATGTCAACATGAAAAATTCGTCTCTAATAGGGATCAAAAATAAATAAAAAAGAAGAAAGAAAGAAATAAAATATGAAAATGTCAAATTACACTTATAAAAATTAAACAAAAATGTCCAAATACTCTTTCACTGAATACAATGGATGATCCAACAAAAGGTTCTTCAGTCGGCGACCAGATATGTCATTCTGAATTATAAAATAAAATGTTCTTTTAAGAATATCAGAATAAGTAAAAAATATGCGTTAAAATGTACAAGGGACGTTTTTATAGGCATCAAAAAGAATTTTGGCCTACAGACTTAACGTAATAGTAGCCAAGCAACGTTTACCAAATTTTCACTGTCATCTATCGCTTGTCGCGTTGGGCCCAGCTTAGGTTATAATTATGCCAACCCAATGCCAACCAGTCCATTATTAAAATATACTACAAAATTGTTTATATAATGTTCTAGACGATTGACCAACAAGCGGGTTATAATTATTTACAAAACTAACAATACAATGCAAATACTCTTTATATTATTGCAGACCAGACAATAAACGATACAAAAAGGTTCAAAGAGTTACATTTTACTGGTTTATATTCCATTCTGACGTTAAAACGTTTTCAGGAATCGGCACGTGTTGTATTGACATATTCTGACGTCACAGTGTATGCATTACAAACAGTAGGTTAATCACATTATTGTCTAGTTTCTGCTAACAGGTCTATTGTTTTTTTACTGTTACTGTGACGCTTTCATTCATCCGAATGTTTATATTATTAACAATTCAGGTTATCGAACAAAGCAAAGCCTATTCAGGATCACCTTGTTATTAATGAAAGTTAATGTAGATTTTTTTTAATGATGGGTTTACGCTTGACCACAGTCACACAGACAATCACGCTTGTTACACTCGCAAAAAATGCCCATTACCTTTCGTATTTAAGAAGGTATCTTAAACACAACGCACGCTTAGTTTTAAAGTGACCCATTTTTGAATAATACACGTCCCAAAATACCACCTTAATTAAAAGACATAGGGTTTAATTTTGGGAAATATCATATTCAGAATTGAGTCGCTTTAATTCTAAGGGTGCGACAAGTAAATCAGTTAAGAATTATAGTAACTCGTATGTGCCTTCAAACTTTATTAGATGTATGTATGTACACATTGTGCACAGAATTTAAACAAACTACACACTAAATGGTGCATAATGCACGAAGCTTATCTGAATATTAACGCTAATTTGATAATGTATTTAGTGGTATATAATTATATGTTTAATGGTTATCTTTTTTTTATACATAGTAATATTTGTATGACCCAACAAATCCAACGAGGCGTAGTATATTTCTTCAATATTGTAAAATTACGGATTCAGGTCTTCTTTATCTCACATTTGGCACGTTTATAAAAGACTAGCGGACGCGCGAGACTTCGTTTACGTAAAATTAGTAGCCTATGTCCGTCAGGAATAGTGTAGCTTTCTATCTGTGAAAGAATTTTTGAAATCGGTTTAGCAGTTCCAGAGATTACCCCCTACATACAAACAAACAAACAAAGTTTAGCTCTTGATTATATACTAGCGGACGCGCGCGACTTCGTTCACGTAAAATTAGTGGCCTATGTCCGTCAGGAATAGTTTAGCTTTCTATGTGTGAAAGAATTTTTGAAATCGGTTCAGTAGTTCCAGAGATTACCCCCTACATACAAACAAACTAACAAAAAAACAAACAAACAAAGTTTTCCTCTTTATTATATTAGTGTAGATAAGTGTAGAATGTTCTGCTTAGATTAGGACTGTTTTGTTACATTAATAAAATATAACAAAAGCGGCCGCGTATTCAAAACTATTAATAAAACACTGCACTATTCTCGTAAGGCCCAAGTCCTATATTTAGGAGAAATGTCAAACTGACATTGAACTCTCTGTCTCAAACGATATGGTTCAAAATTCATAGAACGAAATTTGACGTGGGCCTTACGAGGCTATAGGCCAGCGGTTTGCAAAAGCTTTTCCCCCGCGGAACCCCTTTTGGAAAGCGAAATATTTGTCCTAAGAAGAGAGGTAGATTTCAGTTTTTTTTGTCTCCTTGTAACCAGTATTCACATGGAGCCCCCACGGAGGCTTTGTGGAGCCCTAGAGCTCCGCGGAGCACACTTTGAGTATAGCTGCTATAGGCTATCCGGCTGTCCGAATTACCACCCACTTTTAGCAAATCGCACGCTTAGAATTAAAGAGACTCAATTCTGAATATGACATTTCCCAAAATTAAACCCTATGTGTTTTAGTTAAGGTGATATTTTGGGACGTGTATAATTCAGAAATGGGTCGCTTTAATTCTAAACGTGCGAAATGTTTTTAATGAGTAGTTTCAAATATTCTTTATCTGATCAAATCTTCGCAGGTAACGGCGTCTACAACATTCTGTTGGTGCTGACCTGCGCATGGATCCTGCTGGCCATAGGCATAGACCTGTTCGGTTTCAGCCTGGTGGTCGCAGCAGCGTGTGACCTGGAGCTGACTGTCGCCCAGAAGGGGATACTCACATCCCTACCTTTTGTAGGTAAGTGGTTGATGGTTAGCAACACTGGTAGTCCGTAGTCACACAAGTTATCATCAGCATTTGCTATGAGGGTATCCATTAATTACATGATGTGATTTGGGGGATTTTCGCCTTGGTGAGATGTCGTCATATTCGGCTCAACCCCGTCCCCCACCCGTAATCTCATGAGAGATTTTTTTAAATGCGTATTTTCTGTGTAATTACGGTAATTTGTGCTTGATAGCGTATTTGCATGACCTACCTAATTTAACCAGTTTTCTTGCCATCTTACACTGTTTCTTGCATTAAAAAAAATGTGGTATTTGCTTTTCTTCACATGAGCTTGGGTGAGATTCGGCTTGTCTCCCACCCCTCCGAAACGCCTCGCGTAATTAATGGACCCCCCCCCCCTCCCCCTATGGGACTGGTGAAAAGCTGGCAATGTAAAAGTTAGAAAAAACAAGTGCGAGTCGGACTCGCCCACCGAGGGTTCCGCCATCAACAACATCTATTATCGCATTTTTGCTTTGTAAGACCAAAAAAATATTTTTTTTGCTTGTATTAACTACAGATTTACGGTTTTCGGATTTATTGTTTTATTTGTGCTGTGAGACCTTGCTTGCTGCCAAATTTCATAGTTTTGGGTCAACGGGAAGTACTCCATAGGTTTTTGAGTGCGCATGAAACATGCGGCATAAACGGCCGTATCTTTTGATGGCGTTGACTTAGAAGTTTGATTTTTTCGGCTCTAAGGGATATCAAATACTCAAGTCTGCACTTCAGCATTTGATATTAACTTCAACTCAATACCTCCACGCGTTCTTGAGAAAAATGTTCTTGACAGATAGACAGACAGACAGATGGACAACAAAGTGATCCTATAAGGGCTCCGTTTTTCCTTTTGAGGTACGGAACCCTAAAAAGACGCAATGGAAGACATGTAAATCAAAGACTATCTATCTTCAATGGCTAGATGCCAAGAGAAAGGCTTCAAGTAATCGTACGTTTATCTGTATTGCAATTTTGGAGCAAAGAATGGCTAGATGTTTTTATTATTTGCAGGTATCCTGTTAGTTTCCTACGTTTGGGGCTATGTCTCCGACACGAGAGGCCGCCGGTTCTCGCTGGTGCTGTCGCTGCAAGCCGCGTTCGTGCTGTCCTGCCTCACCAGCATATCCCCCAACTGGCTGTTCCTCGGGCTGGTTAAATTCTTATCAGTCTGCTTGTGAGTATAAATAATTATACTGTGTGTACTGTGTAGCTCTTTATGAAAGACTACAGAATTATTGACAATCTGGAGCGAGTATTCTTTGACCTGCTCCATCTTTTTTTATGGAAAATGAAGAAAAACGAGTATGCAGGCATTCTGATGGTAAGTAATTACTACCGCTTATGCATATATATGCTATGGGCTCTGTACGAACCAGCAACTCAAAGCGACCCCCCTAGGCCTATAACAATGCGGCGAGCGGGCGTACGCAGTCCGCTCTGGCGATTATTGACATCGCGACCAGCAAGACTTCAGGATCCCCGTGGTGTCATATTGAAAAACACTGTTGTAGTTCAGAAACTATCGTCATCATCATCATACCGTCCGCTTAACCTTCTGTGACAACTTTGCCAGATATCGAATACCATCTTAATAGATAAAATAGGACAACATTAATGATGGGAGTTATTAATTTGACCTCTTTAATTGCCAGTCAGGTTTTTTATCGACCAGCAGGCCAATGTCAAGTGCATGCGCATGGTGGTTATTATTAGAATAAATGATGTCGGTTGCTAGCCGTTCTATCGTGAGTAGTCGAGTTAAGATGTTGAGTGGCTTCACCAGCCCTGTAATGTCACTGACAACCTTCCAATTTTATATATAGAATGACAATATACCAAGTAGACATCCTACTATACTATTTCATACTACTTCTTCACGCTAACAGAGCTGCGGCCCTAACATGACAGTTCAGATTTAGTTTAACCCATCTCTGCGTCCTTTCTTATGACATTAGTTAGACAGAGGTCTAACTAATGTCATAAGAAAGGGACGCAGATAGAGATAAACTAAACTTGGCTTGTCATGAAATTTAGAACGAAGACGGCTTATACATAGCATACTTTTTCCGTAAAAATACGAAGTTCTCGCGGAATAGCGATAAACTAATTCTACACGGCGGGCAGCAGCTAGTAATTATTATGATTCTTAATAGATGTAGTGGAATTATTGCGTCTAAGTACTTCCTTAAAATATTCCACTTCAATATTGTTGTTTGTTTAGGTGTGTGCCTCTGCGATGCCGTGGCCATTTGAATGATTTTAGATCAAATGGGATCAAAACATACAAACCTAGTTCTAAGGCAAAATAACAACACACTGAAAAAACATAACTGTACGTTAAGGTTTAGAGGATGGAAAACGTTACTGCCGTTTTTATGGAGAGAGTACACAAAATAATATTGTAGTTTTCAAAGTATTATAGTACCCAATATGGATTAATAATCTGAAATAAATGTATTGAATTGAATTGAATTCTATGATTTCTTGGTAGTAGAGACACACTTTAAATAGCCAGGTGGCGGTTGGAATGCGAATGGGCCAAGTCGACTGAGGTATTCTTATACTCGCACAGTACCGGCGTGAAGTAGTAGCTTGCTAATGTGTTACATACGGTGAATGAGAAATCCGGGGTCTCACTAACCCGGCAACGGATCCGAAATTCACTTAGAATCTTTGGCCCCTATAGGCTTTGGCGATCACTTTCAATCGGGCTTCCAGCATGTTCAAATTCCTTCCTTTACTATAGAAAATAATAATAACGGAGGGGGTAATCTTAACACACATTTAATGTGACGTAGCGCTACGTGCTACACGCGTATCTCGTAGCAGTAGGTTTCCGCTTGTAGCGAAAATTCTTTGCAAACAGAGAGCCCGACTACACCGCTCCTGACATTGAATGTGTTCTCCGTTCCAGCTCCTGCGCCGCGAACTCAGCGACGTACACGCTGGTTGGCGAGTCGTGCGTACAGCGCGTGCGCAGCAAGTACATGCTGCTCATGACGTGCCTGCTGCTGCTGTCGCCCGCCGTCGCCGCCGGTGAGTGACGCTTCGTGACACAGAGACAGGCTTTGTGACGCAAACAGACGTAAAGTCACGGAACTTGCCAAATATTATATAGATAATTACAAACACTTTTATAATACGTCTGATCCTCTAGCATCAGAAGTCTAGCTCATCCCCGTTCTTGTGCAGAAGGAGCAAAAAACACAAACACAAATACAGTTTTGTACAAAGGCGAACTTATTCTTTGCGGGTGGTAGGACCTTGTGCAAGGTCCGTCCGGATCGCTACCACCATCTTGCTCGCTAATCCTGCCGCTAAGCAGCAGTGCCTGCACTGTTGTGTTCCGGCGTGGAGAGCAAGACAGCCGGTGTAATTACTGGCACAAGAGGTATTCCATCTTAGCCCTCTGGGTTGGCAACGCATCTGCACTCTCTTTGTTGTTGCAGGTGTCTATAGGCGGTGGTGATCACTTACCATCAGGTGACCCACTTGCTTGTTTTCCTTCCTATGTTGTAAAAAAAAAAGACTTAAAACAAATCGTACGCGTGCGAAACCGGATTGGGTCGCTTAGTACTGTATATGTTTTGATCTGCGTTTGAATTTTGTTGGTCAACACCTACTTTGCACTGTATGTAAGTAAATAGTTTTGAGTCCCTACTTTTACACTATAATTACGCATTTTCTTTCCAGTCCTGACCTACCCAACGCTGAAGTTAGACTTCGCAGCCGAGCTAATCTGGCTGGGCGTGATCTTCCGACCCTGGCGCCTGCTTATCGTGGTCCTGGCCGTGCCCTCGGGGTTCGGAGGCCTGGCGATATACTTCTTCCACGAGAGCCCCAAGTTCCTGGCTAACTGTGGACGTAAGGATGAGGCCCTGGATGTCATGAAGTCCATCTACGCGGTCAATCACAGATGCCCTAGGGATGACTTCAAGGTAATTGATGTTTATAAAGTGTTAGTATTATATATAAAGCCACGCCTTTTTCCTGGAGGGGTCGGGAGAAACCACGAATTTCCATTTGCTACGATCCTTACACTTTTCAAATTATTAAGTTTAAATGATACGCAAAAACATCACAAAGAAAATCTTAGGCACCTGGCATCTATTGTCGTTGCATATCATTTGCATTTCAATATAATAATATATTGGATAAGTTAAATGCCAATGCCAATATTTACCTGACTGCCACCAGAAAAAAGGGTTATGTTTTTCATCATAAGTAAGTAACCTACGTTAAAAAAAGTTAAACTGAGCCGCCGTTATAAATTGACTATGATGGGGACGCTGGCTTGGATGGTCTGGATGCAGCATGTGCAGCACTGAGTTTTACTCCTAAAGTCTAGTTTCTACTGTCTTTTTCCAGGTGAAGTCCCTCGATCTTGGTGAAGAGACCTCAAGAAAAGCCATGTCCCTTATCCGCTCCATGTATGAGCAGAGCGCCCCTCTGTTCCGCCGGCCTCTTCTCTGGCGCACCCTGCAACTGTTCTACATTGTCGCCGTGGTATACATCACGTGAGAACCAGGTTTTATTCATGTCTAAATATAAAAGCCTTTAAGCAAGCTAATTTAGCAAGAAATAATGCGTATTCAAACAACACCAAAATTTGTGATTTCCACGCCTATAAGAATATGCTGGCAGCTTTATCCGTGTTAGTTTTTTCCACACAAAATTGGATGGATAGTTATCATTTAAACCCGGGGCCTCATCTGAAAAGGAATAACTTTCTAAGCCATTCATCCCCTGTTTGTCTATTCTGAACTATCGTTAAGCCGAACGTGTGAACTGATTAAAATTTGTTTACCATGCTCTACTGCTCCACTCGTCGCACCCACTGCTAAAAAGTCTCTAAAATCCTCTTCTTCTGTGAGCATCCCTTTATAACCGGTGATAGTTGATGATCAGCTTTTCACACTTCCCTCTGTTTCGTGTAATGCGAAATAGCTCGGTAGAGTTGGCAACTCTTGTCCATTCCTGAACGTTACGTAGCCAAGGTGTCTTCCTTGCCTCTTCCGACTCAACTTCCTCCAGCTTTAATTTTTTTTTCAGAACTTAAATATCTTTATGCATGTAATACTGAACATAACTATTATAAAGTCTAGATCTAGATAATTTCCTTTAATTTAAAGAGCTGAAGTAGTTTTTTTCAGCGAGCCCTTAACTCGTAAATCTGATTTTTTACAATACAATTATTGCCAGAATTGACTTGAGCTGTCATCGGAAATGCAGTAGTAAATAAAATTAAATAATGTACGTTACTACCATTGCATAAAAAGTCAAGTATCATGTGATGATCCGAAGATGCAATGTAAAGCAAAAACGATCTTTGTCGACTAAGGCCTAGAGGCAAATTTTAAGTAATCGTACTGTTCGTGCTTGACGATATGCCTTTGGTAATTTTCACGATATGTACATTCGTTTGAATTCAATTTAGCATAATACAGTAAAAAGCATATAATTTAGATTGTTTTAATGAACATTATGTATTTTAAGATAACATGTTCGAGGTTCCTAATCGCCATACTGCCCTTAAATCTTGAACCAGTCTACCGACTTATAAGAACGTGAAACCTAATGCTATTGCAAACACGTGTATTGTATAATCTGGATCTGTGCCAGCGGCGAATAGCCAAACTCTCGTTTTCATTCCAACAAAAGCATTGAAATTGTTCTAAGAACTCCTTGCCAAGATTATGATAAAAATTGTGGAAGAGTTACTGTGAAACATTGCCAATATGAAAATTTCTGACATAAAAGTTATTTAAATGGATGAGGTCACAGATTTCGTAATGTTTGGAATACTTAAATACACTTATTTAAGATTTCTGATCTGGAGACTAAAAAAGATTATTACAACAGTAATAATACAAACTTAAATAGACGTAATCTGGAAACTTAAAACAGAAGTAACAGTAGAACACAAATAAAAGCTTCGAATTAAAAACAAAAACTCCTGTTTTGATTTTTTGAATTTGGTTAAAAAAAACATCATCTCATTTTGAAGTTTGAAAGTACACTACATACTTATCTCAAATACGGTGTAAGCAACATGCTAACCTTAAACTTTATTTTTAGCCACAAAATTAAACAAACTAAGAAAGAAACACTTTGAAAAATCGGCTTTTTTGCTTTGAATTATTTAATTCAAGATAAATAAAATTAAGATCACATACTACTACTGATTACTATCATAATGAAATAAATCAACAGAATTACGATCGATTGTTTCCTACTTTCATCGATTTACATCGATCGGTATTCATTTTAGTATCACCTTCTTCAGAGTTGTCCTTAAACAAATCACATCCTCCTTTTTTCTCTCCAGAAACAACAGCTTCCTCGTATGGCTGCCGCAAATTTTCAATCTGGTGATGCTCTCTATGGAAACGGGCACTGCCGAGGGCAACATCTGCTCCCTGATCTCTCGAAGAACTATCGTCAGGAACGTGACCGATGACTTCGTTAACTCCACTGCAGCTTCCAACGTTGTTGAGATTGTAAGTCAGACTTCTGATTTTTAAAATTATCTACACAGTCAAATTTGGGAGACAGATCTCTGTATATTTACACGAACCTCCCTTAATATCTATTTGACCCACATACAATTTTGCATTGTAAATACTTAAAACTTGTTTAAACATCTACAATCTTTATTTTTAAGAATAAGTCTATAATAGTTCTTCAGTTATACCACAGAATAAAAAATAGTACTAAGGTACAGAAACTTCTCTTTTTCGACCGCGATTAAACGAATTCCAACTTTATTAAATAATCCCAAAAGTTCGTAGTACTTCGAACACTTTCGCCAGGCGGCTTATGTCAAAAGGAATGCGCCGCCCTCATCCGCCAGCCGTCTGCAACTCCCGGCGACACGGTAGGGTTGCGGCGCATTCATTTTCAATCACATTGACACAACGAGGGCGAGCGAGCGAGCGCGCGGCAAGTCGAAAACCTACTGCGATTTGCCTACACTGTAGGCTAGGCAGCGAGGCGTACCTAACGTGTGGAGTGGAACTCCCTTGGTTCTACCTAGGTCTTGAATGTACAAATTTTGTCACTTACTGTCTGGCTGATTGACTGACGTAAATGAAACCTATAGACCACTTTTAAGTGATTCCGAAACTTAAAATTGGCATCAACATTGTACGTATGCAAAGAAAAAAAACTAAAAACAATAAGTTATCAATATGAAAAGACGGCAACTTGCTACAAATGACATAAAACCTAGATCACACTTAGGTGCTACCACTAGTATCATCCTATTGTATAGCTTCTGTTTCAAGAGTTTCATTTATCTATTCCAGTCCCCAGACAGCTGCCTCGGCGTCATCGAAGACAACGTGATATTGACCCTCATCGCCTCGCAATCCGCTTTCTCCTTCCTGAACTTCATCATCTCCTACCTGCCCAACCATAGAAGAACCATGATCATTACCATCCTGAGCCTTTCCTCTATAAGCGGCGTTTGCTGCAACCTGATGCCGGAGCCAGTCTCCAGCGTGTTCTTCTTCGTGGCCTTCACATGCACCTGCCTCGGGATGGGAATCCTGGCGTCGTACTTTGTGGATTTATATCCTACTTCGTACAGGTGAGGTTTTGATAGTACAATACAATACAATACAATTGCTTTATTGAATACCACATTACAAGGTCACAGAATTACAGATAAGTCTTAAATATAGGTATCCAAAAGGCGGACTTATAGTATTATTTTATTAAAGACTAGCAAGCCGCCCAGCTTCACACAGGTACAATTACAATGAAATGACACATGAAAACCTTCCGTAAAAAATATTTAAATGTCAATGAAAACCGTGTCAAAACCCACTGCGTGGTTTAAAAGTAGTTGGCGGCCGAAGATATGTGGACATATAGGAACGGATGGCGAGTTTGTTTTATACTATTAAAGATAAAGAAGATAGAAATTAGTGATTACAATTAATTGTTGAGTGAGAAATGACTGCTTTTTATTTAAGATATATCTAATCCATCTGTCACATCGTCCAGCCTTCGCTGACGAGCCGATAACTGCTTTTTGGAAAACCACATGTTAATGAAGTCCTGTCAGAGTTATAAATATGTGTACAAATCGCGAAAGTTTAAAACAATTTAACTAGACAAAAAATCTGTACAGAACCTACTGTCTTTGTAAAAGTTCGTAATAAGGGTCAAGAACCCAAGTCAAGGGGCTATTCAGGTCGTCTATTATCGCAGTTTTTTGTTTAAAATCCTTTTTATTTTCAGGGGTATGGTGGCTTGTCTCAGCATAATGGTGGGGCGTAGCAGTACGTTCGTCGGAATCAACTTGGTGGGGAATCTCATCTTCAACCACTGCCAAAACACCTTCTATGTCTGGTCGCTACTGGTTTTGAGTAAGTAGCATTTTATAATTTTAAGTACAGTCAACCATTTTAATTCATAGGCCACTGTAGAACCCTTTCACCATAAACGTCATAATGACTTCTCAATAAATGTAATATAACTTAGCGATGACAAATTGCGATAACGTTCTACAGTGGCCTATGAATCAAATTGGTTGACTGCATTTCAAGCGAATCCTAGCGTCATCTAGTTCCGAATGGCAGACAATTGAATTTAAAAAAAGATGATTTATAAAATAGACGTTAAGAATATTAAAAATATGAAATATGCCCGTTTTAGTACAAACAGCATTTTTTGCTGCCCAATAAGTTAGTACTCAGAAAAGATATGCTTAAACGTGCTCTAACAGTTGTTATTTTAGTTCATACATAATGAACAAGTTAATAGCAACAAAAAAACAGTTTTCATCTCATATCAAAATTGTGCAGAAAACCATGCAATGTAACATCGAACTAAAAAATACATACTTAAAAATTATAATGACTTAATTTATTTTTGTGACGTCGCTAAAATAGTAACTGGCACACGTACTATTTACAGGTAGTGTTGTAGCGGCCTGGTTCCTGCCACCAGACAAGGTGAAGCCCGCCGTGAAAACGACTGCTATATAATTACTTATGCACCGTATTGTTATTAATACAAGGACTGTCTGTGATCTTAGGATAGTGCTATTAGTATAATAAAAATGCCAGTGCTAATAATATGTCTCATAAGCAGACATCGTAAACATTTATCCTTTACTGCGCGTAAGACGGATATATCTGTCAACAAATCCAGTTAACAAGTGACCTACGCAAAAGAGGTTTGACAAAGTGGAACAAATTACCTTGCTACTCCGCAAAACCAGAGCCGTGGACGTGCAAGATAGCTGAGTGGTGGTGTGTGTGGATCATAAGAATTATTTTGCCAAATAACATAGCATCTTAAATAAAAGGAAAACATATGAAATTATACATTGCTACAAAAATGATACAAAATTTACGATGTCTGTTCATATAGAGAACTTGTGATTACGAGTTTAACGAGATGTAAAGCGCAGAGTGTGTTAAAGCGAAGGTTATTAGAGAACGAAAGGTATAAACGTAAAGTATTAAAAATTAGTTATTTTTTGGCACTTACTGAAGATTTTACTCTTCATATAACTTATTTACTTTTAAAATTGGCATAGACTGCCGCAGACTTCCTAGTCTGTAGTACTTATTAAACTCAAGTGGGTAAGTTTGAACACTTGGTTAAAATTAAATTGGCTTTGTAAATAATATTAAACCTTTAAATACTTGTAATTGGCGTATAAGTCAAAGAATAAATGATAATAAAAAACCAATTAATACAATTAAATTGTGATAAAACAATTTGAAAAACCTATTTTTACCTCAGTGTTCAGAGTTACCCGCGGTGAATGTACTTCAGGACTTAATAAATATTTTTTATAATGAAGATGTGATTGAAATAATCTGGAAAACTTAGATTACTTAAAAAAGGATTTAGCTAAATGTTCAACTGTAATATTTTTGTTTAAAATAGTTGTTAAAAATATCATCTCCACTTTGACTTATCCGCCAATTTCAAGTATTTTAACTTTTTGTAGCCGAAATTTCTTTAGATTTTTATTTTTTTTAATGTTAAACATTCAAATTATGAAATTTAAATGTTATGTAATAACACAAAGAAAAATCTAGGGTAATGTCAGTACTCGAAACTGCAAATCTGCGACAAACGCACGGCACGTAATGCTAGGGTTGTAGGTTCGAGTCCTGCCATTAGGTACCCTAGATTTTTATTTGTGCAGTCATTATATAGCATTTAAGAATTTCAGCAATTATTATTGTTTTTGAAACGGTTCAATAATACCCGACTATTTAAAGTTAACTGAATTGGTTGAATATGATGGCACGATGGCGTTAGAAACAAACTGTATAATATCGTACTTTATTCCACCACAGATATAAAATGTCAAAACTATTATAATCAATAATATAGGTACCTAATAAATGCTAGAGCACGCTAAAATAGCACTGAAAGCAAGACGATTTGTGTTCGAATTAAAAAAAATATCTGTTGACAGGCGTTTTCCAAAAAAACTGTACTTACTTTTCAGAATTATTGTTTTGTTTTCTTATAACAGGAATCACTAACGTTTCTGATCCCAATCGAATGGTGTGTCCTAAGTTTTAAATTGGAATAGTTACCTATTACCTTACCTTAGTATGTACAGCCAAAAAATTCACACGTGCTCTAAAGAAATAAAACACTGTTTTTGTAAATATTATGTCTGTATCGTCTATAAACTTTTTAAAAGCCCTATTATTTATAAAGGTATTGAAAACAAGAAAAAACACGTACTTGGGGTATCAACCAATTAAATCAATCTTGAAAATTGACGTTTAGATTTGCTGAGCCAAGTGATGTTTTTTTTAATTAACATTTTTTCAAGAACCTATATGAATAAATAGTAGTCGTGACGTCGATGTTTCGAAAAAATATTAACAATGTTACGTTATGTTACGAAAAAATATTATAGTCGTTGCCTCTCGGCCTACCATACATATAAATACGACGAGCTTTGTAGTGAAAATATTTAAGAAATAATTAGGATTACTATTTATGTGGATTTTTGGTTGTATTTATAAAATATCTAATTTTGGATAAAATAATTATATTTACAGGTACAAAATACACATACTGAAAACTGTTAAGTATTTTTTATTCCAAGCTAGTCTCCTTTGTTACACTTTAGACATCCAAAAATATATTTAATATTGAACGTGATAAGTAGAAATTGACATATTATGCACCAAGTAGGAGCATAAAACATGTATAAAAAAATTTGAAACAGTCGCCTATGGATTCGTCGAAAAGTCAAAATGTTTCGCATACAATAATATTTTGGCCAATGTTGTTTGGACTTATAGTTTTGCAAAGCAGTGGCCATCTTTGATAGGATAGTATTTAGGTACACGCAATTCAAAGACAGTAATAATTCATATTTGTGATATTTTATTAAAAAAATATAACTTATACAAAACTAACGTTACTTACTTAAGTTAATACCATTCACAAAAATATTAAGATCACTTCAGTCAAATTGAACAAAGAATTGGTTTTTCAAGTTATTCTTCCTCAAGCTCAACGTTCTCAAAATATTTTTTAAATAAGCCTTAATATGATTTAAGTACGTTTGTCTTAAACTACTTAAATCTCGTATAAATATAATATCTACAAACTTCAAAAACACGCTACATACATTTAGGGTACACTTAAATTAAAACGCGAGAGCAGTTCAAAATGTCATCCATTTTGTATAATATAAGGTTGTTGTTTAACAATAAACGCAAATAATAAGTACATACTTAATATAATTTAAACTTCCCACATAGTCAGGTGCCCCGAACAAGCTACGAGTCAAAAATCTATAAATGAGCGCCAAGACTCGAAAGGAAACTTCGCCTCATGTACGGTCATCATCATAAATATATACACGTTACCAGGAAGTAAAAAATATCTACACACCTTTGTGCCACTAAACATAAGGTCGATTTATACATACTTTGATGCTATGGCTGTGTACATATTTTACAGCTGACTGTACAACTGCAAACTAATGCTCGTTAACAGGTTAGCAGTCTCCATCCAACTATATTAAATGGTTCTTTGATATCATCTTCCCTTTGACTTATCCGCCAATTATAAGTATTTTGAACGTTTAATGTAATTTTTAAGGCCGGCCAATGTTACCCGTATTCAAATTTACCCGTTTTGATAGTACCCAATCAATACTAATGGAAACAATTTCCTTGCTAATCCGCGAACCCAGTGTCAACAATCGAGAAAAAGACCAGGAGGATTCATCGACTGACAGTCGAGAGGTCAATAGCTCCTGATGATGCCTCGTGGAGAGGTGAAACACGTGTCGAGTGGTATTTTTGGTGTTGGTAGTTGGGTTGTGGTCGCGTTTGTGTTGTTTGTTTTATTTTTTTTATAAGGTATTCAGCACAGGCGTTGCGTTTTTTTCTCGATTGCTGACACTGGGTTCGCGGAATAGCAAGGAAATTGTTTCCATTAGTATCAATATGGACTCCCGCAAAATAACGCCTGAATCTATAAACTAGTACCCAATCAATCAAAATTATCGCTATGTCAAAATCCTCTGTTGACACTAATGACGTCTAACATTATTATGACCGCGGAACCCTTTTTAAGGGGTGCGTGTCGGGTTTCTTCCTCGTGTGCCCAAGTGCTGCGGTTCCCTTATGGACTTCTCCGGGGGGAAGAGCGGTGCTCGGGCCGGTGCACCCTGGGCATCGGTTAATGATTTCTTAGCCTATATGGTAGGATATCATTGGCCGATGGCTAATAAATAACCCGACGGGGAAGGGGGGGTCTTTTGACCCAAACCGTACAATTGCATGTACTTACTGACATTGGCGCAAGCCTCGTGGCCACCATTAAAAAAACCCTTCTTAGCGTGGGTACCTTCACTCTTACTTTTAAACTAACAAAGAAAAATGGGGCCTGATATTAGGAACATACAGAACAAATTGTTTTAAACTTTCGTGATTAATTCGCACTTTTATAACATCTATTGAACTTTTTGGCTACCGCGGTCATAGTAGATCAGTCCCTTGTCCGGTCAGCCTCAGAACTAGCTGAAAATTATAGTACCTTGTGCCTGCCAGTAATGTGTCAAATTCGAGAGACTGTCATTTCATACGTTACTATGACACGGTCCTTAAGTGTTTAGCTACTTTTGCGGCTGACTGTACCATAAATCTTACAAGTGCTACACTATAATATATGTCACATTTTTGTATGAAAAACTTTACAATTATGTCAAATTATACACGGTCGTTGCAATGCGATCGAAACGTCGAGGTAAATAAATAATGTTGTCATCGCATTACAGTCCCAATAGACGTTATAACATGGAAATGAGAAAACTATAGAACTGTGTACAACACAGTGGCAGAGTAGCCGACCATAGTCTATTTGGTAGACTATGTTGGATAGCCTGAATAAAATTGTATGTGCCAATTGTCAAGTAAACAGCTCTGCGTTTTGTACGTTTTACATTGGCGTCATATTTTTAGTTCTGCTATCCGACGCCTGTATCGCTGCTAGTTAGAAAACTTAGAAGCACTTTATTCACCTACGATAAGATTCAAAGTTGAACCAATGGTTAAATATTTAAAGCCCCTCTTCACCTGCTTCACCCCGTCGCAAAGTGGTGGCGCTAGGCTTGTAACAATCCGAACAAGTAAGCAGATCTATTGTCTTCTTATATCGATGCGTTATAAACATACAGAAAATAATAAATAACTAAACGCGGACTTCGTAGAGTGGCTTTGCACCGTGATGCTAACAGTACAAACAAATAAGCATTTGTGTCAATGGCATTGCAGTATCTACTTACCTATTATGTGTCGAAAAAAACTGATTGATTGTATTTTATTAATTTAGGAATTTATGACATGTCAACAATTATGACTTGACTTGACTCCTGACGGTCTTTGCCTGATTGGAACACTTCACTATGTCGATAAAAATGTATATGATCAATAGATAACTGTTATTGACCCTAGAAAGTGTAAACAAAACATGTAAGTGTATATTTGTTGCTGTTGTCCTAACCTCGTACATAGGACAAATGTCAAACTGACGTTGAACTCATTGTCTCAAACGATGTGGTTCAAAATTTATAGAACGAAATTTGACGTGGGCCTTACGAGGCTAAATACCAATTTAAACAAGCATCAGCATCACATCACGGCGAAAAGCGATTCCATTTACTGCATTGTAACTAACTAAAGCAATCGACATATTTATTTCATAAATAAATCTGTAAACTTTCATCTCTATCAAAATATAAAAATGCTACTCAAACTATGATTACCATGTAGAATACTCATGTGGTCCCGAAAAGGCAAGTTATGCAAGGCACTTGTGTAATATGCTAATGATTCTTCAGCAATTAGAAATATCTATTAGAATTCTGAAGGAACAAAGACCAAGGGCGGACCAAGCCTTTAAGTCAGAGAGGGGGTCACATAGTCCAGGTTTAGTAAGGACTGGCTTATCAATGGAGTAGAAAAAGTATCATCAGTCGACATCGACCTAGACTCAGACCAGGGTATAACCCTCAATACCCCCGCCCTCTCTCTGACTCAAGAAGCATTGTGATGATCCAGTCACTAATGCAACCAGAAACATTCAAAAAGGTCAACTTGGTAGAGACATGAATAGGAACTATCTTCCGTTGAGCGGCCTAAATACAAATGACTGAAAAATAACTCATCCCTCATCTCTTTAACATGTGTAAGAAGAAAAGGATGCACTGATTAACTTAAATTCGTGTCGTTCATGTTGGAGCCGCACTGACTCCAACATGACCGGCCAAGTTTAGTTCATCTGAGTTTATCTTTATGCGTCCCTTTTTTATGATACTAGTTTGACAGAGACACAAAGAGGGATAAATTAAACCTAAGCCAGTCGTAGTAAGGCCATAGAGAAGCAAAAATACTAAACAGATCTGAGAACACCGCAGCGCCATCTCTCGTCTAACTGAACACTTTATAGCGCCTAACGCTAAGCGCTACAACTTAAATGTAATAAGGCACTTTAATCGAAATTCGATTATCATAAGTCAATTGATAAACGCACCTACAATTCACATGTGTGTGGATATATATCTGTCTAGCCCTGTGTTCTTTTCGGCAGTGGCTGGCTCAGTCTTGTCTTCATTTTGTTCGTCTATTTTTATCATCATTATCGCAGCAATAGAGACTGGAAAAAAAAGAATTATTGTGTCAGCAATTATTTTTCCAAATAGTCAAAACTCTGTTATAAAAAAAAGCTTCCGGTCATCGCCTGTGACACAATCACAGAAGTTTTTAGGTGTTGCAGCAATTAGTTTAGGGGACAGACACAAAAAGTTTTTTCCAGCTCATGTTCCGGTGAGCTTTCCAGACGGGGTCCCACGAATTCGTTAGGACCGATAGTTAGGGTGATGTAGCGCATGTTAGTTTTTACCATTCCAAACTAGATGGCGCTAGGACGCTACACATGAAACTTCAGATTTTCCAATTTAACCAGATAGTCCCCTTACTCCATCCTTACTCCTATCTGGTTCTATTGACAGATTTGACGTTTTAGGCGTCTGGTTCCTAACGAATTCGGTTGCCTCGATGCTTTACAGCCTTACAACATTATCGTCTTGAACTTAATGAGTCTGAATTAAAAAATAGACTTTAGTGAAGCATTTCTTCAAGGCAGCAAAAGAATCCCTTTATGATGAGTGAACTACACTGATATATTGAAAAAGGCTTACTGGCTAGCAGCGCTGCGACAGAGATGAAAGGAGCAGGGCAGGAGAAGTCAAGAAGCACTCCAACGGCCATATTCGATGCCACACCTCCCGCACGCCCCCACCACGCCCCCCAGCAAACACCGAGACCACTGCAATCAACAAAAGAAGGTTAGAATTGACAAAGATATCTTGAAGGCAGTTCTGCAAAGCAGGATGCTTTTGATCAATGACCGGCGTCAGTTTTAGAAGCAGTGACTGCTGTAGTTGCTACTGCAATCTCGCTGAAAGAAGATGTTGCTGCCTATTGAAGTCACAAAGGTTATCTCAAATAAAGTGCAGAAAAATTTATGCTATCTCATAATAATGATACGTGAATAGCCAATTTTGTTGTAAATCATTCAACCCATACTACGTAATTTAAAGACATATTCCTATACTTGTAGCCACCTTGTAGCAAAGGAACAGACCACTTGTGACTAGCCTTGCGGTTATCAGTATGCAGTTTAGAGATAAACACCGCCTTGGGCAGTTGATGATAGTCTTATGATGGTGTGAGCTGGCCCCTGATCGGTAAAGACTCTATACCGTAACTAACAAGATAAAAGAACACCAACCTCAATTTAGGCGGCAAAGCGTGCAAAAGGAGCCGAATCAGCAGCACATTCCCGTTCAACGACGCTGCGTTCAGCGCTGCGGCCGCAGCCACCGCTAGACTGCTGGAGCTAGCACAAGCGCACGCGCAAGCGGCTAGCACTGCGCAAGCCAGCGCGCAGGCTAGCGCACAGGCGGCTGCGGAGTAGCGGACGCCGCGCGCGCCGCCGCGGCAAAGTAGCGCGCACGCAGCATTGCCTAGCACGCAACACGCTCCTACTATGAGGCCTGAAGTAAAGATCTGCGGGAGAAAAAAAAGTCATTGAATTGATGTTCATAATATTGTGCGACCAATAAATGGTAACATTGCTAAATCCTATATCGTAAACAATATCGTATCATAAAGGATAGGTAGGTATGTAAAATATGGTTTCAAAAATATAAGCCAACGGTCTCACAGTCTTTGACAGTGCCCCAATAATTGACACGAAGATACGCAAACATACGAATAAAAATGAGAGACAATGATGTCTAATATTGATATAAGCAATATTCTACACCTGTCATGCACTGGGGCGGTTTCCTTCTTTTTATCATACTCCTTGGGGTAGACAAGAAGAAAAAACATCCTCACTTTGCGTGTAAGGGAGGAACCCCAAAGCTGCATATGGACGGACGAAAATGGAAAACAAAAAGGCTTCCTTGTTGAGACTACGGAACCTAAAAAGTCAAATTACTCACATCAGCGCCGATCTCTCCGCTGCACTCCACCACCTCGGCGATGACGCTGTGGTTCCCGAAGCCGCCGTCGCTCCAGCTGCTGTTGGCCGCGCTGAACAACTTGGCGTTCTGCGGGAGGCTCGCCTGCTTGCACTCCTGGCCCTGCATGCGGAGGAGCAGCGCCGGGATCCAGAGGTTCAGGCCAAAACCACTGGAAAAGAATGGGCTTATTTGCCTATACTGGTCACAACAGCTCCTGGCACGCGCAGTCATAAAATATTGGAGTGGTATTGCCAATATCGATCGCTCGCTTGCACTTAAGGGCCTTATATACATCTATATCTACACTATCCTATGTCTTCATCTACGCTATCTACATCGAAACTAGTCAACATCTACATCTACACTACCTACATCTACAGTAATATAATAAGGAGGCACTTTGTTAGTTTGTTTGTATGTAGGGGGTAATCTCTGGAAATACTAAACCGATTCTAAAAATTCTTTCACTAATAGAAAGCTACACTATCCCCAACGGACATGGGCTATTAATTCCACGCGAACGATGTCACGGGCATCCGCTAGTGGTAAATAAAGTGACGCGACGTGTTACTGTAGATAATTTTATTTAAATTATTTGCCTTAGTTCATACTGAAAGCCTATATTGTATTTATAAAATAAAAGAAATACTTACGCTGCCATATTAGCGAAGAATGCAAAGAGGATCAGAGTAGACTTGACGGCGTAACTCTTGGAGACGAAAGTCTTCAAATCCCTCAGTACCCCAATGAACAGCGCTTTTGTCCTGCTGGCTTCCTCACCGAAGCTCTTCGATACGAAGATATTATCTTGAATTAGCTTTTTGATCTGAAAAATAAAAAAAGATTATCTTGAATTTCTGTTTTTCTCTAATACCTCTTGAAATTAATTCTATGTTACTTCAGGGCACTTTTTTCGAAAAACTTTGATACGATAGTAGGATAAACAGTTTGTCGGCACCTTTCCAATCATGGGCACGTTTTATCTTATTACCCGGCTAAGGTAAAGCCAAAAAGAAGGGTTATGTTTTTATCAGTCTATGTCATTTCAAGGTAATATATTGCAAGTGGTCGGGCAAAAACTAGGTGTATAAGATGCCATTCAAAGTAGTGTTTACCCTATCATTTAGATAAATGGTTCAGCAAGAATATCTATTTATTTATTATTTATTTAATCTTTATTGCACAAAATTAACAATAAAATGTACAAAAAGCGGACTTAATACCTTAAGGCATTCTCTACCAGTCAACCTTTAGGCAAGGCACAGATAGTCGTGATTTATTGTATTTCACCTAAGTACCTTAAACTCCTTCCTTCCCTTGTTAATCTTGTGCATCCGCGCCAGGATCTTCAGCGCCTCGTCACTCCTGTTGGTATCAGACAGGAGTCTGGGACTCTCTGGAAGGGTCCACGTCCAGAGGGCAGCCATGAAGCCGGGAATGCTGGAGACGGCAAGCAGGAGACGCCAAGAGTAGATGGGGATGATGGTAGTGTAGTCAACTTTAAAAGGAATAATGAGCCAGGCGATAGCTGTAACAAAAACACCAAGGTAAGCAGGGCACGTTAGAACAACATTTATTTTTATGAAACAGGAAGGCAAACAAGCAAGTGGGTCAGCTGATGGTAAGTCATTGTCACCGCCTATAGACACCCGCAACACCAAAGAGATTGCAGATGCGTTGCCAACCCAGAGGGCTAAGATGGAATACCAATTGTGTCATAATACGTATACGAATCCAACACACTCCAATTTATACAATTGAAAATCCTTGTATTTGTAAACTATTATTAATTCAAATTAGTAACAGAACGATCAATCAATCATCTAAAATTTGAAAATGAATAGTTTAAATGGCATGTATTACATTTCTATAGGCCCTACATTGAATCCTGCGCAACGATGCAGAATAATTGATCCATTGTTGGAATGTCGGATTACACATTCTATGATAGAATCTGAATTTACAATAGTATGTATTACTAGTCCCCGATAAACATCCACCAAATTTTCCTTTTCAGTTCATACTTATTGGAACTCATCTTGATTGTTTACGAATAAAGCGTTCCTATCATTTTGTTGCTGATTGTACACAGATATTTTCCCTCTTTTTGTATAAGTTTTTAACTGGTAGACGATGGTCATCATTCTTTTAGCGTTTTTTCCAATTTCTTAATTTGGAGTACGCTTTGACCACGATCTCAGACTTGACAGGTTTTTTTTTATGAAATAGGAAGGCAAACAAGCAAGTGGGTCCCAGATGGTAAGCGATTTCTACCGCCTATAGACATCTGCAACACCAAGGAGATTCCAAATGTGTTGCCAACCCAGAGGGCTAAGATGGGATGCCTCTTGTGCCCGTTATTGCACCGGCTGTCTTGCTCTCCACGCGGGAACACAACAGTGCTGATGCTTAGCGAGCAAGATTGTGGTAGCGATCCGAACGGACCTTGCACAAGGTCCTATCACACGCAAAAAGGTCAGGTTGAGATGGCAGTTATGCCATTTGACCTTCGTAACTCCTGTTACAGGCACACCAGACAGATAGAATCATGGTTAAACTTTCACTAGTAGATTCAGACATGTAAAAGAGCCTATATGGCCTACTTGCAAATAAATTTTTCATTTTCATTTTCATTTTCATTTGCATGAGTGAGTCGGTTTCCTCGTGATATTTTCCCTCACTGTAAGAGCGTTGGTGCTTAGAAGTTTGAAATACTCATTGGATACCGCTGGGAATCGAACTCGGTACCTCAAGATTATCATTCTACACCCACTAGGCAATCAAAGATCTCTGACAGAGAATCTTATTTCACAGTAGGTAAGTCCCCTATTACCAACCAACCAACCAACCAACCACCAACCAACCAAGTACCAATGGCATCCTGCGCGTCTTCACGGACCGTTGGGACTCCCCACTCCTACTGAGATGGGTACAGCTCCATACGGTGCTTTAATTGTGATTTTTATAATAATACTAACACTGGCTCATAAGACATTTGTTACTAACCCAATATGGATTAATAATCTGAAATAAATGTATTGAATTGAATTGAATTACCTTAAATAGTGCGCAATAGAGATCAAATAAATAAAACTAACCGACTTCGATTACAATTAAAAGAAATTTACACCAAGGCCATTTCCGTCTAGGATGCGCTATGCGCTTACGTGTTTTTTCGTTCGACATAAAAAGCGTCTTAATGAATGATTAATTGGAATTCAGCACCCAGGCACGGCGACCGAGCAATTTAGAGAGAGGTCTATATAATGGTTTAACTTCCTACAACAATTGGGTGCCTTTAACACCTTGGCTGCTAGCGACAAAAATTATACCTTAAGTACTGAGCGATAAGGGTTACGTGATCCCACCGGCGATGCTCATAGCAGGTAACGTGTTAATTGCAAGAAAATAGGGAATATGCAGCACAAAGTAAATGAGATAAAAGCCTGTCATAGTGTTAGATTATCAGTAAAAAAATTGTCCAAAGAAGTGGGAAAAAAGGGATAATTTAGAAGTTATAGCGACATTTGGATTGCGGTAATATTAAACGTCCTTAAAAATAGTTTTCACAGTACATTACACCCTGAGGCTGGTGAAGTAAAGAATGTCTCATATCGCAGGAACTTCTCGCACAAGCCAAAGGCGAGGGCGATAATCATGCGACCTGAAGCTTACTTTATCACCGCCCGAGGTATCTACACAATTTTACGTCTTTCCCTGGCCAGCAAGTGGAAATTTCTACTCGCGTAGCGGGCGATAAATTGCTACATACGGCCCGGGGTGACGTAAAAACATTGACATTCATGTACGGATGACGCTTCTTCCCGGACTTGGCCGGTAATGTAATACGATAATCCATTACTGAGGCTGTGTTATACTTTTAAATCTACATATGTAATTAAAAGTGACTATAGAAAAATCTCACACAGTCAGCCGGCCACAGGTGTGGCAAACGGAATAATAAAATAAAATAGGGTTTATGTAACTGGAAACAATAAAAATGGCACTTTTTTACAAATATAACAGTAATAAGTCTTTTAATCATTAAGAATATCAATGTTCCACCTTTTTTACCCCTAGCTCGAAAAGTAGTTTCTTCACTTAACGGCCTTTTAGTGATCGGACGCCAGTTATTACTTTTTTAATTTTTTCCACAGACTTTCATTATTTCCTTTTGATTTACTTGCATTGTTTGAGAAAAGCACTATAAAGGGAGGAACTAGAAGTTGCCTGACTTGTATTCGGCTTCGCTTGCGCTCGGCCTTCTATCCCATACTCGTGCGGCAACTGCTTTCTTCCTTCCCTCTGTGGTAATGTACTATTAATACAAACTTGTTAAACAAACATCATCAAAACTACCGTTATACAAATATCGAGTGGCCTTGATCTCTAAATCGTTAACCATGACATGTCATATTGCATTCGCATGCAAATAAATCATTCGCGCAGAATCAACACGTCAGTTCACCGGGTCATCGAATCGAAAGTGCTACTCGTTCAATAATGTAACCTACTTGGGATCTAGAGCTTCGAGATTGATAACTAGATTTCTATTTTTAAACAAACATTTATTTGAATAAATGATTTAATGTAGCTTAGCTTTCGCTTAACAACTTATTTTATTAATTATTTTTTATCACTTCTAGCTATTTTGTTTATTTATTTATTTAAACCTTATTGCAGTTTATTAAACGAATACAATTCGCGGACTTAATGCCAGTAGGCATTCTCTACCAGCCACACTTTAAATAAGATAAGAATTTTACTATCAAATATGTCTACAAGGAATTACAATCTAAACCAATACACCTAGAAACTAAAATAATAATAACTTAACGTTAACATACATCATCTAAAAATACTAGGTTGCCTATTATCAATCTTAACCATTCTATGCCTATAGGCGGTGGTGATCACTTACCATCAGGTGACCCACTTACTTGTTTGCCTTACTATTTCATTAAAAAAAAGCCTTGTGTCAAAGCGAATACCGTTTTTTTTTATTTTAAATGTTGTACTCTTTCACGCAGAAACTACAATACGGAACTTTATGTTCACTTTACAGTAGCGCTAACATGACTGGCCAAGTTTAGTTTATCTCTATCTGAGTCCCTTTCTTATGACACTAGTTAGACAGAGCCACAGGGAGGGGTTAAACTAAACCTGGGCTGTCATGTTAGGGCCGCTGTATAGCTCAGAATAACACGTGGCTTAAAAAAATGCTCTGCGCACGCGTTTTTGAACTTAACGCGAAATCGCGGGCACCAGTTGATAAAGTTATTAATAATCAATTAAGCTATACATTGGCTCGAAGAGGTTCAACATTCGGTGATAATCTAAATATTATCGTCCTTGGCCTACAGTCATACAATTGAAATTTTGCTTTGTCTGCCAAACATTGGACAACTGTCAGTGTTGACAATAAATGAGCTAGTGACTTGCTTTGGTTATGTCAAGACTTTGATTAAGAACTAAAGCATGGATATAGCCTCAGTTCATGTCAAGCGTACACACCCAAAACTGTCAAAATTACCTTTGGTGGGCGTCAAATTTGTAAAACCTGTCAATTAATAAGAATTTAGAAACGGAAACGTAGATTATAATACCTTAACGGACACCAAAGGTAACCATTTTGACGCATGTGTGTACAGGGTGTCAAATGAAGAGGTGGTTTAAAGTAGTAGTCGTCTCTTTTTGGCACATTGTATTGCCATTTAAAGTAAAGAGATCAGCTGTTAAAATATCACTTTCGATATTAAAACTCTTTCTGTGCTATAGTATTTCTATGTATCAAGAACAGTCACCGTTTAAGAATATCGGAGCTTAAGAGGTGCTCAAAAGTGTTTAAATGGGTTTTGATGCTTTTTACAGTTCCGTACCAAAAGGGTACCAACTATTATTAAGCCTCTGCTGACCGTCCGTCTGTCACAGGGCTGTATCTTTTGAACTAGTAGTTTGACTCTTGAAATTTTCACAGAGTGTGCCCTATGGTCCCAAATAACAAAAAATAATAAAAATAGGAAAAAAGTTAAAGATTAATGATCCCCATACATGAAAAACGTGTTTTTTCAGCGTTTTGTACGGAACCCATCGTGTGCAAACCCGACTTGCACTTGGTCGGTTTTACAAAAGTACTTGCAGGCTATATAAGTACGTAATGCATTAGGTACCTACATTAGATAATTGCTCGTAATAGATTCAGGCGTTACTTTGCGGAGGTCCATAGCAAGATTCTAAACAAAACCTTGTTACTCTTTGCTTCCTTGCTTAATTGTTATTTATTTGCTTGATTGTTACGCCCTGTTTTAGCTGAGTAATATTCGAGAATTACCTACACTGGTTAATTCCTAGCTGATAGAACGCAACTGCGAGCCAAGCCAAACGACGTCTTTTTCGCTCTTATTTGCATGCACTTAAAGCTTTTTTTGACCGGCTTAAGCCGATTGTGCGTCGATGGATCTGGTTTTTTTTTATGAAATAGGAAGGCAAACAAGCAAGTGGGTCGCCTGATTGTAAGTGATCACCACCGCTTTTAGACATCTGCAGATTGCAGATGCGATGCCAACCCAGAGGGCTAAGATGGAATACCTCTTGTGCCAGTAATTACACCGGCTGTTTTGTTCTCCACGCCGGTACACAACCGTGCAAGCACTGCTGCTTAGCGGCAGGATTAGCGAGCAAGATGGTGGTAGCGATCCGGACGGACCCTGCACAAGGTCCGACCCTCCGCAAAAAAAAATTGTTTTGTTTGACCCTTATACTGTGTAAAAAGATATAAACATAAATAGAGCTATACAGTATTCTAATTGACAGACCGTTTTAAGTCACTGCCGCGTTGCAAAAGTCAACCTAAGGAATTTTGTCAAATTGCAAGAATCAATTGAGCTGCCGCCTGCGTAGGCGCAGGTTTGTGCTAATTGCGTAATAGTCACAGCCGCAATACAATTAATTGACAGTTAGTACTAAAAACCGACCATTTTGCAGGTCCTTGGAGATGGACTGTTCCCAGCTGTGAACTTTTTGGCCCGATATTATGATGATGAAATACTAAATCAAACGAGATTAACTCAAAAATGATGCTCACGAGTTTTCCTTAAGTCTTTTTATGATGTTGATGGTAAGTAATTACAGGCACCAAATAACAACTGAAATATCCGAAGAGTTGAAAACATTGCCGTCCTTCAGGAAAAGAAAAATAAGTAGAAAAGTAGTGGAGGTGATGGTGAGGGATGGTGATGATACAAAGGGCAATAGTGACACTACTACGTCGGTGTTCCGCTAATAAATTCAGGTAACATAATAGTGACACCACTACGTCGGTGTTCCGCTAATAAATTCAGGTAACATAAAACCGTTGAAGTTACCTGGTAAGATGAGCCATGCAGCCACGAAGCTCATGCCAACGATGGTGAGGTAGAACTGCCGTCTCCTCTCTCCCACCAGGTCTGATAGGTATGTAAAAGTTAGCGTCGAAGGACCACCTGGAGCAAACGAGGATAGGCATAGAAGCATAGATACTACAATCAGCAACTGACTTATGGCTCTACTAAAAAGAGATAAGTTTGACTTTGTAGATTACTACATCTCTTTCTGTCACTTTTTATTTTGTACAATCAACAATTTACATACATACATACAATCACACGACTATAATGCGATCTTTTGCTTATGTCACGACTATTTAACTTAGCAGACTAACCACATTATAAGCTGTATGTAGCTGTGTAGAAGCGATCGCGTTTATAGAACTACAATACACCTTTTATATCGCTTGTATACTTGGAAACTTACCTATTAGGAAGCCATTGATGGACCTGGCTGCTAGGAGCCACCGATAGTCAGCCACTGTGCTCTGCGCTAGCGTGAGAACTGCGTCAAAGAACAACGTCAGCATTAGGGTGTTCCTCCGTCCGAAGACATCTCCAACTATACCCCAGAAGAATGCACTGGCTACCCCACCTGAAATAAAATACGGTTTATGGCGATGGAAGAAAGGTTAAATCGAAAGATTTCTCAAGAATTTTTTTTATGATAAAGGGAGGAAAACGAGCTTGCAGGTCACCTGACCTGTCCATGGAACCCAGGATCCCCAAGAGGGTCACTGATACATTGTCAGTCTCAAGGTCACTTCTCCCTGGCCACCGGATTTCGTCACCTCACGACATAAGCAGCGTTTTCTCCTTTCCACGCATAGCTGCATCCTTTAGTGAGTATGTTATGCCTGCAATGCGCTACCGCTAATTCACTTTCACTCTCTTTAGTTATTTGTAATAAGTTACTGTTTTTCACCCCCTCTATGTTCTCCTTAGTAACGTATTCTTTTCCACCCTCTCCTGGTTATCCGCAGTCTCTTCCACCCCTTTTCATTCTCAGTAGTAACTTACTTTCTTCCACCCCTCCTGATTCTCTTTAGTCACTTACTTTTTTCCACCCCCTTCTAATTCTTTGTGGAAACGCATTCTCTTTCACGCTCTACCGATTCTCAGTAGTAACTATCTCTGTTCCACCCTTTCCAATTCTCATTAGTGACTTACTCTCTTCTACCCTCTCCTAATTCTCCGCAGTAAATTACTATCTTCCACCCCTCTTGATTCTGTGTAATAGCTTATTCTTTTCCACCCCCTCCTAATTCTCAGTAATACCCTGCCTGTAGATTATGTCATGGTTTGTTCTCCAGATGTAACATGATTGATATGACGCCGGTCATCCATATAAGCAGAATAATGTCTTATAAGCATGTTCTAATTCAAATGTGACAGGGCCTTTTTGGTTCTTTTAGCATCTGAGTGCAAATTTTATGGCATTCTGCGTAGTGTTTGGACAAGTGGGTCGGCCAAGATGTTTCCTAGTAAAAGATCAAATCTACTTGGTTAATCTTAGACGGGAAATACCTGCCAAGTCTGTTACTGGAAATTTGACCCGTATCAATGATGTTACAGGAGCTAGAATTTTTTTTGTCACATTTTACGAGAAAATAGATGACAATTGGTAAATCTTGGAAAATGATAAAACAAATCGATACTATTATATGTATTCTATCACTATGAGATCTATGAAAGCAGCGAAAGTGCTTAAAACATATAAAGGTGCTATAATAGCCTCGATAATAGGACTGTATTCACAATGTCATATTTTGACATCTTTCACTGCCCCGATGTATCAGACTGTATTTAAAGTGTTTATTTTATCTTTCTCTATTTTCTACCTTTCTCTTTAAATAAAACAGATAAAACCGTTGTTTTGTTACGTATCATGATGACGGTTGTCATACAGCATTGCATGTTGTTGTTAGCGGAGGCGTGGTCGTGACGTACTTTGAACTTAACCCTGTATAGAATAAGCAAGTTTTGAAACTGTTTATTTAAGTATGGCACTGCTTCAGTCCTCAATTTGACATGGTTAAGTGAAAGGATAAATACAATACCCAGTCGTCTATTTATCCAAAACCTCTTACCTAGACCTTGCCTAGATTCTTTAGCCAAGTATGATTCAGTAAACATGTCCACAATGTTAGCAATATTTACTTCTCATTAATGACTATTCCGCGCTTCAGTTCAACTTGACATATGTCTCGTTAACGACAACCACTGGGTGTTTGTTTGGCCAGAACTGTACTTCAATCTTTAACGGCTGACACGTAATACCATAGTTGCGCTAATTTTACGGCTGTTTTTTGGTAACTTCCTTTTGAAGAGTCATTTTACGTTTGCGAATTAAGGCGTATTTGCAAATTTAAGTGTATCATTAGATCATTACACGTTTTTATTAAAAATTACGGGGCCCTGTAGTTGTCAGTTTTGCTTAAACGGGGTAACACAAAAAACTAATACGAAAAACTAATGCGATATTCTTTTTGAGCTTTCTTATAATAATTTTATTTGCTCTATAAACGGGTCTGCTGGGAGTCCAGGGATCACATATAATAAACCACGCGCTACTGAGTTTAAACAGTTCAGCATGTAAAGAAACATGGCTAGCTAAAATTAAAGAAAATTTTGCTCATCATACATAAACTTGCTCACCACACATAAACGCCATGTTGACCAGCCCCGACTGGTAAGTCGTGAGCTGCAGTTCGCACTTGGCCGCCGGGAGAACATACGACATGAGGCAGTTCTGCACGCCCGTCGTGAAGAATGCGCCCGCGCATGCTACGAGCGCTGAGCGGCTGAAGCGCCCATAACCTGCAAATGTATAAGTACAAATTACTTTTCTAGTCCGCGGAACCGAGTTTGGTTTTGCGGTGCAGCAAGGTAATTTGTTCTTATTTGTTGACATGACATATCTATCGATCATGTAAATAATAATTATTTGTGTTACAAGAGCTGTAGAACAGCAATTTCAATCCGAAGGGCATTCAAATCCCGAGCCGAGAAAGCGTAAAAATTTCTTTGTGTACAAGTAGTAGGTACAAGATCGATTCAGTTTATTTCATTTCAATTCGTCACTTATTTATAGTCTCGTAAGGTAGGGAACGCTTTAAATAGAAAACGATTTGTTTTTACAGTTGAATCAATGTGTAAATAGGATAAAGTGAAACAATAACTAAATGGATAAAGTTGTATTTCATTTGTTCTTTTTGGCATTTTCAGTTTTTTAACAAAAGAAATCTTAATTTTTTCCTTTTACATCCAACTTAAATTCTATTGAATACGTCTACGTCTTATTTATTACACATTGGGTCTTAGGAGGATATTTTATACCTACTTTAGGTATAAAATATTAACGTAGAAGCTGTCCGAGAGAGTCATAGCACTCAATTTTGTTTAGTTCTACTTAAGTTTAATGCCGATTTGTTGCAGTCTATCAAGTTATTGACATAATAAAGTTCACTTTTTAATCATAATAATGATTTTCGACTAATCTTGGTAGTTTACGCCGGTATTTTGAGAGAATGACGTCGAGCCGGCCCATTTCGTACAGGTAATACCATCTGGCTTTAGTATGGCTTTATAAAAACTAATAGAAACTAGTAGAATTTCACTGGAACAGCTGTCCCTTTCTGATGCCTTGACAATCTCCGGGCAACGCTGAAAATCGATCCAGAGCGCAATTGTCTGTTAGAACTATTTTGCCGGAAATTTCTTACATGTAAAATGATCGGTTTTCATCAAAACCCCAAAAATACAGATATTTAAAAAATGTGAAAAATGTTAGTGAGGGTGGGTTTCGGCATGAAAAATTTAGGCTTAACTCTCAGGGCTTCCGCTTAATAGCGCGGGTGCACGAAACGGGTGCACGGAGTGGGTGCACGCCTATCGAACAATACTATTAGACGCGTAGCGCTGGGTTTTGAGGTTTCAAAAATACTAATGTTAGCTTTTTTTCGTATATAGTTTCTTGACCATTTACTTAACCTAACACATGAGTTTGTGTCAGTTTAGGGTTGTGCATAAGTAGTAATTCAGGTTTTTGTCTTTTCTAACAATATCGGATGAAAAGAAAATTAGAGATGAAAATTTTACTTTCATGATGATGACGAAGTTGTAACCGACGTACATGAGCCTTTTGTGTCATCTCTGTCGATGGAAATACAGTTATTTAGCCACTACCTAAGATGTCGCCTTAGTAGCTCTAAAAGAATATTACAATTGGTCAAATAAGTGTTAGATGTTTTAGGTCAATGATATCTGTTGTACAAAGTATTCTGTGTCGAATTCACCCATGGTATTTCTAGCTACTTTTTTTTTTTGTAAAACACCCTGTAAAAGTCACAAAAGAAAATTCAAGTTATTAGAGTTTATGTCTTTATTATTATTACGGTGTAACGCAACACTATTCACAATTTGTGTCGTTTTTATTCATGAAATCTTATTATTAAGATACAGTTGAAAGACGAAAACTTTTTAGCGCGAAGGACGGAGAAAGCATACACAAAAACGCAAATATTTTTTGTTTATATGCAAATGTATCCACAGACAAGATTTTATCAAACATTAGAATTCTTGAAGGTTTTGCCCTCAAAATAATTCAGCGCTACGGGTCTATATGAGCACCCGCGTGAGTTAGCGGACGCACTCATATTATTTTTCTATACCCGCTCGATGCACAAGCGGGAGTTAGCGGAGGCCCGCACAGAAAGAATTATTTTGCTTATACGGAGTAGCAAGGTAATTTGTTCCAGTTTGTTGAAATGGACCTTCGCAAAGTAACGCCTGAATGTATCAATTACTTAAAAGAAGAATGTCCGGCATAAATCAAACATTAATATTCAAGTAATTAATAGTAAATTATTACAAAGTCTTTATGATTATTTAATAGATATTAATTATTATTTTATTACACTAACGACCCGCACCGACTTGGCACGGGCACAATTAGAATCTAATGTAGTAGGTATAGTCAACCAAGTAATTGCTTGACCACTTTTGTATCACATTCTAACCCTTTGTAATACGGTCGAAAAGCAATTTGGTCAAGCAATTTCTTGGTCAACTATTTATAAAAACATTTCTTAAGATTTTTTTTAAATGACAGTTAAAACTGTATCAAAATCCATTGCGTGGTTTAGAAGGCAGCAGAACATACACAATAAGGATTTAAGACAGCCAGAAACGAATTGCAACTTTACTCTATACTATGTAATGATAGCGATGGAGTGATAATCGATATTTTACATCATTTCAAATTAAATAAATACCACAACTCATTACATTTAAAGTGAAGCCATCAAGTGTTCATAATGTTGATTGCTTTTGCGCTTCTTGCAAGGTACCGTAGAATAATTAGAACTTAGTTCCAAGTGTTATAGAGTGGATAGCAAAGATCTATTTTTGGGGTTCATTATCGAAAAGGTAAAAAAGGAAGCCTTGTGGTGGGACTCTGTCCATCTGCCCGTCTGTCCATCACAGTGGCCCTAACATGCCTGGCTAAGTTTAGTTTATCTCTATCTGCGTCCCTTTCTTATGACACTTGTTAGACAAGAGACACAGGGAGGGTTTAAACTAAACCTGGTCATTTTAGGGCCGCTGTGATACTAAAACTGCTAATGCTAATTTGGATTCATTTTATAATCCGCAAAGTTCTTTTGTTGTAAGCTTATTAAAATAAAAAAATACTATAAGTTTCCTTACAAATAGAATCAAAAGGGTATAAGTACATAAATTTCAATTTAGCATAGATAAATATAATAAATATCTTGGAACAGTTAACACCAATTGACCTAGTCCCAAAGTAAGCAACTAAAGCTGCTTGTGTTATGGATACTAGACAACGGATATAAATACTTATATAGATAAATATATACTTAAATACATATAACATCCACGACTCGGGTACAAACATTCGTATTCATCATACAAAAATTTGCCCCTCCCGGGAATCGAACCCGGAACCTCAAGCTTTGTAGTCAGGGCCACTAACCACTAGGCTATCCGGTCGTCAAATACAATGGCAATGGAAAAAGCTATGCTCGGAGTTTCTCTGCGAGATCGAATCAGGAATGAGGATATCCGCAGAAGAACCGAAGTCACCGACATAGCTCTACGAGTTGCAAACCTTAAGAGGCAGTGGACGGGGCACATTGCTCGTAGAACCGATGGCCGTTGGGGCGGAAAGGTTCTCTAGTGGAGACCACGTACCGGAAGACGAAGTGTTGGCAGGCCTCCCACAAGGTGGACCGACGACCTGGTGAAGATCGCTGGAAACCGGTGGATGCGAACAGCACAAGACCGACCGTCGTGGAGATGCTTGGGGAAGGCCTATGCCCAGCTGTGGGCGTCTTCCGGCTGATGTGATGTGATGATAGATAAATACTACTGAGTGAAATATTCGACCCGACCCGACTCGCACTTCACCGGTTTTTTGCGGTTAGGATCTCGTAAATGGACCGTAATGTGCGAGTCGATTGACAATAAAACATTTATGTGTCTTTTATTGCGCTTATTGTTGCAAATTACTAGCGTGGCAACGAAGATTATTTTCAAACATATTCCTGAAATTAAGAGGAAACACCAAGGTCTAGAGAATTGAAAAATAGGTATTTGTAAAATCTATTGCTGCCTCCATCTATCAAGCCTCCCCCCGCAGAGTGCAATAGAGACAGCCGCAGCTTGGACTGAAAATACCTATTAAAAGTACACAAAATCAACGATTCGTAGACCCCTGATTCCTTCTCCAAAACTTATCCGATTTAACTACTTTTTTCATTAAAAATTAAAGAAAGGCTTTGGCAGTGTTCCTATGTTTTTCTTTTTTTATATAATCTAGTAAAATTTGTTTTCTGAATGTATGAACGCAGCCGAAAATCTGGCCAATTTTTTAGGTTTTTGAATGTCCATATCTCTTTTAATAATTAATTTATTAAAAAAAGGAAAACATAGGGACATGCACAATAGTGGCCATCGATTTTTTGGAAAAAAAAATATTGCTCTACTGGCATTATCCAGAGAGGAAACAGGGGACGACGTTTGTATGGAAAAACGGCCCTTGTGTTTCCTCTTAATAATGAATGAATGAAGAATATAAACGACTAGCGGACGCGCGCGACTTCGTTCACGTAAAATAAGTAGCCTCATCATCATCATCATCATCATCATCTCAGCCACAAGAAGTCCACTGTTGAACATAGGCCTCCTCCATAGATTTCCAAAGTGACCGGTTGGAAGCAGCATGCAACCAGCGCCTTCCGGCCACCAAGTAGCCTATGTCCTAAGAATTTTTGAAATCGGTTCAGTAGTTCTCTGGAACTCCCTACTCTCTACATACAAACACACTAACAAAAAAAAACAAACATAATAAATATTAGTGTAGATTAGTGGAGATGACGGGGCTTTAATGCAATAGAAACATTGTTAATTTACCTGGACGTTTCGGCCATGTCTTCAACGGTGGTCTTCTCGTGACCACGGCCGTTGAAACATGGCCGAAACGTCGAGGTAAATTAACAATGTTTCTAACGCGTTAAAGCCATGGTATTGTTTATAAATATGTGTGAAAGTCCGCACTTGACCAGTTTTTTTACATTGGTCCTCGGTAGCCCAGGTGCTCAGAATTATATTATAAGACCATTGTATACCTACCCAGCGCTCTCCATACAAACGGCGATAACATTTTCCATCCTCTAAACCTATAGCCATGATTCTTTTGTATGTTCAATTATGCTCTAGAACTAGAATTGTACGTTTTTCTTTTTTTGATATTCGTCATAGTTTCAAAAATTTTAACGCTTTGTTGTTTTGTATGAAACTCCTAAAATGCAAATAATATAGTCAAATCTATGAAGAATATTAAAAAAATCATACAAACTTAGATCTAAGGCATAATAATAACATACCAAAAAATAATTGCCATAGGTTAAGGTTTAGAGGGTGGAAAACGTTATCGCCGTTTGTATGGGGAGCGCTTTTTGGGGCTGGGATCACACACCTCTTAATGTCAATCTTAATCTTTTAAAGATGAACACCATTTAAAAAGCAACATGACACATTATTCTAATACGTATATATTTCTTTTTTAGAATGTACCTATATGTACACACTTGAGTAAACATAAGCCTATATATGCCTATTGCTTTTTCTGGCAAACAAATGTATGTTATGAAAGAATATTCTATTATTCCCAAAGCATGTAAATTTATTTACCTTTCATTCATTAAAATATGGTCTGAATACTCTGAATAGCAAAGATATCATAATAAACACGTGTGACTCCAATCCGTTACGTAATAGAGTTATAGAAAACCATAATATTTTAGTTCTCATGAATTTATTACATTTATACTGAATAAGTAATCACTCTCACGATTAATATCAACATTTTACTGGTTCTCATATTAATATTTCTACTAGCGTACGCTTTTATATTCGGATACTAACTCCCCCTCCATCCTTTAACCCCTTAACGGTCAAGTTTCCAAAAATATTGGTCTTACAAAACTAAAAAAGTAGAAGTCGAAATGTACTCGCTATCAGATTTATTAAATTTCACATAATATTTTAGCATAACACCAATTTTTGTTGCAAAAATGAAACCGCAAGAGACCGAATAAGAACAATAAATGTTTGATTATTGTAATCGAAATTATTTATTTCTAAATTTTTTCCATTTTTCTTTTTGTATTTTTTTACATTCAAATTAAATTAAAAATGCTATATAATGAATGACAACACAAAGAAAAATTAGGGTAATGGCAGGATTGTAACGATTCAAATTCGTTACGGCCTCATTTTGTCTCCTGCGCGCCATCTAGCGAGGAGCAGCGTCGACTCATCGTCAACACTTACTTGTTTTTTTTAAAATACAATTCTAAAACTTACTAATTTCTTTTAATAAATTACCAGGGTGAATAAGGGTTGCTTCCCCCCTCTTTTCAAAATATTTAAAGTCCTATTTTTCCAACCATAAACCATCCATAGACGTTTAGTTTTTTTAATTTTGTCTATGTCATCTAGCTCTCTTTGTCTGTGGCAGCGGACGGAACAATGATGTGTCGCATTAGAGGTTATTGATTTCGGTATGGATTAGAAAGTGGATCGTTTCTTAATATTTATCTATCTTAAAGTGGAAATCAGTACTTCATCGCGTCCGCCAGCGTTTCAGGAGGCTCCACGCTTTCAGAGCGTGACTGCTGTGACAGGAATTTGTGACGTTTTGGCAAGATATGGAAGCAGAGAAAGATGTAAACAAAGAATCGGTTTGGAGGCAAAATACCGGTTACTGGTCGTTCCCATCACTACGGCGATTCGCCGGATACATAAGCGAGGTCCTAGGCCTCCTGCCTTCTTTTCTACATCGACTCTGGGAGACATCACTTTGCTCTCATAACCCCAAAAACTATGGGAAATTAATATAATTATTTTAAATAAATTCACGGCTGCTTGGCGATTTGGTAAGTCCTTTGCTTTGGAGTCACGTTTCTGTTTCGAGCCACCTTCTTGTAGCATGTGCTTTACCCTGCTAATTATTTTCAGTGCGAGACTGCTCCATATCGGCTGACTGGATTGCCGCTTTATTTTATTGCCCTGCTGCTGAAGGGATTTCGCCTGTCTCTTAAAATATTAGGAAAACGACCGAGTAAGTATTCAGTGCCCTTTGTGTCTGGGGAACGCTCGGCAACGTCTATCTTACCCTCTTTTAATTTATTTTTCCTACCCTTAGCTAATTTTTCCCCTCGCTTTCAGACTACTGTTCGGTCTTTACCTACCCCTGGTAATACTGCATGGTTGCTGCTGCCTTCGGGAGTTCAAGGAGCCTGGTGCGTGCTGGAGTGCTAAACAGCTGTCGTCTGGACTGCACTACTCTGCCGAGCTAATTAACTGCTGAATTTATATATGCGTTGCGATAGGCAGGAGCACCACTAGACAGTTACACAGCACAACCCTTGAATTTAAGCAGGTGATATCTTTCTATGTTTTTTTCTTAGTGCCATTTATTTGTGTAAAAGCGTCAAGTTCCAACCAGCCAGAGCACAATCCCTATCTGTTTTTTTTTTGATGCCTGGAGGGTGGTTTTATGAAAATTTTGTGAGGAGTGTGAAGCCTTCCTGCTCTGATATCCGAACAAATATTTATATTGTTGTTTTAAGAGGGAAACTAATATATATTACAAGTGAGAGCAAACATTCTTTTTACTTTATTTATCTCTTTTCTAGAATCCTCTTTTTTTTTTTTGATTCAGCTTAGCTGTCTCCCTTTACCTCTTCGTGCTTCAGGTCTAACATAAGCACGTGGCGCCCTCAAAAATTTACTACCGGTTAGACTTCCCTCGGAGACCATCCTAGGACTGCGCCCCAGCCGGACCTACAACCCTGGGAGCTAGCAGGGCATAACATCACGTGTGGAAACCTAAAACACGTTCACACCTTTTACATTGGCGCCCAACGTGGGGCCAATGTAAAAGGTGTGAACGTGTTAGGCTTCTGCCTTTTTTTTTTCTTTTTTCTCCTCTTGTTTTTTTCCGTTTTTTTTCATTTTTTCCCTTTATTTTCCCTCTTTTCTTTCTCCTTATTTTTTTTCTCTCTTCATATTTCAGCAGTTTTTTTGTTCACTTCACTTCACTTCTCACTCATGGTTACTTACTCACACTTATGCTTTTCTTTATGGTTAATCATGGCCACTATTAATATCTATTTGTTTTGTTTTTTTTTGTTTCAGTTTTTTTTACCAGTGTTACAGGAAGCACAGCTGATGTCCCATCTCACCAGAGCAACGGAGAGCTGCATTACCTGTTTGTTCCACTCCGCTTAATTGAAACCCCAGCATCCATCTTTGGACCCGGTCAAGTCCTAAAACTGAGCCCAACAACACACACACACCCAAACACACACTTACACGCACTCGTGTGTACCCTGGACTCTGGTATTTACATAAGTTATGTCCACACTGTAGTAAACACACATACACACACAGAGGTACAGACATGCACACATCACACATACACGTCACACTACACACACTCCTATAAAGAACCCCCTTATTTTGTTAAGCTGTAACCTTTTTTTTTAAAGTACCTCACTTCTTTTTTTTGCATAATTAAAACATTGGTATCGATAGGTAAACGTTTTTCAAACATATCGCGTTACAGGTTTTTCCATGGGTCTGCAATACATTTTTATTATACCCCATTCCTATTTGTTCCTGCGTTACTTAACAACAGACAAATTTTGCTGTAGTATTTTCTGTAGTACTAGTTTTTTTTTTCTTTTTTCAAATACCATTTTAGTCACATTTTTTTAATGTCATGAGTTTGTTTCCAGAGGTCTGCGTTGTGCTGTAATGTTTGAGCCCCAAACCTTTCTTGGACCACTCATTTTGTTTTCACTGATTCCATTTTTTGACAGCGTTTTATTATTTTTTTAGGTTTTCCCAGAGGTCTGCGATTTGCTGTAATATTTTGAGCCGTAACCTTTCTTGGGTACCTATTTATTTGTTTTTTTTTTGTAGTTTTTTTAATCATGTGAGTTTTCCCAGAGGCTGTGCTGTATTTTTGAGCCGAAACCTTTCTTGGGTACTTACTTATTTATTTTGTTTTTTTTTGATAAAACTGCTGTCATAGTGGAACATCTCAGTGACTCAGAGAATGGTGACAGGTTATTTGTTTACATAATGTTTGGTTATGATTATCAGTTGAAATTAAGTAGGTGAATTTAATTGTGATTGGTTTTCCTTTATTTGGAGTGTACTTATACTATTAATAAAACCGTCATTCATTGGTACTTTATTATTCCTTGTTTTATTTAATTTTTTTTTGCTCTGCTTTGTTTGTGATAGGTAAATTTAGTTTCTCAACCATTTTATACCTTTGTTGCCTTTGTTTCAAGGTAAAACTTAATTATTTTCACATAACTTTTAGACATACAACAGTATTGCCTTGCCACTCCTCATAGGTAATTGAAATTCCTTTTTTTTTTTTTTTTTTATTGTTTTTTTTTTCATTTTAGTTGGGATGTAATGTAACGATTCAAATTCGTTACGGCCTCATTTTGTCTCCTGCGCGCCATCTAGCGAGGAGCAGCGTCGACTCATCGTCAACACTTACTTGTTTTTTTTAAAATACAATTCTAAAACTTACTAATTTCTTTTAATAAATTACCAGGGTGAATAAGGGTTGCTTCCCCCCTCTTTTCAAAATATTTAAAGTCCTATTTTTCCAACCATAAACCATCCATAGACGTTTAGTTTTTTTAATTTTGTCTATGTCATCTAGCTCTCTTTGTCTGTGGCAGCGGACGGAACAATGATGTGTCGCATTAGAGGTTATTGATTTCGGTATGGATTAGAAAGTGGATCGTTTCTTAATATTTATCTATCTTAAAGTGGAAATCAGTACTTCATCGCGTCCGCCAGCGTTTCAGGAGGCTCCACGCTTTCAGAGCGTGACTGCTGTGACAGGAATTTGTGACGTTTTGGCAAGATATGGAAGCAGAGAAAGATGTAAACAAAGAATCGGTTTGGAGGCAAAATACCGGTTACTGGTCGTTCCCATCACTACGGCGATTCGCCGGATACATAAGCGAGGTCCTAGGCCTCCTGCCTTCTTTTCTACATCGACTCTGGGAGACATCACTTTGCTCTCATAACCCCAAAAACTATGGGAAATTAATATAATTATTTTAAATAAATTCACGGCTGCTTGGCGATTTGGTAAGTCCTTTGCTTTGGAGTCACGTTTCTGTTTCGAGCCACCTTCTTGTAGCATGTGCTTTACCCTGCTAATTATTTTCAGTGCGAGACTGCTCCATATCGGCTGACTGGATTGCCGCTTTATTTTATTGCCCTGCTGCTGAAGGGATTTCGCCTGTCTCTTAAAATATTAGGAAAACGACCGAGTAAGTATTCAGTGCCCTTTGTGTCTGGGGAACGCTCGGCAACGTCTATCTTACCCTCTTTTAATTTATTTTTCCTACCCTTAGCTAATTTTTCCCCTCGCTTTCAGACTACTGTTCGGTCTTTACCTACCCCTGGTAATACTGCATGGTTGCTGCTGCCTTCGGGAGTTCAAGGAGCCTGGTGCGTGCTGGAGTGCTAAACAGCTGTCGTCTGGACTGCACTACTCTGCCGAGCTAATTAACTGCTGAATTTATATATGCGTTGCGATAGGCAGGAGCACCACTAGACAGTTACACAGCACAACCCTTGACTTTAAGCAGGTGATATCTTTCTATGTTTTTTTCTTAGTGCCATTTATTTGTGTAAAAGCGTCAAGTTCCAACCAGCCAGAGCACAATCCCTATCTGTTTTTTTTTTGATGCCTGGAGGGTGGTTTTATGAAAATTTTGTGAGGAGTGTGAAGCCTTCCTGCTCTGATATCCGAACAAATATTTATATTGTTGTTTTAAGAGGGAAACTAATATATATTACAAGTGAGAGCAAACATTCTTTTTACTTTATTTATCTCTTTTCTAGAATCCTCTTTTTTTTTTTTTGATTCAGCTTAGCTGTCTCCCTTTACCTCTTCGTGCTTCAGGTCTAACATAAGCACGTGGCGCCCTCAAAAATTTACTACCGGTTAGACTTCCCTCGGAGACCATCCTAGGACTGCGCCCCAGCCGGACCTACAACCCTGGGAGCTAGCAGGGCATAACATCACGTGTGGAAACCTAAAACACGTTCACACCTTTTACAGGATAATAAATGTTTGATTCAACAAATATTTTGATGCCATGTGATTTTAACTAGATATACGAATCCAGACGAAAGTTACAGCAACTAAAGTGTCCACTACAGTGGGTACCTAACTCAGATCTTTATCACAATAACTAGACGTTAACTACATCATAAGGGTTCCACTCCGCACTGTAGGTACGCTCGACCGCCTTGCCTATGGCATAGATAAATCGCAGTAGGCTGTCGGCTTGCCGCGCGCTCGCTTGCTCGCCCCCGCCGTGTCAGTGTAATTGAAAACGAATGCCGCGCAACCCTAGCGTGTCGCCGGGATTAGCGGGCGGCGCGTCCCTTTTGACTCGCTCCGCCTGACGCATGGTGTTAGAAGTAATACGAACTTTTATAACATGTAAATAAAGTTAGAATTCGTTTAATCGCGATCGTAAAAGAGAAGTTTCTGTACTTTAGTACTATTATTTATATTGTGACTACATTAGCTAAAATCTTAACTTCAGTAACTAAGATCTTAACTACTAGAGTAACTATTAGCTTAACTACTGTAATTAAACTAACACATTAATAACAGTAACTGAGACATCAATGACAGTAACTAAAATCTTAACTTGAGTCATAAGATCTTAACTACTTAAAGGTGCAATGTCGGCATGGTTTGAAAAACAGTACCAATAACATTAATTACGCAATTATCGAGGTATTCAATGGAGTTTCAAAATAAGATTTTCTTATCTCGCGCTTCAATGAGCTGTTTTGTATAACACAGTTTGACTGCCATAACATTTACAATACCGAGTGTGCCTTACGATTATTCAAACCACTCGTATTGTATATAACCAGTGACTAGCCTTATTTTTGAACTAGAGTTAGTTAAGTACTGTTTTCACCTGAAAACAGTAGCTACCAGGTGGGTTCCACTCCGCGCTGTAGGTACGCTCCGCCGCCTTGCCTACGGCGTAGGCGAATCGCAGTAGGTTGTCGGCTCGCCACGCGCCCGCTCGCTCAACCTCGCTGTGTCAGTGTAATTGGAAACGAATGCAGCGCAACCCTAACGTATCGCCGAGAAGTGCGTGAGAGAAGTCAGCCGCGGGCGGCGCGTTCCTTTTGACGCGAGCCACCTGACGAATGTGTATGAAGTAATACGAACTTTGTATGAGTGTTAATTAAGTTGGAATTCGTTTAAGTGCGTTCGTACTATTAGTTATTCTGTGTTACTACTAAGTACTAGGTTGGTTACGTTATATAGTTGAGTAGTAGTAGAGCCATTCTGTAGCTGTATAGTTGCTGGTTGCAGTACGTATAGGCCGGCTCGGCCGGGGTAGTATCAAACTCTATATATAGAACTACTAGTCTTACTACTGCGTTTCGTACAGAGAGTGAGAGATCCAGGGGCTCACGGTGGGGGATCTAAAGTCTAGCAACGGATGAATGATTTTTTTAGATCTTAGGTTTTCCTGAAAACGTAATTTTTTTCTATATTATGGTCACAGATTCTTAAAAGTTAAAAATATTCAACCCGCAAGCAGGTGTACAGATTATTTCTAGTCATGCATGATTTTGTCACTGTTAACTCTAATTTTAATAATTTTAAGTCAACTTATGTTGTGTCAAATATGCATTAATATCATAAAAAAATTTTTCTTGGAGCCAATTGGTGAACTTAAATTTAAAAGATTTATTTTTCTATTTTAATTATACAGGAGAGTACTGGGGGGGCCTAAATGTAGGAAACGGATTAGTGATTCTCTTGTGATCGCTGATTTATATAGGCAGCAGCGGTCACTTTCCATCTGGTGGCCCGGATGCTCGTTTTCATCTCTTGGTCATAAAAAAAACCGATGCCGAAGCAAGTTTCCTTTCATAATACCAGTACTACTGCTGTAGGTACCTAGCTATTACATTATAATAATATTATATGACATTTAGTCAGTATAACGTGCATCTCAAAGCCACAACAACCACCGAACGTGAGCTGCGCATGAGCAAATTTATCAACATCCGATAAATCCGGCTTCCGCGCATAGATCGATCTAGTCGTACAACCAACGGCACGTTCGTCCAAAAAATGTCGTAGGAAATTAAAGGTATCTATTTTATTATATCTATGATTAGTGATATGAATCTTATCAATTGAAACTTGACCGACTGCCTTTTTGGCGGGTTGTAGGTTCAAACCCGTGGAAAGTCATGAGATAATACACTCATTCATCATCTTCCTACAGCGATTTTTCCCGTTACTTAGTTTCGGATACGGTTTGACCATGGTCACAGATTTACCAGGTCAGGTTCGACTGCCATCTGACCTCCGTAACTCCTCACAGGGAAACCAGACCGATAGGATTATAGTTACACATTTATGTTACAGGTTTCTTCACGATGCTTTCTCTCACCGTAGGAGCGTTGGTTAGGACTGTTACGGTTGGTTGGTGGTAAAGGTAATGTAGATGTCCAGATCGCCACCACCATCTTGTTCAATAAATAGATTCAGGCGTTACTTTGCGGAGGTCCATATCATTGAACTGGAAAAAATTATCAACTGTGTCGCTAATCCAGCCGCTAAGCAGCAGTGCTTGAACTGTTGTGTTCCGGCGTGGACAGCAAGGCAGCCGGTGCAATTACTGGCACAAGAGGTATTCCACCTTAGTCCTCTGGGTTGACAACGCATCTGCAATCACCTTGGTGTTGCGGGTGTCTATGTGTTGCCTTCCTATTTCATTTACAAAAAAGGCCGGCAACGGATCAGCGATTCTTTTAAGGTCGCTGGTTCCCATAGGCGGTGGTGGTTACTCCCCATTACGTGACCCGCATGTTTGTTTTCAACGCTTTTTTGTTAAGAAAATGGTGTTGACTGTACCTGTTACCTAGCTACGAGTATACTGTGTTTTAGGTTGGTACGTCCGATTGTAAACCAATTTAATTAAGTGCCCAAGAACAAATTCATTAGTAAATTTTCTTTACACATAAGCCAATGAACTCGTACTCTCGTACTAATACATACTAGAAGTACGGTCACCTTCGTAACTCCATGAGCGATAAGAAAGAAAGAAAGAAGAAGAAAGAAAATGTTGATTTCAGTAAAGAAAAACAAAACAAAGAAAACAGATGAAAAATAAACAAGGTTGATGCTGAAAAGGACCCCACTCAGCATATGCTGCTGCAAGCAGCAGCGCTGATTTTCAGCGGGGCCCTGAACTTAAAAACTATACATATAAACGAATACTACGATGTGTGAAGGGTGATTCAAATAATTATGTATAGTCGACCAAGAGATTGCTTGACCACTTTTCGACCGTATTACAAAGAGTTAAGGTTCAAAAGAGGTCAAGCAATTACTTGGTCGACTATACATAATTATTTCAAAAATATATAGCGACGCTAGAGTTTGGATGTTGACTTACCGGCTAAATCTAGTGCTGTCTCATAATCCGCCACTTCTTGCGTTTGTCCATCTTGCTCGCTCACGCTCCTGTGCGTTGCTTGAGAAAGAAAAAGAAAGAAAACATTATTAGTCACATGGCTATTGGATTTCACCTATAACTATTGTACGCTCAATTGATAGAAAATATTGAAGTTTGTCAGGTAGTTAATTACTTTAATCGATTTCTAACCGTCCTTGTGGGCGGGGTTAAGAGGAAACACCAAGGTCTAGAGAATTGAAAAATAGGTATTTGTAAAATCTATTGCTGCCTCCATCTATCAAGCCTCCCCCCTCAGAGTGCAATAGAGACAGCCGCAGCTTGGACTGAAAATACCTATTAAAAGTACACAAAATCAACGATTCGTAGACCCCTGATTCCTTCTCCAAAACTTATCCGATTTAACTACTTTTTTCATTAAAAATTAAAGAAAGGCTTTGGCAGTGTTCCTATGTTTTTCTTTTTTTATATAATCTAGTAAAATTTGTTTTCTGAATGTATGAACGCAGCCGAAAATCTGGCCAATTTTTTAGGTTTTTGAATGTCCATATCTCTTTTAATAATTAATTTATTAAAAAAAGGAAAACATAGGGACATGCATAATAGTGGCCGTCGATTTTTTAGAAAAAAAATATTGCTCTATTGGCATTATCCAGAGAGGAAACAGGGGACGACGTTTGTATGGAAAAACGGCCCTTGTGTTTCCTCTTAAGGAATAATACCGTTTCTAAACTACTCAAAATAAAATAGGGCCCACTCGACTTTTCTAAGTAAAACAATAATATATTCATATTCATGTTCATTTATTCCTTTGCAACCATGGTATTTACAGAGATGTTCTTATCGTAAGGATGCGTTTCCCCCAGAGATGTGCGAGGATGCGTAGCGAGGGACGTGTTTGCAAAGAACCAATTAGCCGTTTCCACTAGAGCTGTACTGACCGAGGCGAGCTAAATGAAGCGATTCTATTGGTTCTTACAAACACATCCCTCGCTACGCATCCTCGCACATCTCCGGTGGAAAAGCAGCCTAAACAAGTACAGACATGGATCCTACTAGGGTAAAGCAACATTATTTAAGGTACGTACATTTATTATATTGTTTAATAATACAAGTTTTTAAATCTTTTCGTTTACTTGACTGTTCATAATACCAAAACATAATATTTAACAAACTATAATAGTGGAACATTTTTAAGCTAATATTCCATGTGTTCCTGGAGAGAATATGGACATTTATTTATAAGGAAGGTCTTAAGTTTAGTTACAAAGGTGTTAAAGTTTTCTTTCTGTGATATTTGCTGGGGTACTTTGTTGTAGATTCTGACGGACATCGCATGGGGACCTTTATTGTTCATTTGTCACTTAGCAGTAGTGGCAAGAGCTAATCTATTTTGGTGACGTAAGTTACGCGGTTCTGAATATAGGTCTTTAGATTTATTAAATAGGCTGTTGTGTCTCCGAATAAACTTACAGGTTTCTATAATATAAAATTATGTATGCACCAAAACATATATTACCAATTTAAGTAGTAGGGTTTTATAAATTGTTTATACATCAAATTAATAAAATAAAACCCTATGTTCGAAACGTTCATTGTTAGAAACACATATTTATTTTCATATTTAAAATTTACAGAGAAAAGCCAAGTGGACCCTATTTTGTTTCGAGTAGTTTACTTCAATACACCACTGTAGAAAGTTACTGGTTGCAGTATGTGGGACGGCTAGACCGGAGTTGTACCACACTCTTATAGAATACCGACGTAAAGTAGCAGCTGGATTCAGCGTTTTGTACGGTAAACGGAGGATCAAGGGGCCTACGGTGGGGGATCTAAAGCCCAGCAACGGAGCAACCATTCACTTGGGCCTTAGGTTGTCACTTCCCATCAGGTAAACCACATGCTCGTTTATCTTTATATTCAAAATTAAAAGTCTTGACAACCTCACGTAATTTGGTAATTGTAAGGTATCAACTCAATGTTTAAAGTCGGTGAATGGTTACAAAAACTAATTATACTTAAACAAAATACTGTGAATCACACTCGCGCACCGAGGGTTCCTTACCATCACACTGTATTCAAAAGTTTTTTATTTTGCTCAGTTAAGAATTCTAAGTGCGAGTCCGACTTACACTTGATCAGTTTTAATTATTTTACCTACTTTAGAGTTTACACTACAATCACCACAACTTGGATGCTTATCCATTACGTGTTTTACAATAGACTAAAAAAAGAAAAAATCGATAAAACACGTTTAGTTTATGGCGACACCTTTTTATACGAGTATGTTAGAATATCCGCAATATTCTGTGAAAATTTCAACCGGCTACCTATTATGGTTCAAAGGATAGAGCCCCTTAGACGGACGGACGGCGTAAGTGTAGGAAAGGGTCCCATTGGCACCCTTTTGGTACTAAATTAGGAAACAAGAGACGGCACTGCTTTATCAGTTATCATCCATAATATCTAGCACGACCCGTCGCAATTAGCTTTGTCGCTTACTGCGTCTCTTTCTAATTAGCCCAATAGGACAGAGACGGTTTTTTTTCTGGATAATAGGAAGGCAAACAAGCAAGTGGGTCACCTGATGCAAAGTGATCACCACCGCTTATAGACACCCGAAACATAAAGGAGATTGCAGATGCGTTGCCACCCAGAGGGCTAAGATGGAATACCTCTCGTGCCAGTAATTGCAACGGCTGGCTTGCTCTCCACGCCGGAACACAACGGTGCAAGCACTGCCGCTTAGCGGCAGGATTAGCGAGCAAGGTGGTTGTAGCGATCCGGACGGACCTTGCACAAGATCCCACCACCCGCGCGTTTGTTCGTCCATACGCTAGTGTAATGTTTTTTTATAGAAAAGGGAGAAACGATCAAGCTGGTCTCTTGGTGAGGAATGATCACCCCCGCCTGTGAGCCTTTAGTTTTACGTTTTGAAAAATCGAGTAGTCTCGAAATTAAGAAAAGATTAGGGCCTTTTACACACCTGATAATTTAATTTTATATTTTTTTTTAATGATTTAGACGCCGACAAACGATAAAGTTCATATTTTCTATTATAAGTATGTCATTATTTTATTATTAGAATTCTAGAAAATTAAATTAAATTACATTTGTATCGGACGCAGTACGTATGGTCTAAGATACCATGAGTTTGCTTCCTTGGTAAAATGGCAATCTGATTGTCTATTTGGCTAAGTTTTTTCAGTCAATACTTCTGATATTTGCAAATGATATCCAAGTGCCATATTTGAGGTTCAGAGTCTAAACCTTGGTCAAGTCGGTTTTTTTTACTTTTCACTTATTAACTAACTTCTAATCGCTTTTAGAATTATGTTACAAATCTTTACATCCTATTTAATTAAGCAGGTACCTACTTAGTTAAAGCTAAATATTAATAATAACAAATATACAATAGAAACAAAAAATCTTGACCATTTGAAAATTATTGGTCTAGTCAGAAAGTCTTGTAATAGTACGATTATATTAAGAAGTTTAGAAATGAATAAAATTTTAAAATAAAAGTACCTACCTATTTAATTCGTTTTTATTTAAAAAATAATTTATTGATGTGGAGGCTCAGTCAGAGAATTAAATCTGCGCTTATAATTAATTACTAACATAGGAATAAGATTTACTAACAACGTGGACGTCTTTGTTGTCTGAATAAAGATATTTATTATTATTATTAATTACTTTACTTGTCCGTTAAAATTAAAATGAAAAAATGTATTTTTTAAATACAACAATAAGGCCCAAAAATAAAATAATTGCATCAAAAAAAAACTTACGACTCCCAATCGGCGCAGTTCTGCACACCATAGTTCCAAAAAATTAAAAAAATACTCCACAGCACGAAACCAAACCACCATCGAAATCGACGATTCGAAATTCAAAAATCCAAAATGGCCGGTCACACCGCACGTCCGCACTGCACTGACGTTGATCGTGGCAATGCCGCAGAGCGCGGCACGCGTAGAGCCGGCGTTTCGTACTGAATTCTGAAGAAACCACGAAGGAACCACTACTTACTACTCGGTGGACTCATTTGCCTTTAGACGTAAGTGCAAAACTAGGTAGTACTTCTAGGTACCATATGTCAAAAAGTCACAGAACTTGTCCGCAAAGAAAAAGCGCTTGCAGCTCTTTTTGAGCTCTTCGAGTGTAGCTGCTTTACTGCAGACTGTTAGAACACGCTGATATTATTGGATTAAGTGAATTTTAAGAAAATTGTGTTCTAAGCTCTATACAAACGGCAATAACGTTTTCGACGCTCTAAACGTTTACGTACAGTCACGGTTTTTTAGTATCTATGTGGTTGTTATATCTTAGAGGTAGGTTTGCATGTTTTGATTTTTAAATAGTGTTTATATGAGTTTGTAAATATTGTGAATTTTTTGTTTTGTATGAAACTATAAATTAAAATTTACAAACTTAGTTTTAAAGCTTAGCGATGTTTAGAGGGGGGAAAACGTTACTACCGTTTTTATGGAGGGCGCTATTCGAGGCTTGGTGTTCATCCTCTTAGGGCGGAAATTTTAGAAAAAATCACTGTTATTTAATTTATTGTTTCTAAATTATATGACTTTTTAACAATCCGAGTGGTTTTTGACAATAAAGGTAATTCTTACATGGTTGTGTTTTGAGTTTAGAATTTGAGGTTACTAGTTTTAAACAATTAGACACTTTATATTTTCAGTGGCTTTCACGCATTTAATGTAGGTACAAACTTACAGTAGATAAATATTGATATTATTTTTACATAATTTTTTTTTGAACGTCTACGGAATCCTAAGCTGGTCCGACATGATCTTGCTCATTTTTTTTTCAATTCGTAGTAAGCATATCATACTAAAACTTTCACTTGATTCATTTGTATTCTAACCATACAAGTCCAAAATATTAAATTTTGCCAACTTTACATTGTTATTCGTGTGAGGCTGACGCGTAACTTTCTTATTTCACTAAAGTCTTGTTTTTGCAGACACAATGTATTCTCAGTAATTAGGACCAAACGTCCTTTAAGGGGGATCGCTTCTTATGAGGCGGGAATTTTGAAATTATCACAGTTTTTAATTTATTGTGGCTAAATGGTGTGACTTTTTATCAATTGAAGTGGTTTTCCGTAAGTATAATACTGTTTATTTAGGCGCCGTGTTTCGTTTTTGAAAGTTCAAGCTGCTGATTTTTAATAATTGAGCATTCAATGCCTAAAAGTCCGCATAAAGAGCACAATTATTTCAAATTAGTAACTTGAATTTTCATAATGATATCACAATCGCATAAAAAACAGTGTTTTACTACCGGGAAACTACTTGAATTGATAAAAAATCCCACCAATTGGCTACAATAAATTAAAAACTGAGAAAATTTTGAAACTTCCGCCACATACGAAACGATCTACCTTAATATTTTATTTTTATTTTCTTTAATATATAACTACACGACACAAAGCAACAACTTTGAATTTACCCCCAATATATGTTAAAAACTTAATATTTGGAATGCCACTAACTCGTTTACGACTAAACATGTAATTTTCTAGTGAAACATAAACATATTGTATAAATATTTCGCACCCTTAGAATTAAAGCGACTCAATTCTGAATATGATATTTCCCAAAATTAAACCCTATGACTTTTAATTAAGGTGGTATTTTGGGACGTGTATTATTCAGAAATGGGTCACTTTAATTCTAAGCGTGCGATTTCAAAATGGTACTAGTTTTTAAGAAAATTGCATTCTAGCTATCGAATCACCTGCGAGTTGAAACATTCTGCGAATAGTTTTTAGGCGAAAGAATATATAGGTTAACAAGGAAAAAAGAATTATAACAGATGTGCTAGGAAAATAAATATACAAGGCAGTGGCATTTAACCACGTTTGCTTTCGCCTGCCCCAAATTTAAAAGAAAAGAGAGTCAGTTCTGTCAGCTGTCAGTGTCAAGTGTTAGTTAAACTTAAAATCTTACACGTCCTAATATTTTTGATAAAAAATATTAGCCTAATTCAACTGCCAGTCAAAAACCAAACCGAAGAAAAAGCCGTAAAGGGAAGTTTTGAACTCAGTGTTGCCAGACATGCGATAATTTTAGTAGATGTAGTCCGATATTTGTTAGTGACTTGAGATAAAAAATAATTCATCGAAATTCTACATTATTCTTTTCAACTATATGACAATTTTGTAACGAATTTTAATCAGTAAAAACGAACGCCTTTTCTCAAAAACCACTTGATGGCACGAGATTTAAAACCCAAAGTCTCAAAACAACCACCGACCTATGACTTAGAACTCACTTCAAATCTTATAATTGATGCCTACACTATATAAGGTATTTATGTGCAAAATTTCAAGTCTCTAGGTCCAGCGGTTTGGGCTGTGCGCTGATATATCAGTCAGTCAGTCAGGACTTTGAATTTTATATATATCGATAATGATTAAAGAATTATTGAACATGGAAATAGTCTAACGGATAAAAACACGGTAATTCCTAGTCTTATTTTTATAAGTTACCTGAGCCACTTGAGATAGGAAGGCAGACTTTCACTTGTCACTAAGCGCTTATTACTTACGTAGCACTTACTTCACGTGAAATTATATGTCGTGGTGACAAGTCTTACAAGTTCCAGTTATGTGTCATTTCAACCATGCGATAGCTTCTAGGTTTTATTTTCCTCTACCAACGAACCTATGCAAATCGATAGAGGGTTTAGCTAAAGCTCGATTGTTTTACTATCGTGAGTTAAAAATAAAGAAAACAGTACTAAGAACTCAACTTTTTTTATGAAATAGGAAGGCCAACAAGCAAGGGCGTCACCTGATAGTAAGTGATCACCACCGTCTATAGACACCCGCAACACCAAGAAGATTGCAGATGCGTTGCCAACCCAGAGGGCTAAGTTGGAATGCCTCTTGTGCCAGTAATTACACCGGCTGTCTTGCTCTCCACGCCTGAACGCAACAGAGCAAGCACTGCTGCTTAGCGACAGGATTAGCGAGCAAGATGGTGGTAGCGATCCGTACGGACCTTACACAAGGTCCTACCACCCGCACTTATTGATCTATCGACAAAAGTTTACCGAAACAGCCCCCCACACTAGCGTTAATCTTGGACACAAAGCATTAGTCCCTTTTGCACGCACATATTGGTTAGAAAGGAACGAATGTTATGTCCATCATAAACTCTAGTATGCTACAGGGGCAAGCCGGTACACTTCGCGAAGCTACAAGTCGCTCGGCACATCACTGCATTAGGCCCAGTGATGCCAGGTCTCCTGATTTTTCAGGGGATTTACTGATTTTTCCAGAATTCTACTGATCTACTGATTTAACTAAAAATCTACTGATTTTTTCAAATACTAGCTTTTCTTTAAAATATAATATGTAATATAAAAACTTGAGTGAAATGACACACAAAATTATCATGGTTTGGTTTTCACTATAAATTTGTCATCGTAAAATGGACTTAACGGGGTGGACACATAGTTAATCTTGCTCCACAGTCAGCGAAAATGATTACATGACTAAATTAAATATCACTTAATGGCATTCATGGAGAAAGCGATACCATCTTTTTTTCACTTATGCGTATTTGTATATGATATATACAATTTTTTTTATCAAAAATGCATCAACTGATTTTTTGAAAATTTTCCCCATACATCTACTGATTTTTTCTAGTTGCATCTTCTGATTTTTCAAAAATGGACCTGGCAACACTGATTAGGCCTCCCCGCTAAGTCGCGCGGGCGCACAGAGCGGGTGCACGCCTATAGAAAAATAGTATAAGCGCGTCCGCTAACTCTCGCGGGTGCGGGCGCGAGCTCATACTATTAGTGCACCCGCTCCGTGCACCCGCGCGACGTAGTGGACGTTCTTAGGGCCGCCGCAAATGAGTGCGCGTGCGCATAACTACGAGCTATACGATAGACAGAGGCATACAGTAGAACGCTTCTTATACCTTAGTGCTGTTTTTGTTCGAAGAGATACTGCTATAATGTACTATTATTTATTCCGTAGTTGAAGGTCGGAGGGAAAATTAGGTTTATTTTAATGGAACTTCTAATTGTATTCTTAGGTCTACTATCACAAAATAAAGCGTGCAAAATGTAATCGGCAGTCAAGTTGACCACTGTTTTGTCTAACTTGACAGTCAAAATGCTCGTCCAATTACTTGAAACGGTCAAGTGCAACCTAGTTTAGTACAAAAGGTTCAATTCTTGTTTCATGCGGTTTAATTTTTCTTTTATTATGGTTCAACATCAATCTAAATACAAATAAAAAAAAACTATAAAGATTATGGTGTGATAACACAGAATACTTTTAATTAAAGTAAAAAATTAACCTAATAAAAAAAGTACAGACACTTAACTAAAAATTGAAGAAGTAGCGATAATGACACTCCAATATTAAGGTAACGGCGCCTATTACCGGGGGTATCAAAATCGACGACCATCACCGCGGCGTTTTCAAATACGTATTTTATAAGCAAACCGATTGATATCTTAAAAAAAAATTATTTCACGAACGAAGCTTATTTACTTGACTAACGGTGCTATTAGCGCTAGTGTGTGTAAATAAAACAAAGAGCTTGCAATTCGTCCGTTTCCGCAACGCCAGCGCAGGAACAGGTCGTACCATACTAACGCGTGACGCCACATGTAGGTGAACTGGAATCGTATTTAGTATTTTACGTAATGGTTATGGCAATTGAACTAATGTTATGGTTTTTAAATGGTTGTTTGTAATTTTCTGCACGAGTTCTGAGTACTCTTTATATATTTTTTGGCCTGAAAATACGTTTAAAATGGAAAATAAAATACAGCGGTGATAGGCACCATTTTTTGCTGTGGGTTCTATTACCATGGTATACCACGGTTTTAGTTAAAGTTGTGATTTTGGTTCTTTATGCTTTAATTTGGGTATGTGTGACCGGTTAGTTAAGTTCTTACAGTTATTCCAATCTTGATCTAGTTACGCTAATAAAGAACCATTTCCGTGGTATAGAATGTATTCAACAAACCCTTAATTTTTAACAAAAACTTCAGTACTGATTTTGTAGTTTCTATAGAAACCCTTATTTTGTCAAGTTGTTTAAATATTGAAATAAAATGATATACTTACTGACCAGTTATGTAATTTTGGTTTTATACCAAGGTTGTAATTTTTATTTTTGATTTGAAATGAAAATACAACTGTATGTTATTGTTCTTATGGGTCGGAATTAGGTTTAATAACACTCCAAATTATGCCTATTACCGATGCTTAGATCACATAACCCTCGGTATTAGAATGTATGGGAATCTATTGCCGATCCCCTTAATTTTTGTTTGGGTCGGTGATAGGCTTTTAAAAAAGTGTCTATTATCGAGTGACATTTCAGTCTTTTTTTTAAATAAATCGCATTTAGGGTACCGTAAGTACAGTATATTTGATAAAATTGAGACTTACTTATCAGTTGGAATCTTTTCCATTTGTACTGATCCATAAAGGAGATTAGTAGGTAGACACATTATGTAGTTGTCATAAGTTGTATATGTTTAACGTTTTATTTACTTACCCTTAAAAAACTTAATGTACAGCTATAATGTACAGAACCAAAACCATATTTTTTTAACCCTCGTTATTTAGTTCCGAATCGTAACATGAGTCTGAATCCTAATACCGATGGTAGAAAATTGCTGCTTTGTATACCGTCGGTAATGGAAGCTCAATTTGCGTTAATAGAATCACAGCCTAGCCATTACCACGGTAATAGAAGAATTAGGTATTTTGGTTTCAATAATTATTTCATCAAATAAGAATAAGTAAAATAAGTAAAAAAAGTTACTACGCTGAAAGTTCAATAAACACTCTTAAATAAAAAAAATATTCTCGGTCATTAAGTAGCTTTGATACTCTTAATTTTTTGGACTTGTTTGAAAACATCCTTAAGTACCACGGTAATAGGCGCCGTTACCTTAAATTCTCTTCTCATATATATTTTTGGATACTTACGCAAAAGTATGGTAAAATGATAAATTCAAATTTTAAAACCAATTATTTGTGGCTTGATAAAGACCGTCCCTGAAGCAGCAAACCATGCAACCTTAGACCAGGCCGTAAAGAAAAAAAATAGTCCAATCCTTCTCAGAAGACATTCAACGGCGCCATCTTTTTTTCTGTTTACCTGTTATGACAAACAGGGACAATTGGCTGTGTAAAGGTATCTATTGTAAATTTGTTTTTCATAGTTTTGTTTTTTAGAACTCTTTTTTATTCCTCTTATGGGCACAGGAATAGTTTACCACACAACATTAATAAAATTCTGTCACATTCCTTACTAAGCCCACTATTAGTCTAGTCAACGGAGTCTTTAAGCTGAGAATAATTGACACCGTTTAGTAGAGTCATATTTTTCGAAGCGCTAGTAGATTCAGACGAAAGAGCCTATATGGCCTACTTACAAAATAATTTTTTTTTTTCATTTTCATTTTCATATACAACACTATAATTTAGTAAGTACTATACCTACCTACCCAATAAATAGATTACGAGTACAGTTTTCTAAAAACCCAAATAGACATTAATTTTTTAGATTACATAATTAATACATTTCATGCAAAAACGCCATTTTCCTAACACTGGCTGTTTATATGGATAGGCATTTGTTTTTTTAGCCTAGTTGACCACTAAGAAGCTTTAGGCAGTTAGAAAAATCTCTACAAATTTTCAAGAGACGAGATGCGCTTTCTATTAGCATTTGCTTATGCTACAGTCTCAACCTTGTAGCTCAAGGGAACTGCCTTTTTTGGTCTTAATAATGTTTTTATGAAATAACTAGACTAATTCGTGAAATTAGTGTATTTTTTGTTTTTTATAGTCCGGTTATTTCTAACTATGCGATTAGCATTACTTTATTTAGATATGCTACCACTTTTATACCATCTGTGGTTGTTATTTAGAACAAGGTAATTATATTTTGTATGAATTAGGACCCCAAGCTATTACGGAACCCCAAAATTGTATATTTATTTTTAGGTCCAAATTAAACTCAATTACTTATGTAGGCACGTGAACTGTTACGCCAGCAAATTTCCATTCTATTTTTGATCATAACATAATAGTTGACAGAGCGAAGCGTTTTTTTTTTAATAATATACTCGTAGGAAAGAAAACGAGCAAGTGGGTCACCTGATGGTAAGTGATCACCACCGCCCATAGACACCCGCAACACTAGACTGCAGATTAATTTAAAATGCTATATAATTAATGACAGCACAAAGAAAAATTAGGGTAATGGCAGGATTCGAACCTGCAACATCAGCATTCCGTGCCTTGCGTATTCCAGTTTCCGCCACATTACCGCTACCGCATTAGCGGTAATGTGGCGGAAACTGGAATACGCAAGGCACGGAATTCTGAAGTTGCAGGTTTGAATCCTGCCATTACCCTAATTTTTATTTTTGTTGTCATTCATTATATAGCATTTTAAATTTAATTTGAATGTAAAAAAATACAAAAAGAAAAAAAACGAAAAAAAAATTAAAAATAAATAATTACGATTACAATAACTAGACTGCAGATTCATTATTATATTATTTATTCAGATATGAACTCCTGTTTGGACTTACAGAAATTCAAGGCGCCCAACAAGCCTGATGGTTGTTGGCAATTGGTTAACCCCATCCATTCAGCCATCAGTAAATAAATAAATAAATAAATGAAAATAAATATCTTGGGACAATTAACACCAATTGACCTAGTCCCAAAGTAAGCAACTGAAGCTGCTTGTGTTATGGGTACTAGACAACGGATATACATACTTATATAGATAAATACATACTTAAATACATATAATATCCACGACTCGGGCACAAACATTCGTATTCATCATACAAACATTTGCCCCTCCCGGGAATCGAACCCGGTACCTCAAGCTTCATAGTCAGGGTCACTAACCACTAGGCTATCCGGCTGTCAGTCCGGGTATCAGTATATCTTAGCCCTCCGTCTTGACACATAGAGCTAAGATGGAATACCTCTTGTGCCAGTAATTTCACCGGCTGCGCGGTCTGAAATTTGCCTTAGTATGGATGTGACAGCGTTTGTAAGTGAGTTTGTTCGACGATAACTTAGTTATCGTTGATGTGATTTTTATAAAATACTAGCTGTGACCGCGACTTCGTCCGCGTGGTATAGTGTCTTACTTGACCTAACATATTTCCATACAAACTTTCATCCCCTATTCCCTGTTATTATTGACACCCTCGAGGGTAAAAACTTTTACAAACTTTAAATGCTAAACACTAAGTTTCAAGCTTCTAGCTCTAAAAATGACGTTACTTCCTTACCAATTTTAATTCCCCCTTTCAACCCCTTAAAACCCATATTTCGCGGTAAAAAGTAGCCTATGCCCTTTCTCAGGCTCTAGACTATCTGTGAACCAAATTTCATTTAAATCGGTTCAGTAGTTTTGGCGTGAAAGCGCGACAGAGTGACAGACAGAGTTACTTTCGCATTTATAATGGATGGTAGACGAGTTTAATATAATTTAAAAGTTCGAACATGAGTTCCTATGTTGTATAAAAAAAAAAATGTCATAGGGTAACAAAGTTGGGTACAGTGGATAGGTTCATCGTAAGGTCTCTGTTCAGGTTGAACTATTGGTATATTATACTCAACAATAAAATCCGATATCAAAACTTATCTACCCCCTTATTCATAAACGCTTCGTAAACATTTGTTAGTTAACATGTTTTATGTCTTTATCAGATCTGTCATTGTGACGTTTGCCCTCAAACGAAAGGGTCAAAACATTTGTTAGCTTAAAAATATTGTTTACTTTTTTTGAATAAGAGGGCTAGAGTTTACAGATGATAATTATAAACTGAGCTCTTAGCGTATGCTTTCTGTCACAAAAAACGTCTTGAACTTCTAAATTAAATAATTAATAGATTCAGGCGTTACTTTGCGGAGGTCCATATCAACAAACTGGAACAAATTACCTTGCTACTCTGGCTGTGCGACACATATATGTTCATGCAAAAAACTTCACTGCAAAGCACTTCTAAATTACTTTTGAAGCATTTTGTTGCAGATACGCGCCGCAAGAGGCGCTGTCTCTACTTCCATAATCCATAAATGAGAAGTTAACGCTAACGCTTTCGAGGCGTTTATTGCAACAAAAAGTTACACTAGACGCTCTGATGCCTGAAGTGGTCGGGCCTTGATCTGTCTAGTCCTCAAGATTTATCAGGTGACAAGTATCCACACACGATATTGCTCCTGATATGCCCGTAACATTCACCAGATCATGTTGTCGTCTGTAGACCCCTACTTTTCATTTCGGAACCCATTTCAGAGGTTAATAGGTAAAACTTTATGCATGGACCTTGTGCAAGGCCCGTCCAGATCGCTACCACAATCTTGCTCGCTAATCCTGCCGCTAAGCAGTGCTTGCGCTGTTGTGTTTCGGCGTGGAGAGCAAGACAACCAGTGCAATTACTGACGCAAGAGGTATTCCATCTTAGCCCTCTGTGTTGGCAACGCATCTCCAATCTCCCTGGTGTTGCGGGTATTTATGGGCGGTGGTGATCACTTACAGTCAGGTGCCTCTTGCTTGTTTGCCTTCTATGTTGTATAAAAAAACTTATAGACCTTCAAGAAAACATTCCTGTTATTTTATAAACGTAGTTAACAGTTCTTATCATCCACAAGATTTTTTACAGAAGGTGCAAAATCTGGAATGGCCTGGCGGCTGGCGTTTTTCCGTCTTTCTTTCACATGGGTGCCATCAAAAGGCGAGCTAGCAGCTAGCAATACTAGCAGTCCTAATGGTGCTGTAGGTGTCCATGGGCGGCGGTGATCAGGTGAACCACTTGCCCGTTTGTCGGCTTTAATAAAAAAAAAGGTTTTTATGTACATTCTAATTCAGTTTTCTTCAGTAAATTGCACCCGTGTATAGCCGGGGCAAGTCGCTAGTGCAATACAGTCCTATGTGCAGAGAGGGTACTTATGCAGGACTTGCAGGAGGGTAACTGACCCTGGGTCCGGTCTGGACTATTTTTAGCACCTCTCTCATTCTAATCGAAAGGCTCATTAAGGACCCAGCTGTTGGGCAAAAAAAGATTTAGGAATGTGGAAGGTACTTATTTACTTGTATAATTATACAATTTTGTTTTACATACAATCGGGAGGCAATGTATAATCGACCAAGTAAGTCCTTGACACGTTTTGAACCTTACTCGTTTGTAATACAGTCGAAAAGTGGTCAAGCAATTTCTTGGTCGACTATACATAAAAACGTTTCGTAAAAAAATCTCTAAATAACAGTGAAAACCTAGTCTCAAACCCCAAAACAATGCAAAGTTTGGACTTTAGGTATTAGATAAAAAACGTCTACGTTTCAGGTACGAACATTCCTATTCATTATACAAATATTTGCCCCTCGCGGGAATCAAACCCGCATACTCTTGCTCCGTAGTCAGGGTCACTGGCCACTCTCTCTGGTCGTCAATAAAAAAGCTTGAAATGACCATCAAACGGTAATTAGAAGCGATTAAAAAATCATTATAGATTTTTAGGCAGTTGAATTGGCATTAAAAACTTACTACATTTCTGTAAGTAGTTTATAATACTCCCTTTTTACCCAACTACGGCAAAGCTAAAAGGAAAGGTTATGTTTTTAACAGTCTATTTCAAAACATTATTTTTCGTCAGATACGCAATAATAAGATCATTGCGTATATATACTCGTTTAAAAAAAAGAGACAGATTACAATTCGCGCCGATTTCAATTCGTCAAATTGGTGCTGAATGGCACCAATTTCTTCAAGTTACTAAGCAATTAGCGCACGGGGCGTAAGCTAATGTAAGCTGACATTCGGTACATTGTTTTTGGGTTTTTATATAGTTATAACCTAGTTCTGTACAATTACGTCGCGGCGATATCTATTAGACAATAATTGTAAGCTTGCAACAAACTTACGTTAACTCGTTGAGCATTTGCTGTACAATTTCCTTAGGCGTTTAGGAAAACCGATATTATCTTTAAATTTAATTTGACATAATGTTTTTTTTTTTTTTATTGTTTTGATTTTTACTGTGTACCCGATTGTTTTTGCTTCATTCTAATTTTATTTTACTTTTTGCTTATTATGACATTTTCACCTTTTGTGAGTCTGTATATATATTTTTATTGTGGCATATTGATTTTTTATTTTTGACATTTCGACATTTTATTTTATTTTATTTTATTTATTTATTAACCAACTTACATTTACAGACATGCCACACATGAAAGTTATAGGTTACATACTTATACATTTTATAATAAATTATTTTAAAACATAACAATTATTTACTACGTACGTAAATGTAAAGTATTGGTTCGATCGTCGCCGCCAGCACTGCTCACTCACACAGTACTGGGGGCGGCGACCGACTCAAGATAGCGAGCAGCCGCAGCCAGCAGCCTCGGCTCCGACTGTGAGAACAGGTCCAGTGTAGGATCATTCAAAAGTATGCAGTTTATATGGTTCAGTGCCAGGTATAGGGGACTAGTAGCTAGGGCGACCGTGTGTGTATTGGGAACTGCAAATAGGGGACGTCGGCGGGGACGGAGAGTATTTCTGATGGGTGGCGGTACCTGTAGAGAAATGAATTTCAGCAGTGATGGATTGGTTATTGTGCCTCGTATCAGTCGAAGGAAATATTTTACCAGTGCCAGCTTTCTTCTTACTTCCAGGCTTTGGTAGGTGACCATCCCTAAAACGAAAAGTGTGGGATACATGTAAGGATAGTACCCATAAATCTTTAGATAAAGGAACCGGACAAACGACTTTTGAATCTTCTCAAGCAAAAGGGTGTATTTTTTTTCATGCGGATTCCAGATGAGACAGTTACTCTCGAGCAGACTTCTTACGAACGAGTTAAATAATAGAGAGAGGACGTGGCGGCTGTTAAAGTGTTTAGACTGACGTAAAACGAAACCGAGGGCTTTTCGTGATTTTGTGCATACGTTGACAATATTCTGGTTAAATGTGAGCTGGGCGTCGAAGCAAGTCCCGAGATCGCGCATGGTCGTCACTGAATTTAGAACTGTACCGTTGAGCGTGTACAGATTATTAACGGTATGGGATGCTTTTGAGTATGACATGATCGCACATTTACTCACATTTAGGTGCAAACTGTTCTCCGTACCCCATCGATAAATATTATCAATGTCAGACTGGAGTTTAACAAAATCGGTAGGGTCTTGAATAGGCATAGCAAGTTTCACATCATCAGCAAACATTAACACGGCGGAGTGTTGTATATATTCAGGAAGGTCATTGATAATTATTAAAAATAATAGCGGGCCAAGACTGCTACCTTGTCCTATACCTGACATAACTGGATATTGAGCTGATTTTGCTTTGTTATAGATTACATACTGCGTACGTCCGGACAGATAGTTCGAAAAGAACTTAAGCAACATTTCAGAGAACCCTGCTCCAGCTAGCTTTTGTAAAAGAATGTCACAATCTATTCTGTCGAATGCCTTCTGAAAATCAAAATAGGCAACGTCGACTTGCCTCTTTTCATCCAGGTTGTGAGCGATGAACGTCACTGCATTCAACAGATTAGACGTCGTAGAACGTTTAGGTAAAAATCCATGTTGCGCGTCTGTAAACCAAGACTGCATCTGCTGGAAGATTTTCTTGTACAAAATAGATTCAAAAACTTTACCAAACACAGATAAGACAGCTACGGGCCTATAGTTACTGACATCCACCTTAGTACCACTTTTGTGAATTGGTAAAACTTTTGATATTTTCCATAGTGCCGGATATGTATTCGTACAGATAGATAGGTTAAAAAGAAATGCTAACGGTTTAACGAAAACCTCACAACAATCCCGAGCAAGATATTGAGGAATGCAGTCAGGGCCCTGAGTGGTTTTTGGGGTTAATCGTCTCAGCGCTCCACGTACATCCTCTTCATCGATACGGTCAATGGTTACATAGTATTGTGATGCATCTGTGTGTCGGTTGGCTGACGCAGCATCTAACACTGGCACAGTCGGCAGGAAAACGCTTCTAAAATGCCGCGAGAACTGTTCCGCCACCTGTGCAGATGTTAGATCGCCAAAGGTTGCCTGTTCATTATTTTGTCTATTGCTTCTTACATAAGACCAGAATGCTGTCACGTCCCGTTTAATATTTAGTTGTATGCGATTAGCGTACGACTCCCAGTCACGCTGTGAACACTTTTTTACTAAAGATCTGTAATAGGTGAACAAAGCATAGTACAATTGATTACCCGACTGTTTATATGACTTGTGATGTTTATTTTTCAGATTATTTAATTGTATAGTTTCCCGTGAAATCCAAATCGGATATTGTACGTTAGACAATTTAGAAACATTATAAGGCACCGTTTGATCTATGTTTTCATTGAGTAAGCTGTAGAAAACATCAAGAGCATTATCCACGTCACTATGCGAATAAATAATATCCCATTGAGTATCAACCAGTTTACAATATAACAAAGGAAAATCTGCCTTGAAAAAATTTCTTTGAGGTGTATCAGGTTTCGTATTACTATGCGTATGAGTGGTGATAGTTTGATTTGTGGAAATTTTAATCGTTATATCTAATGGCAAATGATGGATTTCGTTGGAAACAATTCCATGAGTAGTAGAAACCGATACTCCGACCACAGCTGCTGTAACTAAAACTAAATCTAGCATTCTATTGAGATCATTTAACACGGTGTTTCTTTGGCTCAAATTACATTCGGTTAGGAATAAATCAAATTCATCTTTTACTGCTACACTCGCAGAATAAAGGTTAAAATCTCCTAGAACAATAACTGGCAATTTAGAATTATTAATCAATCTTCTTATGCAGTTGAAAATGGAATAGTATCTATTGTCATGTACATTAGGCGCTAAGTATACTACATAACAGATGAACCGAGCGCGACCATTGGTTACCATCGCGCTTACTATCTCATCGCTAGGCGCAGGCTTGCAATCGAGCCGCGAGACGGCGTAGGGCGCGCGCGCCGCGAGCAGCACGCCGCCGCCGCCGCCGCCCGCGCGGTCGCCGCGCAGCACGGTGTATGCGGACGGAAACACCTCCGAGTCGAACACGCTGTCATCTAGTCGAGTCTCAGTCAGAGCTATTAAGTTACTTGAAAAGGTTTGCAAAATATTTTTTGTTTCTGTGCGTCTTGACTTTAGACCTCTTACATTCTGATAAAATATCATATCTATAGTTGCAAAACTTCTGAAATATTCGGAATTATTCCGGAAAACTTCCGGGAATATTTCGATTACTCGGAAACTTTCCCAGTAATAAAACCGGTCACGTGCGAGTTGGACTCTTTTATTATATTTAACAGAAAACATTCCTTAATCATAAGGGTGCATACATTTAGTCATTCTACTTCAGAACGAGTAATTAAAAAAAGTGACAGGAAATTCGATTCTAATGATGTCAACACTAGAAAGAGACAGAGGCGTTTAATTCGAGTCTTTCGCTTAGACCGTTTGTGCTGTTCACAGCGCGCAGTCCATCAGTTCATGGTTCGGCCATTTTGGAATTAAAGTGATATATTTTTATTTTAAAATGTCCGTATGAAATTATACATACATATAATATCCAATCAGGCTTATATTACGACTATTTACGACCGCTAGTCAAGTCTTTCGTCGGCGATGTGACTTTGGTTAAACAACCTCCCAGAGACTTTAAAATGCGTAACACCAGCATTTCATCTTTATTAATCATCATCAAATTAATCTATGATCACTGAAAACATAGATTTAAAAAAAGGATCAGGCTTTTTGTATTATTACAAAACATGGTTGTATGTGCCAAGATACCTTTGCCTTTCAACACTAAAAATGACAGCCCGAGGCCGAGCGGAATGAATACTTCCTCCCCTCCCGGAATAGTTCCCCACCTCATACGTCCCTGGGAATGTTTCCGAATGTTTCCGAAGGAATCAAGGAAGTTTTCGTCTTTGCCTGGGAATACTTCCCAGTAGGTAAATTAAGTTTCCACCCGTGTTGATGTTAAAAAAGCGTAAATAAAACATAAATATTTATCGTATTACCTATGTCAGGGCAAGTTATGTACCAATTTTTGTAATTTAATCATGATTTTCTTATGTTGTTATATTCGATCGAATACGCAACTTAAAAACCTAGCCGCCGTGTGTTTTTCTTCTGTCCCATGAATTTATGTAGAAAAGCGTAGATATACAGATACTTGTTACGTACATCCTCGTCTTGAATGTAGTCAACGCTTGTAGTCCAGGGCCCAATTTCATAAACGTGACAGGCGACAGGTGACAGTGACAATTCGGTGTACATTGCTTGTCCACTATGATGTTAAGTCTGTAGCGTTACTTGTTGACACAATAATGTACGGAAAACTGTCACTGTCACCTGTCGCCTGTCGCGTCGATGAAATTAGTACCAGTGTCCAATCTCATAAATGTGACAGGTGACAGTGACAATTTGGTATACATTGCTTTCCCACTATGATGTTAAGTCTGTAAGTCTGTAGCGTTACATGTCGACACAGTAATGTACGGCGAATTGTCACTGTCGCCTATCGCCTGTCACGTTTATGAAATTAGTCCCAGAGCCCAATCTCATAAACGCGACAGGCGACAGGTGACAGTGACAATTTGATATACATTGCCTGCCCACTATGATGTTAAGTCTGTACAAGTCTGTAGCGTTACTTGTAGACATAGTAATGTATAGCGAATTGTCACTGTCACCTGTCGCGTTTATGAAATTGGGCCCAGGTAACTTGTTCATTGTTAATTTGTTAATTTTACAATAAAAGAATACCATAACAGTAGTAGGGTTATTTTTGTGCACGAGTATGTAGGTATGTACCTATGTAAGGATTGGAATGATTAAAACGATGTTTTTATTAAGTGTTTAAAAACAATTTCGTCGTAGTTTTTAATATTTTGTTTTGGATTTCTACAAAGAAAGTCTTTATCGGTAATCGCCTGCCGGAACCATCCAGTGGATATCTACTTTTAGGTTTTTCCCCTACTAACTACGGACGTACTGCGTGTAATGTACATACGGTTGCAAAATTACGTAAGTAATTTTAACAAAAAGGCGCGTAAAATACCGATAGTTTGCGGCGTGTGTTATATAAAACATGGTTGTATGTGCCAAGATACCTTTGCCTTTCAACATTCAAAAATGACAGCCCGAAGCTCGAGGCCAAACGGAATAAATACTTCCTCCCCTCCCGGAATAGTTCCCCACCTCATACGTCCCTGGGAATGTTTCCGAATGTTACCGAAGATGGAATCAATCAATCAAGGAAGTTTTCGGCGCGCAGAGCTGGCGGGCCGGGGCGGCGGCGGCGGCGCACGGCGTCTTTGATTTCGTTTACTTGCGTTGTGTGTGAGAGCTTGTAAAACGCCGCACGCGCCGTTCAGTTTATTCGCCTATTCTTCGTGTTGAATTACAGTTAAGTAATTTAAGCAAGGTACTTAGGTAGGTACCTCGAAATCAAGCTGAAGTGTAGAATTATTTCTAAGATGAAAGAAATATTCAGCTCGCACAGCCCTGTCGAATTTCCATCTCTTTCTATCGCGTTACTCTTACCAATTTTTTTTATACAACATAGGAAGGCAAACGAGCAAGTGGGTCACCTGATGGAAAGTGATTACTACCGCCCATAGACACCCGCAACACCTAGGAGATTGCAGTGCGTTGCCAACCCAGAGGGCTAATATGGAATACCACTTGTGCTAGTAATGAAGTAAGTATGAAAAATAGTGAATTTTACCGTATTTTACCAGGGTAATTTTATCGGTCTGCATCACTACTTACTATTTAAACAGTGATTCTATTGGAAGTTGGAATTACATATTTTATAATTATGTATCATAATTCTTAACTTATAGTGTAAATAATGAGTAATAACCTCAGAATTACATACATTTTTTACTTTTTTCACAAGTAAAGGGAAAAGTCCGAAAACTGTAAACTTGTAAGGTATGTTACATCACATTTTGTATTTATTACAATCTTATATTTGCGCTTAGTACGTATGGGACCAAGAGTTTTACAATAGCAAAGTTAAGTTTGTCCCTCAATTCGGTTTCTTTTTTCATTAAAGCAATGCTTGGTGCTTATTAGGTTTGTACGGAACCCCCGGCGCGTGAGCCAGACACGCACTTGGTCGGTTTTTAACGAAATTTTCGTATTTTTCGGCCATCGAAAACTTCCGAATGTTTCGGAATGCTTCCGAATGTTACGGGAAGTATTCCCTGGGAAACATTCGGAAAGATTCCCGCTTGCATCTATAATCATATCGAGTACTTTATTTTTCTTGACGAAAAAACATCCGGTTCGACGTTTTACGTTTAGTATGTCTGTTGGGGAACCACTCCTGAAGCGACGTATTCAATAGACTTACTTCTAGATATTTTTATTTTTTATTATTTTGTTTACAAATGTTTAGAAATGGTGTTTGTTAAAAGCCTGTTATTTATATTCCCAACCACAGTTGGGGAACGAAACTTGAAAGTGTCTATATTTTACTAGAATAGTATTATTTATCTAAATCGTTGATGCTACATTCGACGCGATGTTTGAATTTGCATTGAGACGGGGCCATCCGCTCCTTAAAAAGTCATAGGTACCATTTTAATTACATTTTAAAATTAATTAATTATTTATTACATGTAGTAATGTACCCTAAAGTAATGTATTTTATTTATTGATAACTTATTCTAGATTTAATACAAAAAAAAGAAATCTCGAGCAGTGTACAGACAAAACATAGCATGTTGTAAATTGTCGTTACATACTTGCAGGAACTGTCCGTTAAGCCTACCTTAATTAACGGTAAAGCGATGGTTAGCCTGCCAATGTTTAGTTAGTCTGTGATTAGCATTACTAACTGGAATGCTGGTTAACATTGACAGTTAGTTGATTTAACAGGACTGTCTTGAACTCTAATAGAAATTACTAAGATTCCACAATTCTTGACCAATCGACTACGAAAAGACTTTTTTTAATAGAAACGAGTGGCAAACGAGCATGCGGGTTCCCTAATGGGAAGTGGTCAACACCGTCAAAAGGATCCAGCGACCCTTAAAACAGTTGATCCTTTCCTAAGGTTTAAATCCACTCCTCGCAACCATAGGCTTCTGGATCTCTCAATCATCGTTTGAAATTCTATTCTGTGAGAGTGTGGTACTACCCCGTCGTACCAGCCCATTCGTACTGTAAGTAGCAACTGGCTACACTGTGGCTACCACTACTAATAAAATGTTTAGATTCCCTACAAAACGGGCAACTTTGAACTTTCGGGTAATTTTAAATGGTCTCAAAAATACTTGTCATATTTTAACGTTCAAATATATTACTGTAAAATATTTTTCAAAACCTAAATTACCAAAATTAGGCTCATTTGACCCTTATCGGTAAAATTCAAACATTACAATAAATTGTACTTCTACTTCTACTCTACACGTTTTGAATGTAGGATTTTATTTTATTTGTTTCATGTATAAACAATTTAATTTAAAAAACATTTTTGTTTTGTTTTAATGTATTGATATTTAAGAGTTAAATATTAAGAGTATTTTTAAGGCCGTTTAAAATTACCCAAATGTTCAAATTACCCGTTTTGTATGTAATAAATACCCACACAATATTTAATACTTTATAGTGGTAGTGCCACACTGCAGCCAGTTGCTGTACCTATAGTTTATTTCTTTTGGTACTTAAAATAAGGTAAACAAAATAAGTCACGTGACTCGCCAAATCAACCAATCAAGTCAATCGTTTGGATCTGTGGAGACCGAAAGAATTGATTCGATTGGTTGATTTGCCGAGTACAGTGTGTGAGTACAGAAATAAACTATAACGTAGAAAACCTTATGCTTAGTACACACTAAAGTTGAGAAGCATAAAACATTAGAGACGCATACCATGTTAGCTTGCTTGTAAGTTACTGGCGACTGAGCAAACAGCGGCCAATACGGGCAGCGAACCCACTGTCGTGATGCAATAAATCAACCTCACCACTAAACCTCGACTTTGAACTTGCACTGGCGAGAACACAAGTGAATACCGATGGCTAAATTCGCACACCGAGGGCTCCGTAGCATTTTTTTTATAAAATAGGAAGGCAATCAAGCAAGTGTCACCTGATGGAAAGTGATCACCACCGCATTTAGACACCCGCAACGACAAGGAGATTGCAGATGTGTTGCCGACCTAGAAGGCTAAGATGGAATACCTCTCGTGCCGGTAATTGCACCGGCTGTCTTGCTCTCGGCGCTGGAACCCAACATTGCTAGCACTGCTGCTTTTTGGCAGGATTAAAGAGCAACATGGTAGATCTCTTAATGATAGAATTTCTAATATATTCTTAGCTTACCTTCACATCCTAAGAAACAAGTGTTCCATTTCAAATTTCATGTTCCTATCTCTATCGACTTAGGTCGTGCTTTGTCAGTCGGTTAGTGACTAAATTATTTAATTTTAATCATAGAAGATTTGTGTTATGTATGCGAACGGAGTTTTGGATAATTCAACATCCATCATCAATTCAATTCAATTCAATCTTTGTATTATAGCGCCATCGGTACTCTCGATGATTCCGCCAATGTCGAGGTTGAGGAAGGCACGCACGGTTTTAGAGCACTTGGCCGGTTCGGTCGTCTCCCGACGTAATTTTCGCAAGGAAACTTTGGTGAAATTCTAAAACAAAAGACAGCACAAACATGGATTTTTAAACTATCTACAAATACAGACTGTTAATTTTAAGAAACTTGCACAACGTAAACACAAATTTGGAGTGAGCTAATGTCAGTAAGAATTTTATATTAACAGGGCGGGGTAAATTGGGAGGAAGGAGATCATACAGGGGTGTTACAATTCTTGGACAGTCAAAAAACAAGTGGTATAGGGTGCCTTCACCTAATCCGCACTCGCACAGGGAATGGTCACGGACACGAATTTTAGCTAGGAAGACAGGGGTACATATGTGGCCCAGGCGCAGACGAATGATGGTGGAAGTAATGTTCTTAGGAATCATTCTGTTGGTGAAGAACCATGGTTTTGTAGGTATATCCGGTTGGAGCTCGCCGTAGTGTTTACCTACCGTTAACCGAGAGGATTTCCAACGGGAATTCCAGGCTTCACGCATTTGAGGCAAAGCAAGGGCCTTAGCATCACGAGGAAAGATCTGCTCGTACTTGCTACAACCTTGGACAATAGCCTCCTTGGCCATAATGTCGACCTCTTCATTTCCTATTATTCCACTGTGGCTAGGAATCCAAGCCAGAACTATCTCCAAATTCTCCAAGTGACATTTATAAAGAATTTCTCTTATACGCAACGTAACCGAAAAGTTATCTTTCGCATGGAATGGGAGTTTAACAATATCCTGCAGACAGCTCAAAGAATCAGAGAGAATAAGGGCTTTTCGGATTTGATGGGAATGAATATAGCATATCGCTTCCAGTATGGCAATAGCTTCTCCCGAGAATACCGAACATCCAGGTGGTAACTTAAAATTAAGGATGATGCTGTACCTTGGAATCCAGACCGCGGATCCCACCGGGCCGTTCTCACGCAGTTTGGATGCATCAGTGTAAATGACAAAAAAATCAGCGAATTGTTTACCTATAATACTTTTTAAAATAATGTCAGCACCTATTTGATTTTTATAGATCCCCAGATTAAGGATAACTGAAGGATTAAACACCAGGCTATCATAACTTGTTTCAAAAAGTGGGTTTTTATAATTTTGAAATACTGTGGCAGGCAGTTCTAACATTTTTTGATAGCTGTTAACTAATAGGGGGGAAACCTTATGCGACCAATATCTAGAGTTGAATACAAGCTCGTGGAGGTTATCGAGAATAGAAAGGAGGGGATGGGATGAGGTCCGGAGGACATTGGAAAAGAAGCGGTCAGCCAGATATTGTCTTCGGAGATCGTAGGGGGGATCCAAGCACTCTACTTGGAGCGCTTTGGTAGGGGAGGACTTCATGGCTCCAGTTACTATTCTTAGGCATTTAGCTTGGATTCTGTCTAGTTTAGCCAAGGCGGTTTTGCTGCACGGCTCCAGAACGATACAACCATAATCAAAGTGGCTCCTTATGATAGCATTGTATAAGAGCTTCTGGCAATAGGGGTGTGAGCCCCACTTGACTCCCGAAACCGCACGAAGGATATTAATGTTTTTCTCAGCTTTTTGGCAAATGTAATTTAGATGGTGGATGCCAGACAATTTACTATCTAAAATAACCCCAAGAAATTTTACCTTATCGTCGGGCGCGATAGACTGGCCATTAACGTGAATGTTAGGGTCTGGGGTCGATCTTTTGCGAGTGAAAGTGACAACAGTGCTTTTTTCAGAAGAAAGAGAGAGACCATGATCATTGAGCCAAGAATCGAGATAGTAAAGGGCTGAGTTTAGGGCTCGTGAACAGTCTGATATTGTTTTAGAAGAAGAGTATAAAGCAATGTCATCGGCGTATTGTAGAATTTTGCAAAAACAGTTTACTGAGGAGTCAAGGTCAGAAGTATAAAGACTATACAGGAGGGGACTGAGAACTGATCCCTGTGGAAGACCTTTCCACACAAGAAGAGGGGACATGAAATTTCCATCACATCTGATTAAGATAGAGCGGCCCATAAACATATTACATATGATGTTGACGATCCTCACAGGTATACTCAGATTGAGCATTTTCTGCCTGAGTAGCGGAAGATGTACGTTGTCGTATGCCGCTTTAATATCCAAAAAAGCTGCGACCACATGCTCATTATGTGAAAAGGAGACTCTGATGTCAGACGTAAGGATGCTCAAGCTGTCCATTGTTCCCATACCCTTCCTGAAACCAAACTGGGATTTAGGCAAGACGTTCCGGTTCTCCAAGATCCATTCCATTCTGTTTTTTATAAGGTGTTCCATTATTTTAGCCAGAACTGACGAGAGTGCAATGGGTCTATAGGAGTTAGCGTCAGCTGGGTCTTTGCCCGTCTTTAAGATCGGTATAACAATTTGTGTTTTCCAGCTTTCAGGGACATTACCAGATCGAAAGATTTCATTAATTAAATTTAGAAAGAACGATTTAGTGTTTTTAGAGGATTTGGTAAGGAAGGAGTATGGGATACCGTCTATGCCAGGGGTAGAATCTCTTACGTGGTCAAGGGCGCAGCACAGCTCTACGTAACTGAAACTTTCGTCCATCCGATCAACCGATGATGAAGGGGACCAGTATCCACCAATTCCGTCCTGAGTAGGAGCGAATGGAGGAGCTAACCTAGAAGCAAAGTCTTCGAGCCAGGAGGACACATTACTACTGATGTTATTATCTATTTGTGAGCACCGAAAAGCTTTAATTTTCTTCCAAACTAATGAAGAGGGAGGTCGGGGAGACAACGACTCACAAAAATTGCGCCACCCAGCATATTTCTTTTTACGAAGCAAACGTTTACTATGGGCTGATATGCGTTGGAATTGTAAAAAATTATCTAGTGACAGGTTAGCAGCGAAAAGGGCCTCCGCCTGCTTACGCTCTTTGACAATGGCTGTGCAATCAGCGTCCCACCAAGCTGGAGAAGGAATCTTATCGCGTGCTGAATTTTTCAAAGGAATAGAATTATCTGCTGCATATAGGAGCGCTGCTGTGAAGAGAGAGTATACAGGTAAAAAGTTTGAACATGTAACAGAAGCCAATTCCCCAATTTTCACCTGCATAACATCATTAAATTTATCCCAATCGGCGTAGGGTAATCTATATTTTAAGAGAGGAGATGGAGCTATAGAAGGGGAAATAGGGGAATTACATAATGTGGTGACAATAGGTAGATGATCACTACCAAAAGAATTTGGTGTGACCATCCATGAAAGAGAGCAAACTAGGTTTGGGGATGCAAGGGTAAGATCAGGAATACTCGCATTTTGTAACGGGGACGATCTGCGAGTAGGAGTACCGTCATTTAAAATGCACAAGTTATTTTCATCAAGAAGGTCTAAAAGAAAGTATGAGACAGGGTCGCAACAATGTGAACCCCACATGGTATGACGACAGTTAAAATCGCCCTGTATAATAAGGGGGATGGGAAGGGGAGATAGGATAGACGAAAGCTCCTGTAACAAATTAGAGTCAGGATGGGGTATATATACAGACACAAAGGTAATGTTGAGGCAGCGGACTGCAACAACATTTAGTCCTGGGGAATGAGAGGGTAAGGGAATTTGAGAGAAGGAAAAATTTCTTTTTACAAGCAGGGCGCACCCTGCCCAGCCGTCATCCCTGTCATCCCGGAGACAGGAGTAACCTGTGACCCTAAAAAGGGAGCCAGGTCTCAACCAAGTCTCCGATATAGCAAGAATGACTGGCTTGTATATATTTATGAGATGAGCTATTTCATATTTTTTATTTTTAATATTCCTACTGTTCCATTGCAGAAGGTTGTGATTGATCTTGGATGACTCTATTTATAGCAGCACTAATACTACCCTGAAGGGTTTCAAGAACAGTGTACGGTATGATATCTGAAAATTTAGAAAGTACATTTATCAACATTTTGGTAATTAAATCTGCTAGGTCATCATTAGGGGTAACCAATGAAGGATTGCCCAAGGCACATCCATTGGGTTGACTAGACCGTGGGGTTGATGTTATGTCACGGTGAGTCTGGATGTCATAGGTTTTAGCAGGAGCGGGTCTAGGTCTGCGTTCTATGACGTAGGTTTTGCGGTATGATGTGGATGGTTGGGATGGAGGGCTACGTGTGGGTTGGGAAATCGGCACAGTTTGAGAAAGTTGGGGCCTATGATCAGGGCCATATTGATTGAGAGAATTTGTTTTAGTAATATCAGCATATGAAGTGCGAACAGGTTTGTACCTTCTGGCAGCTTCAACATATCCTATATTTTCTTCTGACATGACCATTTTTATACATCGCTGACGGGAAAATTCTGGACAGCTATGGTCTGTGGCACAGTGAGGTCCAGAGCAGGCAATACATGAAACTTCAGAGTCGGGAACAGAACAGTCAGAAACAGTGTGACTTTGGGCACATCTGGCACATCTCGGCTTTGACCGACACTGATCTTTTATGTGTCCAAATCTGCAGCAGTTGTGACACTGAATTATTGGCAAATGGTACACATCCACCAAAATGGACATGTTGAATATGAGAATTCTTTCCGGCAGATTTTGACCCAAAAAGGTCAGTACCACAGTTGAGGTTGGTTCCCAGATGGCTTTTCCTTCAACATATTTTTTTTTATTAAGTCGCCTCGCTTTTATTACTATGCCTGATCCAGAAGGGCATTCTATTGCTTCTAAAAGCTCTTCCAGAGTCCAGTCTAAGGGGATTTGTCGAACAATACCCATGCGTGAAACCTGGAACCTTGGAATAGCTCCAGTAAGACCATTTGCTTCCAGTACAGGATTTCCAATAAAGGAATTAGCTTCCTGAGCTGTGGCAAAATATATAGCTAATTTATCTTTGCCTATACTTTTGATTTCTTTAATTCCAGCCACTTTGCCATTGTATAAAGTTTGGGCCATTTTTAGACCACGCATGCGATTCGTGATGTTAGTTGGGTCGCTTTCTGAGCGCGTCACGTATACAACAAATGGGGCCGCGGCAGTCTCCGAATATTTATAATCAGAACCACTCTCATATCCCGGGCGAACGTAGGTATGTTGAACTGACGCATTTGGGGGAGTAGATTTTTTGCTGGCTGGGTCGTTTGACTGGGAAGAATCCTCTGCAGCTCGCTTTTGGGCTGGCCTGGGAGCAGGGTTGGGAGGATCATGTTCCCGACCCCTGTCAGGGGGTTCGGAATCTCCTAATTCCGACATCACCGGACGAATACAAACAAAAACACTCACCTGTAGTTAATTATTACACCACCACCAACAAAAATATTAGAATTTCAGTTAAAAGAGATCCGAAATTGCGTTTGTTTTCGTAATTCTATCCCGAGCACGTGCGTTAACCAACACAAGAACAGGCAGCTAACCAACATCCATCATCATCTCAGCCGACAGCACTCCACTGCTAGATATAGCCTTCTTCTAAGGCGCGTCACAAAACCCTGTCCTCTGCTTTACGCATCAAGTCGGTTCCTGTCTGCATAGACTGTCTCGCCATCTGGTATAAGGGCGGCCCACGCTACAATTTGTCAAGGCCAAATAAAAATAAATTCATCACTAAGCCAAAGCCAGGCCATGAGGCCAAGAATTCCATCATTAAGGGGATTGAAAGGGGGTAAAAGTTAGTAGGTACGCAAGCCAATGGCATAGCTTAGTGACCAAAGGCCCTGGGGCAAAAAAATCGGGGCCTTTAATAGTAATATTAGATAAATACAAATGTAATTCTGGAGGTGGGAGAATATTTGTAAGGACAGCTAGAGTTATACTGGCCAGAAGCCCCTGAGCCTAAGGGCCTCGGGGCACGGCACCTCCTAGCCCCTTGGTAGCTATGCCACTGACGCAATCCCAATTCTATGCGGAAAAAGTAGCCAAAAGCTACTTTAAAATAAATCAGCCCATTTTTGCACAATACTTTATTCGGCGAGTGTACTCCGTTGGAAGTACCTCAGTATTCGCAGAACGAAATGTATGAGCAAACCGATTGGCGGACGGTATTTGTGCAACGCGCCCCAAAATGATCGTAGCTGAGTTACTCGTACGTATTTACAACGTGCATCTACTTACACTCATGTACTATAATAGTGGACACCCGCGACTTTTGCGTGGTTTTAGTAGCCAATATCCGTCAGGAATAGTATAGCTTCCAATTAGTGAATGAATTTTTGGAATCGATTTAGTAGTTTTAGAGATTAGGCCCTACATACAAACAAACAAAGTTTACCTCTTTATTATATTAGTGTAGATGTAGACTAGCGACTCGCCCCAGCTTCGCCAGCCCCGTGCAATTTATTAACAAAAACTTAAAAACATAACAAAAACCTTCCTTTTGAAATTATCCCGATAACAGTGAAGACCGTATCAAAAACCATTGTGTGGCTTAGAAGGGAAGGAGTAAGTGCAAAGATACGATAAGGAAAGACAGGAACGATGCATATAATACGGTTTAAATAATACTTGAAATACCCAAACTCAACAGACACGAAAAAGTTATACAATTCACGACTTTCCATCTTGTCATGACCGTGATTAATTAATTAATATTTATAGGATGATTTTTGACTTTCAAACGCTCGTCACTCGCCAGTCGTGCACCAATCAATGCCGGCTAATATATACGCTCGCGAATTTGATTGGCTCGCGGCTGCCCAGTGTCGAGCTTAGAGCAAATGTGTCGGAGCGATTGAAAGTCAAAAACCGACACACTGATCTCCTGTTCATGTCTTCTTCTTCTTCAACCTCTATCCACCCACCCACCCACTGCAGAGTGTAGGTCTCTTCTATTCTTCTCCACGTTGTGCGATCGTGCGCCTTCCGCACCCAGTCCCTCCCTGCCACCCGCAACAAATCGTCAGTCCATCTCGCGGGCTGCCTTCCCACATTTCTGCGTCCGGTCCGAGGTCACCACTTTCCTCCCCCATCTTCCATCAGACCTGCGGCAAATATGACCCGCCCACTTTCACTTTCTTTTGAATTTCCTGATCCCCTGATCCACTGATCCCGTGCTTGATCCCCTGTCCATAATTATTAGCAATATTATTTTTAATCTAAAGTTGTCGGTAACTATTGAAGGCGTATTATTTTCTTTTAGTCTGAAGATTACCACAGCCAGTTGCTAGATGCAGTACAGATGGGCCGGTCCACCTAGCACGAATTTTCTTGAATCGCCTTAACTCGCTTCGTAACTCAGGGCGTCTCTTTCAAACTGGGCGAGATAGAAGGAGATGCACTGAGTTACGTAGTAGTACCAGGGTAGTACCACACTCTCACAACATACCGGCGCGCGGTGTGAAGTAGTAGATTGCTACTGCGTGGCGTACAATGAATGAGAGATCCAGAGGCCTACAGGTGCTCTTACTGTGATTCTTAGGGTCCCATGGGCAGCAGTGAATACTTCCCTTGAGGCAACGCTCTTGACTAATTGCCTCCCTTTTCCATTATTTTTTTTTAGTAATGAATTAACTACATTTAGGTTCAATACATTTTTGTGTCATTAGGTCGCTTTCACATAAAATTTAATGTTATATTTAGGAGGTCAGGCGCCGTTCCAAGTGCCCTTAACAAAGGTATGATTTATTATCTTTATCTCTCACATCGATTCGAAGAATTAAAAGAATTATATCGGCTGGTATAAAAAGATCATACGTTGTCACTGATGCGTGATAAACGCATTTCTGGGAGAAGGCGTGCGAATTCCTAAGGGTTGCTACGTTGGTTTAATTTACACTAATATAATAAAGAGGTAGATAATGTACACTAATCTACACTTATTACGCTAGACTACACTAATCTACATCTACACTAATTAATAAAAAGTAAACTTTGTTTTTTGTTTGTTTGTAAGTAGGGGGTAAGTAATCTCTGGAATTACTGAATCGATTCCAAAATAGAGAGCGTAGGGTACACTATAGTGATTAAGAGAGCGTAGGGTACACAAATAGTCTTTAACTCAAAACGCCAAGGCAGGTCGTCGGTAGCAACGACATGCTATCACCACTACTATTATTTGACCTTTATCATATTTTATTTTATTTTATGTATGTATGAATGTATGTAAATTCTTTATTGTACAAAAAAAACATAAATGACAAAAAGAGATAAAGTGATGTACAAAGGCGAACTTATCCCTTTAAGGGATCTCTTCCAGTTAACCTTTGAGTGGATGAAAGGAGTATCATAGCAGGGATCGACAAAGACCAAAAGTTTATCAAAAACAGTGGAGAATTACCATACAATTTACCTATAAACACATTACATACTAATAATAAATATAATACCCAAATAATAATAATAATAAATATAATACTTAAAATACATAAACTTACTTAGATATAAATAAATACTTAGAAGTTAAAGGTTATTTTAATAGATGATTTCAAGAATGTACGTTTCGTGCGTGATTGTTTTAATAACAGCAGTTTATAATAAAAATAATACAGCAAAGGAGATAACACTGGGTAGATATCGACTATTTTATCTTTACAATACTTACGTGTTAAAAAGTTATATTTAGGTTTTTTTAGCGATAAAAAGGCACACAGTACAAAAATAGTAAGATTTTTTTAATTTAATTTATATTTATATTATAATCTTTCTTAAAAACAACTTGTTAAAATCATACAGTCAATGCAATCATTATTCTTACAATCTATATAGTATAGTTAACTACGTACGGTCAAAGTGGATAACTTTCAGCTATCGGGTAACTTTAACGACCTAAAAACTAATTTTAAACGTTCAAATTTAGTTATAGTTAGCTATAGTTTAGTTTAGTAAATTATTGTTTTTAATTTTAACTTTTATGTTTAATTTTGACATTTTATCTAATATTAATTTTATTTTTGCATTTTTTTGTTCTTGTAAGTAAGCATTATAACTGATGATAGATAAATGATATTGCCATCGGCCTAGTTGTCTGAATTTATTATGACTATGAGTATGATTAGGAAATACTTGTAATTCAATTAAGTCAAAGGGCAGATAATATTAAAGAACCAAATAAAGCAAATAAACGTAATATTGCGGTCAAATATTTTTAAGCAGTTCAATGTTACCCGGGTGTTCAAAATTACCCGCACTGACTGAACAGTCAGCATCTAATATATATCGGAACGGGCGAGGTGTTCAAAAATATCTGAACACGCCCGAACGTATTTGACAATGGAGTCGAGTTCAGATATTATATTATTCAGATATTAGAGGCTGACATATACATTACAATAATTATTTTCGTATAAAAATTTGTCATGCATATAATATTTGCATCAGTAACTGTATTTTGGCAACCCTGTGCCCTTTTGTCTGACGTTCATATTAGTCTTGTTTTGCGACTGTTTTGCTAACGGTACCTATAATCTATATTGATATATTTTAGTTATAATTTTAGTATAATGTATACATAGTGTATATTTAGTTTTAATGTAGTTTGATCGTTTTAAATTAGTATGAAATATTATTTGCATATTTATTTATGAAAAAAAGCTTTTAGAAGTACTTAGAGGTAAAAATAACAATTAACCTTAAAATTTTGAAAAACATCTCATACGCAAATTATTGTTCACCAAAATTAGAGTTACAATTATGAATCAACTGGACAGATGTGTTACTCCGCGTAGTCCGTGCGCAGAAAGTGTTTATGATTAAATTTCACGAATTCATCGATTTTATTGAATTTCGCGGAGTAGCATGGTAATTTGTTCCAGTTTGCTGACTTATCTTCATTAACTTTTTTATGATTGCACGTCGTTCCGGGGGAATATGTTGACATAGAGACCGCCCAGGGGGCTCAGGACTGCGCGGTTGGGGTCGAATTTGAAAGAGCGCACCGTGTTCTTGCTGGGCTCGAGTCTGAAGTTGGACAGCAACCTGATCACGCAAATCCGAGCCAGCATTTGTGCGAACCGCATACCTGCAAAATATTGTGGTTTTAAGATAACGTTGAGTACCAATGAAATTAACTAATTAAATTTGAAATTATACATTTTCGAACAATACTGACACTTAATTTTTAGTGAGATTTTTTTTTTATATAACATAGGAAGGCAAACAAGCAAGTGGGTCACCCGATGGTTAGTGATCACCACCGCCTATAGACACCTGCAACAACAAAGAGAGTGCAGATGCGTTGCCAACCCAGAGGGCTAAGATAGAATACCTCTTGTTCCAGTAATTACACCGGCTGTCTTGCTCTCCACGCCGGAACACAACAGTGCAAGCACTGCTGTTTAGCTGCAGGATTAGCGAGCAAGTGGTAGCGATCCGGACGGACCTTGCACAAGGTCCTACCACCCGCCGAGATTGATTGAACTAACTTTACTGACGCTGTGTTTTCAATGAACACAGCTTTTGTCAATTTCCGCTCTGAGTTTGTCCTGTATTTCGGTATCTAATGCGAGTTGGTAAAGCATAAATCCCATGGTGGAAGCACTAGTCTCATATCCACCAGCGTAAAACGCAAACGCTTGAGCTTCTATAATGCTGTCAGTTATTTCTAAAGCTCTTTCTTTTTCACCGTCGAACCGTTTGATAGCTTGAAGTTCTTGTTTGTTTCTCATTTCTAAAATCTAGTCCATGAAATCTCCTCTATTGTTTGGCTGTCCATTTCTGTCAATTATTACTTGTTTGACGAGATCTCTAAAGAATGTTTTTACGGATGGCGGGAATATTGACAAATTCAAACGTTTGAGTATCCCAGGATACATCATATCGAATTCAAATCCATGACTGAGTGTAAATATGTCCCTGTCCAATTTTTTTAACACTTCAATGTCTCCTCGGAATGTATCTATATCTAGGCCAAAAACGCAAGCTGAGATTGTGGATATAGTATACTTTTGTACTAGCACATATATGAGCTGCTCCGGATTACTCGCAGTGATATCCTGGACGTAGTCAGTGAACTTATCAGCTCGATCGGTAAGTAAATGCATCATATTCTTCAGTTTCTGGTTAGTGAACATTGGTGAAAAACGATTCCTCAGAACGCGTCACGTGTCTCCATCGGCGTGGAACAGGTTTTTACCCAAACCCTCGTTACTAAACTCGAACCCTCTATCCGCGAAGTTGTCGAAATCCTTGATCATGATATGCTTCACAATATCGAGGTCACGAATTACCAAACATCCTGAATATTCCTACTATTTTCTCGTTAGGGTAATCATGGTATATTTTTTGGATGATTTGGCTTATCAAAGTTGATCGAATAGTGGACTTGAATATATTTCCGAAAAACGGCACTGGCTGAGGACCGGGAACATTTTGGTCCTTCCAGTAATTGAAAGTCCTTATGAAGTAGTAGTATAGTGAACTGATCGTGGCTGTAATGATCAATATTATAACAAAGTCCATTTCTGAAAATTGATTCTTGTTTGATGTCGCTACGAATGAGAATTTTACAATGTTATTATTGCTTTAAAACCTTTTGCTCATAAAAGTTTATCACGTAGTCTTAAAGTGACATAGCGAGCATAATTATTAAAAACAGATAGTGATAAAAAAGGGTACCACAGATTTTTCCGTTGACGCTTAATTATTTTATGTTAAATTACAAAAATATACCTGGAGTGCGATTTTTGTATCTCACCGGGTAACTAAAGCTCATCAAAATGGCCGCATTTCTATGAAAAACGGCCATTTTGGTGAGCTTTAGTCACCCGGTGAGATTCAAAAATTGCACCTCAGCTCCGTAACAATACTTATTTTTGGTACGAGTCTTGTCTGTATTCAACCCCGGACGCAAACAGAGGGGTGTTATAAATTTAACTTGTGTGTCTCTTAGTCTGTCTGTGGCATTGTAACATCCAATTAGATGGAGAGATTTGATATTTTTTTGTTTGGTTGGAGGCTTGAACTAGATTATTTTAAGATATGAGCTCTTTTCTAGTTGATTAAGAGATGTGAGCATTTAAGCAACTTCTAAGAAGTTTGGTGTCCAATTATTTCAATGATTTTTCAAGAACATGAGAATCCTCACCTGAAGCTGCAAAATCACCTGAAATCTGCAGGATACACGACTCTTCATCAACTTAAAGCAGAAGTATTGTGTTTAAGCACATCGGAATTCGGAATGGTCTCAATAAATAGGTGTTGACTATAGACAGATAGTGATCAAGGTCTGATAATGAAGCACAAAAGAGAAATTTAATGGGGATAAACTGGTGAAGGACTCTAAGATACTTGTATTCGAATCTGTCAGTCTATCCAAGATATATTCATTGGTACAAGTAAATAAATTTATTATTATTTTATATTTCACGACTACAGCAAAAACTTATCATGGCTCATCGATAAATTTTACGACTTTACGACGGAATGTTGCAAGTTTAGTGCGTCCAGTTGATGCCTTTCGTTGCGTCTCTTTCACTTATTCGGGGAGTATCGATAGCCTGTTTCTTTCTAGTGAAGGTACATGATAAGGAGGGCACGTTGTATTGGACTTTAATTTTATCCCTGAGTCCAAGCAGTGTTTACAAACTGTTATAAATGTTTTAGAAAACTGCATCTTGTGGCTCTTGCTCGAAAACCCATATCGCAATGCAATTAATCTTTAAATGCATTTTGCTTTCAAAGTTTTGTCATACATGTCGTCTTTGAATGACATGGGCAAAATAACCATATAAAGAGAGAGTGACATGGGAAGGATACTGACGGTGTCTCCGTTACTCTGTTGAAAGTTTCTATAGATCTTTTTTTTTAAGTTTTGTATTTGGTACGGGCGACTACGATCGCTTAGCAAATAACAATTTATTTGAACACAGATAGGCGATTTAGCAATAGTCAAAAGGCAAACCTATCGTCGGTCGGAGAGAACTTTACGCGTACACAGGAGTAGTTCCATATAAGCATAAAGACCACCACCAAAAAGCGGTTTGCCCTTTGACTATAGAACATCGCACGCTTAGAATTGAAGTGACCCATTTCTGAATAATACACGTCATAAAATATCACCTTAATTAAAAGACATAAGGTTTAATTTTGGGTAATATCATATTCAGAATTGAGTCGCTTTAATTCTAAGGGTGCGACATGTTGGGTATTAAAAACTAAATAAAATGAGTAAGTACAAATCGTAAAAATAAAAGTATATTTAGTAAACTTAAAACACTAAAAACTAAACACAAAAAAACTTTATAAACACTAAATGGAATTTGCAATTAAACTACATCTAGAAATTTAGAAATACTACGTATTCTCGTATTAATAGACGTGAAGTCACATTTGACATATTCCCAAAATAACTATCAGATCTTAGACCCTTTCGAGACCTGTGATTTTTTGATATGTCTTAATCCATTGTGATAAATGGATACAACATTACGAAGGAATAGTGAGATGACAATATTTACCCACGAAAACCGAAGATTATTTTTAAGTGTCACAGAATTTACCAGATTTTTCTGACTACGTGCGAATCTCACTGGCTGACTGATTTATTAATTATTTTACTATTATTTCAAATAACTCCCAGCAATTTTCTTAGTATAAAATAAATACAACGTTGACACGTTTCCGTTCTTGTGATTTCAAAATTCATGCTTGTATTCAAAGCACTTTGAGAGACCTAAATTAAGCGAAGTATAAAAAACAGTTGTGTTTGTTAACAGAATAAAAACATTATAATTATACAGGGTGTCCCAAAAATGACACGTCACACTGACACCAGAGGTAGGTCAGCATAAGAGACATCAAATCAGCCTAACATGACCCCAGTAAAAGTTGCACAGTTTTCGAGTTATTGGCAAAATAAAGTTTTTACTGAATTTTCCCCTTTTTTAACAGTGTTACTGCCAGCATTCACTTGGAAAGCTATGGAAGTTAGTTTTTTTTATGTGTATGGAGTCCTGAATAGTTAATTAAGATGTCTGTAATGTTATTTTGTCAAATGGTTGTGTAAAATACTGAAAAATACTGGATTTATCTTGATTTAAATTGTCAGCAAAAAAATAATTTCAACTTTGACCCCCTGCCGTGAAAAAAAAATCCTAGAAACGAAACCAGCAAATGACGGGGAAAAATTGAACATGTTGTGCAGATTCCGAAATGGTACAATACAAGTATCTTTTTGCAATAAGATAGGCATTGTTGGATGATGGCCGAATAAAAGTTCAGTCAAATAAAAACATGTTTAACTTTCATTGGTTTGTTTTAATACTTAAATTTAGTTTACAATAACTGTTCGAATTATCTCCCTCGGACTCTTATGCACAAATTACATCGTCTAATGATTTTTTTTTATTTTACATCGTCTTCTAAAATTATTAAAAGTCAATTCTCTTAAACTAATTTCCGATATGGTCCGGGCTGCGACGAATACACGTTGCCTTAATTCTTCTTCGGATCTTTTATCGGTTCAGCATAAACTTTTCATGTTAGGCTGGTTTGGTGCCTCTTACGCTGACCTACCTCTGGTGTCACTGTGACGTGTCACTTTTGGGACACGCTGTATGTAGTCAATTCCCTTGTTGACGCTGTTTTGCTATGAATAAATATTTAATCGCCTTGTACCAAAACTTATCAACCTGATTTGTTACAATGTATTGATGAGACCTAATCATGCATTTGATCTAATAATACAATTTTTTTAATATTTCACATTATCACCACTCAAGTAATACAATTTATCAATCGATAAGTAAAGCTTAGATTACCTAGGTTAGAAGATAAACAGCTCCCGAACATTAGCAGTTTCAGTGAAAAATTAGCACATACATCATGATGAAATGAAATCAACCATGAAGAAAGAACATCTCACGCACTTATGAACACTAAAGTTAGGGTTACAGTTTTGTATCCAATAAACGGATGTTTAAAAAAAATATTGAGTGTTTATTATGGTAGTTCATAAACCCTTCACAACATTTCAGAATTTGTGTTAATAATGATTAAACTCCATTAACATTTTCATGATACCACGTCGTTCCGAGGGAATATGTTAACATATAAACCTCCCAAAGGGCTCAGGACCCCGCGGTAGGGGTCGAATTTGAAAGAGCGCACCGTGTTCTTGCTGGGCTCAAGTCTGAACTTGGACAGCAACCTGATCGCGCAAACCCGAGACTGCACTTCTGCGAACCGCATACCTGTGAAAAAATAGCATTTTAAACGTTGAAGAACAATGGGAAGAAATTATTCATCTTCGAACCAAATTGACACTTTGAAATAAAATAATCTTAATCATATTATCTGTATTATCTTATGAACAGGCTGTGCTTAAAGTAGATACTTATAATGGACTTATCAAAGAAATTCAAACATTGAGTTTTTTTTTTCGAATATTCCATTAAAGGATAATATCGCCTTTGTAGTTGTTTACTAACTGCATTTAAATAGTAAGTATGTTTAAATTTTATTATTTACAATAGTGTACTAATATAAATACAAACTGTTTTACTTGCAGCGAGCGTAAAGATGCAATTAAGAAATAATTTGTTTTCTATACATACCGATGCAATGACGAGGTCCAACTCCAAAGGGCAGGTAAGCACAAGGGTGTCTGGCAGCCACTTTGTCTGGTGTAAACCGATCAGGATCAAACTTGCTAGGGTTCGGATAGTGCTTCTCGTCGTGATGTATTCCATAGGCAGATACTAGCACCAATTGGTTTTTAGCCACTTTCACATTTGTTCCAGGCAACTCATATTCCTTTAGTGCACTTCTTTGTAATGTCTCCACTATAGGATACATTCGAAGAGTTTCATCAAAAACTTGCTCTAGATATGGCAACTCCTTTAGTAATGTTTCAAGTGTTATTTGGTTATTATTTTTCCGCAGATATTCGTCAATTTCCGCTCTGAGTTTGTCCTGTATTTCGGTTTCTAATGCGAGATGATAAAGCATGAATCCCAAAGTAGATGCACTGGTTTCGTAGCCAGCTGCGTAAAACAGGAACGCTTGAGCTTCAATAATGCTGTCAGTTATTTCTAAAGCTCTTTCTTTCTCATCATCGAACCGTTTGATGGCTTGAAGTTCCTGTTTGTTTCTCATTTCCAAAATCAAGTCCATAAAATCTCCTCTGTTGCTTGACTGTCCATTCCTATCAGTTATTACTTGTTTGACGAGATCTCTAAAGAATGTTTTAACGAATGCCGGAAATAGTGACATGTTTAAACTTTTGAGTGCGCCAGGGAACATCATATCAAATTCAAGTCCGTAATTGATTGTAAATATGTCCCTGTCAATTCTTTTTAATGCTTCAACTTCCCCACGGAATGTATCAATATCGAGCCCAAAGGCGCAAGCTGAGATTGTGGACATGGTATACTTCTGCACCAGTGCGTGTGTGAGGTGCTCCGATTTTGTTGCGGTGATCTCTTGAACGTAGTCAGTAAACTTATCAGCTCGATCGGTAAGCAAATGCATCATATTCTTTAGTTTCTGGTTAGTAAACATTGGTGAAAAGCGATTCCTCAGAACGCGCCACGTGTCTCCATCGGCGTGAAATAGGTTTTTACCCAAACCCTCCTTACTAAACTCGACCCCTCTATCCGCGAAGTTGTCGAAGTCCTTGATCATGATGTGTTTCACAATGTCGAGGTCCCGAATCAACAAATTGGGAGTTGTCATCCTGAACACTCCTATAACTTTCTCGTTAGGGTAATCATGGTAGATTTTCTGAAGGACTTGCCCCATCGAGGTTGATCGAATAGCGGACTTGAATAAATTTCCGAACAACGGTACTGGCTTAGGACCGGGAACATTTCGGTCCTTCCAGTAATTGAAAGTCCTTGTTACGTAGTAGTAAAGTAAACCTATTATGGTCGCGATGCCCAATAATATAACCGAGACCATTTTAGAAAAATGGCGCTTGTTTGTTGTCGCTACGACTAGTAAATTCACAATGTATCTAATCTTTTAAAGAATACCGTTTATAAAGGTTGGCCTTTTTGACTTTACATGACACAGCGATTACACGCAATTATTATTTAAACACACTGTGATATGAAACGGCTAGTCATGATTATTTGGCTGCTTTATTAAATTTGTAGGAATCAGTTACGTATCAACAGTTTTAGTACTTTTGATACCGTCTTGTTTTAATTTTTGTGAGTATGTAATACTTCTGTTTATTTAGTTTTGAGACGCACAAAAAAAGATTAATGTAGAGGATACAGTGTAGGGCTACTGTCGTTTTGCTGAAATATTTTTCATCTAATTTCACTATTCAACTAACTGCAGTAATTTTATTTGGCAAACTAACCTTCAGCACATTCATATTTTGATTGTTTATGAGGTCTAATTGTCCTGTATACATATTACGTGACTAAGTTACATTAACACAAAACCTTAATAAACAAGCTATTTCTTTGTTGCAGAAAAGTTTGCATATATTAAAACTTTGCATATAAATAGTTACTTTATATTTCCCTCGTTACTACTAGACTAGATAGGTAGGAATTATGATCTGGAGTTCGATTTTTGAATCTCATCGGATGACTAAAGCTCACCAAAGTGGCCGCTTTTCTTTGAGATTCGGCGATTTTGGTAAGCTTTTGTCACCTGGTGAGATTAAAAAATTGCACCACTGTTAGAAATATTAAATTCGAGCGAACTTTATGGTCTAATGGTTCATTCAGCGAAGAGCCAGACAATTATAATGTCAGGCCATATTCTATGTCCAGGATCGCCTTTATTCACCATCCGCCAGTATGTTGCAATGGTGTTTTATTACCTTATTCGCCCCAGATTAAAAACTTAAGTGTCATTATTGACCAACGAATATGCTGATTACATACAGGGCAGAAGAGTGAGGCAGTGAAATCAATTTCACTGCCTCACTCTTCTGCACTGTATGTAATCAGCATATTGATAGCATAGAGTGATATCAATATCACACAGTACTAATACAATTTGAACGTGCAGAACATTACTGTTATGTCGCGGCGTGCGTATTCAAATTATATTAGTAAGTACGTGGTATCCATTCCACTGCCTCATTCTTCTGCCCCCGTGTAGAATCAGTATTTAGCGTGGGTGCGGTTCACCCTGTTGTGGCATAATTTTGTAAGTAATAATTATTTGTGTCATAATTTTGTTAGTAATCATTCTTTGTGTCATAATTTTGTTAGTAATAATTCTTTGTGGCATAATTTTATTTGACTTTGTGCATAAACTGTTATCACAGAATCTAAATTCGCAAAGTTAATTACGCAGAATTAAGTTAGTCCGAATATTATTTGGTCATATTATTTACTATCCGAATCATTTCCACGCATAAAATAAATCATCGTAAAATTATTTATAGCTGGTCTCATGACTTAGCAAATAAATTGATAGGATGCAAACAAGTCATTTTGTTGCCGTGAGTTTGCCAAGTCACCATATACAAGTCATTACAGAAATAAAGATGTTTAATATTGATACAGACACAAAATGTTTTTCTGTAACTAATTAGATAACAATTTATGATAAAGTTGTCGATGTGCTTCCACACTAACTGAGGGACGTGGCTCAACTCTCACTTATTTTACTGTAAAATAATTTCAAGACTTGGCCCAATTTTACATGGAGTGTTTTTTAATTATTTAAGCAAGATTACATTAACTGTAGATAAGAAAACATCTGGCAGAAAATAATGAAATACAACGCAGTTCTATTAATTACCTAAATTAGTTATCTTTCTACTGTGTTTTATTTATTTATCGTACGTCGAAAACAAATTACAATGGCTAACTTACAATTATTTCTTAAATATTCTGCCGCTTCGCACGTAAGAGCTTCCGTTTCGTTGCGCGAATGCACGGCGTGGATTGGATGCACACCCATCGAACAAATAGTGTGACCCGCACCCGCGCGAGTTATGAGACACTCTCATACTATTTTTCTATAGGCGTGCCCCGCTCCGTCAACCCGCTCCGTGCGCCCGCGCAACCTAGCGGAGGCCCTAAGGGTTTTACAGTCTGACTTTCCCTTACATTTGGTTAGAGAGCTCTCCAAAACCATATGGCGCACTGTTTGCTTGTTTTGTACAAAGTCAAAAGTCAATTCAAAGCCAAGCTTTAGGCCGTCTTGTCTACAGAGTAGGCAAATTGCAGTAGGTTGTCCGCTCGCCGCGCGCTCACTTGCTCGGTCTCGCTGTGTCAGTGTTATTGAAAACGAATGCAGCGCAACCCTAATGCTTCACCAGGGAGTTTCGGGGGGAAGGCGGACGCGGGCAGCGCGTTCCTTTGACGCGAGCCTTGCGAATGTGTATGAAGTAATATGAACTTTTTGTGGGCCTTGATAAAGTTGGAATTCGTTTAATCGCAGTTGAAAAGAGAAGTTTCTGTACGTTCGTACTATTAATTATTCTGTGGTGGTAGCCAGTGCACTGGGGTCGGTCGCATACATCGTCTTTCTGAGTGATCGGGTTCTATTCCTAAATAATTTGTGAGTTTTTTAATCTATGGAACAATTTAGCCATGAATTTAATTCTCTTATTTAGTTTATAGTTGACTGGTAGAAAATGCTTACGAAGATATATATAAAACGGATCACTCACGTATTTTTACATCGAGAAATCCCGACATGTTTCGGACCACGGACTGGTCCGAAGTAATATGTCCGAGTCTCACGGTAGTTTTATATGTATCGAAGCATAACAATGTCACAGAGCAGCCCGAATTTTGAAAAAGTCGTATCATTATGCCAATAAATTATATATCTGCAAAAATACCCGTCTCAAACAATGCGATCCCTCTTAAAGCAAAAGTTAAATGTTGTACAAAAATGTTGCAACTTATTTTTTTTTATCGTCAGCCGTTTTTTATAAACAAAGTTACTCAAACTGATACGACCATTACTGAAAACACGAGATAAAAACATTCTTAGTAGCTAAATTATAGCATTATCATACCGGCTTCAATTTAATTATCTCTCCCTGCGTCTCTTTTATTTTTATACAACATAGGACGGCAAACGAGCAAGTGGGTCACCTGATGGTAAGTGATCACCACCGCCCATAGACACCCGCAACACCAAAGGGATTGTAGTAAAAATCACTCGCGCTTCTCCGACATCCTGGCAAGGTCGCCATGCGATGTGGAGATTAATAGAAACAAGCAGTTACTTGAAAGACGTTTATTAGAATGCCTCATATGGAGCAATACAGATGATATATAGGGAATCATAGAGTTGATACAATCTAACATACAGAGAGTACACAATAGTATTTTATGCAACTGCTATATAATGAGAGGCCTTAAAACACGAGTGTGGTTTTATGAAACGAGCGTCAGCGAGTTTCATAATAGGATCACACGAGTGTTTTAAGGCCTAATTATATACAGTTGCATACATTACTTTATCTACACACATATCATAACTGCAAAAAACCGTAACAGCAAAAAACCAAAAACGAATGACAACTAATAGCCGCCATGTATATTAAAAAGGTACTCTGTGATTCGATCTATCCGTCAAGATGAACGTTTTTTTTTAAACCATAGACGAACGAATATAGTCCCTATTGTCATATCACTCGAGATCAAATGTCGTGCGTTTAAATTAAAAAACATACTGAGTTGACGTTTCGTATCGATAACTGTTTTAATATCTGTGGATACTAGAATAGAGACCAACTTGAATTTTGACAGCTGTTCCAAATTTAAATTCATAACATCACGAGCAGTCACGAGATATCGGTAATGTGATGACCAATAAAGAACAGATTTACCTACTACCACAGACAAGAAAGTTCTTATAATAACATTGGTTGTAATAATGCTGGTCATTTCCTAGGGTTTTTGAACGCGTTATTTAGCCTTTATGATATGTGTGTAGATAAAGAGTATTAAATGTAGATATACAAGTGGGTACATTATTACACTACAATCCGTTGCCAACCCAGAGGGGTAAGATGGCCTCTTGTGCCAGTAATTTCACCGGCTGTCTTGCTCTCCACGCCGGAACACAACAGTGAAACCACTGCTGCAAGATTAGCGAGCAAGATGGTGATAGCGTTCCGGACGGACCTTCCACAAGGTCCTACCACCCGCAAAACCAGTTTTTGTCAAACTAGTGTCGTAAGAATGAGACGCACATAGAGATAAACTCAGATAAACTGAACTTGGTCAGTCATGTTACAGCTACTGTAAAGTCATGCTTTACGTAGCATATTTGCAACAATGTCATTAATAAGCACTTTTAGTCTTAACAGTGAAGAAGCACTTATATAATTGGCATGTAATGTCATTTTGTGATTAGATAAATAGCTCGTTAAGTGATATTTAGCATGTTCAATTGTATTTTTGTTTTGTTACCATATATTTTGACATGAAATAAAATTACCTACCTATTCATTTCTTTCAAATAAAATAATTATTAATGTGTATGTGCTTCTTTTTCGCTTTAGGTGTATTTATGTGTAATGATAGTGTTAAGTAATGATTTTAATAAAATAATAGTATTTTATGCAACTGCGATAATGAGAGGCCTTAAAACACGAGTGTGGTTTAATGAAACGAGCGTCAGCGAGTTTCATAATAGGATCACACGAGTGTTTTAAGGCCTAATTATATACAGTAGCATACATTACTTTATCTACAGATATATCATAAATGCTCTATAATGCGTTCAGAAACCGTAGGCAATGACCAGCATTATAACAACCAATATTATTATGAGAATTTTTCTAATTTGTTTCTATATTTGTTCAAATTCATTTTTTTATTACATTATTTTAATGTGTACAATCTATAGAAATTTAATAGGTACCTAGCACTAGTAGCTAGTAGCAATGCAGGTCATTGCCCTATGACTTCTGAACCCATCATAGAGTACTTATGATATGTGTGTAGATAATAGTATTTTATGCAACTGTTGCATAATGAGGGGTCTTAAAACACGAGTGTGGTTTTTTGAAACGATCACATTTCATAACTGCAAAAAACCGTAACAGCAAAAACCAACAAACAAGTAATGGCGGCAATTCGATCTATCCGTCAAGACGAACTTTTTTTAAATAGACAAACGAATGAAGTCCCTATTGTCATGTCACTCGAGATCAAATGTAATTTGACGTGGATATACATATTAATCACTCCAACAAAATGGTGAAGTATTTTTTTTTATATTTTATGTAGGTTACACGTGAAGTGTAATTTTTGTTCTTCTCTACCCCATATAGTGAAGTGTCGTTAGGTAGCAAATTCAAAAATATTGCGGATTTGTGAAAACAGTTTTTTGATTGATTGATTGATTGCATCCGTTTGTGAATTATTAAGCTTTAAAGTGCAAAATTTTGTTAAAGTCAAGTGTCCTCCCTTCCCCCTCTACATTCTTAATATTTATTATTTATTTGTTTATTATTACACCTAAAAAACATAACCCTTTCTTTTGGCTTTGCCGTAGTCGGGTAAAAAGAGGGTCGAAAAGTCGAAAAATTTATTCGTTACAATACACACGAAATAAACCGTTTGTTTAAATTATTTTCTTCCTATGATCTTTTTTTTAATAGTCTTGTTGAGTGTCCCACTGCTGGGCAAAGACCTCTTGACTTCCACATCTCCCTGTCCTGGGCTATATCCGGCCAACCTTCAAATAGGTGTCCAGATCGTCTCGCCATCTCCGCCTGGGCCTGCCTCGCCGCCGGTTACCGTCATGCGGTCATGGCTGAGTGTGCCCATCTTTGTGGGTGCATCCGGCAGACATGTCCGGCCCAGTTCCATTTAAGCTTGGCGGTAATCCTATGATCTAGTTCATTTTTTTCTCTATTATGCTATTTGGTGTGTAAGTGGAATGCAGTATTGGATTAACGTATAGGTAGGTATTCACACAATCCGGCGTGATATGCTCGTGAGCATGTAATGTACCCAAGTCATTGAGTGACGAACCAATTCGCTACTGATAGACTTAATGCAAGACAAACCATGACAGGAATGATTCATTAAGTTCTGCTGTGTTTACGATGACAGAAATCAAACTTTTAACAACGATAACAAAGTTTATCGTTAAAAATAATGACATAACAAGTAAATATTTTGAAGTCATGGAGCACGTTAAGATAAAGAGAGCAAAGTGGCATTTTGATTACCAAGTGATGTGATTTAAAGAATCGCCGCATTCTTGGTGCTTTGGTGACGGCCGGATAGCCTAGTGGTTAGTGACCCTGACTATGAAGCTTGAGGTACCGGGTTCGATTCCCGGGAGGGGCAAATGTTTGTATGATGAAAACGAATGTTTGTGCCCGAGTCGTGGATGTTATATGTATTTAAGTATATATTTATCTATATAAGTATCTATATCCGTTCAAAGTCAAAGTCAAAATATTTTATTCAGATTAGGCTTACAGGTAGCACTTATGAATGTCAAAAAATTTACCACCGGTTCGGAAAAACCTCTGATGAGAAGATACCGGCAAGAAACTCAACGAGGTGTAATTTTTTAAATAAATCAAAATTACAATGTTATTTTACATCTCAAATATTCAAAATTTTTACAATTTAACAATTCAACACAGCAGGTGTACAATCTTTGGAGCCAGGGACGTTGTCTAGTACCCATAACACAATAATTGGTGTTAACTGTCCCAAGATATTTATTTATTTATTTATTTATTATTCTTTACAAAACAGGTGCAATAGAAGCCAAATCATTATTTTTAGAATTTTTGTCCGTCTCTCCATCTGAATGTTTGTACGCACATCATGAAATAGCAACAGCACGAAATTGGATGCTGTTTTCACAGTTGTTTGGCTGGAAGTCTAATATAAAATCTGGTGGATCTTTGAACTTGATACGCCTCCTACAAACTGAATTACTATTGACATGAAAAAAACTATACCTACTTCAAAATTCCACTTGTACGCAGTCACGGACAACAGCTAGTTTTAGAATAAGCAGAACTACATAACTCCATCGGTTTGGTTTTTTATGGAAATATTTCGAAAATCCAGAATGATATACGATTTCAGCAAAATTCTCTTAAGTAAATGGGAGAAAACCACAGTCAAAATAAAAATTTGTCCCTCCTGTGGTCAAAAATCAACGACTTACATACATTTTTTGATATATTTGGATAGGTCAAAACTAGATTCTTTTGGCACGGGGCTTGGCAGAGGCCGAGATGGTGGGCGGCTGCTATCGTGGAGATTCTTCGGGAGCCTGGCTCAGGAGTAGAGACAAAGCGTTTCCTCCCCCAAAAAAAAAAGGTTGGCACCATGAATGCAGATGTAGACTTTTTTATATTTAATAAGGAAGGGAAACGAACATGCGGTTACTAGATGAAAAGTAAGCACCGCCGCTCTTAGAAACCACCTGCCCTAACAGAGAGAGGGGGATGTAGACTTGCTCAAACTGTGTTGAACTATAAACCTTTAACTATCGTCCACGAGACAGTTACGAACACAAGCAATTCTGGTTTTACCAAAATAAATATGCTTAGATTACCGCAAGGGTGGACGCAGTGTCTACAGCAGCTGCAAAACACAAACACGTCTCAGATATGCAAACTTAGCCGGTAGCTGCATTTTTCTGCGTTCACCGTCGAGACCGGACGTGCAGACCCGAAGCACGTAAACTTATTAGTCATCAAGTCATCATCACATAATTTAAAAGCTAAGCTCTCGTGGAGTAACTGCTATTTCTCTCTTTCCTTTGCCAAGGACCTAACTTCATGATACGACTGATATTTACTTTCCCCCTTACTTCAGCAAAGTGTATGTACTTAGACAAACTTCTTAGTACAATACTCGTATTAGGTATATACATTTGATAAGTAGTTAATGGTGGTGGTACTTTATAAGACTAAATAAAAAATATTTTCTTTCTTCTTTCTTTCTTATAAGGCATCGGTGACGTAGCTTGGTGACCATAGACGCTGGGGGAAAAGAATTGGGCATCTGTAGTCAAATTATATAAACAGGTAGGAATTCAAATGAAAATAGCATTATTTAGCAACTCCTTAACCCAAAAATCTTTAATAATCTAAGATTAGGCTATGTTGTGGAAAATTTTACGAACATTGTTTTTGAAATGAACAGTTTTTTTTTAATGTGGTGGTCGGAGAGTATTCGCGAGTAGGGTAGTCAGAGTTAGAGGGATGCTAGCCAGGGGTCCCCTGAGCTTGAGGGCCCTGTGGCGGCCTGTGGGCCTGGTTCGAGGCGCTTTTTGCCGGATTTAAGGTTAATCGACAGATTTTCTTTGTCATTATTGGACGCGCCGAATTTTAGAAGCTGTTAGTTCTTAGGTTTAGGTTAATTTTCTTATGTTTGTTTAAGATAGCTCTAGTTAGAGCAAACAATACAGGAAATAGTCATTAGAGCAAGCTAGGGAGTAGCATCTGAAGCATATTAGACACGTGGACATCAAGGCGGGCTGACATGTTTGCTGCTCCTGCAATTAGCTTAAGACCAATGTGTACCCAGCGCTCTCCGTACAAAAGGCGATAACGTTTTCCACCCTCTAAACCCTATTCAATTAAATTAGACAACTAGCTATAATAACTGTTATGAGTAGAAATGCTTTAAGTTGATGAAATAAAGATAATAAGGAAAATAATGAAACATAAACTAGAAAATGATTCATGCAAAACTTTACCGCAGGTATTTTACTTTGGCCCAATGTCATTGCTGCTAAACTAGAAAGATAAATTTAAGCTTTAATTTTTATTGATCCAGGTATGCGGTTCGCACAAGTGCAGTCTCGGATTTGCGTGATTAGGTTGCTGTCCAAGTTCAGACTTGAGCCCAGCAAGAACACGGTGCGCTCTTTCAAATTTGATCTCTACCGCTCGGTCCTTAGCCCCCGAGAAGAATTCCACGTCAACATGTTCCCTCGAAATGACGTGTGAAATCGTGAACAGGATCATCGGACTGCAATACATTGACTCCACTCACTTCTTTATTTTTTTATTTATATTTTTATTTAAACCACTACTACTATTTAGGCACACATACCATAAAGAAAAATATGATGAGAATTTCGCATTATATAAATTATACAAATAAATAAATGGGACAGTTCACACCAATTGACCTAGTCCCAAACTAAGCAAACATTGTACCATGGGAACTAGACAACGATATACATACTTATATAGATAAATACATACTTAAATACATAAATGACTCAGGTACAAACATTCTTATTCATCATACAAACATTTGGCCCTCCCAGGAATCAAACCTAGATGGATAGAAAGATAAGTAGACCATAAAAACAAAACTTGTAAAAAAAACCAAGTCTCGCAACTCAGTTCTTCTACCGTAAAAAGTTGTGAGATCCATGTAATACCAAGTCAGTTTGTTTATTCAGTCCCTACTTAAGGGACCTTCTGCCTTAAGTTATTACGTAATTAGCTAATCTAACGACATCTTATAGTGACCACATTAATATTATCAATCTTTTATGTTTAAATAAAATAGATTGACTTGCCCATCGCATGAAAACACAATGTAACTCACAAACAATACATATTATAGTAAGTCAAAGTCAAAGTCAAAGTCAAAAAAAATTATTCAGATTAGGCTAACAGGTAGCACTTATGAATGTCAAAAAATTTACCACCGGTTCGGAAAAACCTCTGATGAGAAGATACCGGCAAGAAACTCAACGAGGTGTAATTTTTTAAATAAATCAAAATTACAATGTTATTTTACATCTCAAATATTTAAATTTTTTATAATTTAACAATTTAACACAGCAGGTGTACAATCATTGGAGCCAGGGATCGCCAATACAGATCGGGATCATTTCCAAACATCCTTGTCCAAGATATAGTCATTGACTTGATAATACGCCCGAGAAATTAATGTCTTCTTGACAATAGATTTAAATTTTGTATCATTAAGTTCAGTTATGTTTTTTGGAATTTTGTTGTAAAATCTTACACAATTTCCCATGAACGACTTATTGGTTTTAGCCAGTCTGTAAGTTGGAACTTTAAGCTTTCCTGCATTTCTAGTAGCCTTTGGCTTATCGACGTTGGTAGGGAAATTGCATATATTTTTCCTAACGTACATGATTATTTCAAAAATATATAAATAAGAGTGTTTAGATTGTTTTTTTACATTTACTATAATATGTATTGCTTTTGAGTTACATTGTGTTTTCATGCGATGGCCAAGTCAATCTATTTTATTTAAACATAAAAGATTGTTAATATTAATGTGGTCACTATAAGATGTCGTTAGATTAGCTAATTACGTAATAACTTAAGGCAGAAGGTCCCTTAAGTAGGGACTGAATAAACCAACCGACTTGGTATTACATGGATTTCACAACTTTTTACGGTAGAAAAACTGAGTTGCGAGACTTGGTTTTTTTACAAGTTTTGTTTTTGATGGCATGTCATTTCTTTTTGTAGATAATCCTTCTTCTTCCTTTCCGGTACCTTCTACTTCTTAAAAACCAACAATGGATTTTCTTAAAGCCCACTATCTGTTTTACATTCACGTGTGCGAGTCGCGCTCGCATTCACATGTGCGAGCGCCGCGCTCGCATTGACATGTGCGAGTCGCGCTCGCATTTGATATTTTATTCACACATTATACAGGTACATTAATTAATTTACTGCAAATGTTAACTTTGTTAATCCTATATATTATATGGGATTACAAAGTTATTTATGCAGTTGGTGTATTTAGAAAACGGGACAGAAATTGCAAAATATTTAGGTTTTTTATTGATTTATACACTAAACACTAATTGTATTCTAAATTTCAAGCTTCTATGTCTACTATAAGTGCCTTAAAGTTTTGATGATCGGTCAGTCAGTCAGTCAGCAAGTGACAAATTAAGAAACTTTGACTACTTATAATTCTTAAACTACTGGTTCAAATTGAATGAAATTTGAAATATACCGTGTTTTTACAATGCCTGCTTGGTTACTGAAAATACAGGCTTCTAGTTTAAACCACAACGAAGTTATAGGGGGTCAAAAATGGCCTGATCTGCTTCTAGAAAAGGATGGTACAGCCGTGCCGCTTTTTTTTGCTCGACTTGGCGGGGGCACTGCCGTACCCCCAGATTAAATATAAATTGAACAAGGAAATGAAGTATAAGCTGCTGAGTTTCTGGCGGCGCTTCATCTCAGCTGAATCTTCCATTTTCCGAAGCGCTGGTAGAATCATACATTTAAGAGCCTATATGCAAAATATATTTTTCGTATTCATTTTAAAATCAATCATAGTATTTTATTATGTTGTTGTTTACATTACATCAAAATAAAACACGTTTTTTTTAAATTAGGATATATTTGATTTAAATAAACAGAAACGGCGATTAAAAATTTATTTAAGGCAAATGGGCGTTTAAAATAAAGGCACAATATTTTTCTTAATTAACAAACACTTATATTGATAGTTTTAAATTATACCTGCTTTTATGTTTTTGTTTACAAAAGCGGACGCAATGTCTCATTTTACTGGGTGGTTTGATTTCGATATTCATCCATCCTGCACACAAAGCTCAAGTCAAACTATCTTTGACTAGGCTTACAGGAAACAATTATCAATCGCTAAGAAATCGATCTCAAAAATCGCTAAGAAATGCTTTTTGCTTGCCGGGTTCGATATATCGCACGCTTAGAATTAAAGTGACCCATTTCCGAATAATACACGTCCCAAAATGTCACCTTAATTAAAAGACATAGGGTTTAATTTTGGGAAATATCATATTCAGAATTGAGTCGCTTTAATACTAAGGGTGCGATATATCTACCGCGGCCCTAACAAGCCCGGCCAAGTTTAGTTTAATTGAGTTTCTCTCCTTTGACATCCCATTCCATTCCAATGACACTATAGTTTTACTAATTTATAAATTAAACCTAAGCCGGTCATGTTAGGACCACTGGTAGTATAACCGGTTTTTTTCGCGGACAATACATGTTTTATTTACAACGGCCTTGACCACAAATAACTAACTCGCATAATTCTAAAGCTTCCGCTATAATTTTCAATTCGAGACAAACCTACTTAACCTTTTTGGTAAGGGTCTTAAAGATAACATTAACTTTTGTATTCTTTTGTAGAGATGAGAGCGTAATAACTAACAATTTTCTAGTCACAGTGCGTAACTATTTCAACAAAGCGCCTAAATAACCCATAAATATGTATAAGTCAATAAGCAAGAACATATGCGCGTAACCGTGAGTAAATTTGACCTTATCACGTCATATTTTTCTAATTACATAATGACAACGTTCTTATATAAGCGGGCTATTTCCGACTCATTCTACAGTTTAAAACGGTCATCTGTACCGAAAACACTAATAAAAATGGACTTTGTACTACTATCGGCAATTGTGACCATAATTGGTTCACTATACTACTGCTTCACAAGGACTTTCAATTATTGGAAGGACCGAAATGTTCCCGGTCCTAAGCCAGTGCCAATTTTCGGAAATTTATATAAGTCTGCGTTACGTTCCACTCAAATAGGGCAAGTAGTGCAAAAAATCTACAAAGATTTCCCCAATGAAAAAGCAGTAGGAGTGTTCAGGATGACAACTCCAAACCTGTTACTTCGGGATCTCGACATAATACAACATATTCTGATTAAGGACTTTGACAACTTCGTGGACAGAGGGGTCGACTTTAGTAAGGAAGGTTTGGGTAAAAACCTGTTTCATGCCGATGTAGATACGTGGCGGGTGTTAAGAAAGCGTTTCTCACCGATATTCACTAACCAGAAGCTGAAGAATATGATGCATTTGCTTACTGATCGCGCTGAGAAGTTCACTGACTACGTTCAAGAGATCACTGCTAAGAATCCCGAACAGCAGATACATGCAATGGTGCAGAAGTACACCATGTCTACAATCGCGGCATGCGCCTTTGGCCTCGACATTGATACTTACCACGAAGACATCGAAACGTTGAAAAGGATAGACAGGGATATATTTACACTCAATTATAGTAACGAATTGGACATGATGTTTCCTGGGATACTAGCTAAATTAAACTTGTCAGTATTTCCAGCGTTCGTTACGTCATTCTTTAGAGATATCGTCAAACAAGTTATAACTGAAAGAAATGGACAGCCAACCAACAGAAGAGATTTCATGGACTTGATTTTAGAAATGAGAAACAAACAAGAACTTCAAACTATCAAACGGTTCGACGGTGAAAAAGAAAGCGCTTTAGAAATAACTGACAGCATTATAGAAGCCCAAGCGTTTGTGTTTTACGCTGGTGGATATGAGACAAGTGCTTCCACCATGGGATTTATGCTTTACCATCTCGCATTAGATACAAAAATACAAGACAAACTCAGAGCGGAGATTGACGAGTATCTCCGGAAAAACAATAACCAAATAACACTGGAAACATTATTGAAAGATCTGCCATATCTGGGACAGGTTTTTGATGAGACTCTTCGAATGTATCCCATTGTTGACATACTACAAAGAAAAGCACAAGAGGAATATGAGTTGCCCGGAACAAATATAAAAGTGGCTAAAAAGCAACTGGTGCTAATATCGGCCCTTGGGATACACCACGATGAGAAGCACTATCCGAACCCTAGCAAGTTTGATCCTGATCGGTTTACACCAGACAAAGTGGCTGCCAGACACCCTTGCGCTTACCTGCCTTTTGGAGCTGGACCTCGTCATTGCATCGGTAAGTTACTATAACATCTAAATAAACGATCTACACATATTGTTTAAAATGAGAACGAAAAATGCACTTTATACAATAGATTCATATAAATGTAATCGTTAAGTACCTACAGTTAAAAAGCACTAAATAAAAATGAAAATACAGCTGTGGCTCAACCTACTGAAACATAGTATTCATGCACATTATGTTATTGAACGTAAAAAAATACGAAAATTCTGATTCATATTTTATTTATTGTGCAGATGTCTAGATTTGGTTTGGATAACTGACATGCCAGTCGATGGAAACTTTATGAAATTCCTAAAATTACAATTTGAAATTTTTCAAAGAACATTCCCACCTTTTTGAGCTCTTTTTTTAATTTGTCTTTTCCTAGTTTGTATCATACTTTCACGTTTGTATAATAATATCCACGAGGTTTAGTGCAATTTAAAACAGAAACAAGAGATTCAAAAATATTTATGCAGTACCACAAGCAGTACGTATAAAACAGAGTCGCTACGCAAAACGGAGAAGTAGTATATCACAATTAAAGATGTTTAAGTTTTAATTCAATCTTTCCAGGTATGCGGTTCGCACAAGTGCAGTCTCGGATTTGCGTGATCAGGTTGCTGTCCAAGTTCAAACTTGAGCCCAGCAAGAACACGGTGCGCTCTTTCCAGTTTGATCCCTACCGCTTGGTCCTGAGCCCCCGTGAAGGTTTTCATATAAACGTTTTTCCTCGAAATGACGTCTAATGAATCATTGACCTGCATTTAATTGTGAACACAAAAATTTTGTTTGCCGACTCCTTATTACAAAGTTGTAATCTTAATTTGGTATCACTGCGGCCCTAACATGACAGCCCAGGTTTAGTTTAACCCCTCCCTGTGTCTCTGTCTAACTAGTGTCATAAGAAAGGGACGCAGATAGAGATAAACTAACCTTGGCCAGTCATGTTAGGGCCACTGGTGTTTATTGTATGATAACGATAACTTCAGGGTAACATCATTTTTAATTTGCTTTAATTCTCTAATATTTTTGGTAAAAAGTTCAGCTATTTATCTGTTTTCTTACAACAATGTAAGTTTTTGTTGCTCTCAAGATAACTGATATCTATTAAATATCATGTCAAAACATTTTAATTCCGCAACATCGTGTTGTGTAAACAATATTGAAATCAAACGAAGCGCTTTTTTCCAAGTTAGATTAAATGTTAAAATAAGTTTTGAGATAAACGGATCACTCACATATTTAAACCCGAGTTATATTCGACATGTTCCGAACAAGGGCCCAATTTCCTAAACGCGACAGGCGACAGGTGACAGTGACAATTCGGTATGACTATGATTATGATGTTAAGTCTGTATGTCTGTAGCGTTAGTCGTCGACTCAGTAATGTACGGCGATTGTCACTGTCACCTGTCGCCTGTCACGTTTATGAAATTGGTCGAGTATGGTATGAAATGAGTATACCACGGACTGTTCCGAAACATGTCGAGTGATAACTCTCTTTTAAATACGTCAATGATCCGATTATTTCAGTATATCTGAATCTTACGCTAAACTTACTGTGAAAATTTGACATATTATATATTAAGATTAACGTAAAACTACCCATGTTGAAAGTTACAATACATGTTTGTAAATACGAAGATTAAAAATGAATTCAAATGTGTATTGTTCGTTTTGAAATCAAAGAACAAATACCTGGATTAGTAAAAAATAAATAACTACAAAATTTAAAGGAGGTCCTATCACTGAAACAAATTTTAGACAATGTAGATATGCATTTTGAATATACCTACATATCTTAATTGTTATAAAATATTGCCGCCAGAGTCAAACCAAAATTACCCAAATATGTGTGGCCGCCATTACGCGTCCTTTGGCTGTCGGTTTGTCTCCGCTTGCAATACTTTATAATATTCCCGGCATGCCAAAGAAATAGACATATTTACATCCAAAAAACATAACCCCCCCCCCCTTCTGGAGGGTGTCGGTAAAAAAATATTTTTTTCCACACCATAGACCAATTTTAGTATCTCTTAATCATTACATTTTAAATCTATCGGAAAGAGAAGAACATTATTACATCACAAACAAAACACACGATAACTTACAAACGTTATGCAAATATTCATTTTTAAGTCAAAGCTACATACTTATTGGTGCCGTTTGAGGCCTAGGGTCCGTCGGAACTAGGTGCTAAAGATATCTTCAAAGAGACCTCTTTGGGGCCGTCCATTAATCACGTGAAGCTCGAAAGGAGGGGGAGAGGTCCATAAAAAATCACGAAATATCACAAGGGGGAGGGGGGGGGGGTAGTCTTAAACCTTACCATGTATCACCAAGGGTTAGGGAGGGGGGGTAAAAAATGCCAAAAAAATATCACGTGATTAATGGACTTCCCCTTTGGGCCTGTGGGTTGATTTTTGACTTTCAAACGCTCGACACTCGCCAGCCACGCGCCAATCAGCGTCGGCTGAAATATACGCTCGCGTATTTGATTGGCCTACGGCTGGCTAATGTTGGCGAATCTCAAAATTCAAAAATCAACCCGCTGATCAAAATAAACAAGACCGCTGATCAAAATAAACAAGACGGCGACAAGAAGGCAGGCGGCTACAACGGCCAACGCCTTGTTTTGGCTACAAATGCCTACTATGTATACACTAGACGCGCTGTACTGAATAGAAACATCGTCATTCTGACTTCGTTCGTTTGTCCATGGTTTGTCCACCGTCGCCGTCGCTGGGAAGTTACCGAGAACGAGATTATTTCTGGCCGAGATCAAGATGACGTGACGGCGATCGTTTGTTCATCGCGACGATCTCGGTGGTTCAGTCAGTCAAAGCTATTGCGACATCACGGCGCCGGCGTAGGTGAACCAGTTCAATTGTGTTTTGTATTGCCGTCAATTCGGCCCGTCACTGTATCGGGCCGGTTCTAGCGGTAGCGCCGAACTAAGCGATACTTCGGCGGACGGGATGACGGGGCTCGGGTGACGGGATGACGGGGTTCGGGTGACGGGATGACGGGGCTCGGGTGACGGGATGACGGGGCTCGGGTGACGGGATGACGGGGCTCGGGTGACGGGCGTGCGGTGGACACACAGCCTCTATAGGCTGTGTAAATGTATGTATCGCTAAATCGACGCCGTCATCTCGTTCTCGGTGACGTCCTGGTGACGGGGGCAGAGGACAAACAGCCTTACGGCACATGTCCCAGAACTCATGTGCGCAAGTAAGAAGCAGACGCTGTTGTGTAGCACACTTAACCAAATGTGTGAAACTTCTTCAATAATATAGCAATTCGGATTCAAAGGACCGCCGCTGTCCTTTGAACCCGCAAATGCTGTGTTGAATTGCGGACCATGTACTTGCATGTACCGGAACTCAGTGTAACAATGTTTGTGTTTCATACTGCGTGTCCAGTGTCTACATTGAAGTCTTTGTTTGGCTAGACCTTTGGAACCTTGCCCACGAATGATGGCCTTGGATTTTTTTTTTATATTTAAGTAGTGGGCTATACTTATTTACTTAATTTAGATTACTGTATTTTTTTCCCATAACTGCTCTTTGTTTTCGGATGGTTTTTGTGTTGTTTTTATCATTAACGTTTAAAAAATATGTTACTGTAAAAACTATTTAATATTTCTTGTCATTATAGTAAACTTTTGTAGGCATGTAATATACCATAGTCTAGGAAGTATTCGTAGATTACTTTTGGCGCGTTTAGTTCCTTAAATTTAAATTACTTTATCTACACACATCACTGACCTATAAGTTATGGACTTCTAGTCAGTGTTTAAAAAATGGCCTCATCGAAAGAGGAGTAAAAAGAGGAGTAATTCGCCCCTTTAGAATTAAAGCGACTCAATTCTGAATATGACATTTCGCAAAATTAAACCCTATGTCTTTTAAATAAGGTAAAATTTTGGGACGTGTATTATTCAGAAATGAGTCGCTTTAATTCTAAAGGTGCGAATTGTGCTGTCAGTTTCCGTGCGACGGCGCTTCTGTCAAAATGCCATACTGCACTGTGAAAACATGTAAAAATTATAGTAGCAAAGCCAAAAGAAAGGATGGAATATCGTATTTTCAGTAACTAATCTATTGCGTTATAATTCAGAAGTAATTAATTGCTCAGTCTTTCATTTATATTCGAATTAAATTACCATATCAATGATTGAAAGATTCAGAACAAAAAACAATAGAGCCGCTTGGATGTTAATTTTATATTCATGCAAATTCTTATTATTATTGCTGAGATGGTACAAACGATATTTGCCACTTGTCGATTGACGTTTGTAGTGACGAGGTTAAGGTGTGTTGATTTACGTATCTACCGATTATCAACTAAGGGTGGCAGGTTATTGCAATCGATTACAGTGACGATTTTAAAAAATATTTTTATCTGAGTTACGACGATGAACCTCGTGCAGGTTCCGCCCGGATTGGTACCATAATCTGATATTGTTTCAGTCAGAAATCTATGCTTTGAAAATTCAAAATTCGCTTTTTAGTGAATCTGGTTGTTTATCTAAGTTACACGCCTAATGTCAATTGCTCACAACCCTTAACAAAATATTGCTTTTCCCAAGGGACCGTAATTCTTGAGGAGTTCTCCTGGAGTGCGATTTTTGAATCTCACCGGCTGACTAAAGCTCACCAAACTGGCCGTTTTTCATAGAGATTCGGTCATTTTTGTGAGCTTTAGTCACCTGGTAAGATTCAAAAATTGCACCTCTTCACCATCAGCCTCATTTAACCAAATGCATTGCAATGAGCATAAATTGCCTTAGCAACTAGGTATATTAAAATAACCGCGCGTATCGCCACCCGAGAAATACTTTTGAGTGGTTCCGGAGGATGTCTGTATTCACCATCAGTTCCAGTTTTCCGATAGCAAAAGTACAAGTTACTATAAAAAATATCCAAATCGCTACAGGTGTATATTTTTTTAAGATTTCCCTCGATTTCTCCAGGATCCCACCATCAGATGGTGACCTGATGACAATGGAACCAACTTAAAAGTATACCCTTTCCAACAAAACAAGAATTTTTCAAATCGGTCCAGCCGTCTTCGAGTAATCCCGGAACATACTCCTCCTTTTTTTGAAGTCGGTTAAAAAGGGCGCGTTCTTAGTCATGGGGATTCTTTTGGTTCATTTTAATGTTAACTTAATGTTTTGATATCTTATTGATTTTGTCATAAATTAATCGATTTCAACAAATTTACGAAAATGTTATCTGAATCGAAACGAAGAACTTGGTCACTACACTAAGTTTAAGAAAAAAAAGACTTAATATGTAACTGTTTACGTGTTGAGTTGTTAGTATGAAATAGTTTATTATTACGATAGAAATAAATGTAATAAACACTTAATTGCACCTCAAAAGAGCATATACATAGCTTTTAGGTATCTGTGAAGCTCAAAAGTTGTTGAATATTTTATTTATAATTTCAATGGATAATGCACATTTACGTTATATGGGTGTTGTCATGTGTCAAATGATGGGTCTTACATATATACTTCTGTAAATGCCTGATTTTGCTGTTTTCTAGATGCCCCAAATCACGTTTAGTAGAAAATTAGGAATGTTAAAATTAGTAATCAAGAATTTTACCTACCTAATTTTACCTAGCTCAACCGATTTTTTTTGCTTTCATTTTGAAAAATATTCGGAAAATATAACAGAGTCCTAATAAAGTTTTTGGGACTTGTAACATTTGGAATCAATTAGAAAATAAAATTTTGGAACATTAACAGAAATAGGACTAAAGTGTTGTGTTTCAGTAAAGACGAATGGAGTTCATTGCATTGATAAGCTTTATGAAGTATTTTTAAACCCTAATTTCACTTTTTTGCCTTTCTGAAAGCGATTGGAAAAAAATGCTGAAACAGGTGTTTCTTAATTTTAAATAGTAAGTATGGATTCTGAGTTTCATGAGTCTATAATAATCTTTTAATTTTTTCCATTCAAACTTCACCACCCCATATTTCCCCCTTAAATTTTTTTGTAGCCTAAGTTGTATTCTGGATTTATTTGAATAGGCCTTTGAAAATTCCATCAAAATACGTTCAGCGGTTTGTACGTGATACGCGTTCAAACAAACAAACAATTTTTTTTAAAATGGTCTTATCGTGTTCAGTTACTCATTTTAAGTCGCCGTGGGTGGTTCTTTTTTTTTAATCTTCAATGTACAGACTTTTTGTCTTATCGATTTTATTATATGTATAGATAAATTGGGTGCATAAATTTAACTTTTATGTTTGTACATGGTTGTAAATAAAGACATTGCAATTTAAAACTATTTTGATTTTACGGAAATACCACTGGGGACGTGTTAAATAATCGTTTAGTTTACAAAATAAATAATTATAATTTAACATGTTCCCAGTCCAGTGGTACACAAAAAGTATACAATCAGATCTTTAGTGACAAAGTGGCGTAGATACTTAAAGTTAAGCAAAATGCAGGCTGGGTTATTGTCGGAAGTTTGGAAAATGTCCTCTCACCAGCCTCAAAAACCATCATTTCACTCGTGGTCGTGTTGTATCTGAGCTCATGAGCCTCAGCGTATTTTTCAGACATGTGATGCAGTCTCTCCTTGCTATGAAGAAACTTAGCAAAACCATGTTTTATCTCCATAACTGACAATGTTAACTGAAATGGTGGTAAACCGTAAAAAAAAAGTTTGGTCATCCAAAACAAAAGCTATCCAGCTACCAAATTTCGAGTCAGTAGGTGGGTAGTCATTTATGTGTAATAAACAAACAAACATTCATTCTTTCATTTCAATGGTATTTGTGGTGGTTTTTTAATTAGTTTTATGCTTCAAAGTACATTTAATTGTCATTATTTTATTAATAAAATAAAAACTAATAATAGTTTCTACAAGTATCTAAAATTAAAATATTTAATTGTTGAATTAGGAGAACTGCGACTCTATTAGTCTCTGTTCATTGTGACAAGACAACCGCCATTTTAATGCCAATGTTTTTTTTTATAAGTTCAAGCTGCCAGACATATTTTTAAAAATGCAATAATAAAAAAACCTATTTGCGACAAAACTTTATAAATGATAATTTTATACCATTTTAAACAGTATGGCGTCGTAGTAAGGATGAAATTAAAGAAAATATAAAAAGTCAATTAAGAGTGTACATTTTGAACATTGGCATCAACCTATTCTCATTTGTCGGGCCGTTTTTCGGCTGACATTTAGTATGACATTGTACATCCATGCATTATAATATCGTTGACACACATAAATCATTAGTGCTCTGTGTATAGCAGTTGCATAAACTACTATTGTACGCCGAACATTTAATATTGAAATAAATAATTCAGAAAGAAAAAAAATAAGCAACGGGACTAATTAATAATCTACACAGTTCAAAATAAATTAGGCAAACATGACATATGCGTGTAATCGTGAGTTTTTAAAGCTTATCACGCGTTCTTATTCCTACCATTGCATTATGCAGGCGCTTTCTTATATAAACGTAATGTTTTGCTTATTTTTCATTAGTTTTAAACGGTCATCTGTACCGATCACAGTTAGAAGAAACTTTGCAAAATGGACTTGGTAATGTTATCGGCCATTGTAGCCATAATTGGTTCACTTTACTACTACTTCACAAGGACATTCAATTACTGGAAGGACCGAAATGTGGTTGGTCCTAAGCCAATACCGCTTTTTGGAAATATATTTAAATCTGCTATGCGTTATTCTCAAATCGGGGAAGTAATGAGGCAAATCTACAGTGCCTACCCTAACGAGAAAGTAGTAGGAGTGTTCAGGATGACTACTCCAAATCTGTTAATTCGGGATCTCGACATTATAAAACACATTATGATCAAGGACTTCGATAACTTCGTAGACCGAGGAATAGAGTTCAGCAAAGAAGGGTTGGGTAAAAATCTATTCCACGCCGATGGAGACACGTGGCGTGTTCTGAGAAATCGTTTTTCACCAATGTTCACTAACCAGAAACTAAAGAATATGATGCACTTGATTACCGACCGAGCTGATACGTTCACTGACTACCTCCATGAGATCACTGCGAAGAATCCGGAGCAGCTCATACACACACTTGTGCAGAAGTACACCATGTCTACAATTTCGGCTTGCGCTTTTGGTCTTGACATTGACACTTTCCGCGAAGATAATGAAACATTAAAAAAAATAGACAGAGATATATTTACTCTCAATTATGGCACCGAATTGGACATGATGTTTCCTGGGATACTTAAAGTTTTAAACATGTCCATATTTCCGGAATCCGTTAAAATTTTCTTTAGAGATATCGTCAAACAAGTAATAACTGAAAGAAAAGGACAGCCAACAAATAGAAAGGATTTCATGGACTTGATTTTGGAAATGAGGAACAAACAGGAACTTCAAGCCATCAAACGGTTCGTTGATGAAAAAGAAAGAGGTTTAGAAATAACTGACAGCATTATTGAAGCTCAAGCATTCCTTTTTTACGCAGCTGGCTATGAGACCAGTGCTTCCACTTTAGGCTTTTTGTTTTATCAACTTGCATTGGAAACTGAAATACAGAACAAACTCAGAGCGGAAATTGATGAGTATCTCCAAAAAAACGATAATAAAATAACATTGGAAACCTTACTGAAGGATCTGCCATATCTGGAGCAAGTGTTTGATGAAACTCTTCGAATGTATCCAGTTGTCGATATTTTACAAAGAAGTGCGCTAGAAGAGTACGTGTTGCCCGGGACAAATGTGAAAGTTGCTAAAAACCAACTGGTGCTTCTATCTGCACTTGGGATCCACCACGACGAGAAGCATTATCCGAACCCTAGCAAGTTTGATCCTGATCGGTTTACACCAGACAAAGTGACTGCCAGACACCCTTGCGCTTATGTGCCCTTCGGGGTTGGACCTCGACATTGTATCGGTAAGTAAACAAATAGAATAGAATAGAATAGAAAAGCTTTATTCCACATAATAGTATACATACACAAAAAAGGGCTTAAAGTTAACGCTAAGTGCTTATAAGTATAGAAAACGTACAAACGGAGTCCACTCAGCATATGTCGAGTCACCCAGGGTGGCACGACGCTGATATTACGTGGAAATCATGTGATTATACCAACTCTAGATAAGAAAATGAAAATAAAGAAATAATTTAATTAAGTAGCGATACTTAATTGAAATCACCACTCATTTTACAAGTTATAAAACGCATGGTGATTTTAATGATCGATTTATAAATTATAACACGTAACTTATTATAAGCATTCTTATGGGTTGGTTTTAATTCTAACTACTGTTTATTAGTGGTCAACGAAAGAGGTAAATTCAATATCATAATTTTACACTTAATGAGACTTGTAAACACAAAAATCTGCATCGTACTTATTGTTGAAAAGGTACCTATTGCCTATTCAGTGTATTTTTTTTACGATAACTCGGTGTGTATCATATTTGCATTTTTGTATCATAAAATTCGAAGCATGACTTTCTTATCTTATCCAGAGATAGAAATCAATTAAGGTCGTTCAATGTAGAGATTTCACACTTTCCAATACGGTGTAAAAGTAACAAACCTTAACATTTCTTGATTGGATATGAATTTGTGATACAATTATTAAACAGAAAACTAAAGATATCATGTTCCGAACGTATGACTAAATATTAAAGTTGATTTTTAATTTTTCCAGGTATGCGGTTCGCACAAGTGCAGTCTCGGATTTGCGTGATCAGGTTGCTGTCCAAGTTCAGACTTGAGCCCAGCAAGAACACGGTCCGCTCTTTCCAGTTTGACCCCTACCGCTTAGTCTTGAGCCCTCTTGAAAGTTTCTATGTGAACATTTTTCCACGAAATGACCTGTGATGGATAATTGACCTGCAAATCATTCTGCACTCCTTCTAAACTTACCTTTGAACCTAATTACGACATCGTAATCTTTATTTCAGGTGTTTGATAATAACCTCAAGGTTAATTTACCTCGTTGTAATAAAATGCATTTTTCGCTAAGACATGACATTTCATTAAAGTTGTTTGTCTTGATTTACTTCACGATAAAATTAATGATAGCTCAATACATGTATGTAATTTCGGTTAAGTTCCCCGCTACAGCTAAAAACCAAGAGCCAAGGTACGAGTATAAGAAAAATTATCACGACAAACTGGAACAAATTACCTTGCTACTCCGCCCGCTTTTGGTTTCGCGGAGTAGCAAGGTAATTTGTTCCAGTTTGTTGATAAGACCCCCGCAAAGTAACGCCTGAATCTATTAATTATTTAAAATTATCACGGCTAAAACGGCTAAGTCGCACAGGCGCACGGAGCGGGTGCACGCCTGTAGAAAAATAGAATGTGAGCGTCCGCTAACTCGTGCGGGTGCGGGTACAAGCTCATACTATTTCTTCGATAGACGCGCACCCGCTCCGCACCTAATACCTGTCCTGCCAAATCTGGGATAATGATTAAAGTCTGGATAAAGCAATGGGAAAAAGAGCTAGCAATATGAATGACTTGACAACAAACAGGAACAAATTATCTTGCTACTCCGTGAAACCCAACTGTCTTGCTCTTTGCGGAGTAGCAAGGCAATTTGTTGCAGTTTGTGGATATGGACCTCCGCAAAGTAACGCCTGAACCTATTAATTAATGCTTTGACACTTAGAAGTAAGTAAGTATCTTATGTAATACTCGTAATGAGACAATAAAATGATGCAAATTTTAATTTCATTGTTTTGTGTTCAATCTGAATACTCATAAGGTTATGGTGGTTTGTTACGGTTGTTTGGTTACGTCCTTGATACTCGTAGGACATTGTTTTTACGAGTATCGTTGTCTGTCAACAATATAGATATAAAAAATACAAGTGCTTACTGACTAAAAGTTTATTAAATTTTAAGATATTTACAAATCATTCTAAGCTATCTAATCTGCAGTTTATAATTTTATTGAAACATCCACATATTTCCATTCATGCATATCATTAACCCGTTGTCTAGACTATACTTATTCTTTAATACAATTAAAAAATCTTGCAAGAGTATGTTACATACAACCATTTTTGTTCAGGTTAATAAAACCGCTTTTACACTATGTAGTAAAAATGTACATTTAATTATGACACCATGTGTATTTTTCTTTATTTTAATTATTTTCGCCACTGCTCTTTGGCTTTATTACAATAATTTGTAAAATAACTGAAAACACCTTGTTTGATTGTGGAATGTACTCACATGTTGTTGCATTGCATGCATTATTTACAGTTATTTTAAAATCACTCTCACACAACTATATCAAGTAATTCTCTTCCACTATTCAAATCGCAAAACGAACCCCCAATTAATGTATTTTTTATCCCAAAAAATCATTTAATCAGGTTCTTCGACATTCCCAAGAATAGAATACAAGAATCATGAAGGCATGAAGTCACAAGTCACTTACAATAGTCCAAAAAGTATAATCAGTTAATGACACAACTCTGATAGCGCTTCTTGAAGTTTCCAAACCCACTGTCGGGCACCAGTGGAATTTGAAATAACGACTAATACATAAAAAGTAGAAAACAAAACGCTAAAAGCTTTGTGTTAAAACAAATTGATATAAAATTACTAGAGTAATTGAAATCATAAAACTTACAACGTTTTGACGATGCTTCAAAAGGTTGCATGCAAAATTATTTTGATTAAGATCGCTTTTAAAACATCGTCAAATAATTGTTAGAAAAAATAGATGGCAAAATGAGAGTTCCAACCATTGCAAGCTTAAAAAGAAAATATAGAATAAGAATAAAGACGTTTAAAAGTTAAAAGTGAAACACTGAAATTCAAACAAGGCACAAAACCGGCGTCTCTCCTATAAGAACAGTGGAAGAAATCTTATTTACCATACGAAGTTAAAACAACTAAACCTAATAATTCAGTGAATACATTTTACAAAACAAAAGTACAGCTCTGGAGACGTTCAACGTCCTAAAGTTGCTGATACTTAAATTAAATTATAAAAAAATATATTTGAAATGTGTTTCAAACACGACACCACTCATGAAACATTTGATGTTCCGGGCCTTATAATAACTTAAAAAATTAAACATCCTTGAATTTGCTGAGGTCCATTGTTGGAATTATTGGGCTGTCGCATGGCACCGGTTCGTTTCTAAAAAAAAACCATTATTATAAAAAAAAAACACATTAGTAAGAAATGAAAATGGAACTACTTGTTTGAGGCCTAGGACCCATAATTATTATAATTAGCTACAAAGGAACAAAGTTATTGATAAATCAAAATCACACTATTAACAAAGCTTGAAACATAAAAAAAATAACTAAGTACTAAAGGTTCCAGATAACCAAAAAGGCTGACCAGCTATCAGAGGCGTAGTATATATGTATAGCTGTCCAACTCTGCCAGCCTTTTGGCCACCATGAGCAGTGACCGTGATTTAGGCAATTTTTTTATCTATTTCTAATTTTAATTTAATCTTTTTTTATTTTATCTTATAATTATGTATATTGTCTTACTATGGGCCTTATAAGAAAGCTCAAAGTCACGCAACGAGCTATGGAGAGGGCTATGCTTGGAGTTTCTCTGCGTGATCGAATCAGAAATGAGGAGATCCGCAGACGAACGAAAGTAACCGACATAGCTCAGCGGATTAGCAAGTTGAAGTGGCAGTGGGCAGGGCACATAGCACGGAGAACTGATGGCCGATGGGGTCGGAAAGTTCTCGAATAGCGGCCGCGTATTGGCAAGCGCAGCGTAGGACGACCAGCCACAAGATGGTCCGATGACCTCATACAGGTGGCAGGAAGGCGCTGGTTGCATGCTGCTTCCAACCGGCCACTTTGGAAATCCATGGAGGAGGCCTATGTCCAACAGTGGACTTCTTGTGGCTGAGATGATGATGATGATGTATATTCGCTAAGCAGCAGTGCTTGCACTGTTAAGTTCCGGCGTAAAGAGCAAGACAGCCCGTGACATTACTGGCACAAGAGGTATTCCATCCTAGCCCTCTGGGTTGGCAACGCATCTCAATCTCCTTGGTGTTGCGGGTGTCTATGGGCGGGGGTGATGACGTACCATCAGGTGACCCATTTGTTCGTTTGCCTTCCTATTTGATAAAAGAAAAACTGTTAAACTAATTCTTACCCTGGTAGATCTGCTCTCAAGAAAGCACTGGGCGGCTGCGAGAAAAGCTCAATTCCATCTTTATTGTCGCAGATAATTCTGGACAAGGTCACCTTCTTTATTTCTGCCAGCTGGCCTGTAAAAATGAATTCTATATCAGCCAGCCAGACTTTTTAAAGCCCTTTGTGTAACCTTTTCATAATTAATGTGATCGTGGCACATAACATGTCTCTTCGCAGTCCCTTGCATAATTAATAATGATTTTTAATGAAATTATTTACGCAATACGATTTAATGTCTCAAAAAAACCTTCACTTCATTTTACATTTAAGTAAATTGACCACTGAGTTAGTATATAATAATATCTATGAGTACTTTATCTAAATGGTAGAAATCCTTGGCTGGATAGAAATGATTCCTTGTTAATATACTTAAAGGTATCAGAAGCATTATAATACGTAAGCGAAAAAACATACTAGTCGTATTGAGATCCTTCTCTTATTTCAAAGCCGACTTCATACAAGCGGCTTCTCGGCCTCGCTCTTGTGTGTAGACAGCGATTCATACCTTTATTTTCCACCTTTGGGGATGAACAATTCCTCCAAATTCAAAAGGGGACAAACCTTGAGTATGACCAGTTCTATTCAGAAAACAATCATAGAAATCAGTTTATGAAAGGTAAAGATATCGCGTAACACACAAAACAAAAACAGTTTAATTGAGAATCTCCTCAGTTTTTGAAGTCTGAAAAAAATGGTTTTACACCGGCTCCCTGCCGCGCGACTCCAACCGTCATACTCCGTCATTAATGTAACTCCCTCTGCCCCCAACCCCTCCTGCCGCGGGCGTCTCGTCAATTAAGAAAAGGCATTATAATCCGACTTACTTGGAGTAAAAACTCCAGGATTAACGTCAGGGCCGTGCTCATAGAAATAGCGGTCTCCCTTCTTCATCTTGGAGAACTGGTCTGCGATTATGTTGGCGAAGGTGGCTCCCACGATGCCTCCTTCTACTGGTTCTTCTAGTAGACCACCAATCCAGAGGTCAATGTCCTCAGGACTGTTGTAGACAGACGACAAGCGCTGAGCGGCCTAGAAAATATTTTTATATCATAATAATTAAAATTGAAGTCGGTTGCGTGAAACGTCTGCTTTAGGTTTCCAAAGTCAACCTAGCATCTATTTGTATTACTAAGCAATCGTAGCAGCCCGTATAGGCAAAGCAACGAGAGTTGAGGCGAAGTTTAGTGACACTCGTTAGATTAAGTCGAATCGATTGACTTAAGTATTATTACAATCGGCCCACGCAGCTGGACTCTAGAGCGGCTCAGAGGAACAAACATACATACAAACATACATAGGCTGATAATCACATTAACCTTCTTTGCGTCGCGCAGTCGGGTTAATTCATCTTTTCTTTTGACTTTTCGTAGTCTGGTAAACAGGATGAAAGTAGAGTGATGTTATTATTCAAAGGAAACGTACACTAGGGGGATACTGTCCGAAGTCGCCGTATGGTTGGAGCCCGATGAGTCTTCTGTAGTGGTTGTAGCCGCGGACGCCGTAGTCGCGCGCGCGCTGCACGTTGATGGCGGCCAAATCCAGGCCGAATGGGTTGCCGCCATGGAAGAGGTAGCGGGTCAACTGAAAAGCAAACAAGTCAAGTATTTTTAAAAAGAACCCTCCAGGCTTCAGGGTGTTAAATATAAATACATATATATAAAAATATAACTGCGTGGAATATGGTAAGATGGGTTTCATGATGACGTACGTGGTGGTTGGTGATTCTTGTGAAGTTAATAGACAAAATATTTTCCAGAAAGTATTATGAACGCTATCCATTTTTCAAATAACTAACAGTTCGCAACAACAGTTTCATGATCATGCTACTGCAATAATTTGCACAGTTTTTTCACTGTTTGTTTAATCCACATAGATGGGTCCCTGTCTTTATTTTCTCTTATTTCTAAAATGACACATTATGTGTCTCAAAGAAATAGGGCCAAGACTTGTTTGACTGAAATAGTATAATAGTGTGCTCTACACGAGATTTCTCGGTACTAAGGGCCGCTAGTCCTGGTCCCACCACATAGTAAACATTTTGGACACTCCTGCTTCGGAGTATACCCACCGACTCTGTGACGAAGGGATCAACAGCCTGCATGGGCTGCCACGCTAGACCGGTGAGCGCGCGGTCCAGGAAGTGGCGCAGACGCAACCGCGACGGCTGGAACATGATTTCAGGCAGCGAGATCGATTCGTATACGGTGCCGGTCGATGGACTGGGTACCCTGAGAAGAAAAGCCTGTATTAAGTTTATACTCAACATAAATTTAAGTGATTATACATATGTACCTAATATTCCAGGATTTATATAAAACAAACCTGGACTAATGTATAGGGTTCTAAACGATCCTGAAGACTTAACAGTTTCAGAAAAAAGGCGTCATGCCAAATAATCAGTTTGTTAAATGAATCATTTTGCGAAACATTTTTTTATGAAATGATTAGTAACGTATACAGTTGCCGGTCTTATGATCACTTACATTAATTTTCCATCGACAATGGAATGCCCGAATCTCATAGCGGCTGTGGAGAATTCTGTGCTGAGCGCCGGATTGACGTGAGGGTCGTAAGATGAGGAGTATCCTGGAGCCGGGGTCAGCCCGAAGGCCTGCACCAGTCTTGGACCTAATGAGAACATATTACTTAGCTTTAATGACTGTCGTATTTATTATCTGATAGAAGAAGGCATGGGCTGCGGGGGACTTGGCAAGGACTGATCCTGCTCTGCTAACATTCTGAAACTGTAGTACGTAACCTTAAAATGAAAAATGAATGAAAATGATAAATTTATTTTGCAAGTACGCCATGTAGGCTCTGATATTTACATGTCTGAATCTACTAGCGCTTCGGAAAATGGAAGAATCTGCTGAGAAGAAACGCCGTAAGGAATTCAACAGTTTATCTTTTTTTTTCTCTTTTCAAAACAAGATAACAGAGCAATATAAAAAATCGACATCTGCATAGAGTCGAGTGGCCATCTTTTTGATCTGTCTGTATATGTTTTTCTGAAGCAGTTCATTCTTCATTTAGAATAAATAAAACACTAATTTTGGTGATTAAAAAACGCCAATAACAAATTATGTTCTTACCATTTCTACTGCTATTTCTTGTTAGCTGAAGTAAATTGTCATTGATATACCTGTCATTTTAATCTAGCTCATTGCAAATGTCAGTTTTAGGACCCAATAAAAGTTTACTCTCCAAACTTTTGTTACCGTAGACCCCTAAGGAAGCATCCTCATATTTGTTTTTACTATTTTATATTTTTTCTTTATTCAAAAATGGATCAGTTTCGATCGTCATATGTTTTCCAAACGAAACTTGCCCTTTAGAAAAATTGAGACTTTCAGCTTTTGAATAAATAGAAAATAATGTCTAGTAAATATTCTTAAAAATGCTTTCAAAAAGTTAGATATGGCGAGAATCACGAGTCATTGATGTATGTGTCAATGGAAAAAATAATAGACCGCTTGTTAGCGGTCGATAAGATGTTTCTAATGGGGGCCCAAATAATTTCGCTGACATGGACACTTTGGAAGTTGAAATCGACCCTTGTGGGTCAATATAGACCTATGGAGATGACTGACCTAAAAGCATCGGCAGCCACTCGTTGTAGATGATATGCTGGAACTCCGCCTGGAGGATCCGTCTGGTTTCCAAAAATATGGTGTCCTCGTCCCAGTTTGGATTCAACCTTGTCAGGGCCTGCGCTACACGGTTATGTTCTCGAGTAAAGATCGTGTGAAGAACGGTGAGAGAGATGACCTGATTACCATGGTTATCACCTAGAAAAAATAGAATACCTATAATATAGTAGATGAAGATCCAACCCACGTTTTTAATGTGTTGCTAGAAGTAGCACAGTTTTTGCGGGTGGTAGGACCTTGTGCAAGGTCCGTCCGGATCGCTACCACCGTCTTGCTCGCTAATCCTGCCGCTAAGCAGCAGTGCTTGCACTGTTGTGTTCCGGCGTGGAGAGCAAGACAGCCGGTGTAATTACTGGCACAAGAGGTATTCCATCTTAGCCCTCTGGGTTGGCAACGCATCTGCACTCTCTTTGTTGTTGCAGGTGTCTATAGGCGGTGGTGATCACTTACCATCAGGTGACCTACTTGCTTGTTTGCCTTCCTATGTTGTATAAAAAAAAAAACAGTAAAAACGTGGGTTTTTTTAAGAGTGGAAAACAAACATGCGAGTAATTTATTGGGAAATGATGACCGCCACCCATAAGGACCAGTGAACCCTAGAGAATTGGTTAGCTGGAGCACGTCTGTGTTCGCTGGGAGTATAGTAAGTACTACTTCGGGCGAACCGGTTTATTTTGTACTGCAACCAACAATTTGCTACAGTCAACTGCAGTGTGGCTTTATGTGGTATAAGTGTATATACAAACGCTTTTTTATGTTTACCTGATTCAAAGCAAGCGGCCCCCTCATTCGTCGTAAGGCACTCTTGTCTCTCAGTAAGAGGCGGAAGGTCTCTTCCGTAGTCGTTGAAGGTTTTGAGCAAACCTCCTGGACCTCTTAGTTCCTCGGGTTTCTTCAATGAATTGCCATAAAGCTGGGATAAGTCGGCATAGTGAGTAGCACCATTCATCTGTGGAAGAAAAATTCAGTCACGGAATGTAAGAGTATGTGAACACTACAGTTTTTGGCTGGAAGATTTTTGAAGGAATCCCCGGTGCACGCGGTGAGCAAGCAACGTAGTGACTTCTCGACTACTCCGAGAACTTAAAAGCTTCTGAGGATCTCTCATACAGAGGGGAAACATGTGTCATGTGGTATTTTGGTAATGGTGGTTATGGTTATAGTGGCGTTTGTTTAGTTTTTTTTATGTGGATGGTCGGAAAATTAACGTTGCATAATTACAAGTATTTAACACAAGCGCTGCTATTTTGCACGAGTTTCTAGCACCGGATTCCCGAATAATACCAATATAGATTTCCGTAAAGTGCCACCTGAATCTTTAAATCGTTTACTTATATACAGATAAAATAATTTCATTACTCACTGACTGACAAGAAATGAAGTTAAGAACAATTGTTTCTTAAGGGATGTAGAGGTGCTAAGAAAGAATTTCTGAAAATTCCACCATTAAGAGGGTTCAAAATGGGGTGGAAGTTACGATGTACTTAAATCAAAACTTAGGCGAACGAAGTCAGCGGGCAAAGCTAGTTGCTGAATATTTCTTCCATTCGAAACTGGATGTCACTAGACAGCTTACGGTAAGCTATATCTCGATAAGCCTTACCTGTTTGGCATACCCCACGGCACAGTCACTGGCTGGTGCTATCTGAGCCCTGACGAAGTTGAGGCAGGTGTGGCGGAAAGTCGCATAGAAAGGGTCCTCGGGACCCGTAGCGATGGGCGCACAGCCCCAGTGCTGCAGCTCCTCGGGCAGGGGAGCCTCGCCGTCGCCTGCGCAGCAGGAAATCGCGCTACCGTTGCCTGCGTTTTAAGTGATGTATATAACCTTTATTAAATAAAAAATGAGGACGAAAGTAAGTCAATTGATAAAGTGTTGGTAGGAAACAATGTAGACGTCGGTCTTGTGAGGATCACGATGGATCCCATCTGTGAGGTGATTTTCATACGAAAGTGACTGTCAAATACTTTGGAAATCTGTCATTTTTTGGCGTATGCCGAATGTGAGATTAATCTCGTATAAACCGAGAATTGGGCTACAGCACAACTCCTTGTGGAAGGCTTTTGATTGGATTAGACTCATTTATAATTTATTGGAAATGAAGTCATTATATAAGAAATTTACATTAAGGTCGTCAAAGAAAAGGGTAAACAAAATAATTAAACATAATATTATAAATTATCTCAATATAAGTCTAGAAAATTCCAATAAAACTAAACAGCAAAATATTAATTATGGCTAGCATTGGGACGTCTTCCACCCAAGTAACAATTTAAAGTCATGTAATAGTTTAGTAAACGTATTTTATATACTTTTGGTCGTAAAAACTAGATAATATAGACGTAATTATGACGTTTATAAAACGCAAAAAGGGCCCCAATTATACGACTTACATGATTGTATAATGGTTGTATAAAAGTCGCAAGGTAAATATTTATATCATTTAGAAGTCTTATGAACGTTACAGAATCGCACATTTTGGTCGTATAGTGATCGCAATATAACTCCAAAATGACTAATCACGTTATATTATGGTCGAATAGGCGTCTTTGAAAGTCCAAAAAGTCATATTTACGTCAAGCAACAGCGTCTAAGACTACAAGTTTTTTTGTTCGATATTGTTTTTGGACATGCAGTTTGTATTAAGTGAAAAATAAATGTTCCATTATTGAAATTCCTTAACTTGCTTATCTACTGTACCTGCTATCTGTCTCACATAGCGTTTAGTTCGACTGGGAACTTAAGTTTTACGATAGAATACCTACGTAAATACTGTTAATATTTCAATGCCCCCTGGTAATTCTGTGTTTTTAATATCATGTTTTAATTATTAATAATTATGTTTTCTTCTAAAAGTGTTAGCCATATTTTTTTATCATCACACTGACCTCTATACGATGTTGTAAAGACGTCCAGTCGTCTAAAGGTTTTTTCATGACCATGAAATTCTCCATTGCAGTAGATATTAGGGTTCTTCAAGGGGCAAAAAAACCCTTTTTATATAATCCAATGATCATTCTTTATTAGAACGTCATGCCTGTCATTTTTCAGTTAAGGGTTTAAAACGGTGCATCAGCAAGTAATAAAACGTTAAATGGGGTTAATAAAAAAAACATTTATTCAGGTTTTAAATTCATATATTTATTTTCTTTTTAATATTAAAAACGAAAAATATATACCTATTAAGAATTTTAAAACTGGAATTATATTTTTTCGATTGCTCATCGATTACACTAAATTTTTTTTAATAGAACTTGTACTGTAAAACGCACACAAGCCAAAACTCTGCATAAAAATACAAATCTCCTATACAAATTTATGGCAAATGTCGTTCCAAAAACGTCAGTAAATCAATGAAGCATTTTGAGTTGAGCTGCTTAAAGGCCATTTCCAAACAATGATATCTACATATTGATATGGACATTACAAAAAATTCATAAGCAATGAAAAATAAGTTCTTGAAAGCAGTTTCAGTTGAATTACTCCATAAAATCTGCAAGATCCCTGATAGCACGATTTAGAGAGTAAGTGATGTCTGTTAATCCCCGCGTTTTTCGGTACCGAAATAATTTCGGTTAAGTAGTAGTAGTAAAATAAAGGTACAACGATAAATATACCGTTTTTAGACCGGTAGCATAACAGTGTTACTTAACCGTATTCGCTCTACTTTTAATTCCAGGAATTATCGTAATGTTATACCGATAGCGTAACCACCTTAAGTGCTTTCAAAGCCTGATAATAATTGAATTTTAGTGCTATGGAGATGACCATTCTGTATGCCTTAATATTTCTGATGCTGACGTATGTACCTAACAAACAATGAAAACCGAATGATATTTCTTAACATAACATTATTACAAAGTATAATACGGAACCCTGTTCTTTTCCATGAGACTCTTCTCCGTCACTGGGTGATGTAAATGTTGGCGTATTCTTCAATGACTGAAAAGTTTTATTTACTTTCCTTTTGAAAGCCCCACTGCGTTTTATTTTTCTCCACGATTTTATTGCTTAAATTTTTCGTTACTAGCATTAAATTTAAAGTAAATATCGATGATACGTTGTATAAAAGTCAAGGCTCGACTCAAATCCGACATGATGTTTAGTTAAAGTTAGAACTTGACATTTACTGGACACAATATGGCATAAAAGTCATATTGCAGTCACAAGCAAACAACTTAGTCGACTAAAGGTCTAAAATGAACTACTATGTAACAAAATAATGATCGTTTTATAAAGGTATGTGAACCAACGTGTATGAAACTTTTACATTATATAAACGTCATATAAATGTTTTCAAATGTCCGTTAATGTCAGTGGAAAACGTTTATACAACTGTAACGCTTATACGACAATAGCGTTGTCGAATAAACGTTTCAGCTAAAACCATTAAACAACGTCGTATAGTTTGGTTTTGTAGACGTTTTCTAGACCAATATAATATAACTTAAACGTCGCACGACTAAAACGTTTCATTGATGACCTCTAAATGACGTAGTCGTTGTCTTATTACTATTATAAGACCGCTACTCGACTTAATGTCGTATAATTCGAGATTTATATGACGTTTTTGTTACTTGGGCAGCTGATATGATAATGATGACAAATACTTTTACGGGTCATTCAACAAAAATAACCTGAATAGTTGACAAACAAAAACACAAATACAAAGCTACTTAGGAGTTACCAAATCCGAAACTGGTGTTAAGTAGTGCCTATATTTGCCGCATTAAGCTTGATGCCGTTATAACGTAACTTCAAACCGTGGCGCCGAAATTATTTTATTGTAGGGTAAACAGCCTTATTGCCGGCACATCGCCAATAATAGGCACGTTCATTCTTATTTCAAGGCAACAGCCGTAACAATCCTACAAAGATTAGGAGTCAATAGAAAGGATATTACCCAACTAAGTTCAAGTTGACACGCGCCCATTTCTTACCGCACAACCATGTATTTCCCTACACATTTTGAATGTCTTACCTAATGTAAATACGACGCCTGCGCTTATGTCATGAGCTATAAACTGGCCGAACTGCATGAACATAAGATTGTGGGTGGCGCTGAGGTGGGTGGCATCCAAGAGTAGACTGTGGCTGACCAGCCTTGCGCTTGGGAGTGGCAGGCCGGTGCTCGAGACCCTCAAACCCCAGATTCCTGTGGAAAATTCTTCTATAACATTGTCTTTGTGAACCAATTAGGTTTTCGTTATCTAGAAATCAAGATTGCAGAATCTACAACTCCTTTTTTAGAAAGTAAAAAGGAAAACAAGCAGGTTACCTGATGGTAAGTGAGTACCACTGCCCAAAGACACTCGCATGACCAAGGCGATTGCAGATGCGTTATTAAGAGAGCATTATACAGCCTATGAAGATACAGAAAATTTGCTTGTTGTGTTAAAGTAATTTATAGTTGTATTTTATTATAAGTTTTTATACATTGTTAATTTTAGGTATTTAAATTTAAAAAACCAAAATGTTTACTGATGCGCCACCAGTATGGAATGTGTATTTATAAGATTTTGTATGATTTTGTTAGCTCTTCTAGCCTGAAACACAGGATCTCCTAGTTCAGGCAAACGTGTTACATAGATTGTACTTAAGTAAGTTTCTGTATTAATTATGTTTTCATGTAATTTAAAGTTTTTATGAATAAATTATCTTATCTTATCTTATCTTATCTTATCTTATTAGATTAAATACTTCTTGTGCCAGTAATGCTGTGGTCTCTATGATTGAACTAAACACTCATACTGCTACTTGGTGAATAATCGGGCAACAATTGTTATTAGAATTTTGAAGAAAGGGAAGACAATTAGATTCAACATTAAAGCTTGTCAAATTGAGAGAGTTGAGAGAATAGGCGGTTTGAAAACACAAATTGATTCGACACCCACCAATCCTTCTAAATTCTGTCAACAAGTTGGTGCTGACAATGACGGACTCGCTCTACTTCATAGTGACATACAAAGACTTTCATGTATGCACTAGACTGTATACAGAGACATTGTCAGACTGTGTACGGCACATAGTCCGCAACTCAACATGGCCTCGCGGCTTTAAAGAACGACCACTGTCCTGCGGAAATGCTGTATTATTGAAAAATTTAAAATTTTGGTGAAGTGTGATAAATAAAGACGTCTGATCTTACGTTTGCGCACAAAAGTTGCGGCGATGTACCGTAACTCAGTGTGATTGTTTATATTCCGTACAATGACTCCAGTGGATATATATGGGAGTCTTTGGTGACATAAATAAATCTTACCATCGCTATATTCCGGAGGCAGGAGCCTCTCGTAGCCAGTGTGGACGGCGCCCCAGGTCGGGTCGTCGGGGTTGTTGCACTCCCCCTCGATGCTCCGGTAGCGGCTGGGGGGCGAGGGGCACGAGGGTGGAGGGGGGCAGAATGGAGCTGAAGAGAAAACGGTACATTAAAATTTATACACCACTCACCCCGGCTTCACACTGGTGTAATTAGCTAAAGAAAACTTAATTTGAATGTAAGTACAGAATAAAAATCTTCTGTAATTATTTTTTTTAATTACAGTGATAACCGTATCAAAAATAGTTGGGTAATTTAGAAGAAGTAAGGACTCAAAGATAAGATGAGAACAAATAAAGCCGAATAGCTATATTGTTTAACACTAACCCCCTTATTCATTAAAATTAACTATCTTTTTAAGCTCACAAATAATGTTTTACCCCTTTGATTTGAGGGCAAAAGTCACAATGACCGATAAAGACATAAAACATGTTAACTAACAAACGTTTACGAAGCGTTTATGAATAAGGGGGTATGTTTGTAAAGATACAGAAGAAGAGGACTATAAACTCTTATGGATTACGACACAAAACAGCATTAAAAGGTACAAATTAGACATAAAACATAACTCTAAAAATGTCCACTCTTAACACCAACTTTAAGATCCAGGCAATCGTTAGTAAGAGCGAAAGAAAAGAACAGATAAGTGCAGGAGGTGCAATTACATGGCAATAAAACGGTCTTGAATAACAGACAAATAATAATCATAAATACATTATATATTATCATACATAGTAAATGCAATAGACAAAGTCAGCCATACAAGAATAAGACAGACTAAGAGAGAAAATGCTCGGCGACATGAATGTAGTAACGGCGGAAAAGCACAGTCATGTTGTCGTCAAAACTGACTTGTTGTTTACCCTTAGTATCCCAAGGTTCGTATCGCAAGGCAAGTTACTTTTTAAAACAGCAAAATCACACCGTATTTACACACCAATAAGATTACAGTCCAATCTGTTAGCAAACAGTGCATTACGCTATCTTTGTATTTGTATTCTAATTACAAAGTAAATATAGTGATGTTTGCAGGGTATTTACTGCCATAGTTTTATAATAACAGAATAATAGCAAACGGATGCAATGCGGAATAATAAAGGCTTAAGAAAACAAGTTCATAAGGCTGAAGTTGCATGGTTCGAATCCGTATCCGAAATGGAGTACATTGCGGGGCTTGATGGATCAATCGATCACATTATGCGTCGGGAGGCCGCAATATAATGCTACAAGAACTGGTACCAGGTAACTTCGACCGAACATGTCAATGGAAGCTCTTTCATTGTAAGAGGGATACATGTGTGGAACAACAGGAGTTATATATGCTAAAGGTGATAATGATGTTGAACTAACAGAACTGTATTTTTCCTAGTCGTAGACTACAAGGATAAATGGAAAAGCTGATTGGTATTCAATGTTTTTCCTAATGTATTTAAGTACTACGGAGAGGAGAAGAACTAAGTACAAAGTGTCAAGACATGACGTTGAAATTATTTTTTTCAGAACCGCAATGACGCAGTAAACTGAAACGTTGATATTATGTTAGCCTGTCGCTATGAAGATTTGTTTCGAAGCTTTTATGTTTACACATTATTATCCAAGCTTCAATTGAAATCATTATAACATGCCTATTCTCTCCCTCGACGCTGTGGCGGTGGGATAAGATCAAAAGAAGAAAGACCATAATTGCTTACCATCAGCGTGATCCGTAAGTCCCAAAGCCAGCTCATCTTCAGAGATGGCCTGCCGCGCTTTCAAGTCCTGCGCTGCGAATAGGTTCAGCAGGCCCCCGATGCCTAGTTTCTCAGCTCGCTGGTCGTACGTCATCACAGACTGAAATGGTAGTCAATAAATTAAACCAACGTTCCAATTTACTTAGCATCTTTACTAAAGAAGTCTTTAAATTACTGCTGATAGTTTTCAATGAACTAGCATTTTTTAAAGGTCTAGTTAAATTAAAAGTAAGGGTGATTCTGAAAGAAAACATACCAACAATGTATTCCAACCAAATTGAAGTTATTAGCCTGGTTTGGCAATCCACGAGGCATAGTTTTAAATTTTCCTCTTGTATGAATTTTTCAAGTTTTCAACTTCACACTATTACCGATGATATTGTTTATTTAACCCTTACCAAATGGTGAGCGAAACTTGGTGCACTGCTGTTGACTAGCGCGCGTTGGTCCTTCAACAATTTCATAGCTTTGCTGAGCCACTCTGCTAGCTTCTGCCGGGATGCGTGGTGTGCTGTCTTGATATCTTCAGCAGGCAAGGGAGCTGCAGCACGGGCCTTTAGATCGGCTTCAGCTGGGTGAAGTTAAAATACACAACATTTAAAAAAAAATAAGTCCTTTGCTTTACACAATTTAACTCTCACGATGCTAGTAAAGGTAATTTTTATATCAACAAAAAACAACATCTGAAGATAACTTTAGACATATTAAATACTGAATAAGCATTTGGTCAAACTAGCATAGCAAGTCATCCTTACCGCCACAATTTTTAGGATGAAGTTGGGACAGGCCCGCATCCTGCTAAACATCGGAGTAGTCCTTTGCGCACATTGGCATAAAAGACATAAGTTGAGAACGCTATTTAATAAGCGCGACAAATGCTACAAGTTAACATAGTTCTCACCTTACTATGGAAAAATTACATTAATAATTATGTCGAAAAGTCGCTCCTGTAAGGTTCATTAAACAGGGATCTAGGTTGCGCAAACATGCCAAACGCATTGCAGGCCCGTGCTACTCGCATAAGTGTCTTGAAGCAGTTATTGCATTATACTCGAAGGAAATGTTAGTTCTCTGTATAAAGTCGGACCAGAGACTTCACATGTAGAAGACTTGACGATACCCACCAGCATGGCGGTTGCCGGTGAAGCAGCACACGCCTACCAGGTCCCGCTGGCCGGCGAGGTGGCAGAGCGGGCTGGTGGCGCCGGGCCGCAGGTGCGCGGGGCACTGCACGCGGGGCACGCAGCGCCCGTGGCGGGGGCACACGTCGCAGGGCCTCTCATGGATGTGCTCGTGTCCTGGATACAAGATCGCCACAGACAATGTATAGGACAGTATCTCAACAAGGCCTTACACATACAGTTAAACGTTTTCCTCCTCCCGTACCGTACCGCACAAACACCTACGACAGAATCTTAGAGGTTTAATTGCGGAGTATCTGTGTGAGTGCGACGTTTTGCAAGTTGTATGGTTTTGTTTTACTTCTCTAGCTATATACCGAACAGACTGACCAATATCGGAACCAATACTGATAAGCATATAGGCTACATTTTATGTGCCCTGATGTCGAACTGTTTTTTACATACAGTTTGATGACGTTCAATGTGTTTTACAAGTAATTCTATTTGTCTTTGCAAAGAACGTTTATGCCACAAAATAAATACTAATTTAACAGACGCTGGTACAAAGGCTCGTTGCACATTTTTAATTAGGTTTTATAGGAATTAACTAAATAATATTGAAATCAGGTTAAGTGGCTTAATATAACCCTACATTAAAGTACAACTCGGTCCTTGCTGCTGGATACCAGCCACTACATTTTTAAACATTATCCACTTTATAACCTCACCTTTTTCACCATGTGAAATTGTCAGCTTCCCAACTTTTTGAGTTACTATCTCATTAGGACAAACCACCACTACGTACAAAGAGACATAAAGAACAAATCTTAATAAATCCATAATGAATAACTGGCCACCAAGAAAAGGAAACTATTCTAAATTCAAACGTAACATAATATGGTGACACGCACTGCATCCGTAGGGCGGTGTAAATGAACGATTCCATTTTTAAAACGGTACGAGTTGAAACAAAAACAAATGAGGGTAGTCCGTATAATAGAATCACCAACGTCGGTAAACGAGCTAAATCTTTCTTTAATACTTTAACACCACGTTCCAGTTTAGATAGGGAAATCAAAAAATACAATAAAACTATATCAGAATAACACTTTTTATTTCAGAATTTTCAAGCGTTTGATAATTTTTATTTATGGAAAATCCTTATTGTATGAAAAATAAATAAAATAAAGTTATTTATTCTCAAGTGTAGATCCATTGAATTGAAAATAAAAATAAATACAAAAAACAGATGTCGAATATAGATACAATCACGTACAAAAGCGAACATCCCTTTGGGCTCTCTTGCAGTTAACCTTGATAATAATTATACTAGATTTTTTTTTCACAAACAATAGGTTAAGGGCCGGGACCGAATTCGTATGCAGCACGGCTCCAGCTCGCTTCGTAGAGCTGCGTTACGTGCACGCAACGCAAGCGATGTGGCATTCTACCATATAATTACATACATTACAACCAGCGTGTGTACGCGCGTGTCTACGGCGCCGTGCTGCGCTGCATACGCATCCGGTATGTCTCGGCCTTAAACTGACAGCTAAGGTTAAGTCTTCGCGTAATACCTGTTTTAAGTTAAAAAAAAGTAATTAAGTCAAACTTATCTAAAACAAAAACAGATTCAAACAAGTCAATTCAAACCACATCAAATTCGATGTCACTAAACAACGTTCATATTGCTGTGCTTACAGGAACCACCTTTGCGTTCCCAGTTGACCATTTTATGGATAGGCTGGTTTCTTATAGCTAATAAAATATTAGAGTTGGAAGACTATTCATCTGTACAAGCTTTGATGTAAAGGGTAAAATTACCCAACGGCGGAATACAATATTAAATAAGAACGACGACGCTATCGAAACACTGAGTGTGTTCAAGTCTCGGGGCATCTTCTTTCTGCAGGCCTCTCTGCATGTTCGTTTGTCGATATGTCTGATACTTCATCCCCAGGCAGAAATACTCCCATGAGACCGCCAGCTGAAAGTGAATTGTCAAATTTTAATATTGAAGCTTAGTCATACTGTCCATGAGATCTTGGGTCCTTCGAGATTTGGTCTCAAAATTATTAACAGCCACATCCATTTTACAGAATATATGTAAAGTGCATTGTATTGTTTGTTTTATGTCATTCTTTGGATTTATAAAGTCCGTAAATTTAACTTCAATTCAAATTAAAAAATTTGATCTTACAGATTTTTATAAAAGGGGCTTACCGGCATAAAACCGACCTCAAGTATTTATAAATTACCTTGCGACATGTTACACTATCAGATGTAAATGTAAATATTTAAATAAATTAATACATACATGTTTTGTTATCCTAGATCATGACTTAGTAAGCTCATCACGAGTGATGTCACAAACGTAGGAAGTACATTTAAAATTAGATAAATTAGTGACAAAAGTCAGACATCAAACAATACCAACCGACTGTGAGTCCTGCGAAGATGTAGAAAGATAGTTCGCAGTTACTGATGAGCATCTGCTTCAGGACATTGATGCCGATGATAGCACTGGCTCGTCCAACCATCAATGTTAGACACACCGCCATTGCTCTGAAAACACCAAGCAATACATAATTTTTCCAACCTATCGAACCCTTCGTTATGGGTAACAGCTTCTGTCCAGCCTGGTAGAAATTAAACGCACCACGAAAAGTTTTCTTGTAGAGCATTGAGTACAATTTTCAAACCATTATTGAGCCGGACCTAAAAGTTATTATACCAGCATTTTGCAACCTTGGTGTTCTTTGGACACTTTCCGAACACATGTAAATGATGATCAATATTCTGTAGGCTCATAAAACTATTTTTATCATCAGTGATACGCTTACGACCAAGAACGAATTAAAACAAAGCATGGCCGCGAAGTAACCTCTGTCAGAAGCTGGTTACGAAGCGTGATGACACGAGGATATTTGTTGCTAACTTTATCGTGACCTAATTTCTACCCGGTATCTTCTCATCAGAGGATTTTCCAAACCGGTGGTTAACTTTCTGCCATTCACCAATGCTTCCTGTAAGCCTAATCAGTATAAAGATATTTTGACTTTGACTTTGATCGACGCAAGCGTTAAGATCTACCTTAAAGTTTAAAGGTATACAAACTTGAGGTAGGTCGGGAAGAGGTTGACGCTGAAGGTAGTCAATACTCCGAAATTGAGGCAGTTGGCGATGTAAGTCATGAATAGAATGGCAGTGAGGACAGTTGAGGTGCTGGCGTTGACGCACAGTCCCGCCAACCCTGTTATAATCTGTGGATAATTTGAGAATATACTTTAACTAATATCTAGTAACTTTAAATTGATTCATGAATCATGATTATTCGGTCATATGCACAGTTTATTTTGGATCACGCCACCTTATTTAGTCGTTAACGGATACGTGAAGGAGGCTATCTTCATAATCGTTTTTATGCAATTGTAGAACAATAAAATTCATTGAGATGAGTTTTATCGTGTCTATATTTGCATTGCAATCCAAGGTTACAAGTGTTCTCACGTTATAATATAAGTATAGCGCTGACACCGATGTAGCAACTGGTAGACCGAGTTAACCATGATGACATTGGCGAAGTCAAGACAGTAACGCCACAACATTGAAAGAAGAAGATGTATCTTCAGTCCACATGTACATATATATAATGTGTTTAAACGCTAGTGGCATTAGGAAATAAATAATTAGTTCTACTTTACAAATTGGGACCAATTAACTTGCTACTCCGCAAAACCAAGCCAGCGCGAAGAAGAATAAGGTGATTTCGTACAGCAGCAAGGTAATTTGTTCAATTTTATTGAAATAAACATCCGCAAAGTAACGCCTGAATGTATCAATTAGTTTTACTCCAGTTAATACTCCAATGAGCGTGGATCAAGATTCATAAGTATGAAATTTGAAAATACCTGCAAGGTAATGAGGAGGCGTTTACGTCCCATCCAATTGACAAGGCCACTGATGACCAGGTTGAGAGCGGAGAGTATCAATCCATTCACCAGGACGATAATCATAGCGAAGTTGTTGAGAGAACAGTCGGTTGGCTACGTAGAAGTACAAAGAGTTAAAATTAATGAGTTACCTACTTGTAATTGTAAGGATAACAACAATAACTACATAATATCTAAATAAATGACTTATTTGAGGATTTTGCATTTAGTCCCGACGCAGAAAGTAAAGAAAGCAGCGTTCATGAGTATCAGACGTATGTTTAACGCTGTATGTCCTTCAGCATACGGGGACAATTATTTACATTTATCAAAAAATACATTTTCTTATTTCTTTGTTTGAACTTTTACTGACAAATGACTGGCTTATTTATTAATACTTAGGTTTTTATTAACATCATTCGAATATTACTCATTTTTTGAATTATTTAACAAGATCAGCTTATTTCCAAGGACGAACAACAATATACCTCATCAACAGCAGTAACCATAGTTTGGTTCCTAGCGTCATGCGCAGACCGAAGCATCTGGCAGAAGGTGAGGTCAGTCTCTCCCCTCTCCATAGACTTCATGAAGCCATCAGCGATGAAGGGCAGCCAGACGATGTACGGATTGATGCTGAAAATAATTTAAATTAAACATGTAATTTTAATCAAACCTTGAAAGTGCCTAAGTCAATTCTGCTCAAACATGCCAAAGGAAAAACCAACTGAAAATGCCAGATTTAAAAAACAAGGAAGACCGCTTTAAAAAAAAATATTAGTCAGTTAGAATGGCTTATAATTATGCCAAATCATTCAGAGACAAGGTACACAATCTGACGACACATAAGTTTTGTAAGTTTTAGAATGACCTAGAGACGTTTTGAGAAGAAAAGTGAAGGAAAACTTACCAGAAGTAAATTAGAGCAAACTCCAAGGAAAGAATAAAAGTATTTTTCAACAGAGGAGGACGTGTCAGGGGCAGCGTCTGCGACTTGACAGATGCCCAGACGCTTTTATATTCGTTTCTGGATCCATCTTCGTTCAAGATCAAAGATTTAACCTAAAAGAACATGAATACAGTAGTAATTTGTAAAAAGACTCCTGCTTACAATATTTATCTGAACATAAACAAAATTAAAGAATGAAAATTTTCGTTGCGTTATCCAACGAGTAGCAGTAATGGCAAAAAGACATCAACTTACAATTTAACTTAAAAAGCTTTAAAACAAATAGGTTCCGATCCAATCAGGTAATCTTAGTAGACTTATCGTAGCCGAGTCATCCTAATAGAAATAAAATTCAAACCTGAAAATCGTCAGGGTCTTTCCCAGTATTCGACGCATACATAGCCTTAAGAACTCTTAAGGCTTCGTCTTCTTGACCCATGCTCAGCAGGAACTTAGGGCTCTCGTAGATGCAACTAGCACCAAGAGCAGCCAAGGCACAAGGCATACTGTAGATGAAGCAAAGTACCCTCCAAGAGTTGAAGTAGATGCCGAGGTAGGGTATGTAGTAGGAAAATGTGAGAGGGAGAATAGGGATGGTCAATACTGTAAAGAAGAAATAAATAGAAGAAGTGCTAGGACTTGTGATACAACTTGACAAATCTAAGTGCATGGTCAAACTATTACTAAAGCTACTTAATAGCAATGCATGTAAAATAAATTGATTTAATGCAATTGATAGACATCTATTTGGGTTAAATATTTTAAAATAGAAACGAAATGTATGAATTCAAGACTAAATAAACACATATAGCATGCTACAAAGGGATCCCTTATAACGAAACGAAAATTTTAGAACCTACTGAGCTTGTGTACTTAGGGCGGCACTCAACCATAGTGACCATTTTGCCCAAAGTATTTCTCAAATATCTTTTGAAGAAAAATGCAATACGGTGCTAGCCACACAAACGCAAGGCAGTATTGCTTATGGACAGCATATTAGATAGAAAATAGCCTGTTTGAAGATCTCACCTGCCATGAATCCCGTAGCAATGAGATAGAGACTGGTAGTTAGCAGAATGATCATGTTCCGCTTATCATTGGGCGTAGTTTCTCCCAGCAGAGTGAATGCGAGCGCAAATGTGCCTGATACCCTGTAAATTCACTAATATTATTAAAACATGCTTAAACGTCATATTACCTATATTCTCTTCTGAAAAATTCTGGTAGGTACTTGACAGTGGTAAGTGTTCAAATGCAATCGTCGAAAATTTAAAAGTAGCTTTTACTTACGCGCCTGAAGAGACGATCTTGAAGGCGCACAGCACAAGCCAATGTGGGGACAGTGCTGATAGAGCTCCGGTAGCAAACCCTAGGACCAAGGATAACTGGAGGATCTTCTTTCGGCCTCGGGTGTCAGCAAGATAGCCCCAAACGTGCGAAGACGCTATAATACCTATGAAAAGAAAAATAATATGCTTTATTCTCTCTCTTCTCAATTTGTGTCTCTTTTGGACTGCATGCAGTACGAATGGGCCGGTTTGATCAAGTTATTGCTACTCTCACAGAATGGCTTCCTCTCACTAGCCACCGTAAAGCTTGCTACGTGTTTCTTTTGCTGACTGACAGGATTTGGAGACCCAAGGCTAAAGGCAGGTCGGCGGGGATGCTGGTCTCCATAGATGACAGTGATCACTTCCCATCTAGAGACCCGTATGCTCATTTTTCTCCCTATCCTGTAAAACAATTTATTTCCTTAGCTATCAGCGGTAAGCGTTCATGATCGTAATATAAATTATATTCATTATACGGACATTTCCCCTTTCGGGAATCGAACTCGGAACCTCACTAACCACTAGGCTATAGCAATACCCTATCGTTATACTATCAAGAACGTTACGATCATGAACGCTTACCGCTGATAGCTAAGGAAATAAATTGTTTTACAGGATAGGGAGAAAAATGAGCATACGGGTCTCTAGATGGGAAGTGATCACTGTCATCTGTACCCGAGGCTTGGATGTTATATGTATTTATCTATATAAGTAAGTATGTATATCCGTTTTCTAGTACCCATAGTACAAGCTTCGCTTAGTTTGGGACTAGGTCAAATGATGTGAATTGTCCCGAGACATTTATTTTATTCGTTTATTTATAAAGAACAAGAATGCGGAAAGTTGTCCACTGTTTTAATTGGTACTTAAACATTTATTAACAGTTTTATCTGATTGAACTGAAGGTTCAATTAACAGAAGGACATACGTACTACGAGTAGCTACCGCAATTAGGCAAATTGTGCAATAAACACGTGATGACTAAATACAACCACGTGCGGGTGATATCAACACTTTTATCTGACAACTTTAAATGTTTACAAACATAGACGTAAGCTACTCGTTTTTTTTTTCATTGCGTGAGTCGTCAATTCTCCAATATTTCAACAAAACTCCAAAAAGATTTTCAGATGGCGCTTTAGTTTTTCTATCATATCTATCTCTTAAAAACTTCTTAACCACTCATACACAAAATAGACTTGTATTTCGTGTCACGAACAAATAAACAGATACCTAGTAAAAGAAAATTCCTTTTTACCTTGTATTATTTTAATTCTTGTATTTAATTTATTCGTAGACACAAAAGCACCCAACCAAAGACCAGTGTATAGACAGGTCCTCGCCTCAAGAGATCTTGTAACTGGTATTTACTGTTCCCCTGAGGTTTTCCCAAAAGCTAAATTCGCTATCCAGTGGGGTTACTCACCAAGCGTTCCGGAGTTGCTGCACAGTGGTATTAGAATATACAGTCAGCTGCAGAAATATAGGTAGCCTCCTTCTATGAACGAATACATAGGGTGTTACTTTTCTTTGCCGCTGGCATATACCATTATCGCTTCATGGCAATCCAAAAACTCTTGCTGCGCTGCCCCACCAGATTGCGAATTTAGCTTTTGAAAAAGTAAGAACCAGTTAAAAGATCTATGTATGCGAGACTAATGCTTGCGTTTAAAGTGTGTTCTATTTTACGAGGAGATTTAACCTACAATTTATGCAAGAACTCAGTCAATTTTATATGGATATTTCATTGGCATCAAGTCAAACAAGTTCTTCCTTTCTTTCTTCTACTACCTAAACAACTTCTTACTTTGGCTATGTACGAATTCTACCCAAACTCACCTACTAAAGGCACCGCAGCCATGAGGCCCTGGTGGACTGTGGTGGTATTCAGCTCGCAGGCGCTGGCCGGGACCAAGTAGCTGACGGAGAGGCTCTCAAAGACCATAGCGATGATCATGAGCCCGCAGATGATTGTCATGTAGAAGTTAAACTTGCCGAAGCCTGGAATGCAGCATGTTGTTTAAAATATTGGCTTTATACAAAACTAGCAGACGCCGGCGACTTCGTTCGTGTGAAATTAGTAGCCTATGTCCTTAAGGGATAGTGTAGCTTTCTATTAGTGAGAGAGTTTTTGGGAGTCGGTTTAGTATTTCCAGAGATTCCCGCCTACATACAAACAAACAAAGTTGGTAAATCTTGCAAAATCTTGGTGCTAAGTGAAGTATAGTGTCGACACAGAAATTGCTTGACCACTTTTCGACCTTATTACAAAAGGACAAGGTTCAAAAGTGGTCAAGCAATTACTTGGTCGACTATACTTTGCGTGCCAATAGATGTGGTGTTACATTACTGTACCATCATCGAACTTGGCTATCAATTGTTAATGATGTTTATTGCACAATGTTGTGCAAAACCCAATTTGATGGAGACTGAAGTGGCCCTAAAAAGGGGCCCTAATATGACCAGCCTAGGTTTAATTGATCCCTCCCTGCGTCTCTGTGAAACTAGTGTCATAAGAAAGGGATGTCTATCAAACTCAGATAAACTGAACTTGGCCGGTCGTGTTATAGGGCCACAACCTCGATCTGAATCTGTCAGTAGCAATCCTTTTCCAGGCAAAATTACAGAAAAATGCGCAACTATGCCGTTAGGCTGAATTAAAGTTTTGTTTTTGGAAATTATTAATAATAAAAAGTACCAGTAATAAACTTCATTTACCTGTCTTGTTCAGAGCTTCCTCAAAAGGCACTTTGTCTGTTTTTTCACTCATTTTGTTTGTTTTTTAAATTACTATATTTTATTTCAAATTAAACGTCGTCACTGAACCGCTGGCACCAATGTAAAAGTAGAATTTAAGCGCGACTAGTTTTGTTTGAGCTTTATTTGAACTGTGTATCTTAATTTTTTATAAAACTATGATACGCTTAAATACAGTAAATGAATGCCTTAACAAAGCAAATATAAGCATGACTTAAAATATTACACGTAACTGATAATAAGCCAGTCTCAACAGTTTTTGCCGACTACCATTACTAACGCAGCAGAAAACTAGATAACAGTACTCGAGCTACTAAAAACACGCGGTTATTAAAAATATACGTTACAAATGGGACGGTTCGAGCGGGGTAGTACCACACTCACACAGGTACCCTGTGTGCGTGATGATAGATTGCTGCTGCATTTTGTACGGTAAATAAACTATTCAGAGACACTCGTAAGGCTGCGCCTCCACAAAAGATGTATGAAGTAGCTGCGGAATTTCGCAAAATCCGCAATTCTTTTTATTTTGAAAAAAAAAATTGCAAACGGTGCATGAAACTACGAGTATGTCTAAAAAAATAAATATTTTCCAATGTGACCCCAAAAAATGTCTGTTTGTTACCATAATATCGCATTAAAAGTTGGTAACAAACCGGACATTTTCATGAAGGTTTTTTTGGAGATAAATTGTTTTAAACTTTCACACATATTTATAACATTATCGGGACTCCACTCCCACCACCCCACCACTCCCTCCACTTCAGTCTACTCGTGACCACGGCCATTGAAACATGGCCGAAACGTCGAGGTAAATCAACAATATATTTCTATCGCGCTTAAGTCCCGATAATGTTATAAATTTTTGGAGATACATAGGAATACTAGTTTTTATAACATATTTTATACATCCTATGAATTCCTATGCAACAGTATAATTTAAAAAAAAAAAAACACATTTTTGTGAAACTTCCTTGCTAAGCGGTGTGCGAGGAAAATCCACGTATAGGATTACTTCATCTTCCTATCCTAGCTCAGCTAGTACAAATGGGCTTAGTAAACTTATATTTATTTGCATTTGATAAACTGACCGCGACCTATGTCAATGTATGGGTGCAACAGTTTTCCAAGGGCAAAGTTAAATTTGTCCCTCAGTCCAGTTTATCTTTTCGTTGGAGCAATGTATGTTCCGTGCTTTTTATTTTTGTACTGAACCCTCGGTGTACGAGTGCGAGTTGCACTTAGCCAGTTTTCTTTTAAATTTTAATGGTCTTGATTCACAATTCTAGGCGTAACTTTTTTATTCATTAACCTTACTGTACTGGTTACCGCACGATAGCTTATTTTATAAGTGCAACGTCAATGATTCTCTAATCTAAGTTCAGTTTATGATAATATTGTAAGTTATTTACGCACACATGTAAAACTCCCGTATGTCTGCCTAATCATATTTGTATTGGTAACTGTGAATAAATCAGTGTTAGAACAACTATCATTGGGTTCGTTTCGCGCATTAACTTTCCCTTACAATTACCTTGGACTCATCGTAAACACATTAGTTTTTTTTGGTCCTTCGAGCCGGATAAATATAATTCCCTTTTTTATTGACTTTACACTACTACACCCATAGACCGAGAACTTCTATTATAATTAAGTATATTATCATTTAAGATAAGGTTTTGTAAACAATTCTCAGCATCCAAACGATTTAACTCACGATGACTTACTAATTTTGAATATTATCAGTATGTACTTATTAGAACTCAAAGTCAATTAAAATAATTAAAAATACAATTAATTTTTCGGTGACCTCGTAGATCGGACCTTGCGAAAACCCAATATAAATTAAATATTAAACATGTAAAAATAACATAATGTATTTTTTTTCATTACACCTACGGACACTTACTTACGAACTTTCTTGTGGGTGCCTTCTCATTAGATTTTTTTCCGAACCGGTGGAAAATTTTGTGTAATTCATAAGTGCATCCTGTAAGCCTAATCTGAACCAAGATATTTTGACTGGACTTGGCTTTAAGATGGAATTTAAAAAAACACAATATATTAATTTACTGTGTATTAGTGACATTTTAACTATTAGCTTTTTGAATTAGAGCTGTTTGCGGCAGTAAAAGTTTGTTTCTTACACGATTATGTTTTGATTTTGGATAGATTTTGTTTGAGTTCGGTACTGATTTTAAATAAAAACGCACTTTATGTTTTAACCGACTTTCAGGCATTTAAAATTTCAAAAACTCGGAATTTTGAAATTGCTGTCAGGACAATTAAATAAATATAACAAATCAAAATGTTACTTGTTGTTATTGATTAATGTGATTTGTGAACCGCGCTGTAATTTTATATTTGTATGTATGTAAATTTTTTATTGTACAAAAAACATAAATTACAGAAAAAATATAACAGTGATGTACAATGGCTAAACTTATCCCTTTTAGGAATAATTTCTTTTTTTGTTGTTTTGTTGAGAACTTTACTAGAAGCTGTTAGTCGGGACATTTTGTATTTTGTCGGGACTCAGGACATCACATGAAATGTCGGGACAATCCAGACGAATCCCAACCTAATCTTGAGATGTTATATTTGCCTACAAGGCACAATAAGAAACGTAATTTGAGATAAGTATTTTTTTCACGTCTAGTCTAGTCGGGCTTAATTCTGTCGTCGTTCATCAGTTCAAAGCTTAGGTTCAAAGTCTCACGCGGAATCTTAACTTATAAAATCGCGTAGTAAACCTTTATTAAGTACTAATTAATAACACAGGGTAAATAATTTACACAGGGTATCCTAGCTTAGGACCCTTGGTTGAAGTTTTTCTGTAAAGTTTTATTAGAATAAACCCTTTTCATTTCATTTCATTTCATTTCAATATACGTTATCGCGTATCGAAAAGATTCATGCTAGGTACACTGTGCTGCATACATAAACTTAAACTGATTTTTTAAAAATAACCGACGCATTTTGATATTTCATGCAATTTATAAAGTATAATTGACTGAATAAATAAACTAAGCTAAACAAATAAAACCATCATTTAATAGTTAGTTTATTATGGGTATCACAAACAACGTTCACGCTCATACACAGAAAATAATGCCTATATTCTAGTTTCCTTCATCTTTTCTTCCTGTCAGCTGGTAACAGCGACGCCACCACTACTCCGCCTGAAACATTAGAAAACAACCCACTTTCTAAAATTATGTAAGTCTTGAAGGTTTCACGGTAGATGGTACCACTCGCTCAGCAAATTTTCCATACGTTCCCAGCATGCCCAAGCGTTTTGAAACATTTTCCTCGTTTTTCTCGCTGAATTGCGTCATTAGAGACTAGTGCATTGATTTTTATATTGAACATCATCTACATAAACCTGACCCCTATCCCGGTGGTAGGACCTAATGTAAGGTCCATCTGGATCGCTACCACCACCTTGCTCGTTAACCCTGCCGCTAAGCAGCAGTGCTTGCACTGTTGTGTTCCGGCATGGAGAGCAAGACAGCCGGTGCAATTACTGGCACAAGAGGTATTCCATCTTAGCCATCTGGGTTGGCAACGCATCTACAATCTCTTTGGTGTTGCGGGTGTCTATGCCTGGCGGTAGTGATCACTTACCATCAGATGACCCACTTGCTTGTTTGTCTTCCTATTTCGTAAAAAAAAATGCGCGCTTGCATATTTTGATTTTTGATTTATCTGATAAATCTTTTATAACTTAGACAGACAGATGAACAGACAAGTGGATGAGACGAAATTGTTAAGGTTCCGTTTTGGCTTCATCATTATCACTATCAGCCAAAAAACGTCCACTTTTAGACGTAGGCCTCCCCCAAAGATAGATCCACGCTGCTCGCATCCAGCGGGTTCCCGCAATCAACACCAGGCCCCTATTGCATAATGACTTGTACAACAAGCGTATTGTTGTATACAAGCGGAAGTCTCTTTTTAACTCCTTTTAATAGAAGAAGACCTCAGCTTGTATTACAAGTTACAAGTCATTATGCAATAGGGGCCTAGTCGTCAGTCCACCTTATGGCGGGTCTGTCCACGCTGCGTCTCTCGGGACGCGGTTGCCCCTCTAGAACTAAATCGGACCGGGTGTTAATATGGACCTCCGCAAAGTAACGCCTTAATCTATTAATCCTCTAGAACTACTTATTTACTTGGATATACTTACTGAACAAGAAAGCTGACCAGCAGTAAAAGGTCAGAGTGCAGTTGCTAGTGATGGCGGCACCCATCATGTTTACACCGCCGATGGAGAACAGCCGCGCCGTCATCATGCCCAGACATGTCACTAGGCCTCTGACGAATAAAAAAAGTTAAGTAAAATAACAAAATATTAATTAACCCTTTAAGTAATATTTGGTTCAAGCATTGGAGCAGGGGATCGTAAAGGTTCCGATGGGATGACGCTTAGATCATAATATTGCTAGGTACTTAAAGGCTAGGCTTAATATGTAGGTATATTTTTTATTTTTTAATGATTTTTTGTGTCAATGGGTTGTTACTACGAATTATACTCTGCTCCTTGTCCGAGACAATTAACAAGTAGTAGCGTTGGGTACCAGCGCCTAAGTCACTCATTTTAAAGCTAAAAAAAAAAAGAAACAAAATACTCTCTCGTATGACAACTATTTGACAAACGTCATTACGTTTCGAGTGCAAGCGCCGGTCACTCCTTCTCTCGTTCGCGATGTTGTTAAATAAAGTTTATGATTGTTATTTTGTTATAAAAGTGTATCCAAAATGTTCTTTTATAAACGTTCTTTCATATGTGATGTGGTTATAGGCTTTCTAGTTCTACAGCTTGTGAAAATGTGAAAAGTAATTCCAACAGGTTTGGTGTATTGTTCTTGTCATTACATGTTCAGTGCAGAGATGGTATGTTTTTCTCTCTTTTGTTTTACTGTCGGAGGTCAAAAACAATTTATTGCTTTTATTTGTAACGGTATGTCGCAGAATATATGACCGATTTACTATAGTTAAGGTTATAATTTTGTTGTTGCATGGCCGGTTTTGCGTTTTGTTTTTGTTTTGACCACAGATAAGATAAGTGATAAACCTACAAGGGCACCATTCCTGTGACGTTTTCACAGATGAATGATATCGCCTTATCAGTTGCGTTTTTTACCCGGTTATGTTGGTAAACAAAACTAGCGGCATAGACTAGCGCAGTTACTATGTATTTTTTCTTTTTCGCGACTCTTAAAATAGAAAGCGTTATTTTTCCACCTTTGAAATTCTAACCGCGTTCCTTCTCATAACGCTAACGGTCTTTCTTGAGGTGTTGTTTTTTTCGCACGTGCTTGTGTTACTTCAAACAACAAGAGATGGGGAAAAGAGAAAAAGAAAAAGACGAAAACTACATTAAAAACAAGATCAGAAAACTAGAGAAGAAATTACAAAATAATAAGGAACCGGCCCCCCAGCAGTTGTGCTCGATACCGACGCCGGCGCCCTCGCAGACACCGGCGCCCTCGCAGACACCGGTGCTAGAAGAACAAGAGCCGGGACCATCAGGGACACCTGTTGTACGGCTCGATCAAGACATGGATATAAGTATGTGTAACAGTATGTTTTACTATCCATTACTTTGAACGCCTGGGTTATTCTCTGACGGGTCATATGGACAAGCCTTAAAGCAACTTAAAGTTATTAGTTTATTACTCCTGTTATAAACACTATTACAACTAGAGAGCTATGTGTCTTGATAGGGCATATAATGGAAACAAGCGCTATCACTAAGTGGATAGACAATATTAAATGAAAATATGTACTGCTTAAAGTATCTTTAGTTGGTGCGATGTACAATTGTACATATAGCATACTACATACTTATTAATAAATATAATGAATGCGCTATCACTGAGCGGATAGACAATTTACATTTTATTTTTGCGCTACCATTCAACGGGTAGACTTTCTTTTATTCCTACTTTTCTTCAACTTGTTAAAACTCATTCCAGATGAAGATGCACTGCCTGAAGAATTTCTCCAAGCGCTTGGAAATGAAGGGCAGGAGACCTTGGAGGTTGGTGATGCATTGAGACCAGAACTGACACTTAGATGGTCAAGGATTATGGCCAATGGTTTGGGCAAAGAGGCAAGGGAGATCATAACAAAGAAATATCCTACCCCGGAAAACTTTGCTAACGCCAGAGCTCCAATCATGAACCCCGAGATTATGGCGGCACTATCGGATTTAACCCTTAAAAGGGATCGAAGGATTATGGCCCGGCAAGAAATTACAGGTAAGCTGATGACCTGTCTGGGAAGGTCATTGACAAACATCCTTAAAGGTAATCTAATGACAAAGGTACTTATTGAGGAAATAAGTGATGCTGCCAAGTTAGCTGCCGAAGTGTTTTATCAGGATTCTTCATCAAGAAGGTTCTTTGCCCTGGCAGGGGCAAATCAAACGGTGAAAGAAGCAGTTCGAGAGTCAAAACCAGATAAATTGCTTTTTGGTCAAGATTGTGCTGAAAAAATTAGAGCAGCTCAAACAATTAAAAAGACTGGAACTCAAATTAAGGCATCTGACACTAAAGCACCAGCTAAAGGCCCAAGTCAAATGCCAACTCCTAAGAGACCGGGAAACTGGAGGGGCCCACCGCCACACCAACACCAACAGCATCAACACCAACGAGCTCGCGGTGGGCACAGACCACAACCACCAAGGAAATTTCACCAGAACGCGAATCTACCTCATCAGAAGGATCAGAGGCGCTACCAGTACAAGTCCAGACCCAACTATCGCAGACATTAGAACAGGTACATGCGGGTAGGCTCAGTTTATTTATTAATAATTGGCTTGAAATAACTGATGACCCTTTACTACTGGATTGGATCCAAGGATACAATATTCCATTTAGTGTGATGCCTCCCCCATTTCAGACTGAAGAACAACGCTGGTCCATTAAAGAAACGGACTTAATTAATTCTGAAATTCAGAAACTGGTTCATTTAGGTGCAATTTCCTTATGCTCGTATAGTCCAGATCAATTCACTTCTCCGATATTTTTAGTTCCTAAACCTAACGGTTCATACAGGTTTATTTTGAATTTAAAAAGATTAAATCAATACATTGATGCAGAACACTTTAAATTAGAGGACATTAGGACAGCCTGCAAATTAATCTCAAGGGACTGTTACATGGCTACAGTTGATCTGAAGGAGGCTTACTTTTCTGTACCTATCTCGGAGAACTGCAAAAAGTTTCTTAGATTCACATTTAACGGGAAACTATTCCAGTTTAATGCGCTACCTTATGGTTTATGTACAGCTCCTTTTGTGTTCACAAAACTAATAAAACCAATTAGTACTTACCTTAGAAGTCAGGATGTGATATTAACATGTTATTTAGATGATAGTTTATATTTTGGGGACACTGAAGAGAAATGCATGGAAAATGTGGGTTTGGCTTGTAGACTGTTTGAAGACCTAGGTTTTGCTATAAATTATGAGAAGTGCTCTCTGTCGCCTAGCAAAACTTGTAAATACTTAGGATTTATTTTAGATTCATCCAATCTTTCCCTGTCAGTGCCACCCAAAAAACAGGAAACAATTTTAGAAACAATTGAGTTATTTAAACAGAAAAGCCATTGTACTATAAGATCATTTTCACAGCTGTTAGGTTCACTTAGCTCCACTTGTCAAGCCATCCCATTTGGTTGGGTGTATACAAAGTTATTAGAGAGGGAAAAATACTTAGCACTTTTAAAGTTTAACCAAAACTATAACGCTGTAATGTCCTTACCAGACATTGTTTTTAGAGAGCTAGATTGGTGGTGTGAAAATATTAATAATTGCAATACAATAAAACAATATAATTTCGCCTTGGAGATCCATTCGGACTCGAGTCTCACTGGTTGGGGTGCTGTATGTGGAGAACAGAGAGCCTCGGGCTCCTGGTCAACCTCAGAAAGGCAACATCACATTAACTTTTTAGAGCTAAAAGCAGCCTTCTTGGGACTTCGCTGCTTTGCTAATGACTTGTACAATTGTGAAGTATTACTCAGAGTAGATAACACAACAGCTGTAGCATATATAAATAAAATGGGAGGTATACAATTCCCGCACCTGAACAGCATAGCTAGAGAAATTTGGCAGTGGTGCGAAGATAGGAATCTCTGGATTTTCGCCTCTTACATCAACACTAAAGACAACTTTGAAGCTGATAAAGAGTCCAGAAACATTAACATTGAATGGGAACTCTGTAATAAGGCTTATATTAAAATAGTCACTGACTTTGGTCACCCAGAAATAGACTTGTTTGCCTCAAGAATAAATAACAAATGTGATAAATTTGTCTCTTGGAAACGTGATCCTGAGGCCTTTACAGTCGATGCTTTTACTCTCAATTGGAGAGAATGGTTTTTCTATGCCTTCCCGCCTTTCTCGTTAATTTTAAAATGTGTACATAAAATTCAGACAGACAAAGCTACTGGTATACTAGTTTTCCCATACTGGCCATCACAACCATGGTTCCCACGAATTAAGTCCTTAACAGTAGGTGAACTGATCATATTTGAGCCTAATGTAACTCTTTTGTCCTCCCCTTACAGGGAAAGTCACCCCCTCTACCATCAGCTTACCCTGGCTGCAGGAGTGTTGTCAGCCAAGCATATGTGAGACGCGGGACTCCGTCTTCAGCACTTCAGGTTATGTTGAATTCGCTTTCAAGTAACACCATGAGACAGTATGATTCCTCTTTAAAGTTATGGTGGAGTTTTTGCAATAATAATAACGTAGATACATATCAGGCTTCTATACCATTTGTTCTAAGGTTTTTGAGTGAAAGATATAATAAGGGTGCCTCATATGGTACATTAAACTCAGTAAGATCAGCTCTCTCACTAATAATAGGACCAAGAATCGGTACCGATGATAGGGTCAAGAGATTTATGAAAGGAGTTTTTCGCTCAAAACCACCAACTCCAAAATACAATGTGACTTGGGACCCAGGAGTAGTTTTAAACTACCTAGCAAGCTATCCATTGGTGGATATTTGCTTGGAAAAACTAACTAGGAAACTAGTAACAATTTTGGCACTAGCAACTGGTCATAGAGTGCAGACATTATCATTGATTAAATTAAGCAATATTAATTTTAAAAATAATATGGTTCAAATACTTATACCAGATATAATTAAAACATCCAAGAAAGGCGTTCCACAACCGATTCTTGACCTTAAGTCTTACGAGCATAAGGTTGAAGTTTGTCCAGTTACCACCCTAAAACTTTATATTAAAAAGACAGATCCATTGAGGAAAGAAATAGATAAATTAATTTTGACACATAAAAAACCGTACCATCCTGCATCTACACAGACTATAAGTCGTTGGATTAAATTTACCATGGAAGAGTCAGGAATAAATACCAGCATGTTTACAGCACATAGTACCAGACATGCCTCCACATCGGCTGCACTCAGATCTGGGATCAGCATTGATCAAATTCAAAAAACCGCTGGTTGGTCTGAAAATTCAATCACCTTCGCTAGACATTACAATAGGCCTATTACTCAGAACAATTGTTTTAGCCAGGCAATATGTGAAACTATACCTAGGTAGTAAGTAAAAACTTATTGTATTAATCAATAATAGATAATGCTAGTTGAGACTTGTATGACTGATTTCTATTAATAGCTCGCTAGTTTGTTAATTGTTAGGGCCACAACTGCCATTGTAATGGTGTAATATTATTCATTAGAAGTTTTTTTTTGTTATGTTTATAAACTGATTATTGCTATGTATGACTGTTAGTATTAATAGTACTACTAATGTTGTTATTACGGTGATTTGTCACCACCAGAAGTTGTTAATTTTGTTTGTGTAAGGGGATAATAAACATTTATTTTCATTCTTATATTGAATAATTATTCACAACCCTGGCTTTAAACAGCTACTTGTTAATTGTCTCGGACAAGGAGCAGAGTATAATTATATGATTAAACGAACTTACCTGAAGTGAAGTTCTATCATAATTATACGTGGCTCCTTGTCCGAGACGGCACTCCCAAAAACCCTCCCACTAATACTCTAGTATTATCCCAAAAACGTAGGGTTGTTCATGTTCTTATCTTTAAACGAAATGACGTTTGTCAAATAGTTGTCATACGAGAGAGTATTTTGTTTCTTTTTTTTTTTAGCTTTAAAATGAGTGACTTAGGCGCTGGTACCCAACGCTACTACTTGTTAATTGTCTCGGACAAGGAGCCACGTATAATTATGATAGAACTTCACTTCAGGTAAGTTCGTTTAATCATATAATAATAATTCTCTAGAAACATAACTAAGCGCAAAAAGTGCTTCCACCAAAATAAGACCCGCGGCAGGCGCGACCTAAAATAAGGACAGCGCGGCATGTCAGTTCGCCATGATATTTCAGCCATGCGATTTGTGCAGCGGAAAATTTCGATTGTCAATATTGTTGAGTTAATGAGCTATTTGATTTTGCAAATTATGCCATCGCGTGTCGTGAAGTGGTGTAGAAGCCATACGGATATGAAAAACACTGGAATCACCTTTCATAAGCAAGTAAAAAAACATTTTGAACACCCATACTTGACGACTCTGAAAAATGTTATGCAACATGTCCGATTTTTTTGTGCAGTATAATTTCACGTGACTACTAAACTAATTTGGCTCTAGGATTTTGGAAGATTAGCTTATCCCTCAGTAATCGTTTCCGAAATATGCCTGAAACGTTACTCAGGCAACTTGTAAACCAAGAAGGAAAAAGATGTTCTAGAGTACACAATCTGCCGGTAATGGTCAGTAAATGTTTTGCCATAATAATAGAACGACATGATGTTTTGAAACCTTTAAAAGAAAGCCATCCGATAGAAAGCAATCACGATGTCATGCTGCTCAAATCTGTAATTGAACAATTTCTTAGAGTTCGTTTGCATATGTAGCCAAAAAATCTCTGTTAATGACTTCCCGTCAAAAATGAAATAAAGTAGTTATTTTTCGAGGAACATAAGGTCTATGTGACCAATTTCATCTACGTTTATGTCCGTTCTAAAAACAGTTCGGCTTATATAGGATGGCGACCTATTCAGCGACAACAATTTAAGATCATATAAACAGTGTTCATAAAACTAACCAATGGCAAATAACTTACAATAAATATAGCCCGAACGCTGTCAATGAATGCGATTGCATCGGTGGCGCTTCTTTGCTGCTTACTACTTACTTAGGTAATTTCAGCAAATAAAAAAGGCCTTCAAAAACAACCTAAAAACTAAAAAGCAATAAATAATCCGTTAAGTACTTACATCTGATTGAAGTATTTACATCTGATTTCCGATCAAATCATATAATCAAAGGAGAATGGGCATTTTTGTATGGGCGCTGTCCCAACCCTTGTATACAATAGTGAGTAGTATGGCCGTGTAGTACTCGGTGTAAGGATCATCATAGGCCATTTTTCGAAGACCAGGTGTCTGCAGGTGACATGGGACGCAAAAAAATAAATATTTTTTCAATAAAACTTAAGTGTAACACACCCTAATGTATGCGACGTTGCCATTCTGTTGACTAAAAAGTCATAACGAAATGTGTCACGTGAAACTGAAATAAGCCTTTGTCATTTAAGTCATCAACGTGATCGAAAATAAATAACCATTATGACCTAACGTGTCAAAAGTTAAAGTAGTACGTTGCCAGCTCGTCCTAAAGCACTGTTCGACTGTGGTTTACCTTAAGAATTGTATTTAATAATTGTTTTGTATGAAAAAAGAGAAAAATAAAACAGCTAATTAGACCTATGCTCACATTACGTTTTTTACTTCTAGTGGCCTCAGTAATGCGTGGTTAAAATCTTTCGGCTATATCTCGAACATGATTTTACAGATACTTTTCATACAACTGCTAGTACAAAGTGAGGTATAAAATGGGCTGTAGCTTTTTCCCTGCAAACATTTCGGTTTTGCTGTCATATAAAAAAATTAAGCTCTTATAGAGAGCTTTCAAATAAGATATAGCACAACTGTATACAGCACTTGGGACAATTTGCCCATTCTCCTTTATTCATTTTGTTTTTTATTGTATTATAATTATTGTTTTTTTTTATTTAGTGTTTAAGTCATTTAATAAAAAATAAACACGTAAACAAGCTTATTTATTTTAGCGTAATACTGCATAATATGATCCATGCGCTGTGCTTCCGCGCCACGGTAGACTGCGCCGGCGGCCACGTGACCTTTTCGCGACCATTCGCGTGCAAGCTTGTTATGAGAGATTGTGAGTGTTTCGTTGTCATTACTTTCAGTTTGTTTGCAGGAGATTATCTTTCTAGAGAATTATTATTCGTAGGGTTGTTATTAGTTCCTACTTTGAGCTAGACAATGAAACAAGCAACCCGTTCCATAAACAGTCTACTTCCCAATTACATTTGGTTATTAATTTAATTATTGCAGTATCAAACCTACTCATACATTGACATATGAATGGGTATCATCGATAAACAAGACAAGCAATGCGTTGCTATAAAGCAACGCATTACTTGACCATTTGTAAATAAGTTATTTATCAAAGAAAAGTTCTACAAATAATTAAACGGGAACCTATTCCCGTCTAATTATTTGTAGAACTTGATAGTAGTAAAAACATGAGATGGTGAAACTCTAATTTTACCAATCGTTATTTGTAGAAAACAAATGGTAATTGAAAAACCACACGCATACTCACCTATAAGAAGTGGGATACAAGTCGACGTAATAAGACGCCACTGCACCGACTCCTATAGCCGTGCCTTGGAGCAGTGTAAACAGCACCATGCTGGCAATTGGCTCGCTGATAAGAACCACAAGTGCTGAGCACATGGCAGACAGGAGTATGATGGATATCAGGACCAAGCGACGCCAAGTGGCCAGCTTTGCCACGACGAGGTTGACAATGGTGATGAAGGAGCCGTAGATGATGCCGGAGTAAATGGTGTTGTAGGATACAGTGTCGTTGCAGACGAACTGGAAGATTTCCCTTAATTGAGTATGTATAGTATTTAGATAATCAGATACAAACATTTTGGAAAGACCGGCTAATTTTGTACTTGGTAACTAATGACATTTTCATGTGATTTCATGCTCTTACTTACGTCGTCAGTGTCGCTAGGAGCCGCAGTGATGTTGCTCACAACTCGATCGCAGAAGCTCTCAACACCGTCTTGTATGGAAGATGTGAAGAAGGAGTTAACTAAGGTCGAAAACCACATTTCAAACACGTTGCTCCTGGAGAAAAAACTGCACGTGAGGCCCTACACTCGCCTTACTAATTCCCTAGAATTCTGATACCTATCAATATTAGACGTTTCAGGGATGATAAACATTTTTTCTACTGTACAAATTATTGGCAGAAAACAGAAACGTAACAAAAACCAAACCAATGGACTAGCAGCAATAAAATCAACGAAAACTGCAAAAATATCACGGACAAAGAAGTGCAAGCTTATTCTAGAATTAAAATAAGAAACCGAATGACATAGTATACAATAATTTTGTATAGTTTGATGGAAAAATGATGGTTAATAGCTGACGTTTTGCGGTCTATTTTTGTAAGATTTTAAATAATGGAATAACAATTACGAAATAAATTGTGTGTTGATTAAATATTTAAATATAATCTTAAACCGAAGGTTTGTAATATGTGATAATATCAGAATGATACCCACAGCAATTTATTTTTTCCACAGAATATAATTAAATATTTTATTATGTCTCAGTCGTGTGATTTAAAATTAAATCAAATATGTTTTAATTAATAATACGTTGAAGTGATTGTAAATTTATATATTTCAATTAATCCATTTATTTTGTGCATTTATATTTTTTTGCGTTTCTCACCCCAGTTTTAAAAAAATATTTTTTTGCCTGGTACAGTCACCAGCACCAATATCTGACACAACAAAGCGTGCATAAATATCTGATACGACTCTATTTCTAGGGCTGGTAGGACGTGTCAGATATTTTTGCACGCTTCGCTGTGTCAGATATTGGTGCTGGTGACTGTACCAAGAAACTTCAGAATTCCACAGAATTATAACACTTGCTTTTGTCGCTGACATAAGCCATTTATCCTTTTCTAACCAGTAGCCGTGTGCGAGAGAGACGATTGCTTTTTTTGCGTAGCGTGCTACTCTTGGATGAATGAATGATGAAGATGAATAACTAGAGCAGTGTCATTGTAGTTGAACTGGAAGATAATTTCCCTTATTAACACATTTATAAAATACTATATAGCGACCCGCTATTAGAATTTGGTGTTCAATTAAGAGATGTTGGTGTTGGTGTTGGTGGTATTATATTGTCTATTCCAACATCCGAACTGGCCATTAAACTGTACAAGATTAGTTTAAGCTATTTTGTAACCTCATGAGGCTGGCATATTCGCCTAGCGAAGAAAGCCTCTTTTATATAAAAACCTTCCCTAAATAAATTCTCTAAATAACAGTGAAAACCGTATCAAAATCCGTTGCGTGGATTAGGGGGGGGAGGAAAGCGGCCGAAAAAAAAATTAAGAACATACAGGAAAAATAGCGACTGCCGTTCATACTATGTAAAAATTGTTTAAAAATCTATTCGGGAGCTCGTCATTACAAATCGCCTCTTCTATTTACAGCCTCTTTTTGTTTGCTATGAATGATGTTTAGGTTTCCACCACTGACCTATAAATAATCGACTTCTAGTCAGAGTTTAAAATATGGCCGCATCAAAAGTCGAACAAAAGTACAGCAAATCGACAATCGCTCACGCTGTCAGTCTGTCGGAGCGACGGCGCTGCTGTCAATGCTATTATTTTGTAAAAAAAACCTATTGGCAACGAACTTAATAAATTAATATTTTATGCAGTTAAACGTAAAGTTGTATTTACAATAAATACAACTACAATAAATGGTGAACTAATAATTTGCATTTGTAACATTGGCGTCAACCTGTATTCTTATGACGGGCCGCTTTTCTGCTGTCATTTAGTACAACACTGTACATCCATGTATTATAATATCATTCGTTTCCACCTAAATAAATGTAATTGTAAATAAATAGAATTTTATTCACAAAGACAAGGGTGAATGAACAAACTTTAAGGCTTACGTGCAGCAGCAGATGATGAGTAGAAAGGCTAGCTGTAGTGTCCTCCACAGGAGTGGTGGTTGGAAGATTGGCACCGTCTGTTTCTTGATTGACACCCAAAGCTTTACCTTCCCGTCTTCCGTTGGGATGCTTTCTAGTACTTTCACCTGTAATCATTTAATTCATTTTTGTGGGTCTGATGCCCCCTTTTTTAAATTATGAAATAACTTTATCTACACATATATCATAAATGCTCTATAATGCGTTCAGAAACCGTAGGCAATGACCAGCATTATGACAACCAATATTATTATGAGAATTTTTCTAATTTGTTTCTATATTTGTTCAAATTCATTTTTTATTATTGTAATACGATCGATTACAATAATTTAACAACAAATGGCGTCATCTCTCGTCAGCTAACAGGCATTCATAAATGACCAAGTTGAATGAGATAACTTGATTAAGTTTCTCATAGATGACACCGAGGGTAGTTTACCCAAAGAAAAAATATCAATAATGTAATGACCGTAAACACGAAACACATTGAAAAATTCGCAGGGTATGGCAGCGGTAATGTGGCGGAAACTGGAATACGCAAGGCACGAAATGCTGATGTTGCAGGTTCAAACCCTGCCATTACCCTAATTTTTCTTTGTGTTGTCATTCATTATATAGTATTTTAAATTTAATTTCATTTTTTATTACATTATTTTAATGTGTACAGTCTATAGATATTTAATAGGTACCTAGCACTAGCAGGTAGTAGCAATGCAAGTCATTGCCCTATGGCTTCTGAACCCATCATAGAGTACTTATGATATGTGTGTAGATAAAGTAATGTATGCAACTGTACATAATTACGTCTTAAAACACTCGTGTGATCCTATTATGAAACTCGCTGACGCTCGTTTCATAAAATCACACTCGTGTTTTAAGACCCCTCATTATGCAACAGTTGCATAAAATACTATTAAGGCTTTGATATTTTGATAAAAAAAAATGGCAGAAAATGAGACCAGCAATAGAAGAGGAATCCCGCCTTTAGGAATATATGTATGTATGTATGTAAATTCTTTATTGTACAAAAAAGATAAATTACAAAAAGAGAAATACTTAGTGATGTACAAAAGCGAACTTAGCTTAAATAAGAATATTCTCATCTTATTTGGGCTCGGATATAACTATTATAATATTTATAATGTACATACTTAGCCGTTAGTCCACAAACTATCGCGAGATTGTAAACTATCGATAAATTGTGAACTAATTTTCGATAGGTTGAACATGGGAAATTAGGTAGGTTTGTTAATTACCTCTGAGGGGCTCGGAGGGGCTTCGTCCACTTCTTTTAAAATAAATAATTATGTCATATTATAAGCAGTATGGTATTGTTCACAATTTATCGATAGTTTACAATCTCGCGGGATACTTAGATTGTATACTAACAGTACTCATAATGACTCGGTGACATAAACACACACAGAACTTAACAACAACAAATGTCACCTTTTTTAAGTTCAACTGCGTTTTAGCCCTTGGCTGGATTGCCAACATCGGACCTTAAAAAAGGATAAATTGTTCGTTGTTTAATCCTGTATACATCAAAAATTAGGAGTTGAAACAACGGAAGTTAAATATTAGATTAGTTACAGTTCATTAAAGTAACTGTACCTTGCAAGCCTGTTTGAAACTTTATCGTTACTCACCTGATAATCCTTTCTATCGCCACCATTAACTTCAAAGATCTTCCTCAGCACCTCGAGGGCCTTATCGTTCTGCCCACTATTGGCCAGGAACTTGGGGCTCTCATAGAGGAACCAAATTAAGACCGCCCCAATGCCAAGAGGTAAAGCCATCAGGAGGGTCAGCAGGCGCCAGGAACGGAAACTTATGGATAACCAAGGGATCGGGAGGTTGAAGGTTAAGGGAAGGATGAAATAGGCAAGTACTGGAAAGAAAATGTTTTTTGTAAAAATATAACTAGTTCTAAGATGTAAATCCTTTTACTGAAGCACGTCTAAGTGATAGGCATGATAAAGCTCTAGGATGAAACAGTATAGGTACACACAACATTATAATGTCCATTAAAAAATAGGGACTATATCATGACTATCCTACTACTACACTACTACAGAGCTGCCGGTCACGTTTGGATAAAGGATAAAAAGAAAAAACAAAGAGAGCAGACTAATTACCTCGTTGAAAACGGAAGAGTAATTCGATTCAGTCAAAACATTCAAGAAAATCAAAAGCGCCTAAACTAATATAGCAAGCATTTGAATCCACTTGTGATACTTTATTCACTCGTTTTGTTGCAGATAATTATTTTCAATTACTTAAAGATGTTTTATGTATATCTATAGTAAAGGACATATATCTTACTATAAATGACTGCCTCGGAGAAAAGGTTGATGCTGTTCATCACGAAGAAATACTCGTTCCTGTGCCTGTTGCCTGTGCACTCTCCCAAGTAGGCCATAGTCAGACTACAAGATGCCGTAGAACTGAAAACACATGACATATATGAGCACAACTATGGAAAAATCTTGTAACATACTAGTGACAATACTAATTAATATCAAATGGAAGATCTTACATGACGCCTAAAAGATGCCATCCAAGTTTTCCAATTCAGATGCATAAAAACTATTTCCAAGTTACACTCATTGGATTTCAAGTTTTCAACCCCCGGGCATATAGTTAAAGCCAAAGTACTTTGCATAAAAGCACACGTCATTAATTCTTAAATTAATAAATGTACAAATAATCAATTTTATTTTATATTAATTATATTTTAAACCCATTAAACCATGTTAATTCTATATTCAAATAACCTACCTTCCTAGACCTAATCAAATATTAAATGTCAATAATATTAATTGCAATCAAAAAGGTCAATATCAAGTCGACGAGTTTAATAACATATAACACATACATAAGTATAATACAATTCATTGTACTTAAAAAAAATCTATAGAGTTTAGACGTTTTGTAGCTATTGCCGTGTAATATCGGTACCATGAGTCATAATTTGACCAATGTCATCAAATAGTATTTTATCTACACATATATCATAAATGCTCTATAATGCGTTCAGAATCCGTAGGCAATGACCAGCATTACAACAACCAATATTATTATGGGAATTTTTCTAATTTGTTTCTGTATTTGTTCAAATTTATTTTTTATTACATTAATATAATGTGTACGGTCTATGGATATTTAATAGGTACCTAGTACTAGTAGCTAGTAGCAATTCAGGTCATTGCCCTATGGCTTCTGAACCCATCATAGAGTACTTATGATATGTGTGTAGATAAAGTATTGTATGCAACTGTACATAATTAGGTCTTAAAACACTCGTGTGATCCTATTATGAAACTCGCTGACGCTCGTTTCATAAAACCACACTCGTGTTTTAAGACCCCTCATTATGCAACAGTTGCATAAAATACTATTATGCAACTGCTATATAATGAGAGGCCTTAAAACACGAGTGTGGTTTTATGAAACGAGCGTCAGCGAGTTACATAATAGGATCACACGAGTGTTTTAAGGCCTTTAATTACATTACTTTATCTACAAACATATCATAACTGCAAGAAACCGTAACAGCAAAAAACCAACAAACGAATGACTTCTAGTAATGGCGGCCATTCGATCTATCCGTCAAGACGAACGATTTTTTTAATCATAGACAAACGAATGAAGTCCCTATTGTCATGTCACTCGAGATCAAATGTCGTGCGTTTATATTAAAAAAAGCATACTGAGTTGACGTTTCGTACCGATAACTGTTTTAATATCTGTGGATACTAGAATAGAGACCAACTTGAATTTTGACAGCTGTTCCAAATTAAAATTCATAACGTCACGAGCAGTCACGAGATTTCGGTAATGTGAGGACCAATAAAAAACAGATTTACCTACTACCACAGACAAGAAAATTCTTATAATAACATTGGTTGTAATAATGCTGGTCATTTCCTAAGGTTTTTGAACGCGTTATTGAGCACTTATGATATGTGTGTAGATAAAATACATTATCCACTATAGTTAACTCTTTCACTAGCAAATTGGAGAGTGTTTACTCGCTATCGACTAAAGTAACGTAATATTCATTTTCGATAGTAAGTCATGATAGTGGTACCATTTAATCCTAATTCAGGGTTTACTAACGTGTGGCCGTCTGAAATAACAACTTACAACCAGCAGCCAAGCAACTTGAAGACCAGGAGCACTTGCCAGCTGGGCGAGAAAGTACCCAAGGCAGCGAGTAAAAATCCTCCGACGCAGGACACCAGCAAAGCGCGCCGCCGGCCACGGGTGTCAGCGTAGTAACCCCATGGGTACGCGAAAAGTACACCTGCAATCACAAACGTACCCTGGATAAGTTAAGGAAACTATGCCACGCATGAAGAGAGGAGTCAAAGGCTGCAGGCAAAGCTCAAAAATCAAAATATCTTTTTAACATAAAACTACCGTGAGTTTCAGACATATTAATAAAACGAATCCGAATTTTAATCGTGATGGTGGATGGTCGGTGCTATCCAGCTGGAAAACGGTGTTGAGTACTACGTCGGAGACGGGTGTGTCCGAGCCTTTAGAGAGTGATGTGGTTAGTGTAGTGTGCAACCCTATATTTGACATTAAAAATAATGAAGCAAACGAGGGTAGTTGTTCGCCGCCGCCCGAGCCGCCTGTGCCGAGTAGCCGAGCTATCAGGGCTTCGGTACGCAGTCGTCGTCGCGCCACCGCCGCGGGGGCTCATGATTAAGGACCACGTACTGGTTCGAAACATGTCGGGCATTTCCCGACGCAAAAATACTGGAGTGATCCGTTTTATTAATAAGACAAAATATCTTTATTCAAATTAAGCGAACCAGAAGCACATGAATGTCAGAAAATTTACTAGCGGTCTCTTCGGGTAAGCAGTTGACTTCAGTTCGATGGATGTTGCTGTTTCGTGTTACCGCAAAATGTTATGGTAGCATCCTATAGTAGTGCAATAAGGTCTATATAATCTGCAGAGTACTTGTGTAGAAGTAATCGCCTCCATACATCTACTGCTTTATTTTTAAAAATAAGACGGCAAATGAATAAGCAGGTCACTTGGTGGTCACATAGACCATAGACACCTACAACACCAAGGAAATTACAGATGCGTCGCTTAGCGAGCAAGATGGCGATAGTGAATTAATAGATTCAGGCGTTACTTTGTGGAGGTCCATATCCACAAACTGGAACAAATTACTTTGCTACTCCGCGACACCAGTGCCGGGCTCGTGCAAAATAGCTGCGTTTGTGCGACATATATATGTTGAATAATATTTTAGTTTGTCAGTACGCCATTCGTTCTAGTAGTGAACGGTCGTACTGTTAGATCGTACTTGATGATGCATCGTATAGAGGCGAAACGCGCGTCGATCGTGTAGTTTTAGTGTTTATTGGTGATGGTGTGTAGTTGAGTCTGTGTGATATATATTGTTTCGGGTGGAAGCGGAGGAGGGTGGGTTTTGCACGAACATATACATATATGTCGCACAGACGCAGCTATTTTGCACGAGCCCGGCACTGGTTTCGCGGAGTAGCAAGGTAATTTGTTCCAGTTTGATGCCGATAGTGCTCCGGACAGACCCTGCACAAGGTTTTACCGCCCGCACAAACTTATGGCATAGACGTATACTTAGGTGGGCGACAATGATTTAATAAAGTATAACGAGGCTAGACCTGCAAACGGCATGGATCCCAGCACTCCGATCTGGCTGATGCCGAGCTGCAGGTCGCAGGAGGCAGCGGCGAGCACCACGCCGAACCCGAACATGTCCAGCCCGACAGCGTGACTGATGACGCTACACGCCGCCAGCACCAGATAGTTATAGCGGCCGTGGCCTGAGGAACATATTGATATTACTAATAGTTGGCAAGTTTTTGACCCAGTTACAGAGCCTTTTTTGGGTCTTACGAAACCAGGTTTTTCGCGACAATTCAGGTTTTATAGGCCTGTTGTCGTGCTAAATATAAACAAATATTAAGTAGCAAAGAGCGACTTCGACACGGGCGTTTCACTCGTCCCTGCCCCATTATTTTCCAAGCGCATTAGCGTCAACCTCGACGTCGAGGCGTCGCTGTCTCACTCACTCGTGCTAGCGCCCTAGAGCAAGACAGGACGCTGCCCCGGCGTCGAGCTATAAAGTCTGTATGTCTTTAGGGTCAGTGCAAAAAGATGTGTATACGAAATTATTGGACACAATGGATATTATTTTTCTAAGTACTTAAAGACAGATAATATGCTTACCTGCCAGCTCCACAGCCTCATCATAACTGTGTTTAACCTGCTCCTTGTCTGCCACACTTTGCGAAAGAGTCATGATTTTTTCAGTACCCGCAGTATTCTAACGTAACATCGTTGCATTCAACGATACGCCAGCGATGAAAACTGAATCTATACACAGGTTAAAGAGCGAGCGAGATAGAGCCCCGGAGCTGCGTTGTGTGCACCGATTTTACAATTAGTTAATCTAGGCCTCTAAACCTCTATATTACCAACTGCAGTGTAAATTGCTTGTAGCTACCTATATGTTTCGACGAATACAGATATATTGATTGATTGATTGTTTGATAGGCCCTAACATGACCGGCCCAGGTTTTACTTATCCCTCTGTGCGTCTCTGTCAAATATACTAGTTTAGAAAGTGACGCACATAGAAACAAACGCAGATAAAATATTCTTAGCCTGCATTTTAGGACCACTAGGGGACATATGAAAAAAAATGTCTAAATGTCTTGCTTGTTTGCCTTCCTATTTCATAAAAAAAAAAACAAATTTACCCTAGATTAAAACGCACTCCAGGCCTCCGTATGACTATTATAGACGCCCCTGCCACTTTTATTAAGGTACTGACTTAAAATAAAACTATTTAAACAGCTTCAAAACTTTAGAAGAAACTAACGAATATATTCTTAGTCCACCTTTTACAACAGCCGGTAACAAAAATATTAAAATTACAACAACTGCTCTAACTGTGTGTGTGTGCTGTGTGTGTCCATCTTACAATAATTATGTACTGGTAAAATGACCAGCTGTTAAGTTGTATAAATATTAGGGTCCAATCACACGTCAATTTTTTCACGCGCGTTTAAAAACTTTAAAAATCATATAGTAAAAACGCGCGAACATAGCGTGACGCAGGGGAAAGGCGCGAGAAGGAAAGAAAGAGGAAAATGATTGAGAAATGATAATTATTAACATAAGTTGACTTTAGAATGAGAATTAATCGAACAGAAAAATAATTACCCAGTATCTACCAAATTATTGCATGCCTAGTCTAGGTCAACGTCAGCACATCCTGTCAATTTAAGATCTGTATCAATTACTATGTTCTGGCAATAAATAACTTTGTCTTTGTCTTTGTCTTTGAAAAGATTGTGATGCGGATTTCTTGAATGAATTTGGCAGCTGTTTTGTATCGCGATTTAAATTTAGCCGACTCGGTTAGTGGCGCTCTAGCGCCATTCCATTAGATTAACTGACCGAGTTTGACTGCAATCGAATCAAACCGAATGAATTCTAATCTTCGTGCAAACCTTGCGAGTGGTGATTGTGCAAGGTCCATCCGGATCGCTACCACCATCTTGCTCGCTAATCCTGCCGCTAAGCAGCAGCCACTCTTGTGTTTCGGCGTGGAGAGCAAGGCAGCCGGTGCAATTACTGGCACAAGAGGTATTCCATCTTAGCCCACTGGGTTGGCAACGCATCTGCAATCTCTTTGGTGTTGCGGATGTCTATAGGCGGTGGTGATCACTTACCATCAGGGAACCCACTTGCTTGTTTGCGTTCCTATTTCATAAGGAGCTGGAGGAGGAGGGCTAAGATGGAATACCTCTTGTGCCAGTAATTACACCGGCTCTCTTGCTCTCCACGCCGGAACACAACAGTGCAAGCACTGCTGCTTAGCGGCAGGATTAGCGAATAAGATGGTGGTAGCGATCCGGACGGACCTAGCACAAGGTCCTACCATCCGCATTGATATAATAGCAGCATTTATTGCGATTGATTGCGATTTACGCACAAAGACGGTGCGTGAAAAAATCGTTGTTAATAAACTTAAATGTGAAATGGACGTAATAGTTGTGCGAACAATCTGTAGTGTCCTCTCAACGTTACCACCAAAAACATGCTGTAAAAAACTAGCCAAGTCTCGATGGAGCTGCTTGCTTATCTCTAAAAAGTAATGAAATCTAGACAAAGTCGTGCCAAGTCTAAGGTTCCTGTTGGGTGTTTACTGCTTAAATTGTAATAGATGTGGGTAATGGAGTCAGTGCATTAAACGCAGGCTTACCGCACGAACGTGTTTCATTTATAACAAGTGGCGAACGACCGGTTCTTTGTTCTCGCGCGGTGATATTGTACTCGGCTACCTACATCATGAGTTCGCATATCGGGAATTTACCAAGTTACGAAATTGGAGAAGATTGGTCTGTTTTCAAGGAGCGACTGAATATTTGGTTAGGTGCAAACCTAATAACTAAACCCGAAAAGGGTGTCGATAGGCGTGTGGCGGTACTGTTGAATGCACTCAGCGAAAATGCGTATAAATTGGTACGCGAATTGACTGCCCTAGCATCAGTGGAGACGTTGTCATATGAGGACGTCGTGTCAAAAATTGATAAACATCTGCTGCCGAAAAAGTCGCTTTTCGCCGAAAGACATTTTTTTCATAGTGCGACACAAGGGGCAGGCGAAGAATTCACCCAGTGGGCGGCGCGAGTTCGGCGACTATCGGCAGACTGCAAGTTCGGCTCAGGATCAGAAGACATGTTACGGGATCGGTTTATTCTCGGGTTGAAGCCAGGCGCAGAGCGCGATAAGCTTTTTATGGAAAACCCACAAGATCTAACACTCAGTAAAGCCCTGGATGTCGCCGTATCCATAAGCAGCGCGCGGCAAGCAGCACGCGACTCGGCGGCGCCGGCGCCGATGCCGCTGGCGCGCTCAGCAGCGGCCGGGGACCTCTACAGGGTGGCATCGCAGTCAGTGTCTTCAGACATAAAAAAATGTCAATCGTGCGGTTATACTAACCACAGTGTTGAAAAGTGTCGTTTTAAAAATTATAAATGTGCAAAATGTGGTTTAAAAGGGCATTTAAAAAAAATGTGCCCTAAACGCCAAATTAATGTGTTGCAAATACAGCCGGCTGACGAAAGTCACGATGATGACGGTAAGAAGGACGCTATTTACAACATACGCAGCTACGGCGGTGAGGCGATGAAGTTGTCCGTCGAGGTATGTGGGAAATTAATTAATTTTGAGGTAGATAGCGGTTCGTGTGTGACGGCTATTCCCTTCGAAACATATAAACAAAAGTTCAATGATTTGCCATTGTCATTTTCTAGAACAATCTTAAAGTCGTACACCGGGCAAATTGTCGAGGTTGTAGGTATGTTTCAAGCTTTGATTGAGTACCAAGGGAATAGTAAAAGCATGGAAATATTTGTCGTAAAAGGGGGAGGACCAGCTGTACTGGGGAGAGATTTCTTGGTATTATTCGAAATGCAAATATCAAAAATAAATAGTTGTTCAGAGTATAAAGACGTCAACTATTACATGGAAAAGTTTTCAGACTTATTTTCTCAGAAATTAGGGTGTTTAAAAACAGGCAAAGTTAAGTTGCATTTGAAACCTAATAGCAAACCAATTTTTTTTAGACCTAGGACGGTGCCTTTTGCGCTTAAAGCTAAAATAGAAAACGAGATAGGTAGGCTGGTCGAACAAGGAGTTTTACAACCAGTTGACCGATCCGATTTTGCTAGTCCGATAGTACCTATTTTAAAACATAATGGTGAAATTCGATTATGTGCTGATTTCTCGGTAACATTAAATAAGGTGCTGCAAACAGAAAAATATCCATTGCCAAGGGTAGAAGAATTGTTTTCCAAATTGCATGGCGGTGAACAGTTTTCCCAGCTGGATTTAAGTACTGCTTACTTACAACTTTGTTTAGATGAGGACTCACAAATATTAACAACTATAAATACTCATAAAGGGTTGTTTAAGTTCACAAGACTAGTTTACGGTCTATCCAATGCACCAGCAATTTTCCAAAAAACAATGGAAAATCTATTACAAGGCATCGACGGGGTATTGTGCTTGCTAGATGACGTATTGGTTACAGGAGCCAGCAAAGAATTACATTCGAAAAGGTTAGAACAAGTTTTTACGCGATTACAGGACGCGGGATTAATGTTGAACAAAGATAAATGTCATTTGTTCCAAGATGAAGTAACATATTTGGGATTCCGGATAAACAAAGGGGGTATTCATAAATGTCCAAGTAAGATAAAGTCAATGGTGAATGCTAAGCCACCCAGTAATATTCAGGAATTAAAGTCTTTTCTTGGTCTAGTAAACTATAATAGGGTATTCGTCCCACACGCGTCATCTATTTTATGCCCATTAAATAATCTTTTACAAAAAGAGGCTAAATGGGAATGGACCCAAATGCATCAAAACGCATTTAATGAAATAAAAGCAGAGTTAGCGTCAGACAAATTTTTGGCTCATTACAACCCGGATTGTAAACTGGTGTTGACGGTTGACGCCTCGCCATGGGGTCTGGCCGCGGTCTTAGCCCAAATAGAAGAAGGTACCGAAAGACCAATCGCGTACGCGTCTAGATCATTAAATAGCGCGGAGCGTAATTACAGCCAAATTGAAAAGGAGGCTACCGCGATTATTTTTGGAGTGCGACGGTTTCACCAATATCTTTACGGTCTAGAGATACCTTTTATATTACGCACAGATCACAAGCCTCTAATGTATATTTTCCATCCCCATAAAGGCGTCCCCGAGGTAAGTGCGAATCGATTGCAAAGATACGCGTTGTTCCTAATGAGTTATAATTACGAAATACAATATGTTCAGAGCGCGCATAACTGCGCAGATTACCTTAGTCGGGCGACCGCCGACGGCGCAGGCGCATCTAGTGATACCGGGTCAGTGACCTTGACCGCCCCGCTACCGGCTAGTGCGCCCGTAGATCGGGCAACTTACATTTGTTTCGTTACGGACGGCGATTTGCCTTTAAAGTTAAACGAAATACAGGAGGAACTAGGTAACGATTCGGTACTCCAAATAGTGACACGCTTTGTGAAGCGCGGTTGGCCAAAAAAAGTCAATGAAACGGAATTAAAACCGTTTTTTTCGTGTCGAAGGGATTTATCGCTAGAACAGGGGTGTTTAATGAGAGGTCACAAGATAGTTATACCACGTACGTTGCAAAATAGAGTTTTACGCGAACTTCATAGAACACACTTCGGGGTAAACAAAACCAAAACCGAAGCACGATCGATGTTTTGGTGGCCGCGAATGGATAGCGACATTGAGTCATGGATAGCTAACTGTTTAGTTTGCCGGCAACTTAAACCGACCCCGGCGCGCGCGCCGCTCACTCCCTGGCCGTTCCCGCCAGAGCCATGGTATAGGGTCCACGTCGATTTTTTTGGTCCACTGCTGGGGAAAATGTTTCTGGTTATGGTCGACGCCTATACAAAATGGATAGAATGTTTCCCATTACACAGCGGGTACGGTTCCACCGCGGTTATAGAAAAACTTCAGGAAGTAATGTCACGGTTTGGTATTATGCATACGCTAGTAAGTGATAATGGCGCGTCATTCATGTCACAACAGTTTCAAGACTTTTGTAGATTAAATGGGATTACACATCTTACGTCACCTACATATTCACCAGCCAGTAATGGACAATGTGAAATATGCGTGAAAATTGTAAAAAAACACATAAAAAGTTTATGTTTGGAAGGGAAACCGTGGACAGAAATTAATACGAGATTACTCGAATTTTTATTTAAATACAGGAACTCTAAACATACCACGACGGACCGCTCACCGGCCGAATTAATGCTTGGTCATCCGTTAAAGACACGTTTTGATTTTTTGAAGACGTATAGTCAACAATCGCTGCCGTTACTTTCGTCTGCCGCTGATTTAAGGAAAGTAATAGAACAAAAACAGTCTTTACAGGTTAAATATTACAATGGAAAACGGAAAATAAATCTAAATCTAGGCGATAATGTATTAATTAAGGCACATTCTCATAACATGTGGGTGGAAGGAAGTATTATGAAGAAAATAGGAAATAATTTGTTTGAAATTTTTGTACCCGAACTAAACCAAACTATGAAAAAACATAAAAATCAGATTTATAAATTGAGAGGAGGGTTATCTGACAGAACAATTGGGGACACTGAAGATTTCCCATACTGGCCCATGTTGGACATTCTTAGCCCAGCAACCCCAGGGCCGCCGTCAGAGGGGCCCACGCCTGGAGGGGAGACGGAGCGAGCAGAGTCGGAGTCAGGCTCGCAGGCCGACGCGCGGAGCCACACGGCCGCGCCACCGGCAGCCAGCGCCAGCCCGAGCCTGGACCCGAGCGTACCAGTCGGCTCGGAAGCCACTACTACCAGGGGTGTACCTGGCTCTCACCTAGTTTTAAGGGACATTCCTAGAATTGATTACCGTCAATATTTCTAGAATTTATGTTGTATTTATGTGCGACATATAACTCGTTAGTTAAGAAAATATGGTGGAGGGATGTTGGGTGTTTACTGCTTAAATTGTAATAGATGTGGGTAATGGAGTCAGTGCATTAAACGCAGGCTTACCGCACGAACGTGTTTCATTTATAACAGTTCCTTACTGCGATTTCTTTATTATTATAGTTAATGTTGTGTGACTTGGCCGTTGAAGGGTACGCAAGGGCACAAAACCAGGTGCTCCATGACACCATTGCACCAATCTGTCGCCAGGACCGCTACCCATTGACGATGGAAAAGGGCCACTTGGAAAACGTCGATTCAATAACCAGTCAATTGTAGGCTTGATAAAACTGATGAACACTCATGAGTGAGTGAGTGAGTGTCATAAATGCGAAACTTTGCTTTCGCTTAACTTCGGAACTAAATTACCTACAGACTTGAAATTTTGGATTTTAAGTATGTGATTATAGCTTACTGGATGACGAAAATTTCTGCGTTCTGGTCTTATCCAGAGGTTCTCAAATAGGGGCCTGAAAATGCAGCGAAATGGTTCCAGTAAAGGATGGTACGGCAGTGTTTGCTTCGCGCTCGACTTGGCGGGGGCACTACCGTGCCCCCCGATTTGCATGGAACTATTTGAACTAGCTTTTGGTGACTACTTCACTTGCGTGTATTTTTCTTTTCCTATGAAACTAATCTACGCGCGAATACAAACTTCACCTTGGTCATGTAATAGTTAACACCACAGAATAAATAGTACAAGCACTCCCTGTACAAGAGTCCCTTTTCGAACAAAAACGCCGTTTAGCTATAAGAAACGTCGAACTATTCGCCTCTCTGATTTACGTATAACTCGTATTCATTCGCACGCACGCAACTAAATTACAGCGACCCCAGTGCAGAGGCGCCGAATGTTTTGTATGACTTGTCCGGCCCGTGCCCGAAAACTGCGTAAGTGAAATAATTGTACAATGAAATGAAACTGAAAAATGACCTTGTGTTTAAATGAAGAAACCAGGCAAGGGAATGTCGGGTTCACTCCAGGTAGGGTTCTGTAACCATTAGTCCAACCGATCAAAAGGACTTTTTCAAGCTTGTTTTTTTAAGGCTCAGCTAGTAATCTAAAACCTAAAATTGATCATAACGATAGTTAACGCTATAAGTACTCATTCAATGTTGTAGGTGAGAAAACATATATTTTGCTTTGTATGTACTTTACACATGAATGAGAGATATACCTTAAAATACACCATAGTTCTAAATACGCGGGTTAGAAATCTATAAGTAGATGTGCATAATGTCAGTTTTGTACTTTTATAGTTTTCGAAAAAAATACTGGACGCAATACGGTGGGACGGACAAACAGACGTATTTGACGGGTAACGTACGTAAACTACGTAAAGTACGTAAACTATATGGGTTTCTACTTTGACTGTGGAACCCAAAAATGTATTAACAAAACAAAGCAAACGTTCTCTTTGTAACTTTGTTTCATTAGTCAAAGCAGTTTCGAAAAGACATCTCAGTCACACTTAATTACTCAGTCCGTCTATAAGTTCTGTCACAAATTCTTAGCAAATAAAACATTATTGAATATAGTAGATTTTATTTATATATCATTTGCATGGCTTTAGATTAAGGTTTAGAGGGTGGAAAACGTTATCGCCGTTTGTATGGAGAGCGCTGGGTTCACACTCCTCTTAATATTCGCGGCCAGTCACCGACCGATTTACGCATCTGATTCAAGTGATGATTTTTTTAAGTTCAAAGTCAAGAGTATTTTGTTGTTGCTGCTTTTATTACTCCTTTACTTTCAATTTTGCTCCGTTCTTTAACTTCACATTTGTTTCGTTTAGTTCATTTCTTTCATTTATTTGTTTTATTGTCGGATGGCAAAAATAAGACCACTGCGACACCACCTTAAAAGAAAGAAAATTATAACGTCAAATTCTAAACCAAATTTATTTTAAAACGATACTTTAAAATCGCCTATCGCTCTAGGAGTCAGTCAGTCTGTATACATATTTGTATATGTATGTATATAGAAGAAGATAGATGCACTTACTGAACACGAAAGCAGACCAACAGTAAAACGTAAGGGCGCAGTTACTAGTGATGGCAAAGCCAATGATGTTCACGCCGGCGAAAGAGCTAATTCTAGCCGTCATCATCCCTAAACTCGTCACTAGGCCCCTGAAAAAAATCATACTAATAGAGCGCAGGAAAATTAAAGTCCATCAAATAATGCTCTTACGTTATAATTAGTAGTGGGAAAGGTAATGCAATACATATACGAATATCACTCGCGAGACATAGGTATGACGGCGGCCCGAAGCGACGTGCTCTTGCTCCTTGCGACCGTAGTTAACTGCGGGGGCGCGTCTCGATCACACGCGGCCAGTGTGACCATATGTGGCAGAATCCTGCCTTTTTGGCAGGTTTAGCCCTTCATTTTGACATCTGGCAGGATCGGTTGAAGTTTTCAAAATCTGGCAGTATCTGGCAGGATTGCAATATAAGCTGGCACGTTTGGCAGTATAGCCTTAGACTGGGTTCACAGTAAGCATTTGCGAGCGATAAAAACGCAAAAACGTGGCCATTGCCCAACCAGAGACAGCCATTGCCGCGTTTTTCCGTTTTTATCGCTCATAAACTCTGATTGTAAACCCAGTCTTAAAGGAGCTTAGCCAGAAGAGTTTGGCTTTGGCAGGATTTGTCAGTTTTCTAGCCTAAGTAGGGCAGGATCTCTAATTTGAAGTTGGTCACACTGCACGCGGCGCTGGCGCGGCCGCGGTGTTACCTCTCGCCCCTCGTCCCTCGTCAGGCCCGAACTCACGCGCATTCTTACATTACAATACGCATATTACGCATCACACACATATTTATAACGTCTGTAAGGCTTAAGATTATTTTTTCCCACTTTCTCTTTGTTTTGCCTTATAATAAAAAACCAAAATAAATATTACCCATAAGAAGTCGGATAAAGATCCAGAAAATACGACGCTATCGCACCAACACCAATACCTGTGCCCTGGAGCAGAGCAAACATTACCATACTGACGATTGGTACTTGTATCAGGTTGATTAGTGCTAAGCAGAAGGCAGACAGTATCAGTATGGTGAGGAGGACCAGGCGCCGCCAGGTCGCCAGCTTAGCAACGATAAGATTGACGATGGTGAAAATGAAACCATTGACGATTCCACAATAGAACGTGTTGTAAGATATTGTTTCATTGCAGATGAACTGAAAGATAAACAAATTATTATATCATTAGTGATCCTATAAATAAGCAACAACAACTACGACAAGAGTTTGTCTTTTGTGCAGAGACAAGAAATTTCACTCATCACTGAAAGCAAATGTGATATATTGCTTACTTACGTCATCGCCAGTCTCACTGGGAACAGTTGCAATGTTTCCAATGACTCGGTCGCAGAAGTTCTGCTTTTCAATTACACCATTCGAGAATGATGTAAAGAAAAAGTTCAATATAGTTGGATACCACATGAAGAACACGTTGTTTCTGAAGCGAAAATAATATTACTAACCATGAGAAATCCAGTTACAATATACTACTGCACACAAAACCTGACAATAACAGAGGTACCATATAATGCTCATATCTAGTAATTTTAATATTTATCAACAATTCATTTAGTTATTTATAACCAACAACGAGACTTAAACGTGATAAAATTGTTCTTAATTCATCTCGATTGTGTTGCAACGGCTAGGATCACGAGTAGATTTTTTCCCATTTTCAGCCATTTTATCGCGTCAAGACCCGTTTGACGTTATTAATGTATAGGAAAATCGCGAGAGATTAAAATAATTTCATTTATTTAGTTATTGTAAACAGAATGTTTCTTACGTGCTACAACAAATGATGAGTATGTAAAAAAGCTGCAAAGTCCGCCACAACAGTGGTGGTTTGAAAATCGGCACCGTTTGCTTTTTGATGGACTCCCAAAACTTTTGCTCGCTTTGTATTTCCGATTGGTTGTTTTCTATTGCCTTAACCTGAAAATAATTTATAAACTCACTGTTGAATTATCATTTGAAGTATTATTAAGGATGTATAATCGATAATAATATTGTTTGTGACTATACATGTTTTCCTAATGACTATCGATTTATTATTTGCTCATTTTTTTTTTAATTTATTTATTTTTTATTTTCAATATTCAAAAATTCGAAATTTTTTATTTGCCAGAATACGATAACACAAGAAATTGATACTGTATCCAGTGTAGCGCTATGGGAAAACGACGTATTTTTATGGCGTATGTTCAATCTTGTCATAATTAATGTTTAACTGCCAAAGAACTATTAAGTTTATGTCAGTGATGACATTAATGGATGGGATAGATTGATGATGACAACCATCACCTTTTCTGTCATTGCTACGACTTAAACTAAAACTGGAATACGCAAGGCACGGAGCTGATGTTGCAGGTTCGAACCCTGACATTACCCTAATTTTTCTTTGTGTTGTCATTCATTATATAGCATTTTAAATTTAATTTGAATGTAAAAAAATACAAAAAGAAAAATCGAAAAAAATTAAAAATAAATACATTGCATGATTACAACAATTTAATTATATTCACCTGATACTCTTCCCTCTTCCCACCATTGATTTCAAAAATCTTACTCAAAATCTCCAGCGCCTTATCGCTCTGCCCACTACTGGCCAGGAACTTGGGGCTCTCATACAGAAAGAATATCATGACTGCCCCGATGCCGAGTGGGACGCCCAGCAACAGAGTCAGCAGTCGCCAGGGTCGGTAGGTGATGAATAACCAAAGAATAGGGATATTGAATGTTAAGGGTAGGATGAGTAAGGCTAATACTGAAAACAATCGCTTTAATGAGCATGAGTTGATAAAAATAGCTCAAAACAACCTTAGTCAGCTTTCCTATTCAGCTAATTACCTACTGGCACATTCAACAGAAAATGGCAAAATTAAGCTTTGCAAAGAAGTATAGAAGCAAAGCGTGTGCCTGTTTTTCGCAAAGATAATTAAATAAATCGCGAGAAGAAAACTGAGTCCAATTGTCTCTTTGTATGTCTTACAGCAGCAGATAAACTCTGTGTGGGTTTTCGCCCGTTGTTTTTAAATAAATAGTATAAAATATTGTAGCATCAATTTCAATCAAAAAGATGTAGTACAGACTAAAAGTCTTCTTTTGTGATAAAAATTGGATTAAAATAATCTAGTCAGCAAAAAAATATTCCTGTAAGAACGTAGCAAAGACTAAAATCATCGACGACACGCAAGCTTTAAAATATTTATCAAAATCAATAAGATGGTATTATAATTATTAATTTACATCAGCGTAGAGCAATACCTTGGGGTATATCTATCAATTTCATAAGCTGAAAAGTTTATTTGTTTAATCAAAGTAATAAAATAAATATTAAAATAACTCAATAAATACAATGCTGTCATACTAAAAATGACAGCTTCGGCGAACAGGTTGATGCTGTTCATGACGAACAAATACTCGCTCCTGTGCTTGTTGTTTGTACACTCTCCCAGGTAAGCCACGCTCAAGCTTAACGCTGCCGTTGAACTAAAACAAAATAATGTTTATACTTAAACTTGCTATTATACTTTAAGAGATCAGCAGGGCGATTTTTGAATCTCGCCGGGTGACTAAAGCTCGCCAAAGTGGCCGTTTTTCATAGAAATTGCGGCCATTTTGCTGAGCTTTAGTCACCTGGTGAGATTCAAAAATTTCATTTAAATCTCACCGGGTAACTAAAGCTCACGAAAATTGGCGTTTTTCATGGAGATTCGGCCATTTTGGTGAGCTCTAGTCACCCGGTGAGATTCAAAAATTGGATCCCTGAGGAAACTTCTACTAACGTCTTGCAAACGAGAACACCACAAGTAGGTATTAATGCAACGTCGATTGGATGAAATAGGCAAAAGATTCAGGAATCGATTTCCTTCGATCATTTTGTTCAACACTTGTTGCGCATACATTAAGAAATGTTAGTTGAGATCTTACTACAAAAAGACAGTTTGAAACGAGACAGTGTCTTCGATTACGATCCGATTATCTAGTTATGTACCATCTAACTGACGAGAACCTGGTTGGTGTAAAAACTAAGAAATACTTACAAGCTGCAACCAACTAGCTTGCTGACAAGCAAGACTTCCCAGCTTGGTGAGAAGCTGCCCAGCGCTGCCATGACAAATCCCACTGCACAGGACAGTAGCAAGGCGAACCGACGGCCACGAGTATCGGCGTAGTAACCCCAAGGGAACGCGAAGAGAAGACCTGTTGTTATTTATTTGAATGTACTTGTAGTGTGTATGTAGATAACTAAGGGCAAAACCCCACTGCAGTGCACGCTACGCACGGTGCATACTAAGTGACCCACGTCAGCTATGTTTTTGAAAACAGCGTGAATAGCATGCGCCGCAGAGGGTTGTGACCTAATGGTGAGAGTTTTGATTAATACAAACATTAAAATTAGTTTGTACTCTTAGATGAAAATATCATTGTCTGATGAACCTCTCTTCAAACCTGGTGGTGTTAGCGGTGGAGTTGGGCTCCGTTACACGTTCCTCATTCTCGGCATTCCTTTAGATCCTCCAATGTGCAATGACAGTTCAGATGCGTCGATCGCAGAGATATTATGTAAGCTGATCACACCTCAACTTTCAACCAAGTGACAGATTATGAACCTGCAAACGGCATAGACGCCAGCACCCCGATCCGGCTGATGCTGAGCTGCAGGTCGCAGGAGGCGGCGGCCAGAACCACGCCGAAACCGAACATATCTAACGCTGCAGCATTGTTGATAATGCAGCACGCCAACAGGACAAGATAGTTGTAGCGGCCGTGGCCTGGAGAGAAAATAAGAGTAGGTGTGCCTTGAAGTGATAGAATAGAATAGAATAGAAAGCTTTATTCCACATAATTGTATACGCAAAAAGAAAGGACTTAAAGTTAACACTAAGTGCTTATAAGTATACAAAACGATAATGATTTTGTTGCTGTTGTTTTTGAGCTTTATACAAAAAGTCGAAATACGATTTGATTCTTACTATGTTTCCACAATTCAATTGTTTTTTTAGTAATTACTTGATGTTATAAGTATGTTTTCTTGATTGAAACTAAATTACATTCGCATGAATAGCATCCGTAACCCAAGTACACAAAAAAGACACCGACATGATCTTAGAATAAGGTAGACATTGCATAGAAAAACCTAAATTTGAGCACATCATTTCACAAGCTTTGAATTAAAGCATTTACTGCTACCTAAAAGTTAGCCTTGGGTGGCAGTCTGATAATTGTTATTTGAGTGAACCTGTAAGAATTTCTTTTCTATTAATTTTAAATTCGGTTTATCTTGCCTATACTGTACTGAAATAATTAGTTCCCTAACAATTAGGTCAAGACGGGTTCAAATTTAAAAATAGAATTCAAAAAAAAATATCTATACGTAGTACCTACTTAGTAAAAAATAGACGTTATCCTTAAAAAAATTGTAAGAAATACAATAATGCTTACCAGCTAGCTCCACAGCGTCATCGTAACTATGTTTAACGTCGATAATTTGTCCATTTTGTGAACGTGTCATGATGATTTTGTGAATCAGTTAACTAAGAACCCTTAAAAAATAAAGTCACGCATTTTAACATTCTTAGACCTGTGTTGTGCCATTTTGCCATGAAAATCAAAAATTTCTTGATAACATATCACAAGGCATACTTATGATGACTTGTGATGACTTGGTGAGTCCGACACCCCGCGGCCCAGGACTCACCATTAAAGTGGTAAAAACGGAACCCGGGTTCTTTAAAGGGTAAGAGCCCGACAACAATCCATCGTCGCCGGGTGGCGATTTGGTATCCAATAAGGTACAGTAGGGGAAATATATTCACATACCACCTTAGAACCCTATCGCAATGACGCGACGCGTTAAACGCCACGCTATGTCATACAAATGTCATGCGTATGTCACTTCGACTAGGTTCTACTGTGGTATCTACGTGTTTCAATTTCCTTGACTGTACCTACAGATTTTCCTTCAGAACCAAAAACAACGTGTATTTCTTTCTTTCGTTTAGTGTAAGTTTTTGTAACAATAAGCGTCTTAAACGCGTTAGCGTTGTCCCACTTAAATACGTATAGTCAAGGTTAATTTCCAACCCACCTAATGTTTAATATCGTATAGCAAACTGTCACCATAAGAGCTAACTAAAGCAAGACGTTAGTTTGACCTATCGACCTTAATGCATTGCGATTGTCTGACGACATTTCAACGAAATGGGTAGGGAATTAGATTCTTTGACTGTACAATAAAAGTTAAGCCTGTAAAGTAAAAAACTCTACCGGCGCGTATTCGCATCATAATGTTTCCATTTTAATTTTGAAGTTAACGCTAACTCGTTCGAGAGGTTTGTTGTAACAAAAGCTTACACTAAGTGATCAGGCAAAAAAGGCATTTCAGAAAGTGCTTTGCTTAAATTCGCTATAGGAATAAAAAAAATTCGTCAAATTGAGAACCTTCTCCTTTTTTTTAAGCCGCCCTAGTATGGAAAAATTATGGGGCACTCACAATATCTGAATTGCCATAGTTTTTATTTATACATTTTTTTTATACAACATAGGAAGGCAAACAAGCAAGTGGGTCACCTGATGGTAAGTCAGGATAGACCTTTCTGACCTGATAGTCAGGTGGAAACGATTCAAACAATTTAAGAATTTTCAATACAGCTTATATTTTTGTCCAGTGGGAACACCTTTCAAAAACTTTGTTTCTTTATTGTGGGAATTCTTCGCATTTGTGATTTTTCGTGGCACACGAAAAACTGAGTGAAAATGATACTTTTGCGGAGTTTAACCAGGCGGGAAGAAAAATCTAGTCGCCAACAAAATCCGGGCGGAGTCCGTTTTAAGGTTTTTAAATCCGGTCGAAACCGGATTTCTCCGGTCAGATGGTAGCCACACGTGCGAGTGACATGCAATGGTTTCACTGGTTTCGGTAACAAACATAGAAATAGTACAGCATAGAAAGAGTATTAAAATTGAAAGCGATATTTTATTAGCTGATCTCCTTACTTTAAATGGCAAGGCAATGTGTCAAAAAGAGATGACTACATACTCTAAACTCCTCTTCAATTGACACCCTGTACACAACCAATAGACAAAATGGTCACCTTTGGCTATGGTAATGTTTACATTAAGGTAGTATGAACTACGTTTTTCTTATTAATTTGCAGGTTTTACTACCTTGACACACCTAAAGGTAACCATTTTGACAGTTTTGGCTACGTACACTTGACAAGTACTGAGGCTATATCCACTTTAGTCCTTCGTCCAAGGTAACAAATCACACCGGAACGCCACAGCTTGTGGGACACTTTGTCAGACTTAAAAGAGTTTACACGTCAATGAATTCTTTGTTAATCTATTCGCTAATAAATTAACCTTAAAAGTTAATAGGCGCAGCTAACGCGCGCTCTGTGTAACGCTCACTGACGTATTATTTTCGTGTTCTCTTATTCGCACTGAACTAACTTTGTCTCGAGACTTCGCTCGACTATTACTATCCCACCAAAAACATTCTGTAAAAAACTAGCCAAGTCTCGATGGAGCTGCTGGTTTATCTTTAAAAATTTATGCCATAAGCAACCTATGCTCTTTTTAAGTGTACTAACCTAACTAAGCTAACCTTCATAAAATTGTACAGTGCGTTATTGATTTGTGAAGATGTCCTCATTACTATGAGTATAAAGAGGCAAACAGGCAAATAAGCCTAGGGACATTTCTAACTGAATTTTCGTGCGCCGAATTTCAATGGCTGAATCCAGCCTCAGCCACCTCCCGTGTTTTCTGTTTTCCGTGCACCCAGCCTCTGCCACGTCACAAACGCCTCAGACGACGTTTTGTTCATCCAGGTGCGCAAATAACGGCTACTTGTTACCTCGCACGCTTAGTATTAAAGTGACCCATTTCTGAATAATACACGTCCCAAAATATCACCTTAATTAAAAGTCATAGGGTTTCATTTTGGGAAATATCCAATTCAGAATTGAGTCAATTTCCGCATCATTTTTCCACAGATATGTCCCTAGGCACAGACGAGTAGGAGAAAAACAGACTGACCACTTAGGCCCTAAGTACTTTTAAAAACAGATGTGGAATTCCACGATTTCGGTGAACAGGTATGTTGGCTAGTCAACTATTTACCCACACTTTGGATGTCTCTGCCGGTTCCGCAAAATCGTGTTTCCAAAAACATAACCCTTATAATGTATAGTCGACCAAAAAATTGCTTGACCACTTTTCGACCGTATTACAGAGGGATAAGGTTCAAAAGTGGTCAAGCAATTACTTGGTCGACTATACAATAGGTTTAAGTCATGTAAAATTACATCGATAAACGTCCAAAATAAATTAAATTAGATAGGAAACATTACCACTCAGAAAAATCTGGAATTGTTTAGAATTTTTGCACGCAGATTAGTGGGTAAAAAAAATTTGCTAAGCGGGTTGATTTTTGACTTTCGAGCGCTCGATACTCGCCAAGCGCGCTCCAATCAAAGCCAGCTTAAATATACGCTCACGTATTTGATTAGCCCGCGGCTAGTGACTGTCGAACACTCGATAATCAAAAATCGACCCGTAGGCTTCTAAGCGAGCGAGCGGCCACAGACGGAAGAACCACCGAATTATTTATAGGTAAGTTAAATAATTGTACCAAACAAGCTGATAAAACAATTTTGTACTAAAGTTGAACAATATGAGGCGAACTCGCTTTGTTTCTGCAAAGACTGTTAAGCGTGTAACAAATATAGTCGTACCTACCTTATAAATAGAACAATTACTCAATTCAGCTTCTGACTTTTGAAGTGTTAACGTTTGGAATTGGCAAAAATTCCTGGTATTAAGAGGAGTGTGTAGCCAGCGCTCTCCATACAAACGGCGATAACGTTTTCCACCCTCTAAACCTTGACCTGCAGCCATAATTTTTATGTATATTGTCACTATGCCCAGGAACTAGGTTTGTATGTTTTCATTTTTTATATATTCTTAATAGTTAAAAAAATATTGACGCTTTTTTGTTTTTTATGAAACTCCTAAAATGCAAATTTTGTCAAATCTATGAAGAATTAAAAAAAAATTTAAACATACAAACCCAGTTCTAAGGCATAATGACAGCATACCAAAAAATCATTGCCATAGGTTAAGGTTTAGAGGGTGGAAAACGTTATCGCCGTTTGTATGGGGAGCCGTTTTTGGGGCTGGGTTCACACTCCTCTTAAATTAATAAAGTGTTAGATAGAGACGCACACCGACATCGCTGCACGCACACAGGCAGCGCCCAGCGGCGTGGTGGGAGCTGGCTCGGAGAAGACTCGTCCACTTGCCCGGCGGCCGCGCAACGCATCACACATTCTATTGAGTTCGGATATTGTCACGTGACCGAGAAATAAATATCTTGTACCGGTCCCAGTCTTTGACAGTAATCCAATAGTTGACTAGAAAATACGGAAACATACCAGTTATAACCCTCCCTTCTGGCGGCAGTCGGGTAGCCGAGAAACTGATGTCAACTACTGGTAAGAACAATAACCTACGTGTCAAGCACTGGAACGGTTATCTTACATTTAAAATAACTGGATGTACTGTTTAAAAAACTCGACCGCATAAAAATAATTGACTGAAAACCATGTTAAAAAAACCTTATTTGTAGAAATATTAACTGATAAGTGATAAGAAAGGGGGCCCGTATAGTCAAAATGATTAGTGGCCCTGATCTTAGATCCACTCAAAGCATATACCCCCTTCTGAAGGGAGTAGGTAAGTGCTTAAAAGTCAAAACTGCAATTTCGATACTCTTGCATTCGGTACCACATTGTCCTACGCTCGATAATTTGGTTACGACAATGTATGAATTATGAGAGTTTATTTTTTTCATCCTCCTAGTTTTTTCAATTGTTTTAAACTTTCGCGATGATCCCAGACACTCTGGCAAGCTAGCTTTTATCGCTGACATGAAGCACATGTCCCTTTCTAACCAGTATGCGTGTGCAAGAGAAACGGATGATTTTATGTGCACTATTAACGCTAGCTTGCTACTATTGCAGATTCAGCTAGTAAGGGATTTGTAGTTTTATCCCCTAATCCTTTTCTCACTGGTCAGCCAGAAAATGCAAGTAATCAGGACTTAAAGTGATTAAGTGAGTCTTATTACAGGTTACAGGTATAATAAGAGCCAAATTAAAAAGTTTTTAAAAATATATCATTGTCGAGTTGCTTTAACTTCTGAAATTTTACTAACACCCATTATCAAATTAATTTCACACTGGTTCATTCTCATTCTTCACTTTTACAATATTATTAGTCTGCTTATTTCATTTTCTTCATCTATTTGCTTTTTCTGTCCGATGGTAAAAGTGACGCCACCACAACTCCACCTTTAAAAAATCGGTTATTAAGTACCTAGTCATAGGCAATAGAGAATTCGAAAATACCAACTAAGCAGGAAAGTTTTAAACAAACAAACTAAAAAAGACAAAGTCACACTTACTGAACACAAATGCCGACCAACAGTAGAAAGTTAGAACGCAGTTGTCAGTGATAGCGAAGCCAATGATGTTCACGCCTGTGAAGGATCCAGTTCTAGCCGTCATCATCCCGAGGTTCGTCACCAGACCCCTGGACAGTTTATAAAAAACAAACACGGCATTATAACTTCCGATTACCCTCTCAATTTCATTGATAAATTAGACAGTATCTCTTCGTGTGTACAAAAAAGAATTCCATCATCCTTATTAAAGCCACCTAACATCTCAGTACTCACCTAACAGAAAAAACTAATATCTAGGACATACCTATGAGAAGTTGGATATAGATCCAAAAAGTACGACGCCACGGCACCAATGCCAATTGATGTACCCTGGAGCAGAGTGAACAACACCATACTAGAAATGGGTTCCCTTATCAGGTTGATTAATGCTGAACAGAAGGCAGATAGGATTAGTATGCTGAGGAGGACCAGGCGCCGCCAGGTCGCAAACTTGGTGACCAAAAGGTTGAAGATGGTGACGAAAAACCCGTAGATGATGCCGGAGTAGATCGTATTGTAGGAAATTGTGTCGTCGCAGACGAACTGCAAAATTAACAGATTAGTACAGTCGAGTTAAGCTGATCAAGCTGGTATACAAAATAATGTCACTATGATAAGAGTGTACAGTAAGTAGTAAACTTTTTCATATTCTCCAATTAAGGGAGGCTACCAAATTGTAATTAATTTTCACCCCTGCCACAATAAACAGGTGGAGTTCGTATTGTTACCGTTTTAATTTATTAACAGTCTAGTATTATTACGCACTGTCAAAACAAAATCTTCTTTCCAAATACATATTCATATTCTTGCATACTTACATCATCAATCTCACTGGGAACAGCAATGATGTTTCCAACGACTCGATCACAAAAATTCTGCTCTTCAATCACATCATTCGAGAAGGATTTAAAGAAGGAGTTGACTATCGTAGAATACCACATCACGAACACGTTGTTTCTGAATCAAAAAGCATAATTACCGACCGTGAGATGTCCAGTTCATTCTGCTTTAGGGCATATTATAGGAACACGCGAGTTTCATGAATGTTCCAATTGTTAACTTGTTTCATAAAATATCGATCAGCTAATTCCAAATAGTTGACGGTAATTTATCACGACATACTTTGTTAAACGCGAATGTTCTGGTAACCAACCCACTCCACAAAAGAAAGTATAACAAAATAAGGAAAATGTCGTATTCGTATCTTGAGGTCGGCCTTGGTAACTTGAGCGCGCGAGCCAATACCAAAAACCGTGAATAATTGCTAATTATAATGACTAAAAGGAATATAAATAATACGTCTATTTAGAAAGTAATGGCAACTTGCTCGCTAACCCTGCCGCTAAGCAGCACTGCTTGCACTATTGTGTTCCGGCGTGGAGACCAGCCGGTTCAATCCTGGCACAAGAGGTATTCCATCTTAGCCCTCTGGATTGGCAACGCATCTGCTACCTCCTTGGTGTTGCGGATGTCTATAGGCGGTGGTGATCACTTACCATCGGGTACCCACTTGCTTGTTTGCCTTCCTATTTTATAAAAAAAAAACTTTTCAAATTGTCGTAGTTTGCCGTTTTAGAAAAGAACCGTGGCAACCCAATTACTGCCAGCCGTCCCAGACTAGTTCACGGTGAACAAGGAAAACTTAAGTAATCTGGTTTAGTCATTTCGTGCGAATTTACAATACATGGGGCACATTTCTGGCGTATGACTATTTCTTTACTCGCTGCGACACGCGAAACAATCACTTTTTACTTGTAAAAAACAAACAGAAGAATTTTTGCTTACGTGCTGCAGCAGACGATAAGTAAGAAAAAGAGCTGCAGAGTCCGCCACAGCAGTGGTGGTTTGAAAATCGGCACTGTTTGCTTCCTGATCGACTCCCAAAAGTTGAGCGTACTTTGCCACTCCGATTGGCAGTTTTCTAGTGCCTTTACCTGAAACGATTGAATACATCTTTGGATAGTCGTCCGAAGTTGAGACGTTGAGACTTGTTATAAATTGTTCATTTCATCAATAATCCAACAATGATTTAAGAACGTTTTAACTTCCAGCGGGCAACCAAGTTTGTAATGACCTATTTAACCGCTATCTCTTAAGACAATGCAGCACTTTTTAAATAAATTTACCTTATAATGCTTTCTCTTCCCACCATTGACTTCAAAAATCTTCATCAGCACCTCTAGCGCCTTATCAATCTGCCCACTACTGGCCAAGAACTTAGGGCTTTCATAAAGGAAACACATCATGACGGCTCCGATGCCGAGTGGGATAGCCATCAGTATAGCAAAGAGTCGCCAAGGCCGGTAAGTGATTAATAACCAAGGGATGGGGATGTTGAATGATAACGGTAGGATGTATAAAGCTAATACTGGAAACAACAAACATGACACTACTCACTCTCTAGGCAAAATAACTTAAATAAATTATCCAGCTATTAAATTTTTGTAACCGAAATTTCTTTCGATTTTATTTTTAATTGTTTTAACATTCAAATTATTAAATTAAAATTGTAATGACAACACAAAGAAAAATTAGGGCAATGGCAGGACTTGAACCTGCAACATCAGCATTCCGTGCCTTGCGTTTGCCAGTTTCGCCAGCCAGTTATCCAGCTATTGCCGAAAAAACGCCAACAAGCAACAGCAGCGCTAATATGAAGGACCAAGTTTAATCTATCTATCTAACTAATGTGAAATAAAGGAATTTACATAGAGATATATTACTTGGCCGGTCATATTAAAGCCATTGGTGTCGCTGTTAAAAACATTCTGAAGCCCTCGCTTATGAAATCGCGAGCAAAAGCAAAGCATATTTAACATAATAAAAACAATTAATGTTATACGGAAAATAACAGCGTCTGCGAAGAGGTTGATGCTATTCATCACGAACAAATATTCACTCCTATGCTTGTTCCCCGTGCACTCTCCCAGGTAAGCCATGGTCAAGCTGTAGGCTGCGGTTGAACTGAAACAGATAGTTAATGGTTATCATCATCATTAGAGATTAGAGGAGACTGATACATTTCTTTCTTTCTTTTTTCTTTGGTTCTGAAAAAAGGGGACACAATTTTTAATAAACTGGAACAAATTACCTTGCCACTCCGCGAAACCAAGCAAGCAAGATTCGCGGAGTAGCAAGGTAATTTGTTCCAGTTTGTTGAAGTGGACCTCCGCAAAGTAACGCCTGAATCTGTTAATTACACAATTTTTGCTACTGGTAAATGGGCTTGGATTAAATAAAACAGACAAGAAAAAGTAGCAACTGATCTCTTTTCAATTTTTTTTGGCATCTATTAATTTTATCCATCCTTCGTTATTCAGACACTAGGTAATGCTATTCGAGATACGAGTATTCTACAGGAAATGTTGATAAGACGAAGCAAAGTAAGGAAAGGTAAGATATGTTTGGTTAGGCTTAAGATATGTGTATGAACGTAATGGTAATTTAACAATCGATGAAAGTAGAATATTATTGCAATTATGTTCATCTACCTAAACACCTGATGAGAAAATTTCTGATACTGAACTTAGATTTACTCACAAACAGCTACCAACTAGCTTACTGACGAGCAAAACTGGCCAACTCGGTGAGAAGCTGCCTAGCGCCGCCATGAAAAATCCCACTGCACAGGACAGTAGCAAGGCGAACCGACGGCCACGAGTGTCGGCGTAGTAACCCCAAGGGTACGAGAAGAGAAGACCTGTATTTATACACATTTAAGCAAGTACAAGAGGTTAAACTTTTCTAAATGTTTTGATTGGATACAGATAGGAATTTCAGCATTGCCAGATATACCTAGCAAGCAAAAGGTATATGATGGCAAATTAGAATTGTCCTTCCTTACTTGACGCCTTACGGTGTACTAAGTTTACATGCTTATTTACAAATTACTTTGCGCTATTTTAAAGCCAATCTTATAAATAATTAATACATTCAGGCCTTACTTTGCGAAGTAACATATCAACGTAATTTGCACGTGCATAGCACTGGTTTCGCGGCGAAGCAAGGTAATAAGTTCCAGTTTGAACCTTTTAAATTTCGTCATGATGACGACCTTGGCAATTAGTAGCGCTCGTGTGTTTTGACAGAATAATATAGGTAAGCCATGGGCCAGAAAAACTAGAATAAAAAAAGACAGAAGAAAACGGAAGGATTAATTTTTGTTAGTACGATAATTCTCAATCTCAACATGTTCTGTTTCGAATGTTTAATGTAGAAAAGGCGTCTGTTGAAGCGTCAAAAACCGCAGGGTTGTGTACTGTGTACCTAAAGCTTTCAAAAGGCACGATTAGTAACGGACCTGCAAAAGGAATAGACGCCAGCACACCGATCTGGCTGATGCCGAGCTGCAGGTCGCAGGAGGCGGCGGCCAGCACCACGCCAAACCCGAACATGTCCAGCCCGACAGCGTGACTGATGACGCTACAAGCCGCCAGCACCAGGTAGTTATAGCGGCCGTGGCCTAGTGACAGAATAATAGCTTTTGAGAACGGTTTGTGGATTTCTGCCAGTTACGATTGTTGCATTTGTTTTCTTTATTTTAAACTTCATCAGCATTAAAAGTAGTTGAAATTAGAAACCAAAATATGCAAATAAACTCCCACATAACTGACAGAAGAACGAGATACATTGCAGGAAAATCGAGAAGTATCTCGATTCTCTTGTTGGTTATCGAAAGGATTCAGTTATATTTGTATTTATTATTTATTGTCCAAAAACTGTGTACAATGGTTGTTACATGAAATAAAAGTTTCAACAGCTTACCTATTGCGGGTGTACAATATTTAACTTAAATTAAATACATTTAATCACGTGCATTGAAATATTCATTTAGATTATAAAAACATTAACATAGCAGCCACTCCTTCAACTTTCTCTTAAACTGCGGACCTTCCAATGATTTGATGCATTCCGGTAAATGATTATAGATCTTAATTCCGTTGACATAGGTGTTTTTTTTAAGGATATAGCTAGACGCCGGTACTGTACACATGTCGTATTTATACTGCGATCGTACGTTTTTTTTTTGTCACTTATTTTATTGAAATAATCATTACGGTCTTTAACATATAAACTAATTTCTAGTATATAAATACACGTCGTCGTAGTATAAAAATAGATAAAGCACTAATTGCGGAATTCATTAAATACACAAAGTTTTAATTATAAAAAAAGTAAGTCAACATTTCCGATGATCGATTTCAGTAATTTGTAGATTCAGTAGAACATAATACAGGTAAAAAACTGAATCTTGATTAAATACTTGTAAACACAGTGTCACAGATTACTGAAATTTTTGCCATTAAAACTAGGTGTATTGAATTAATTCCGCAATTAGTGCTTTATCTATTTTATAGCTGAATTATTTCAATAACCAACAAGTTTTCAAACAATACAATATTTTTCTTAACTTAAAAATTATTCTACTTACCAGTCAACTCCACAGCGTCATCATAACTATATTTAACTTTATCACCATCTGCTTCCATTTGTGAAGAAATCATAGATTCAGGCGTTTCTTTGCGGAGATCCATATTAAGTAAAAAATCCGCGAAAACAAACGCGTTTGACACTCAAACACACTGCATTACAAACTTCCTATTTGTAGTGTTCTTTTGTCCGTATTAAACGCGCTTTTTTCCGCGACTTCGAATAAAACGGATCACTCACATATTTTTAAGTTGAGAAATTCCCGACATGTTTCGGACCAGTCCGCGGGGGCTCATGATTAAGGACCACGGACTGGTCCGAAACATGTCGGGCATTTCTCGACTTAAAAATATGTGAGTGATCCGTTTTATTAATACGTGTAGAAAAAAAATTAAGTTTTACCAAATGTGCTGTTCAGTTTACGAATTAAATAAGGTGTCTGGACGTTTGAAATAGATATAACGTGAGCTATAAATTAAAAATAATTACGCATCATGTAAGTAAGTAATAGATTCAGGCGTTACTTTGCGGAGGTCCATGTAAAGAAACTGGAACAAATTACCTTGCTACTCCGCGGAATAGCAAGGTAATTTGTTCCAGTTTCTTTATCAGTTATCACGTAAGTTTCAAAAAGCCGGATGTTCCATAGTGCGAACTCCGTATTGTAAAAAACATAGACCATTTTTAATGAATTCAGGGTTGAAAAATTACAAAATACTCCTGTAAATATTGTTTTATCAAATGTTATTATTATATTTATTATTATTATCGACATTAATAATTTTGATGCAGATATTTAGTTTCCCTGGATGAAGGAAGTGGAATAACACAAAGGAATATTATTACATTTATTTATTACGAGATAAGAAAAAAAGCAGGTTTTTTCTTGTAAATAATGGTGATCCAGAAGATTCATACTAACCGAGTTTTGCTTATCAAAATAGACTACACTGAAGATTTCATTAAACAGGGTTTGAAAAAACCACTGTAGGCTTATTTCTACCTTCTTGTACTAAATGGTGTAAGTACATAGTATAATATAATTCAGACTTCACTAACTTCGTAAAAAATTTTAACACTAGTTCCGTTGTTAAGTCATACTAACTTTTCCTTGTTCTTTCGTTATTTTATTCAGGTCCGTATTCGATTGTCCGATGGTAGAAATAACGCTACTGCAACTCCACCTAAAACAAATAAATATTTTGGAACAATTTACACCAATTGACCTAGTCCGAAACAGTGAAAATCACTATCGGTACTAAACAGCGAATATGCACACCTATTATTGTTATTATTACTATATGCTTATGCCTGTTTCTCTTTGGGGTAGGCAGAGACCACAGAACGCCATTTGTCCCGTTCCTGGCATACTTCCCTCGCTTCCTCCAGACACAATCCTCTCTTCATACATGCTAACTCAAGCGAAAACCTCAGAACTGTCACCGAATCCTTTACTAATTAATGCATTAAATGTGTAAATCTATACCCATGTATTATTTATTTATTTTTAGTGCCTATGTAAAGATCGATGTTTGAATGTTCAGATGTTTGCATATCCATCTCCAAATATTTCTGCTCTATCCGAACCCGTCTTAGCCCTCATATGTGTTTGGCAAAAAGATGGCATGTAATTAATTAAAATTTAACATAGCTAGTTTATCTCGTTAAAACCATCTTCCCGCTTAGTTGATATTTAATTCTAAGCAGTCAAAATTGCAACCTTGCAACTAGTTACTGTCACTTACTGAACACGAAAGCCGACCAGCAGTAGAACGTGAGGCCGCAGTTGTTAGTAAGGGCGAAGCCAATAATGTTCACACCAGTGAAAGAACCAATTCTAGCTGTCATCATCCCGAGGCTTGTCACTAGACCCCTGGAAAGAGATATACAAAAGTCAATTAAACGTCTAACAATCGAATTCTTTAGTTTACTAACATTCTCTTTTTAGCATCATCTTATCGTCATCAAAGCCATGCTTACCTAATTAATAGATTTAGGCGTTACTTTGCGGAGGTCTATGGATATCAATAAACTGGAACAAAATACCTTGCTACCTACCCTGTGAAACCAGTGATGTGCTGGTTTCACGGAATAGCAAGGTAATTTGTACCAGTTTATTCATCCTTACCTCTCTACAAAATAAACAAAAACAGGCTTAGTCGACTAAGTAATTTCTTGGTTACTTTTAAGCCTTCAAATCCCAAAGCCTTCAAATTTGGTCGAAAAGTCACAACGTCTTGGTAGACTATCTACTCACCTATAAGAAGTCGGATATAGATCCAAAAAATACGACGCCACGGCACCGATGCCAATGGACGTGCCCTGGAGCAGAGTAAATAACACCATATCGGAAATGGGTTCTTTAATGATGTTGATTAGTGCTGAACTGACGGCAGATAAGACAAGTATGAAGAGGAGGACCAGGCGCCGCCAGTTCGCCAGCTTAGCCACGAAGAGATTAACAATGGTGAAGAAAAATCCATAGATGATGCCGGAGTAGATCGTGTTGTTTGATATCGTGTCGTTGCAGGTGAACTGAAATATTAACAAACAATCACAGTCAAAGATTAAGAAGGGTTTAATGTAAATAAGTATTAAGCTTTTTCACATTCTCCAATTGACAGACCCCAGGAATTTGTTATCAATTTCAATGTTATGTACTTTAATTTAGGCGAATGTGGAAATGTTACTAACAATTTGATATAAAAGGAAAGCTTTATATTTTTGTTGCATGACGACCGTGACAATATGCACACTAATTTGAAAAAAAATCATTTAATAAATGAACCAGACCGAGAATTGATTTTGTTGTGACCATTTACAAAAGTGTCCTTCACATAATTTATGTGATATCTAACAGTAATAACTAAACTAACTATCTACAGCTGAACAGTAAAGTAGTCACTACGTATGTATTGTCTTAGGAGTCATTTACACTTTATCAAGTGTTAAGTGCGAGTTCATTTGTTTGCTACGACCACTTGACAGCAAATGTATTCAATGAACTTCGCAATTGCACTACACAAAGGGTAAAATAGCCCTTAAGAAATTAGACGTCGCTTTCCAAGCAAGTGATCATGTTCTTCATTACTTACTTCACCAGTCTCACTTGGAACAGCAGCAATGTTGCCAACGACTCGATCACAAAAGTTTTGGTCCTCAATCACACCTTTTGAAATGGATGTAAAGAAGGAGTTGACTATCGTAGGAAACCACATCACGAACACGTTGTTTCTGGAGCAAAACCGATTATAATTCACCTTAAGATAACCTACATTTTAGACTTTTTAGAATGTATTAAAATAAATACCATAAAGTATTCTTACGTGCTGCAGCAGATGACAAGTAAGTAAAAGAGCTGCAGAGTTCGCCACAGTAGTGGTGGCTTGAAAATCGGCACCGTTTGCTTTGTGATCGATTCCCAGAACTTTTGGTTGCTCTGAGATTCCGATTGGCTGTTTTCTATTGCCTTTACCTGAAATAGTTAAATTCACTGTTTGATTATCATTCGATGTTTAAGCGAACAAAAGCGATAAGGAGTACAATGAGGTGTTTGTATTGTGTTCTAACTACTCTCATTGCCGTTGCCATATTATTTGAGATAGCATTTACAAATAACTTTTAAAAATTACCAAACCCTGTACATACTATAGTGAAATTGATTTTGTATCTAGAATCGTATTGTACTCGCAGTAAGACAGAGCTTTTGTCCGAATTTCGGGTTGGTCTTCATTAATTTCGTCAATATTTAATTATGATTAAAGAGCTGAATAACTGCCAAAGAACGTTCAGTTTCTAATGGTATTTAAACCTCTATCTATTCCGTTTATAACAATTTAGTAGTAAGAGACAATAGATGGTACAATACAATTAGCTACTAGAGACACCTGCTCTACCTGCGAACAGCTGTACCGTGAACTATACCCTAAAGTATAGCTTTATAGGCACTGAAAAAAATTATTCAGTTTATCCAATACTTTTTAATCACATTTACCTTATAATCCTCCATCTTTCCGCCATTAACTTCAAAAATCTTTCTCAGCACTACCAGCGCCTTATCAATGTCCCCGCTATTAGCCAGAAACTTGGGACTCTCATAGAGGTACCACATCAGGACTGCGCCAATGCCAAGCGGGATGGCCATCACCAGAGTCAGCAGTCGCCAGGGCCGGTAGGTGATGGATAACCACGGAATGGGAACGTTGAATGTTAAGGGCAGGATGAGTAAGGCTAGTACTGAAAATAAATGTAATAGGTATTAACGGGCGTCTCAAAGTCAATGTAATGTAGTAGATGAACAATCGGACTGCCTACTAGGACATCCAACAGAAATTTATCGAAATTAAGATTTAGCTTGGACAAGTGTCGCAACAGCTTTCTTTAATAGTTTTGAGAATAAAATAAATAGGTACCGCGATCTTAATCCATATTTTAATGTTTAGTTGGTGTATACTGATAATGAAAAAGCTTTCTTTGTGATATAAAAAAAAAAGAATTGGATTTCACTCATCGATTAAGACCGCTGTTCTGTACGAACATGGCCAGTTAATAAATATCGACGAAACACTCAAGCTTGAAGAATATTTATATTTATTGTCATTTAATTAACCTATTCAATTAAAATTAAATAGCATAGCATAATGCCTTGAGTGTGACAGACGTATTTATCTTTTGATAAAGCAGACGTGTTTTTGGTTTAGTGAAACGAAAATGTATTTTCTTACTGAAAGTAACTGCCTCGGAAAAGAGATTGATGCTGTTCATTACGAACAAATACTCGCTCCTGTGCTTGTTGCTCGTGCTCTCGCCTAGGTACGCCATGGTCAAGCTGTGGGCTGCTGTTGAACTGAAACATGAATAATGCATGTTATTTATATTGTACATCATAGAAAGGGATAGCCAAACAAGCCATTCATAACAAAAGTGTCATTTTTAAGTGCAAAAGTAGCTCAGAATATCCGGAAGAAATTTATAAAAACTTACAAATGGAACATAGCGTTATAGGTATGCAAGACATGCCCGCTAACACAAAGAAATAGAGAACGGTTGATTTGAAATGTGGCGCTGGAGAATAATTGAGAAGATTAGTTGGACGGAGAGGATGACGAATGAAGGAGTTTTTAATGAGAGTGAAAGAAAAACGAACAATATTAGCACAATAGAAGCCAAGAGATGACGAATGATCAGGCACCTTTACGACACGATAATTTTACGGAAGATATTACGCAAGGAAAGATAAAAGAAAAGAGAAGAAGGGGCAGACTTAGAAGAAGTTATATTGATCAAGTCTTAAATTTGAGAAGAAGAGGAAGGGATTACTAGTCAAAGATATAAGGCTGCAAAAAATCCAAACTGAATACTTACAAGCAGCAACCAATCATCTTGATGGCCAACAGGACCGGCCAGCTGGGTGAAAAGCTTCCCAGTGCTGCCATGACAAATCCCATGGCACAGGACAATAACAAGGCGCGGCGACGACCACGAGTGTCGGCGTAGTAGCCCCACGGGAACGCGAAGAAAAGACCTGTATTTACATGGTAATGGTGATGAGTAATGCAGGCAATACAGTAATATCTAATATACGTATCTTATTAGCTGTAAAGTGACCAGTTAGCATTCTTGCTCCTCACCTCACAAAACCCACCTTTCACTGTGTTGATCCAGTACCAGTCTATATTATATTCAATGCTATACGTAGTACTATTGTCTATTGTATGGTGCTATCTCAAAAACTACAATCTTGGATGTGATGTGCTTATGGCCGAATTCGGTTATGGCGTTCGTTTTGATGGCACTTAAGTTTATACGCTATTAAGATCATACTTTAAGTTGGATAACAGAAAATACACTCAACAAAAAGATGGGAAGCATTAAAACTATTTGTTTTAACAATTACTTTTTTAATTAATTTAACGCTCAACATTGCAGGTAAAATTGGAATCTGTTAAAACACTAAACATTAAAGTTGTACTATAAATTTGATTAGACCTGCAAACGGCATAGATGCCAGCATGCCGATCTGGCTGATGCCGAGTTGCAAGTCGCAGGAGGCGGCGGCCACCACCACGGCAAACCCGAACATGTCCAGCGCTACGGCGATGCTGATGATGCAGCAGGCCACCAGCACCAGATGGTTGTAGCGGCCGTGGCCTTACAAGAAATAGAACACCTTGTCACAAGAAAGCGAACAGAGATATTAAGTGACAGGATGACGATCGAATTTGGAATTTAGAGGATTTTAGAACAATTTCTTATTTTGCTTCAGCCGAGAGAGGAAGCTTTTGCTAAGTAAGAAAAGGTATTAGTGTTTTAAAAGGATATTTAATGTTACCTTTTTCTAAAGCAGTAAGCTTTGAAATCAGCCGCTAGACTGATAAAGTATTGTCTCTTTGAACTAGTATAAAACATAACATGTTTTTTCGACAAAATATGGCAAGAAACTTACCTGCTAGTTCCACGGCGTCATCATAACTATACCTCACCTCTTTCACGGCTTCAAGTTTTTCTGTGTTAGTCATTATTCAATCGGTTTCTTTTTCATAAATTCTATAAAAATATCCACTCCACAAAAAATCGTGTCACTGGAAGCTACTTAATCAATACCGAGTTACTGGTTTATCTTCAATACAACACAGGTAAGTAACAGCCTTTTCTGTTCATTAAAAAACTGCTCAAAGTTTTGCATGCCAGTTATTTGATTAGTATTTAAGTTTAGTTGCCATTTTGTATGCAATAACTATTCGTCGTCTTCAAAACTCGAACGACTGCTAAAGACATATTTTGTGGAACTATGTATGTGCCATCAGATTTAAATTGTTTGTTTATACTATCTTAATTATATCTTCCGTTATCTTACTCGTGTTTCACGGAAATTTTACACTCCAGGCAATAAAAACTAATATATAATTTCCAACTTCTTTTTTTAGGATTCCGTATCTCAAATCATTAAACGGAACCCTCACAGGATCACTTTGTTGTCCGTCTGTCTATCTGTCAATACCATTTTAAGTTTAATGCATAAAGGGCAGTTACATATAACTATATAAGCGCCATTCATAGCTACCTTCGTGTTTCTATAAGAAAGGCCTCATCTGGTTTACTAATAAATAGGTGGCAGTTTAAAGTTAATCAGAGCGTTGGCATGTCGAGTTAGTGCGTGGGTTCGTACGAAACCCTCGGTGCGCGAGCCCGACTCGCAGTTGGCCGGTTTTTTTTTATTTCAAATCATTCTCCGTGTACTTTCTCTGATTCGGAAGTGAACTTCTGTCATCAGGCTGTCGCAGTTAGTTGGCTCACTGCAAAATAGCTTGAAGAATTTACTGGCTTTATAGTTGCAGGCAAACAACTTGGCATAAATAGAGCGAAGGGGGTAAGTTTGCGCATACACATTTATACTAGAAACGGCTACAGCGCAGTCAAGGTCAATACTCAAGTTGTTTGCCGGGATCTGTACTCTTTCTTTTAAACAGATGTTTCTATCTCCTCTTACCTCTGTATGTTTATTTTATGTGTAGCTTATTTATGTTGATACTTATTTGTAAAATTAGATTTTTGTGTTATATTATTGTGCGTATTTTTTTCGTAACGTTAAGTAGGTTATGCTTATTACGCGTTTTCCTTTTCTTTACTTTTGCTATGTGTGTCTACTCTAGATTCTAGTAAATGTCAACCACTCAAAGGTTAGCTAGAAATCCCTTAATAGGGTAAGTTCGGCTTTGTAATCCTGTTTCGTTTATTTAATCAGTTATAAATATATCTATGTAAAAATTTTGTAATCGTTTTTTTTTATATTTCGAAGTTTTCTTTCTGTATTTTTCACATAGATGACACCGAGGGTAGTTTTCCCAAACAAAAATCAATAATTTAACGACCGTAAAGAAGAAACACATTGAAAAATTAGCAGGGTATGGTAGTGGTAATGTGGCGGAACTGGCAAACGCAAGGCATGGAATGCTGATGTTACAGGTTAGAGTCATGCCATTACCCTTTTTCTTTGTGTTGTCATTCATTATCTAATTTTAAATTTAATTTGAATATCTATGTTAGGTACAATAAGAGTGATACAAACATACTAAGCTTTTTTTTTATACTACATAGGAAGGCAAACAAGCAAGTGGGTCACCGGATGGTAAGTGATCTATAGACTATAGACACCTGCAACAACAAAGAGAGTGCAGATGCGTTGCCAACCCAGAGGGCTAAGATGGAATACCTCTTGTGCCAGTAATTACACCGGCTGTCTTGCTCTCCACGCCGGAACACAACAGTGCAAGCACTGCTGCTTAGCGCCAGGATTAGCGAGCAAGATGGTGGTAGCGATCCGGACGGACCTTGCACTAGGTCCTACCACCCGCAAAACTTAAAATATGTGATGCTATTACTACGGTAAGTTCCATAATATGTACTATATTGCTATGAGGAGTTCTGTAGGCGTTAAAAATAATCATTGCGTTTACGCAGTGCCTGAATAAACACACGAGCAAACGGATTTATTTGAAGAAAGGATATAAAGTTTTTATAGATTTAGATTTATTTATTTCATAATATTACATTGCATTATAAATTACAGTGATGTCAATTTATATGAATTAATATTATGATCGTCAAAAAATAATAATTCAAATTCAAATAATACAATAAAATTTTATAAATATATCAGCATGCAATAATAACAATGTCACAATAATAAAAACAAAATAATTAAAAATTATTATTTTATTTATTTATTCTCATGCAGCAACTATTATTACAGGATTTACGGGTAATTAAAATAATAAGTCAAGAATACACAGACAATATCAATTTAAATAAAATATTTTTTGAGAAATAATTAACAAAGTAAAGTATCGTCAAATGGGGTGGCTTTGAAATACAGGGAGACTTTAAAAAAGTACCTTCAACTTCATTTTTATTCGTTTTTTTAATCAAGTTGATGTCTTCACGGTTTGTCTAGTTGTCTAATGCAGTATTTCTTAACCTGTGGTTCGCGGACCCCTGGGGGTCCGCAGTCTTATCTAATGACCATTTAACAATCATAAATAAATGCCACCAAAAGTCTTGTAATCGCTACGCATCGCATATTTTTTTGTAATTTGTAGGTAGTACTTAAAATAAATAGTCTGAAATTTATTGCTGCTTTTTTTATTAAAGGGGTCCATAAAATTGTGCTTGATTTCCTAAGGGGTCCGTGGACAAAAAAGGTTAAGAAACGCTGGTCTAATATATTATGACAAAACTCACTTAATGACTACTATATTGATTTTATAACTATTTCAAAACATTTTTTTATGAAATAGGAAGGCAAACAAGCAAGTTGGTCACCTGATGGTAAGTGATCACCACCGCCTAGACACCTGCAACAACAAAGAGAGTGCACATGCGTTGCCAACCCAGAGGGCTAAGATGGAATTACACCGAATGTCTTGCACTCCACGCCGGAACACAACAGTGCAAGTACTGCTGCTTAGCGGCAGGATTAGCGAGCAAGATGATGGTAGCGATCCGGACGGACCTTGCACAAGGTCCTACCACCCGCAACTATCAAAGTCACCATATTTTACGGTATGTGAGGCGTTATAAGTATGACGTGTGTATCTGTCTGTATGTAGCATCGTAACTCACGCAAGCGGGCGAATTTTGATACAATTTTTTTTATTTGAAAGCTGACTTAACCGAGATTGTTCTTGGCTGACGAATTTGAATAAATATTTAAGGGGTTGAGTCTGGAAAACGCTTAGAAACTTTTGACTGTTTTGAACTATAGAAACAAAAATGCTCCACTTGCTCCGAAGAGCCGTGATAATTATTATAACACCCGTACCGCCATCTAGGGCCGCTAATGGACGCCCTCGCGTAGAGCAGTCTTGCCTGCTCGTTTTAGATTAGATGCTTAGACATAATTTCCATACCCGTGCTGCCATCTAACGATATTGTATGTTACTGCTATCTCTTTTCCCTTATGTTTCTCGTTTATTGATTATGTTGGTAATGCTGTAAGATTAATAGTTCAATAGGTCAATTTATTCTTCCTGTCTTCCGGTTGGATTTGTTTTCACTTCCGCCCACTCTTTTAATAAATAGAAATTAAGATGGCTACCGAGCTACCATGTTCGAAGCGTGCGAGTGTGCTATAACTGTTGTTATCATTCTTAAACGTTCTAAACGTAATGTTATTCACATATAAATGTAATATGTGCCTAAAGTTTGATTAAACATATTGTCGTGCCTAGAAGTGTGTGATTATTCCGGCGAAGAGACCACCTACCCCTGAGAAGATCTCCTACAATATGTTTTTTTAATGTTAATTGCATAAAATTAACGAAATGCTGACTGAATGTCATTCTCTACCAGTCAACCTTCAAGCAAAGCGGAAGTAGTTGTGGGGAAGATTATCCTTGATACAGGTTCAAATTCTTTTCTTTTATTTGCACTTAATCATAATATTTATGTCCGGTCAGTGGTTTCCTCATTTAGACATAAATAAGGAAAATACAGTTTAAGTATGTTTACAATTGACATCACGAATCATCAAAATAATACCATTTCCAAAAACTGCTACACAAATACGAGATTACTTCACAAGGACAAACATTATTACTTGTTAATCAACTATCTCGCACTTCATTCTATTTTTAAACACACTCATCAATAAATATAGCTTACTTAAAGGTAATGATTACGCTATTGTTTTTAAAATAGCAATGATTAGATAATTTTTGAGGCATTTCCGCTGTCGACTTAAAATTAATAATTGCGATCTACAGTTTAAACCACAGTCTAGACATCAAGGAAAGTGAAATTATATTTCTTTAGTCAAATGACTTCACACCATAGCCACAATGAATTAATTGGTTTACTATCATCTACAAACTAACAAAATCTTTTTATTCCATAAAACAAACCTATCCTAACCTATGGGTTTCAAAACGATGGTCCTGAAATAAATTCTGAACAGTTTATAGTTCTAGAAAAAAATGCATGATCATTTACTAATGAACAAATGATCATTTTAGAAAAGTTTTTTGTGAAAGGATTGGTCACGCAATTAAATAATGTGTTTTTTTTATTCCCACCTCAAACTAAACAATAAAAAGTTTTAGAAAGCATAATTAACCTGTATTGTTTAAATACAATGCATGCGCAGTGGCATTATAACCGGCCAAGTTAAGTTTCCTTAACTGAGTTTGGCTCTAGAAAAGTCTCTTTTCTATGACACTAGTACGACAGAGACGAAGAGAAGAACACATTAAACTTGGACCGGTCTTAGAGCCAAGCACAGATCCGAAGGGGGGCTGCATGGGGTCATGACCCCTCCCCCCCGGCTGGGTCCAGCCGATCGATTTTTGACTTTCGAACGCTGATTCCCGCCACATCGCTCGCCAATCAGTGGCGGCTAAAATATACGCTTGCGTATTTGATTAGGCCGCGGCTGGCGAATGTCAAGCGCTCGAACGTCAAAAACAACGTCCTCCCCCCCTCCTGACTCTAAGGCTGGATCCGCAGTTGCAGAGGATCCCCCATATTTAAAAGACTGAAGATTCTTTTTATTTTTATCTAAGCTATTTATTGAATTAACCCTTTATAGAAATGTGTAATGCATAGGAAGTCCTCTCGACAGCCATGACCTGCAGTGCTTCCTACTAGTGACTTAAGGCCAGTGACGTTCATAATGTATTTAAGTTCTTATCCGTAATTGTAACATATTGTTAAGGTTAAACAAGGCATCAGATAGAATCACTGATAAATAATTGACTTCTAGTCAGCGTTTAAAAATAGCCGCAACAAAAGTCATAAAAAGTACAATAAATCGACAATCGCTCGACGGCGCTGCTGTCAATACTATAATTTTGTAAAAAAGACCTTTTTACAACGAAACTTATTAAGTGATTATTTTATGCAGTTAGACGTAAAATTGTAAATCCAATGACTATAAATGGTAAACTAAGAATGTGAATTTGTAACATTGGCGTGAACCTGTATTCTCATGTCGGGCCGTTTTCAGCTGTCCGATATTATGAAATTAACACTGTACATCCATGCATTGTAATATCATTGGATAGAATACATCAACCTTAGTCTTAGGTAGGTTGTTTCGTATATATTTTCACAATGTTACTATATTTGAACTATGTACCATTTGGCCTACCAACAGTTAAATTTTGAGACATTTTCTATGGAACATCTGTCTAAGCAGTAGCGGTTCAGCCTTCGAGTCAAGGGAGGGAGGTCACGTAGTCGAAATTCCGTCAAACAGGGCAGCAATGAGGTTACAACACCGAGAATGGTCGACCTGGCAGTGATAGCCTGGAGTGCAATTTTTGAATCTCACCGGGTGACAAAAGCTCGCCAAAATGGCCGTTTTTTATAGAAATGCGGCCATTTTGGTGAGCTTTAGTCACCTGGTCAGATACAAAAATTGCACCCGTGGCCTGCCAAATCTGGGACCGTAGTCAAGGCGTAGGTACCCCGAACTAAGAAACGAAACGAAAGATAATGACGATGACTTTGGAATCGTCAACTAAATAACAATAGGTAGATTTTAAATCTTTCAGTAATTATTTTTATCGACATCAGACGTCGGCTTTTTCCGCAAAAGCTTGTGAAGATTTTTGTTTAACTTTATCAAGATGCAAATAAAACGAGGCTATTATCATAATCCCAGACTTTCGTAATCTTGACGTAAAGATTGATTGATTGTAACGATGATCAGGTTTTAACAGGAAATGGGAATTAAGAAGTATGTAAGTCAATAATGTCTTATTTTTTCGCGACTTGCATACATTGTCCCGCGGCCGCTGCTGGAGTCCGTCGCGTCTGCAGCCTTCTGGCCGAAGGATGTCGTGTTTTGACGGTTCCGGGGCACCTTACCGGTGGCGAACGCGACATCGAACGTGACGACGCAACGGGGCCACGCCGTTTTGTCGCCTACATGAACATTCCTTTGTCTATACCTCTATATTTTTATGTATGTTAGTTTGTAAGGTATTTATCTATGGGCCCTTGTTACCTGAAAATAAATTATTTTAAAAATATTTATTATTGAAATAAGTAAATACGTAAATACAAACATACAGGGGCGTAGCGACGTAAAATGGCGCCCAGGGCTCGCGTCCAAACTGCGCCCCTTTCCTTTGTAAATTATTTTAAAAACAGATACCTACACATTTTTTTATTATTTTACTAATTTTGTAATGTAATGTATGTAAAACAAACAAAATACCTCCAATATGTCCCCGTCTGGAATAAATGTATCTACAATAAGGAGTAAATGATCCTCAAAAGACTTTTATTTAGCCATGTATACGAATTTGGATTGTATTTTTGTTTATAGGTAGTTAAATTTCGTTTTTTGCGCCCGCCCCCCCCTTATTTGGCGTCCAGGGCGCATGCCCTGCCCGCCCCACCCTAGTTACGCCCCTGCAAACATACATACATAGGCTGCTAAAAACATAACCCTTCCTTTTGGCTTTGCCGTAGTCGGGTAAAAAGATGGTCAACCGTTAAGAAAGCAAGTGCAGCAGCTGAAGCGGCCAAATAGGAATAGGAGTCTCTTCTCCGAATATGACTTCGATCCATTCGGCGTCGAGACCCTCGGTCCGTGGGTTCCTAGCGCTGTCACTGGCATATGTGTCATAGTTTTTTAAATATGTGATAGAATAAGGAAAGTATGCATTCAAACCATCCCAGATTTCATACAATGTTTTTTTACATAGATAATTATATAACGCAACCAAAAACTCTAATATTATTTTGGTTCACTTAGATAGCTAATTACTTTCTAACGAAAAATATCCAAGCAGTTTGCCGGTCCCTAGAGATTGAGATTGTGTATTTTTGCTTATCGTCTTAAAACGCAGCTTTCGATAACTTAATCAAGAATTAGCGCTTGTAAACTAAACAACGATGAAGTCAGACGACGTGACTCAAGCTTCAAATCTTAATACATCCGAGGAGTAGGAAAATAAGTTTTTGGAATCGATTAGACGTATCATTATCAGTTATAAATAATAGATAATATTATTTGGGATTATTTTTATTAGTAATAGGAATAATTAATGGTCATTTTGATAAGGATAAGGCCGCATCTTTAATTTTTTTGATTGTCATTTATCTATGTGGTGCAGTGGCTAATGATTTTCACGTGACGATATCGTGTTGTATTGCCACCACCATAGAAAATACTTTTGACTTTTTTTTAATTATATACAATACAATAACAACACAAACATGTTAAACATCTGAAAGAAAATAAACAAACCTTGTTTAATCTAACACGAGATATAATAGACGTCGGTTACACGCTCATTCTGTCGTCAGTTCAATCCATCATTCTGGTCAGAATGACGAGAGAATTATCGTGTAACTTGTCTCGGGTCGTGTCAGTCTGAACTGATCGTAACCATTGTTGACCGTGTCCATTTGTCATCATTCTGGCATCAGTCAAAACTATACCGGAATGATGGACTGAACTGACGCTAGAATTAGCGTGTAACCGAAGTCATAGTTCTCGTGAAACATCTTGAGCACTGACCTTGACTGTGCAGTAGCCGTGACTAGTACAAAGGTGTATGCGCAGACATCCCCCTCCACGCGATTTAATGCTCAAGTTATTTGCCTGCAACTATACCTCTATATTTACTACGTTTTCGGCTAATAAATATGTACCTTCATTTCAATATTGCTGAACATAAACTTCTTCAAGATGTCTACCTCTTCAAGAGTGGAAAGTCTCCACTCTTTCCTGTTTGCCGCATCGCGCTAAAGCACTGTGTCTGTGTCTAAGAAAGGCGAGCGATTTTTCTGTTCAAAAGCTCTCGACGGTTACCTCCCGTTTATGCTTCCATATTTTCTTCATTGATATATTTTTATACTCGTAAAGAAACCCTTCAGATACGTTCTAAATTTCTTAATTAAAATTCTAGCCAACATACCCGTAGTCTTCAATTTTGATAAGGGACTAAAAAAAAGATAACATTGAGTCCTAGTACAGCTAGTTCTTGTTTTATGGCGGCCGGATAGCCTAGTGGTTAGTGACCCTGACCATGAAGCTTGAGGTACCGGGTTCGATTCCCAGGAGGGGCAAATGTTTGTATGATGAATACGAATGTTTGTGCCCGAGTCGTAGATGTTATATGTATTTAAGTATATATTTATCTATATAAGTATGTATATCCGTTGTCTAGTGGGTACAACACAAGCAGCTTTGGTTGCTTACTTTGGGACTAAGTCAATTGGTGTTAATTGTCCCAAGATATTTATTTATTATTATTTATTTTATGTACAAAATACTAGCGACCCGACACGGCTTCCCACGGATACAATCGAGATAAAACGTACATAAAAACATTCCGAAAAAAATTCTCAAAACTACAGTGAAAACCGCATCAAAATCCTTTAGGGGGGGGGGGGGGGGGGGTAGCCGGAGAAAGCGGCCGAAAATACACTATAAAAATTTCGGAGAAGGGAAAAATTGCGAAAAGATGAATCAGAATCAGAACCGTTTATTGCATATCACATTACAGGCATATACCCCACAAATACACAGATGCTACACAGCACAGATGTTTTGTGAAATGTGTTTCTTAAGGGAAATAATAAATATCTTTAAACCGAAAATATCAATAGGTCCTGGGGGCTTAGAACGCTAGCTTTTATCGATGAAATAAACATTTATCCCGTTCTAACCAGTATGCGTGTGCGAGAGGGACCAATGCGTTTATGTGGGCGATAAACGCTAGCATGCTATCATAGTACCATGTTCAACCTGCCTACGACGAACATGGCACCGGCGATGGAGACTCAACGGAGCCCCGTCGTGTTGTCGCCTACGTAATAGTTTTAATTTTTATTGTTTTGAATTTTATAGCGCATCAAAACAGCATAGAAAGTCACGATGCAGATACCTCATGCGAAAACCATTCCAAATGGCTATCAGTCATTAAGATCAGTCTCGTGTCCGAGTCACATGTATTGAATAAAACTTAGCGATAAGCTACATAACGTGTTAAGGTGATTACAATCGTTTATTGGACTATTTAATCTGCAGACGTTATTGTAGGCTAACATGCAACACGGGGCGTAGTATTTAAGCTCGTTCTGATAGAAGGAATTATCGCTCATCAAGCTAAACGACATAATGTCATTCGTTCAGTAGCGAACAGTCGTATCCTTTACGATCCTGATGATGCCTCGTATACAGGCGAAACACGCGTAGATCGTGTAGATTAAAATGTTTAATGGTGGTTGTTTATAATGAGTCTGTATGATGTATGATTGCATGAGGAAACGGAGGGTGGGTTTTTTGTATGAAAACTAATGTCGCACAGATGTGACAGGACTGGGGTAGCACCACGCTCTTAAAGAATACCGGCGTAAATTAATAGCTTGCTACTACGTTTCGTACGGTGAGTGAGAGATCCTGAGGCCCAGCGGGGGAGGGGGACGTAAAGGCGACCAACGGATCAACGATTCACTTAAGATCACTGGTTTCCATGGGCGGCGGGGATCACTCCCCATCAGGTGCCCCGCTTGCTCGTTTGTTTCCTTATTCTTAAAAATAATAAAAGTAACTGAACACCTTAATTTAGCAACGAACCGTCCGCCATTCCACTGCGAGGTTAAGTACCAATTAGCTGTCCATTTCACTAGCTGCTATCCTCCTTAATCCACTTAGAACTACCAAGTGAGGAATGCGGCTATAATTCACACTTGAGCTAAGAAATTATAGGTGACTTTGGTCTATCTGCCGGCAAAATTATGTTTGTAATAGTATGATAGTTCACACTCGGATTGTCAGTGCGGAGCTGACGGATTTACTTAACACCAGCTTACAAATGTCTTTGTCCCTTTGTACAAAAGTGGGTAAAAAAGGCATAATCTACATCTAGTGTAAACGAAGCTGAACGTTACCCGACTGCGCGACGCAAAGGAGGGTAATGTGTTTATCAGCGTATAAATGTATGTATGTTTGTTCCTTTGTGGCGATCTAGAGACCAAATGCGTGGGCCAATTTTGATGATTTTTACGTCAATCGATTCGTCTTAATCTTGCGAGTGTCACTAAATACATGACTATAATCGTTCGAGCAACGATAAAAACGCTACAGAATTACTATGAATTTGTCGCGAGTCAAGAAGGTTGTGCTAGATGCACAGGTTACTCGCCGGCCAGAATGTCTGCTTTGTACATATTACTATTATTATTATTAAATCTTTATTTCAGGTAACAAGACCCATACAATAAATACCTTATAGACTAACATACATATAAAACAAAAGCAATAAAACTATTTAAACTATTTCGGCGACAAAACGGCGTGGCTCCGAAGCGTCGTCACTTTTGATGTCGTGCTCGTCATCGGCAAGGTGCCCTGGAACCGCCGGAACACAACATCCTTCGGCCAGAAGGCTGCGCAAGCGACGGTTTCCAGCAGCGGCCGCGGTACGCGCACCACAAACGAGGTGAGGTGCACGTAATGTCTATAAAAAGACTTCTGCTCCCCGTTTACCTCTCGCCATCGGGTATTGTCATAGTTCATCAGCACATCGTCGTGAACGATAATAAGTGATAAGGTTCGTTGATATTCAAATTATCATTGTGATTTATGCCACAGAAATTGTAAAACGCTTAAAAGCATTGACTTTGGAGTTACATATAATTACATAAACTAATTACGTGGATGCGTTTTTTCCAGAAATCTGTGATTTAACTAAAGTACTTCAATTACACATTTATGGTAGGTTGTTTGTATGAAATTATCTATTTTAGGTTATTGAAGCTTTTACTTAATAAAAGTAATGGTCATCCTTTGGCTGCTTTTCCACCAGAGATGTGCGAGGATGCGTAGCGAGGGATGTGTTTGTAAGAATCAATAGAATCGCTTTATTTACCTCGCCTCGGTCAGCACAGCTCTGGTGGAAACGGCTCATTGGTTCTTTACACACACATCCCTCGCTACGCATCCTCGCACATCTCTGGTGGAAACGCAGCCTTACTGTACTAACATATGTATTGGGTATACGTTGCCACATTAATGCGTTACAATGCGTTGTTGGCTGTGATGCTCACAAAATAATAAAAAACCAGCCAATTACGAGTCGGACTCGCGCACGAAGGGTTCCGTACCATTATTTATAAAAGCGGTATAAAAATCATGTCTGTTGTATGGGAGCCCCTTAAATATGTATTTTATTCTTTTTTTTGTATTTGTTGTTATAGCGACAACAAAAATACATCATCTGTGAAAATTTCAACTGTCTAACTATCCCGGTTCATGAGATACAGCCTGGTGACAGACAGACGAACGGACAGCGGATTCTTAGTAATAAGTAAGTTTTGCCTTTTGGGTACGGAACCCTAAAAAAGGTAAAATGGATTCATCTATTGAAATTTTCAGTTTGTAAAGTGTATTTAAAATTTTCTTGCACTTTATATGGGGGACAAAAATTAAAAAAGTGATGGGCACACTTTTATGCCCCGTAAGTCATCTAAGGTCGTCTGTGAAACATTTTGAGTGACGCGCCAGTCGCATGTTCACACGTTGACCTGCATTCTGTGCGACAATCATTCTATAAAAAAACCGTATTCGTTACCAACAGGAATCACGTCCTTAATGGTAGGGTATTCCGCCCTATTGTGGGCAACTAAAACGAAAGAAAAGAAAAATACTCATTTATTTTTACAAGTTTGATCCTGCCCGTGCTTCAGAAAATTGATTTTTCTGCAGAGAAGAAGCACCAGAAGGAGTTCAGCAGGTTATTCTTTTTTCTGCTTATCATTTCAAAACAAACTAGTAAAATGTCAATTGTAAGTGTATGATATGAAGAATAGGGATACATCAAAACAGATAACAGCAAATATTTGGGAAGGGTAGACAGGGAAACGATATTTGGATGAGTCTCAGGCTCAAGACCATAGATATAGTATATAGCATTGGAAGAGTTTTAAAATGGAAAGCGATACCTAAATAGCTGATCTCTTTACTTTAAATGGCAATACAATGTGCCAAAAAGAGAAGACTACGAGTATATACCCTAAACCTCCTCTTCAATCGACACCCTGTACAAAAATGAAATGTCAAAATGGTTACCTACCTTTAGTGTACATTAAGGTAATACAATCCACGTTTTTTATTAATTTACAGATTTTACTACCTTGATGCACATCAAAGGTAACCATTTTGACAGTTTTGGGTGTGTGCGCTTGACATTTTTTTCGCTCTAAAGTGTTAGATCCCACTAATATTATAAACGAGAAAGTTTGTAACTATGGATGGATATTTGTTATTCTTCCACGTAAAAACTACTGAATGCATTTGGATGAAATTGGGCACACACATAGTTTATAACCTGGATTAACACATAGGATACTTTTTATCCCGTAAAATGCATAGTTCCCACGGGATAGCGATAAGTGAGTTATACGCCGCTGTGATGTCATGAGCAGCAAAGCAACTAATTCTCATTAACTTGTCCAGGAAATATTGCAGATTGCATGTTGGGTGCACATTTGCTTGATTCAATTAAACAAGTCTACGCGGACAAAGTCGCGGGCAAAAGCTAGTTTAGCAAAAAATTTGTGGAATAGCAAGTAGTTTGGTGCAATGTGTAATATGGATCTACCCAAAGTAACGCTGAATATAATTGAATTTGACTTTCGTTTGTTTATCATGCGCTAATTAATGTACAGGTCTACGTGGGGCTTATCATATTAATATCATGTCAATTACGTGTTCTTGTTATTAAACTTTCTTGCCAAAAACATATTTATACCATCATCATCATCATATCAGCCAAAAGCCGTCAACTGCTGAACATAGGCTTCTCCCAAAGATCGTCACAACGCCTGGTCCCGCGCTGCTCGCATTCAGCAGGTACCCGCTACCATCACCAGTGCAGCTAGCACGAATATTCTCGACACGCGTTAATTCGCTACGTAACTCAGTGCGTCTCGTTCTAAGAAGTCCAGTAAGAGCAAGACGCACTTAGTTACGTAACGAGTTAACGCGTATCGAGAAGATTCGTGCTAGGTGCACAGGTCGTCGGTCTATCTCGTGGTACCCGCGCTGCATCTTCCTGTAGGCGACTGTACCAGTGCTTGACACATGAAGGACATTGTTTCTACCAGTAGTTGACATTATTTTCTCTCGTTTTCACTTTTTTTTGTACAGAGAAGGAAAACGAGCAAGTGGATCACCTGATGGTAAGTGGTCACCACGCCCGCAACACCAAAGACATTGCAGATGCGTTACCAACCCAGAAGGCTAAGATGGAATACCTCTTGTGCCAGTAATTGCACCGGCTGACTTGCTCTCCACGCCGGAATACAACAGCGCAAGCACTGCTGCTTAGCGGCAGGATTAGCGAGCAAGATAGTGGTAGCGATCCGGACGAACCTTGCACAAGGTAGTACTACCGCAAAAGTATGTATGTAACTTGTATGTTTCCGTATTTTCTCGTCAATTGTAGGTCACTGTCGAAGACTGGGACCTTACACTTTATCTTTTAATTTTTTTTTATTATAAATTAAAAAACGAAAATTTCAAATAACTTCATGCAGGAAAATTGTCTGGTATATTTTAGCAATTACCTAATCGCTATTAATATGAGTGAACCGGCTATATCTTAATTTAGTTTGTACCCAATTTAAATGATAAATGTAATGACAACACAAAGAAAATTCTTAGTCATCTGGTGGGACTCGAACCGACACCCTTTGCAATCAAAGTTACAATTTGTTACTTCGCATGGGATTGGACACGTTTTTCAACAATTCTTACAGATCTAAAAGTATTTTGAATCGTGATGATTAATAAACGCTTTAAATTATCTGAAGCTAGCGCTATAGGCAATATTTGTCCCTAGGCGGCGGTAATTGCTTAACATACGGCGAGACGCATGCTTGTTTTCCATCGACGTGGTATATAAAAAAAATGTTGTCATTGCATTTCTTATTTAAATTTCAAATCATGTTTTTTTACTATAACTTTAACTTCATTTAATTCATTGTTCAAAATTTCACTTTCAATCATTGTGTCATTTACCCTAACTTCCTGAGTGTGATTTTTATTAGCAAATTAGGCGACCCGCGCACGGCGCTGAAAGCGCGGCACACACAGGTACCTCGTTCGGCGAACGACAGTAAAAATAAACATATTAATAAAACGGATCAGTCACGTATTTTTACGTCGAGAAATGCCTCACATGTAGTAAAAATAAAAGTTTAAATCTAGCATGACTAGCTTACAAGTTATCCTTCAGTGCAGCTCTATGTAATAAATGCTACACAAGGAGATTCACTGGGCTCGGGATCCCTAACTTTAAAAAAATTGTTTGACCTTGATATAGCTGCTTTTAACATTATTGGTGTATTCTAGTTACGTTACTTATTGTAAAGAAATATAATATTATGTGATAATTTAAGGACATACAGCCAAGAGCTGTATTCTTTTGACGTATTTTAATCTGTTGTCATTCCATGTTTATTAATTTAAGGTACAGTCACCAACAGTAACATCTTATAAAACATTGGGCGCAAACATTACGACGCTTTAATAATTTAATTATTGAGCCCAATCGTGGATTCGATCTTATACCTAGTGACGTACCTATAGCGGTTATTGTAGACTGTGAAGGAACACACTGACGGAGTTGCTAAGTACTATATGCCTTTTATAAAACAGATATTAACATAAATGAACCGTGACTCGAAAAAAAAGTTTTTTTTTAACCCAGCTTTGCATTTGGCATTGTACAGTCAGCGTCAAATATACCAGAGGGGGCAAGGTGGTCAAAAATGTCTGAACACGCCCGAGCGTATTTGACAATAGAGAAATTTTTGACACCTTGCCCGCTCTGGTATATTTTACGCTGACCGTACGGCGCTCCACGCGTGCGTGTGTCTCCATACAACCGATCGTCGCCATATCGCGCTGACTGCATAGCGCGCAGCCGTTCGCGATAGACCTAATAAAAAACAAAATCACTCAAAATGTATAAAAAGTTGACAGTGTTTTGTCACACCTCAGTTGGTGTGGACCCGTGTGCTTGTGTGCATGTGCGAATTCTTGTTTGAATTTAGAAGCGTGTTGTGAATAATTTTAATTTTAATTTTTTGTTTTGAAAATGAAGTCGCTTGTTTTAATTGTTTGTATGATCGGTAAGTGTCGTCGAAAATTTCATAAATATTTTTTGAGTAATAATTATTGAAACCAATTAACTACATGCTAAGGCTGAAAAATAAACATCCATCACAATTAAACAAATAAACATTAAACAGGATGTATTTTTATTGCAAATTCTCTAAAGATTTTCACGGGAATTTAAGGCCTCATTTAAAAAACAAAATAAAGACGTTTAAAAACTTTCGTAAAAGCTTTTGTTTAGTTTAATTTAGTTTTAGAACTGTGTTTGAAAAAAGGCAATGCAATTTGACTTTAAATAAAGGAAAGTAACGCGTCATTTCATTTCATTATTTTATTATTTTTGTAACTCGAAATAATTTATATTGTTACATAGCCTATTGTAACTTGTAACACAGTTAATTGTATTTTACAAGCACGTTTTATTAAAAGTTTACCTGCAGATATACATTAAACCAATTCACTGATATTTTACTAAGTGAAATCTCTAATTCGCGATGGCCCCGTATAGGGACTATGGTACCTACACCCTATAGATGATATAGGCTTATGCCTGCTTTTGAAATAAGTAGGACTTAAGTATACAAAGGGATATTAATTCATTAAAAATCTAACTATACAAAAATAACTGATATTCGTTGAGCAGGTACCGACCAATTTTTTCCAGGCGTTCAACTTATATAATTGACTTTGCTTAATATTTAAAACAAATAAACAAACATTACATCAGAAGCCGACCAAATATAACTTCTTATAGTATTTATTTAAAGAAAACAATTTCCAGTAGTGGAACTGTAATAAAATTCATACAAATAATAAATCAGTGTAATCATGGCGGGCGTTATCGGAAGCCAAATATTTAGGAGACACCTTCCTTTGGAATCTTTCTTTATTTATATAATTTCGCCTTGAAACGTACGTAGAACTCTATGCCTAACCTAGTTAGAATTTACTTAATTTTTTTATAAAATAGGAAGGCAAATATGCAATGGGACACCTGATGGTAAGTGATCACCACCGCCTATAAACACTCGCAACACCAAGGAGATTGCAGATGCGTTGCTAACCTAGAGGGCTAAGATGGAATACGACTTGTGCCAGTAATTGCACCGGCTGTCTCGCTCTCCACACCAGAACACAACATTGCAAGCACTGCTGCTTAGCGGTCGGATTAACGAGGAAGATGGTGGTAGCTATCCGGACGGACCTTGCACAAGGTCCTACCACTCGCAAAATATTGATAATATTACACTAAATCATTTATCATTTTTTATAAAATATTATAGTTAAATTTCTACTCTTCATCCTATGCCATCTTATTACGGTTTCGTTTAAATAGTAACAAATTACAAATAACAACAAACGAAGCTATAGTGATTCAAATAATACTCATTGAAACCCTGATAAAAAATAGAACTACTTTTGTTAAAAAAAAAATTAAATAATCGTTTATTTCAAGTCTTTACAAACTCATATATTGTTAGTAAAACTTATTCTAAGTGTTAAATATTGAACCTGTATTAGTAGGTCCCTTAACAAACTACACTGAGCACGGCGCGTGGAGCCGACTGCAGTGACGTAAATAGGGAGAGTCCAACCTTTCTCCTATCATATTGAGGATGATGTTGTTAAGGGTGTTAACCATATAATAAATTTATTATGAAAAAACCCGATTTTAGTTTTACGCTCTATACATTTACTAGCCAAAGTATACAATTGTAATGTCATTATCGTGCCGTTTTGAAGGAGCGTTTTCGCAGGGCTTGCGTTGCATCGTTTTTCTACTCGCAATAATTCATGAAATAGAAAAAAGCTTTTCTTCTTGTAACAAAGTCTTTAAATTTCGATAGCAGAAAATTTTCAGACCACAAGCCTATTGGGGTAATTGTTAGTTAATACAAGACAGTTATTAAAACTGTAGCGCGCCCAGCTTTGCACGCAAACAATTGGGACTTATTATTGTAGGTGAAAATCTTAAATTAATTTATTTAAGTAAAAACTCTAAACGACAGTGAAAACTGTATCAAAATCCATTGCGTGGTTTAGAAAGGAGTAAATAGTTAAAGATATGAGGTCAGACAGGCGTGGATAGCGATTTAGTTTTGTACTATGTAATCATTTGTTGTTCCATTAATTTATCGGCACATAAGATAAATTGAAATGACTAATTTCATTCATTGTATCTTTCTATATTGTCAAGTGCTTATAATGAAGATGGTATCAGAACCAGATACTTAATTTTATACAAAAAACATGTTAATAGTTATCAAGAGATAAAAAAATCGCGTCATTAATGTATTTCTGAAAGGCGCAAACGAACTGACATACTGATGGCACTTTTCATATAAATCCATCAATCTTTTATACATATGTAATATACAGTTATACACTCTTTAACTCCATTGACAGATATACAGACAAACATAGCCCACCCTTTTGGCGGCAGTCGGGTAAAACAGCCTCCAACTTCTGACACTAACTTTTTTATTAAGTCAGGGTTGCCAAAGATTGTATTTAACCATTTCTGCATATTTTTTGTCAATCTTTCTCTTTTTCTTACATTTTCACGGAGACAAAGATATTAAAACTTTAAATAACACTATATTGAAATGTATTTTATTTTATTCAAGTTGAGATCGTAAACGTTATAATGCGATAATGCCACATTGTTGGTTACATCGAACAACCTTGATTCAGGTCCCTTTGAGGCAAATGTATAGAGACGGCATAATAGCAGAGGCATTATTAGCATCTCTGTCGGTCTGTCACAGTGTCATAGTCTCACATAACTAAAGGCATAGAGGCTGAAAAAATTGTGTGATGTACATGTTAACTAAGAGACCGGCAACATGACAGTGGCGCGGAAAAACGCCTAACTTTCCCTGAAACGGTGCGACGGTCGTCGGCGCCACTACTGTACTACTCAAAATATAAATTAGGGTCCACTCGACTTTTCTCAGTAAAACTAAAATATAAAATAACTAGCTGACCCAGCGAACTTTGTTCCGCCTTAGACGCCATAAATGAGCAGATTTTTGATTTTTTCTTTCATAAGAACCTTCTCCTGATAATAACGAACAGAACAAAAAAAGAATTACCGAAATCGGTCCAGCCGTTCAGGCGTGATGTCGTGACCAAGGGAAATAGGGATTCATTTTTATATATATAGATAGATATGTATGATCCAATGCAAACGAGCAAATGGTTCACCTGATGGTAAGTGATCATCACCGCCCATAGACACCCGCAACACCAAAGACATTGCAGATGCGTTGCCAACCCATGGATCTATGATGGAATACCTTTTGTGCCAGTAATTGCACCGGCTGTCTTGCTCTCCACGCCTGAACACAATAGTGCAAGCACTGCTGCTTAGCGCCAAGATTAGCGAGCAAGATGGTGGTAGCGATCCGGACGGACCTCGCACAAGATCCTACTATCCGCAAAAAGTTTTAAGTAGTTTATATTTTATATGCTCCTAGCACGACACAAAACTTCTTCAAATTTACATCAATTTATTTTTGTTTCAGGTACTAGCCACCAAGCCGAATGGACGTATGAAGGTGAATATAATTTATTTAAATAGGATGTAAACGAAAGTTTCCTTTTTTTAAATAATAATATGGAGCTTCATCATGTTCACGGTTGTGAAAACCTCTCTCGCCCATGCGGCTTATGAAAATGAAAAATGATTTATTTTCATTACGTATGCGTACATAAACAATATTAGTGGCTGGAACCTCCTTTTAAGCTTAAAAAACCTGTGTCAGAAGGCACCGCTCCTCCATTATATGAATACTTGAAGGCTTATTATGTATCTCGTAGGTACTAATACAAACGAATTTGTTATCTAAGTACCTTAATTTTCACTTATTACTATTTATTACTTAGCGCTATCTTTCATCAAATTATCTTCACGTTCTTCCTTTCCATTCTAACCTGACCCCACTTTCTCAGCGGAGTACCGGTGGCCAGGAGTCTGCAGCTCTGGCACCCAGCAGTCACCCATTAACATCCGAACCAGAGACGCAGTCCTAGATAGGCACCATGCGCACATCCGAGGACCTCTGGTCTTCCGAGGGTACCGGGATGTCACAACCACTGCTGAAAACAATGGCCATACCCGTGAGTATTGGCTAAACAACCTTTTTTCTAACCTTTTGTGCGATTCCGGAAGCTGCCACGAAGTTCGGAAGCGTACCTTCAGGAACTTGTTTCTGAAGAAGAGTTGTTGGAGTGACTTTTTTTTTTTTTTTTTTTTTTTTTTTTTGTGACCTGAATGTCTCAAATCGTAGTCCTCGCAAGAGGTACGGGCGACTACGATTGCTTAGCAAGTAAAATGAATCGGTGCATCGTAAGGGTAATGATGAAGATCGAAGGGTCCATCGGCACGTGCGACGACTCCGGGCGGCAGTTCGAACCACCACCAAAAGTCATCCAGAACGGTGCACCCTTCGATCGTAATTTACTTTAATTATAATTATATGAATATGATCTAAAGGACTAGCCCTAGTGGTTGCCACAAGCTTAGTCACTCGGTCTGAGAAGGACAGACCGACTGACGAGCGAGAAAATGGAGACCCATGCTAGCCGTGATGATATAATTATTATAAGTATAGGTCGTTTCACAAGAGCTGGGGCCTCATTTCTACGAGATTAATGGCAGTTTCATAGATTTTCGGAGGCGGCCCTTGTCAAACGGTCTATACTTTGAGATAAGAAATGGAGAAAAGCGCTAAGAAGATGGTTGATGATGATGACAAGATATACTCGTAGTCGATGCTATGTGCCATTGAACTTTTTAAGACTGTTAATAATTGTACCAACAAAATTTTGGAATGATTTGATGGCTGTTTCTTTTTGGATGAGTTCAGTTATGTGGTAAGGGTTTATTCTAATGTTATTGCAGGTAATTTCATGATCAAGTCGATGGGTCGAAAATTTTGGGCAATGTTTTAGAAGATGATAGATAGACTGAGTGCTGGTTCCGTCACACGGGCATAAATCGTCAGTAGTTATTTTAAATCTAAAAAGATATTCTTTGTGATAACCATGCCCGGTGAGAATCTGGGTGATTTCGAAAGATGGTTTTATGGTATGACAGAATTCGTTTATGGATGTGAGATTTGGTAGCCAATGTTTGAGATGAGAGCCTGTGGGTGAGTTTTGATAAACGGAATTAGCTTGAGTGAATGATTCTAATTTCCTATGGTGTTTGAAATGGCTGATGGGGAACTGGTTAAAGTCCAAGTCTCCTTGTAGAACCGTGGCTTTTTTGGCTTCTATGTCGGCCTCTTCGTTGCCGTTCAAACCATGATGTGCTTTTATCCATAAAAATTTTATGCTTCTGGAGTTCTTTATGGTTCTAATGGATTTGTGGATACTGTTGACGGTTTTATTGGTACTGTTTCTATTCGCAATCTCTTGTAGGGCTGACATTGAGTCAGAAAGTACCGCTATGTTCGATGTCGGGTTGGTTACACAATATAAACAGGCTTTTTCAATAGCAAGACATTCGGCTTGAAAGACAGAGCAACAGTTGTGTAGTTTTAGTTTGAGTACGACCTTACTGCCGTCTGGATGGTGAACTACAGCTGCAGCTCCTACTTGTCCATCAAGTTTGCTGCCATCAGTGTAGATGCAGGTGTCATTAGGATCGCAATGTTGTTCGATATCTATTTCTGAATTAATTTTTTCTATGGGGATACAAACTCTTTGACTTGGATGCAGGAGCTGTGTTAAAGGTATTGGTTTATCTAGTGTTATGGAATCAGGAAGAAATTTTGATATGCCAGAGTGTTTGGTGAGTTGTATATCAGCGATTTCATTTACTTTGATGTCTAGAGGGATGAGACCTGCTAGTGCAATTGCTGCTGAGGTTGAGATGGTGCGAAATCCTCGGATGATTTTAATGGCAAATCCTCTTTGCATGGATCGTAATGAATGAATAACAGTCTTAAATTTTGTTGCGGTGGCCCATATCTCAGCAGCATAGGTAACGATAGGCTCGATGACATGCTCATAAATGATTGCCACATTTTCAGACTGTATCCCCCAGGTTGGGCGAATAAAATTACAGAGTTTCAAATAGATTTTCTGGGCTTTGGCTATTGTATGCTGTGAATGCTTGATAAATTTGAAATGTTTGTCGATTATGACGCCGAGGAGTTTGATATGATCGCTGAATTGGAGTTTAACGTGGTTGACTGCTATATTTGCTTTTCTGGCTTTAGGGGTACAAGACATCATCTGCGTCTTCTCTGGTCCAAAGGTAAGTTTGTTACGAGATCCCCATTCAGAGATCATTCGCAGGGCTTCTTGGGATGAGTTTTCGAGTTCTTTAATGTTTTTAGCGGAGGAAATCAGGAGCACATCATCAGCGAAAGCTTGGATATGGTTTCCTTCGGGTAGTGGAGTTTCGAGTAGACTGTCCATGATTATATTCCAGAAGATAGGACCGAAAACGGATCCCTGGGCGCAGCCACGGTTTAGAGTTTTAATTGAGGTAGCATCCGAAAAGTTAAGGGTTGCTGTTCTGTTTTTAGTGTAACTGTTGATAATTTTGTACAAGTTTGCAGGACATTTGATGTGATGAAGTCTGTTCATTAGAGCAGGCCACCATGCGTGATCAAATGCACCCTTGATGTCAAGCGAGATAGCAAGAACAAGTTTCTTTTTCAATTTGGCTTCTTTCATCTGCTTTATGGCTTCGCGGAGAGCGTCAGCCGTAGAGGTCTGTTCTTTAAATCCGAATTGTAGCTTGTTTGATGTGCCGGTTATATTCATGTGATGAGTCAGTCGCTTAGCAATTAGTTTTTCTAGTAATTTTCCAAATATGTTTATTAGGCCGATGGGACGATAAGAGTTAATGTCATTATCACTTTTGTTAGGCTTCAGGATAGGAATAACAAAAGCTGTTTTCCAGGGAGTGGGAAAATGGGATACTCTAATGCATGTATTGATTAATTTCGTGAAGAGTGAAGGGAAGCATTCAATGAAGCACTGACAAATGTCAGAGGTGAGATGGTCCAGTCCAGGGGCTTTGTTTGGGTTCATGTTTTTGATGCTTTCTATAACTTCTTCTGCAGAAATTTCCGGATCGTCAGAGTTTACAGGATTATTAGATGTTGCTGCTCTAATTATTTGCTGTTGGAAGTTGTCTTCTGTGTCATCGGGGAAGAATTTGTTGATAAGTGCTCGTGCGGAGTCATGACTTGAGTTAGTATACTGGTTGTTTCCAATTTGTATGGTAGATGGAGGCTTTGGGTGCGGGTTATTTTTTAGTAGCCTGTTTGTTAGTGACCAGACATTTTCTTTACCCTGCATTGAGCAAAAATTCCGGAAATTTTCTGTGGATACTTTGCGTATGGTCTTGGCATACTCTAGTCGAGCATCCTTTTGTTCTTTGAGGACAACACTGAGATCCTTGTTACCTCGTTTTAGGTCCTGAACGCGATGGTGTAAATAAATTACTTTGCGTTTTAGCGTCTCAAGTTCATTATTCCACCAAGGTACTTTATGTATAGAGGTTTTTCTTCTGAGAGTCCTGTTACAAACATTCGTGATCATTGTAGTAATGTTCTCTACGTAATTATCTATTCCTCTAGGGTCCAGACTGTCGAAGTCTATTTGATTAAGCTTCATTATATTGATTTCTACTTTGAGTTCAGCGGACACTTGGTTCCAGTCGGCATCTTTCGTGTAGTAGCGATAAGTCGAATTAGTGTTTTTCTTTTTAAGGCTTTCTCTTTCTATGCTTAATTTAAAATCTATGGCGTGGTGATCAGAGGACGGGCAAGCATCGTGGTTTACACGCCAGTTTTGAATCAGTATATCAGAATTATTGGAGATGAGAGTCAGATCTACTATTGATGTTCTGATCTGTCCGTTAGCGACTGTTTCAAAAGTGGGCTCAGTACCTGTGTTGCATATATTGAGGTCGTTGCTCAAAAGTAGGTCCATAACATCTAAACCTCTTCGGTTGGTACGTTGTGATCCCCATGCTACGTTCCAAGCATTAAAATCACCGCAAATTAAATGTTTGGTGCCTCTTGTATCTTGCAGGAATAGGTCAAGGTGGTTCAGGGTGTTGATTTCGTCTGTTTCGGGTTCTATGTAAATACTGCAGAGAAATATTTTTGTGTGCTTAAAGCAGAGCTGAACGATGCATAAATTTGAGTTGGAGTATCGAGTGATGCCTAATGTTGCTCCAAGGCCTGTTCTTATTGCAATACAAGATTTTGTCCGTTTTTCTTTTGGAAATTGGTAGACATCATATCCTTCGATAGGACTTAGGATGTTTTTCTTGCCTACATATGGTTCTGTGATGAAAGCTATCGGGTAATTGTTGCATATAATGTATTGTTTCAGCTCATGGGTGGCCTTGTAGCCGCGTCCAAGATTGCACTGTAGAATGGCTAGTTGGTTGGATGTTGACTGGGTAGAGGACGTGCCAGGAGCACTATAGGTTGTATGAAACTGAGGGGAGCCTTTAGCAGTAGTTTATAGCATGGCGGGCGATTCGATCCCACTTTTGCCACTCTGGGCATTCTCGGCTGTAGGCTGGGTGGTTTTTATGGCTACCGGTGTCTTGACAGTTGACGCAACATTGCTCGTTTTCTTTTCTGGGGCAACTTCTGGTATCGTGTTCTTCGGCACAGTATCCACAGTTGGTTTTTGCTACACAGTTGTTGGACTTGTGCCCGAATCCCAAGCATTTATAACACTGGATTACAGGGGATTGGTCTAAAGCTGGGATTAATTGATAGCCTAATTTAACTTTCTTACTCAGAAGCGCACTCCATAATGGCGGGCTCACTTCCAAGATGACGTTGTTAACTAAGTCGGTTCGTCCTTTGGTGCGCCTGATAACCACTGGGGTTAGGTCATTCTTGTTGATGCCATTAGTAATGTTAGAATTTTGTTTGACGATTGCCTCGATGATCATTTCATTAGTCATGTCCCGCGTCACCCCAACTAAGCGGATTAGAGGTTTTTTCATCTCAGGAATGAAAACGGAAAGCTGTTGGAGTGACTAGAAGCTGAAGTTTAACAATTTACTGTTACTGCATCTTGAGATTAAATACCGACTACACCGCAGTAGAAACTCGGCCTAGTTAAAAGGCGTTTAACTAATCTTAGACTTGACTTGGATTAGTAACACAATACAAGTACCAGCGACAAAAATATTTCTGAAGCTGACATAAGCTGTGTGAATTTAAAATTAGTATTGGCAGCTTTGTTTTTAGATGGTCCACATTTGACGAAAATATTGTTGCACATGCATAAAAAATACATACTAAGAGACACAAACAGCACCTCCCCCTTTTAAAAATATGATTAACCATACACACTCGCGTATCAGCCCCAGTCTTCGACAGCGACCAATAATTGACGGGAAGAGACAGACATATCTATATATAAAAATGAATCCCTATTTCCCTTGGTCACGACATCACGCCTGAACGGCTGGACCGATTTCGCTAATTCTTTTTTTGTTCTGTTCGTTATTATCAGGAGAAGGTTCTTATGAAAGAAAAAATCAAAAATCTGCTCATTTATGGCGTCTAAGGCGGAACAAAGTTCGCCGGGTCAGCTAGTAAGATATAAACGAGAAACAATGACGTTATCTACTGATAAAAACAATTTTCTACCGTGTCATACACTGGGAAGGTTACAGTTTCTAATTTTAGAAGGGCTTTCTTATATGTGTGTTTGTTTGCTATAGTGAGATGGAACAAAGTTCTCGGCGTGCCGGCACCGACCCTGTCCGGCGGGCCTCTGAGAGGGAACTACAGCTTCCTCCAGTTCCACCTGCACTGGCTATCGGAACACGCCATCGACGGTTACAAGTGAGCATTATACTATTTATACCCCCAGCAGAAAAACAGCAAGGAAAGCAAAAACTCCGGTGAATTAAAATCCAGCAAGGATACTTTGCAAACACCTTTTCAAGGAATAAAGCGAGCAAGTGGGTCACCAGATGGTAAGTGTTCACCTTCGCCCATATACACCCATTCCACCAAAGATATTATAGATGCGTTGCCAACCCTGAGGGTTAAGATGAAATAACTCTTCTGTCAGTAATTTCACTGGCTATCTTGCTCTCCACGCCGGAACACAACAGTGCAAGCAATGCTGCTTAGCGGCAGAAGTAGTGAGCAAGATCCAGTGATCCGACAGGACTTGGCCCATGGTCCTACCACTCGCAACTCTAATTTGTAATATCTGATTAGACTCAGGCTGAACGACGGCGGTGGGCATGCTCCATTTCCTTTCAACATTGTATCGGCCTAATTTGGATAGTTCAAGTGATCCGTTTCAGATAACTAAAAGCCTGAGTTATTATTACATGTGTAGCCAAACTTAATCCAACATCTGAAATCTCCAACTAAGGTATCCCCTGGAGATCCATATGGTGCACGTCAAAACGGGCCTGACGCTGGACGAGGCGTTAGCACGGCCTGACGGGCTGGCTGTCGTCGGAGTTATGGCTGTGGTAAGTATTTACCAAAATGTTTACTATTTTTATTGCATCCCACGAGAGCGCGTTAGCCTTTGGTTGTAGTAGGTCGTATATATGAACTTACTGATAGTGTGCGTGCGTACCCATTGGAAGTATCGGAACCAGCGAATTCGTTTCCAACACTATCAAGTACCGATTACGTGCTGATTTGTAAGTAGTGTTTTTGCGACGCTTGCACACTGTCATTGTTATTATTTAACTCGTACGGTTTGTTAAAATTTTGTTTATGGAATAACAAGTTCATACCCCTGAAAAGCCAAACAAAAGTCGTCAAGAAATAAAAGAACATTAAAAGAAAACCTTTCACTGTTCAAATTCGCATCTTTGTCTGAAATAATATTTTTTTGTAGCTCAAAAGTGGACCAGAGGCTGAGCATGCGCTTGAGCAGATCATGCCAGCGCTACCCGATCTGATGCAGCGGGAGGATAATCACACACTGCCAGAAGCCATCGATCTCACGTAAGATTTTGTCAGATTGAGGGGTAGTTAATTTGTCATACTATTGGTTGCGTCAGTTGACGCCATGCGCAGTCCCGTTTTTCTCTAAGCCCATCAGCGTCGTGTGGACGCATTTTTCTGTCTGACTCACTGCATGGTGGCACCCTAGAACAAGACAGGGCGCTGACCCGGCGTCAAGCTTGCTGTTGAACTTAGAGAATCACCTCAGAGCCAACTCTTCCACAGGCCTGTGGTGCACTTTTTATGTGACAGTTAGGTGCGTTTCCCCTGAGGCGGAGAGGAAATCGGTGGCGATTCCATATGCTTACATATTTCACACTCCAAGCGAAGCGATAAAAACACGCACATCGCACGTCTCAGTTAAAAGGCAGTCTAAGTATAGATAGTGATAACTGAAAAGATGTTTGATGTCTAAGAATGCTTACACACTGCGTTCGACCCGCTGAAATTACGATCCGATAATATTACCGCATAAATTGTATCTGAGGTGCACCACAATGCACAAGGAGTGTCCTTCCGCCGTGATTTGTACTGAAACAGCTCTCACCGATGCGAGTATTACTAAACTCAATTTTAAAGTGAAGTAGCTTTCAAATCTTAAATACTGTAATCTGTTTTATGATTTTACACATAAATAAATAAATACAAACAAAAAATATTTGTCAAATGAAGATTTCCGTAAATTGCATTTATTTAATTGAATACGATAATTAAACTACTTAATTGATTTATAATTGGCTCTATTTACCTTAGTCAAGTTAATGATCCATTTGCTTGCATGACATTACATTCATCTGGAACGACATATGATAACATAGAATGCTAAAAACATAACGCTTCCTTTTGGCTTTGCCGTAGTCAGGTAGGTCTTTGTGGCAATGTTCCTTAGGAAAATAAGACGGGTTGACTGTCAACTAATTCGCTTGACGAATTTGTGTTTGTATAAACTACGCGTTGCTAATGATCTCTTTAATGATCGACGGACTATAATGCTACTGTAGAGGAGATTCAGTTTAACGATGCACCTTATCAAGGGTGACAGACAATGAACGCCCTTTACGAAGGGTGAAACAATCGCAAGACAAATCGGCTGACAAAGGCAGACAGATTTCGATACGGTCTATTCAATAATTAGAAGAGATTTACTAAGCCTTGGATGCTCCCGTTGGCTCTATAAGGTTTGTAAAGAATAGTTGGTATGATTGAAACGCAAGTAGTAATTTGGTTGACATTTGGAATCGTATTTTTAACGGAACTCGACGGCGAACGTTACTGATTGATGTCTCATCAATGTCGTGTCCTTTGCATGATGTTCTAATAAACGACGGGGCTTCGACTCAAACTAGATTTACGTTTTCATCGGGAAGATCGCCACAATTGTTCTCATAACCCTGTTATGTTCAGGCGCCTGCTGAGCCCCGAGCCTCAATCCTTCTTCACGTACCACGGCTCACTGACCACCCCAGACTGCCAAGAAGTCGTGACTTGGATCGTCATGGACAAGCCGCTAGCCATATCTGACAATCAAGTGAGTACCTACAAAGATAGTTATAACTTAATTTAAAACTAAAACTAAAACAAACTGAAACTATGTTAAGTCTCCCAGGTCGGATTCCTGCAGGAGGGTGTTGCTGCTGGTTGCCTAATACATACTTTTAAACTATTATTTACATAAATTACTCCGCGAACCCAGTATATTTAGCATAAATTGCAGAGCTGTGAAAAGAAGCAACGAAAGCAAACGATCAAATGAGATCGCTGGTCTTTGCAACGAAGAAAGAAAATGGCTACTTGGTATTTTGTTCTTCGCATGCCAATCAGCTTCCTTGCACAGTTTTGCAACCCTAACATGACTGACACACAGTAATCTTTTCCTTCAAGGTGGCTAATCTAATTACCATTGTAAGAAGGGATGCAATTGTGTCAGTTCTGTAACGGCCTGGTAAAAAGCCAGTCTTCAGCTTGTTCGTCCAAATCGACTACGCCTGAAAGCTATACCAGTACCAAACGCCTTCACAGATAGTTATAAAATTAAGCGCATTGGTAGTGTGTGATATGAAGGCAAAGATAGCATATTGCATTCCGTTGCTGTGGCAGTAGGACACACACGACGCTGTGTGGGACAGCTAGTCTTTTAACGATCGTGGACCACTTTCGGGTGACAACCATGAAAACCTCATTTGTATGATCTAGTCTGCTCAGACATGTTCTAATGTTTATTAGTGTGCGGACATAAAATATAATTAAATAATTAAGTATTACATAAACCAGTGCTGTCATTACTTCCATCTATTGGAAAAAGATTTAAAACTAATTAAATATTTTGTATAAACAATTCTTTAAAAATACAATCATGTTTAATTTCTGATAGCTTCCGTTGTTGATAATGTGTTCAGTCGTTATAAAATTGTTCATGCTCTGTTAATTATTATACGCATTACGTTGTAAAATGTTACGTTACTTGTGGATAAGTTAAAATTAACCTTTATGTTCGAATTAGACTCCTTTTCCCTATAAATTCTAAAAATACGATACCTACAATACCTGCGACAATAAATCTGCTATAAATTTAAGTCCCTTACCCTGTTATTTATTTAATTAAATTTGGTGACGAGATTTGGAAGACACACAGGGGTAGCTTAAAGGACGTCAACGGATCAGCAACTCGTCTATGAGATTACACGTCCATGAGTATATCGATGATCTTTTAGCGATGATCAGGTCGCCCGCAGGCTTGTTTGCCTACCTTTATTACAAAAACTTTAAAAAATCTTCACAAGGAGAATTTTATAAAACGCGTAACCTCACCTATTTTAAAAAAATTACCGTAGAAGGCATATAAACAACAATACTAAATCCTCTCCTCATTTTCAGTACAAATACTTCAGCAAGATAGACATCGGAGATGCCACGTACAACTACCGAAGCCTCCATCCCACTAACCGCATAGTGTACCGCTCCATGGCCTCTTGCGCATCTATCGCCTCTCCAACCTTCCTGGGCTTCTTGGTAACGTTACTAGCTTGCGCCACATCCTCAATAGCATCCACTGTTGGCAAAGGTATGTGTATGATCTTGGATATGAAGAGGAAGATCTTCGGAAACAGTGTTGGGGAGTGTGTTAAAATGTTGAATTGATCGCTCAGTGATTTAAGCTTTAGGTGAAATTGCTAAAAATACCTGGAAGATATTAAGCTTGTTGTAGCGATCAACTCGTCGTTGTCATTCGTGATCTTTTCGTGATATATTTGTAAGGCTAAGAAGAATACATCGGAGGTGGCAAGCTATAGAGGCTTGTGACTTCTCACTAAGCAATTTAATCATTTGATGTGGCCATCACCATAGCATAGTTGAAAGCAACAATAGTAGTCTCACGCGCAGGTTGTAACAGATGAACCATGCGGGGCTTCAAGCCTTTCCAGCCCGGTTTGTCTGCTGGTAAAAGTACAAATGATTATAAGCAGGTGAGGTGCTAGTCGCAAAAACCGCGTGCGCATAATATCGTCACTTGGATGGCAAAACTTCTGAAGCGACACTTGGTCAACTTTACAGGAGAGCGATTTAAAGTTTTTTTTTTACGAAAAAAAATCATAACTCGTCTCCTACTGAACGCATTTTAGAATTTCTAGAAAGGAATTAAAGCTAATTCTGCATACTATAGACTGAAATCAATCCCATCAAGCTGAGACTACTGGTTTAGAAGATAAGTGTCGCTTTAGTCATTTGTCTTCAACTTTTTGAGAAAATGCAGTCAGGTAAAAAGACTAAACAGACAGTTTTGTGTTTGATATCATATTTTCAGAAGACTAACGCGACTTTAATTCTGGCATTTTATATTGATTTTTACTTAACGACCTTAAGTCACTTGTTATCAATCTGAGTTTAATACTTAATTACCAAATGTCAAACGATTTTATAAGGGCATAAGGCTTATCATTTATTAAATGGTAATCATAAACGTAACAAAATACTAAAGGCTGATTTTTCAGTAATGGGAAAAGATTTATCCGAGGAATAACTTATGCATTATTGACTGTTATCTGTTGAATAGACTTACAAGTAATACGTTTCGGACATTAAATATGCTATTGTACACACTGATTCATGTAACTTAATCAAAATTAAAAGATAAGAAGTTGGCAGACTACTTTTTATAATTTTTACTCAAAAGAAAAGTTAGTCAATAGTAAAAATGCTTGAAGTTTATGTATAGCATTTGATATTGACAAGTTTTTACTTAGAGAGTATAGATACACTTCACTATTCACCCTTTTATCGAAAGTATCTACTATGGGTAAGACTTTCACCAAATTTACGCATGCGATGACTCTGTCCATAATCTAGGCGGCGCTGCGGTACTGGGACTTGTTGGCTTAGCAAGAGTCAGAGGCCATAGACAGGATTTGGCCGAGACAGTAAGTGGAACTACCACCTCTTACCGCTTGCAGGTTGCCTAAGATCTAATAGCTTGCCCCTAGTTACTGCATTCCCACCATCGCCGGTCGTAGTGGAATACCAGCCCAATAGATGCTAATAGGAGTGGCTTTGCACCCGCACAACTCAACGCAACGTAAGGTGGGTAACGGATCATCGATTCTCTTAGCATCGCTAAGCGGCGGCGTTCATTTCCCGTCAGGTGACCCGCGTACTCGTTTTCTTTACTGTTTTATAATAAAATACTGTTAATCTTCTGAGATCAACACCCAAATAGATGATCTCTGCTATAAATAGGAAATCCAAGCTTTATGACCTGTGGCAATCGGTAGCGAAATGTTGGTGGTAATGCAAATTACAGGATATCCGATTCTTAGTTTTCACTGTGGTCGTTTGACGGCAGGCGCTCTTGAAACCGACTTGGACAAGATGATGGACTAGGCAACATATATGACGACAAAGCTGCCCTATTCAGGATCGCTCTGCTTTCCCTGCATTAATCGTGATGAAAAATTGCTATTATCACTGATTTAATCACGATCAAAATAACATAACAAGAACAAAACATAGCTGACATGGAATATAAAAACCTTTTGAACAATCTTAGCAACATTACATCCAAAAAATAGTAAGTAAGTTTCAATTCTATGACGATTTTTGAACTGTCCTGTGAGCCATATTGCAAAGCTCTGATAAAGTATGTAAGTAATACTCAATCAGATCAGTATCTACTACTTATTTCAGAATCTAGCATCTGGGAAGACGTACTTGGCTGTCATGGAATTGGCAGAAACAACTCAAATGGAAGAATCTTCATCGGGATTCCAGATAAACATAAAACCCCACGTATAGCCTTCGTAAGCCCTCCAGGCGCACGGGGTAGGACAGACAATCGTTTCACGAGCTCGAAACGCCAGCTTTCACTTTAAGCTTCGTGTAGAGCTAATCACAAGGTGGATAGGCTGGTATTTGCAACACTAACGCATGAACTGCAGTTTCCTCTTTATGCTAAGTTTGGTACAGAACGAATTGACAAAGCATGATATACCAATCTTATTTACATATTCGCAATCTCGCAGTTGTTGATGATTAATGATTTGGTAGCGTTTGATAAGATACGAAACTTCTTTTCATCTCAAATACCGCGGTGCGCGAGGCCATAAGTCTTCAACCATTGTGTGTTACCAAATATAATATCCCTGTCTCTTACAGTAAGCCGTATGAGATTCACCCAACAGGTTATGCTCGGAATTTCTATGCGACATCATGATAGAAATGTGGAGGTCCGCAGAAGAACCAAAGTTACCAACATGGCTCTACGAATTGCGAACCTTTCCGTCTTACAAATTAAGTGGTAGTAGGCAGGCACATTGCTTATAGAACTGATAGCCATTGGGGTGGAAAGGTTCGCTGGTGGAGACCGTATACCGAAAACAGAAAGTGAAGACATTGAAGGTAGCTCCCATAACTACTAAACTATTCTCACATTATTTTCAAAACATGACCCAAGAACATAAGCCGACGTAATGATTTATCGATTACTTAGCTTTCTTGTTGTTCTCTGCTGTTATTCTACTTAATAACATAATAAATGTTTGGGTATTTGACCCTTTGGGTCTTAGGTCTTCAATCACGCATTAACGGCTAGACAGATTCAAAAAAATATTTGACAAACAGATACATCATGTCCTAAATAAAAACCTAGGATATATACTTTTTTGCATGTGTAACGCTGCGGGTAAGGCTAGTCACAATTATTATGCATTCAAACAACTAAAATTGTAACTATCAAGCTTGAAATACACGTGACTACAGCTTCTGCACTTTCATGCAAGTACTTGCATTTTTGAGCCACATTTGTGTGAAATATGACATGCACGCAGAAAAGTGTGCAAGTTACAAGCATGTGTACCTATTCCAGGCTTTAAATTCAAGCTGTACCTACGAGGAACAGATATTGTTACGGCTCTTGCACTGGCACTACACTCTAAATTGTCCTAAGAAGCATGGGTTCGGGCATACGAGATTTCCACTACGGGATGATATTATTTCGTAATGGTGGTATAACTTAATTATATATTTAACCTATTAAATATAAATACTTGAATGTACGAAAAATATACGTAACTATAAATACCTGAATTTAAATACTTGGCCATAAAAATGTGTGATCGTCTAGTTAAATGGAAAGGACCCTTTCTACGTTGTGTAATTTTTATTTATACCGTTAAGTAAGAATTTGGTTTAAGTTAATTAAATTCTTAAAATTAAATTAGTCAGTTGAACATAATAATATTAGTGCAGTGAAACATACAGTTTAAGAGTAAGACTTGATATCTCTAACAACTCCCCTACCGGTCGGCCTGGTACAGTCAAAAATCAGTTTGCGTATTCAGCAAGTGTTTGAAATTTGACCTTCACAAAGTGTGAAATTAAACACAAACTGAAGTTTGCCTTTGGATGGGGTCTGGCCAGAAAACAAAATAATCCTACAAAATATAGAATTAATTCGATTCAAACCATCACTCTCATTCCAAACAATCTGAAACAAAATCCAGTCATTCTGTGGTGGTGGGGAATTTAAGTGCTCCCCTATCGAGGGTACCGCTTTCCCGCATACGTCGTTAGGTTCATTCCTTGAGATTGCAACCCCAGGTATTCGACCTGTAGGCACGATGTCAAGGAATAGAGCACGCACGGCTTTACTGAATCGTCCGTCAACAACATAAAAAGTCGTACGTACTATCGACCGGCCGTAGGCCCCGGGGCCCCGTCCGAATTCAAATAGACCTGACTTTAAACTTGGCCGTAGGCGACTCGGACAAAAGATAAGATAAAAAAAAATAGGATTTTGATAAGCAGAAACACATTCATACTTTATCTATCTAATACCGAAAAAATCGCCGCTCTGGTCACAGTTGAAACACGCCGGACAATCAAAACTTCTAAACGACAAATAAGAGACTATATTTCCTATTTTCGTTTGAGTATTTCAATTACGTATTATAATAATTCACTTCGATTCGGTATAGTTTGCTTTTGATTTGTTTAGCTTTTAAACACATAAAAAGATTATTGTAAACAATAAAAATATGAAAATAATGATAATGAAGAACTTCAAAACGCAGACAGGTTAAATAGAACAGATAATTTTGTTTACGTAAATGTCAATTATTTTAACACACAAAACAAATATTGCGATCGATCTCTTAAATGGAGACCTTAAAAAAAACACATCAATTACAAATAATAATAAAATAAAAAACTATGCTATCACTTAGCTTCGTCCAATAACATGCTGCCGATCATGCGGTAATCCAAATGAAAATTGAGTCCGTAACACCAACACTAATTAAGTTCATAAAGTCCACTAGTACGCAAACACTAAATATTTTACACTAATTAACACTGACTTAACAAATTAAAATAAAATACGTTCTAAGACAAAATCTAAGACCCTCTAAGACCCTGTTTTCCTTTGTTCATTAGCTTTTATACTGCCGCCAAAACATCCCCACTCTTGATTCTAAACACCATAGATGCTTACTGAACAGTTTGGTAAAAATTGTGCCAAGCGCGAAACGAAATAGCACACCCTGAAGTTCCGTAGTTACTCAAAAGTTTATCTATTCCTATAACTAAAATTATACATTTGCTACCCAATTATTACTACTATGTATAGCTTAACTACCATTAACATTATATAGGAATACATTTATAATTTTCGTAAGTTTATTTACTAATAGATAATGATTACTTGACCTAAAAATACTCCTCGTCCTGTCTAAAAGTAAACTAGCAGATAACACATTTGTACGCCAAGGTCACTGTATCTGTAATCCTTAAATTGGATACAATCAAAATATTAGAGCAAAAACCAAAAGTAATATACATAAGTTATAAAGAAACACCGTTTATATTATATTCCCTATTGAAAGCAAACCAATTTCGATCTTACAAAATACAAAAATGATCATCAAAAATGTAACGTCATAATACAGACAAACATACACATACCGAATAACGCCGCGTTTTACTGTTGACATTAAGGAACCCTAACAAACTCTGATGACCACTTGAAATGTGTTTGAACGCTGCCCTTGTGCGAGAGTAAAAAAAAAAAGTCATAAACTATCTGAATTTATTGCCTGTGAATTCTTAAGTTTCTAAGTAATAGACGGCACTTGTGCGCACATGTAAACCAAAAGAATGTATATAAAAAAAGGCCCTACTTAGGATTTGTTGTGTATTTAAAATTAGCAGTCTAATACATATATACTTTTAAACTTAATATGAAATATTAAATATATTCTAAATACTAATCTATTATTACATCGGTTACAGTGGTGGGAGGTCGTTCCAAACTTTTGATGGCGCACTGAAACCTCCTCGAAAACCGACAGTGTTATTCGCGAGAAGTAAGGCCTTGTTTTAATGCAACTCGCATACGCCAACTCGCTCGCAACAGGAAAGTGTTATAGCATCTACTTTATTTGCTGCTGTGATGGAATATTTTTAATATAACTGGAGTGAGCAGATTGGAACAGATTGTGCGCTTTGTAAAATCTACCAATGGAGTCTAAAAATCTAGCGCAGGCTATGCGCAGGCTATGCGCAATGCACCAACAAGATTTCTGTTATAGATATCCATTACACATCGGCGTAAAGCGTAATAATATTGACAGTCTACAAAAGTAAATTAACAGCTTTTTTGGAATTGCCGTGCCGTGACGCGATCAGGTGCTAAAGGAGCAGTCGCCCTAATGCAGTTCGTTAGACAAGATTGCTTCTACACCACAACTTTTATGGTTTGCAAAACTTAAAAACTGTTTAAAAACTGAATACAATGCGCCTGTGCATCACCGTCTGGAGCATTCAGCAGCCCTAAGACCATCCTAATGACAGTTCGCAGACAGACACCATTCAACAAAACACAAAACACACAAAAACAACAGAAAGATCTCTGTTTAAACGGTAATTACAATTATAAGTATGTTGGCCATTTGGGTTTATATGGTTCGAAAAACCTGTGCCTTTAGGTTGATATAAAACACCTCGACACCTTTTATGAAGGATTTTAGGTCTGCCAGTCGTGCCCCTAGCACTGATATACTTCAGCAAATGGGGCTGAGCGTTTTAGAATAAATGCTCATGAAATATTAACTCAAGCGGTGCTGGCATGTTGTGCGACTAATCACATTATTAATACTAAGTCCCGAACGACCTAGTTCGGCTCAGACCAGATGTTAGTAAAAATGCGCAGGAAACAATATTCCAGAAATGAGACCTGACTAGATCGACTTTTTACTCAGTAATATTGTATACATTGTAAATTTAACACGTTTGCCAATGGTAAACGACTATAGCCACTATAACCTTTTGTATTTGGGTCATCATCGGCGAAACCCTTAATCGAAATCGTTAGACCTCCAAAGCACGATTACATACAAATAATATAAACATTGCTCGTATAGTACACAATTTATTTATTTACTTCAGACTTCAGAAGACCAGTACATCTGGGGGCCAGTTTTAAGGGTACACGGATGTCATCTGAAATCATCTTATGACTTACGATATGACTGTATAGACGTGCTTACGCAACATTAAGTTCGTAGTAGTAAGACATGACCGCTATATGTATAAGAGCTTTTCTTTAAGAAGCTGTAAAGCAAATGCCACGTTTTATATACTATTCGTATCGTTTTTTTTCCATTTTATCTTGTTTTCATAAAGCTAATTGCACTACACATTATCTTAAATGTATTTGTAAAAAATACTGAAACGACTTTAACATATTCTTATCAGTAAAGGAAAAAGACTAAGTGTACCCAACCTTTTAATATGAAGTGGATCAATTTACTTAAGCGACATAGCATTACAATTCTTGGTATGCACAAAGTACTAAAGCGCCAATCTTATTTCAATTCGCAAAAGCACGAATGACTGACAACGTTCTTATGACAAAAGTATAAAAAGGTAAAATTACTAAACAGTAAATATTTAATTTAAGCGTCGGATTAGTAATGGGTCTCCCAAATTTCGAGCTTTTTTTCGTGGGCTAAAGCGACAAAAAGTGCTCATATCATCTTGAAACCTGGACAGATCGACGCAGAAAAATCCGCTGATTCCGATGGTATATATAACTCAATTTGGCCCAAAGTGTCGCTTCAGCAGTTTTGCCATCCAAGTGACGATATGATATCACTTTTCTTTCCTTTATCACCGTATGTTCTTTTACTAAGAAATGTAAGCGGATATTGGAGCTAAGCTTGCCACTGTCTATGTCTTCTAAGTTTTCTTACTATCTTGCCTAAATTGCAAGATATGTTAAGATAATGCGTGTATAACAACTTCAATGCCGACTGAACAGTGCCTATGAATTTGTCTGAATTGTATGGTACACTGTGACGTATATCGTATGACGTACAGTCAGCATCAAAAGTGGCTGAATACTCGAAGAGATGTAAGAGGTCTGCAGAAGTTCTTAAAGTTAACGCGGGCAACTGTAAACGCTCAGGTAACATTGGACGGTAAAATATGTTTTGCAAAATGTTTAACCGCAATATATTTGTATTCATTGATAGTTAAGAAACTATCATAATATCTTCGACTTATCCACCAGGTATTATTAAGTATTTAAATAGCTAATTTAATTTATGACTGTTCTATGTTACCCAAGTGTTATCTGTACTTTCTTAATAAAAGAGTCGTTGTAGATCCTTTAGAATTCTTTGACTATGTCGGTTCGGTATATCTTCAGCTGATCATTAGTTGGCTTTGGGAAATCCTATAATTTCTGCAATAAATTTGTATGCAATCAACTTGCAGTTAACGCAAACAATATACGAGGTTAGCTAGCACGATACATCGCGAGTTGCTTTGTCACTCAGTCCATCTCTGTCTTTCGAGCCTAGTACGAAAGAGACGCACTGAGGGACAAGCGAGAAAATGAGCTGCTAGCCGTACAGTGGCCCTCACATGGCCTAGGTTTAATTTATCCCTCCCTGCGTCTCTATCGGACTAGTGTCATAAGAAAGGGATAGAGATACACTAAACTTGGTCAGTCATGTTGGGATAAAGATGTTAAAATGGAATAAAAGCCTTTTGGCGAGGTATGTAATTTTTTTTTTAGATATATTTAAGGTAAGAATTTCAAGAGTATAATGCCAATGCGCAATGCATGTTCCTATAAAAGTTACCATACCACCGAAGCGTTGATATTTTCCTTGTTTCAATTTGGTATCCAATTAGGTATGATCAATTTAACTTTATTTTAAAGCTGCACGGTTGCTTTAATCTTAGCAAATATCTGAATCATGGCTCAATACAGGGGTATTGGTATACAGTGGCCCGTTTCACTAAGCTACAAGTTACAATTTTACGAGTTTAAACCGGCAACATTGGTCAATAATGACCAATGCCGATGGGCATAATGACCAATGTTGCCAGTTTAGACTTGTAAAATTGTAACTTGTAGCTTCGTGAAACGGGCCACAGGAATCAATTTTTCTTACTAGTTAGACAAAATAAAAGTTAATTACGTGCGTCGTGTAGTAATTAGTTAACGCCAGAATTATTCAAACAATAAAAATAGTTACAAAAATAATACTAAGTAACTCTATGGTCACCCTACATTTCTTGAAGTGCATACTTCAGTAAACTCAAAAACAGTACACTTTGTAGTGTTAACCAAAAATTGAAAATGTATCCTACTTGGAACCGCACTAGACACATCGGTTTTTAATAAGAGCTAAGCACAACACTACGAGGAGCATAGTCTGTGGTCAACCGGGTTTTGGCGCGTCGAATAGTTCTACTTGTGCTGTCATTCCACGTGTTTAAGTTTATTTGTTTGATAGAATAAAAGTGGTTTTCAGTTAATATAGTGTTTCCCTTTTATTGGTAGGGTGACAATACCTTTGGTAAAACCTTAAATTCTGAATTTAAAAAAAGGACAACAAACAACATGTTCGTTCATGGAACTCCAATTGAAATGTATTTGCCATCCAATACTGTGTAAGAATGAATGACTCCTGGATACCAATGACATGTCACCGCGTATAAACAAACCATCCTTAAAAGATTCTTAATAAGCTCACTGTTTTAAAATATTGACTTGGATTTGTTAAAGTTGTGTGAGCAATTGTTAACGAGACATTATATTTTGGATACAGTGAGATAACTATCGATTATGACCGTAATGACATCACTTTATGTTACTATATGTTAGATAACATAGATTATTTAAACTACCCTTTAAGTATTTAGGATATCGATACCTACTGTTCAAATCTTATGACGTACGTAAACTGCTTAATCTAATCATAAATTTAAATATATTACCCTCAATATTGCCAATTGCCTGTCATAAATTATATTTGTCGTGTATGAGTAATAAATCTAATACTTTAATTGACAGATAACTTATCACCGGATATGTTTCGAGACGATGTAAACTAGATATAATTTTTAAGTCTAATGCAGATGTTTCAGTAACTATTTAAGATAATGCGTCCTAGATACGGGACAATTGCCATGAGTTGTTCAAAAGTGAAATTTTTGACATCATATTCAACTAAATAATAGGATTGAAGAGACTACAATAAAACTACTTTTTGCTAACGCTCTATATGTGGGTACATTTAAATAAATTTAGTAAAATCTAGGTTACTTTCTCATAAAAAATACTAAAACGTAAAAAGTGGAATATACCATAACATTATAATAATGGTATACTTGTTAAGGGTCCTCTTACCGAAGCTGAAAAGACGCTGACGCTGCGTAACTTGAGCTGCGTCAAATATGTCGTTACATGGCGTCATGACGCGATACCTGCGTATTTTAGCCCAGGCGCGCAATGCGATTCAACTTCTGCTACACGTTTGTAAAATCGCTTAATTCCTTAATTTTTTACTTGCATACAAACTTTTTATTCGATTAAAATTCGTAGTTCTCGCATGGCTTTACGCTATCCGGTGCGATCACGTTCATTACAAGCCCTTGTAATTGTAATGTAATTATAATTTGAACGCAGCTGAATATACGCAGCGTCAGGTATTTGAGCTCAGAATTGTTAAATACTTAATACCACCGGTCACCTTTTAATACACTACTTTTGTTAACAAGCCAATCAAGACCACTTCTATAAGCACAGTAAAATTAAGCCTAAAAAGTGTTTTATGAAAAATACTTACTAAGTATCAAAGCTTTTTGAAGCATGTCTCCGGATTATGAGGTGTATTGAAAGAAACCGTAGGCAAGAAGTTTCATTCGTAAGATGATCTCCGATGATTTTATATTTAGATGAAATAGATAACCTAGGTTTTGTTTTAAAGATACATACAGTTAAGTTAATCAGTTTGCTCTACATGCCTCATGCGCATGCCATGACACCATATATTTTAATAGATAGGTATACTTATATTAAGAAATAATCAAAAAGTTGCAGCAAAGTGCTTTATCGTGCATGTAGATACAATCTATAATCTAGATCATAATTTGACTTCAGTCGTCTGAAGATACGAATAATCTAATTTATGATGCTAATAATTCTTATTATTATTTTTATTGTGTCGTAAATATTCCTTTTCAGTGTTACAAATTAATTTATTGTGTAATTAGATATATTTAAGTGTTGAGTTTTAATTACTTTAGTTATCGTATTGGCTGTGAAATTGTATTGTAAACAATGTAAACCCTAAATTTATGAACTTACTGGGGTGATTCTTTTTAAATGACTAATGCCTATTGGTACCAACAATACCTTTAATTTAGGGAACTGTTAGGTTATTTTAAGTGATATCTTTCAATAGGTAAGTGTCGCTTAAAGCAGATTAGATAATTCCTAAACTTAACGAAGCGTCTCTGTGAAAATAGGCATAATTGTACTTCAGTCAGAGACGACTTATGTTCCTTTTAAATTTTTTTACTAATGAGACACCTAGCCGCTTTGTTAGCGCTCTCAGATTTCTGATTTTACTTCTTGTTGAATTTTTATCACATCATTATAAAGATTATTTGTCAAGTTTTGACTGGTGTCAAAAAGTGAGTTAGTGTTAACAATAGTTGACTCTGGCTGTTGCGTCTGCTCATATAGATTATTTAAACCATTTAACGAGTTTCTTTTTTTATGTTTTTGTACTGAACTTATCACTAATAAATGAAAATTATTTTAGTGAAAAACAATATTATTTACTAGTTGGGCAGAAAATAGCTGCTAATTTTATTATTTCTTTCATACGTTAAAGATCAATGAAGTATTTAACAGGTACAGTTAATTTATTTAATTTAAAATTAAGTTGAAGCTTCCCAATGTATACATAATGTATTTAAAGGTTGTGTTCTGTACATATTAGTTATAATACCTAACGGAAATGAGTCAATAAATTATTAAGAAACGAATGGCTTTGTTTATTTGCATACTTACTAATTTATTTTATGTTTTTTTTTTACAACTAGGCCAAATAACTAACAACAATGTTGGCGGCTGCTAAAGATAACGTGAATTCCATTAGTTCCATTACTAAGTCAACTAGTAGAAAAATGCAATAAAAAATAATTTAAAAACTCAATTCGTATACATATATGTATCCGGAGTCTCTATGCCACATAGTGGGAAGGTAAACGAGCATGCGGTCTCCCTGATGGCAAGTAATCACAGCCGCCTATAAGAACCTGCGACACCAAGAGCTGGTCCGTGGTCTTTCTTAATGGCCCCCTCTTGGCTTCAGATCCGCGTCTCTCATTCACCGTACGAAACGCAATAGCAAAGCTACTCCGTGTCACACCGGTATTCCATAAGAGTGTGGTACTAGCTTGACGAGCTGAACTTTCCTTACTGCAACTGGCTACAGCGAGGGACTAAGTATCACTATGACTTTCTGCTATTTTAACGTAGCTTACGCCAAAAAATCAATTCAAAAATAAAGAAAGAAAAACATTTATTTGGAACTACGTATTCAACACAATAAACACAAATATAAGACTGCTTTTCCACCAGAGAAGTGCGAGGATGCGTAGCGAGGGGTTGTTTGTGCGAACCAATAAAATCGCTTCATTTACCTCGCCTCGGTCAGCACAGTTCTGGTGGAAACGGTTCATTGGTTCTTTACAAACACATCCCTTGCTACACATCCTCGCACATCTGTGGTGGAAACGCAGCCTTAATATAAAAGTCACGAGCAAAATACTGAGGTCACAAACAGAATGTCTATGGTTAGGTCTAGAATGGCACCAGCAGAAAGGGCCCCACACTCGGTTTACAATTAAATACTTACTTAAGATGAAACGACTATTAGAATCTTACACAAAACTCCAAGACGTTCAAACCGTATCCAGACGATCACAATAAATTGCCTTGCTAAGTGCCGACATAATCTGACCCTTGTCATCACCTTGTGTATAGGAAGTGTGGCCTAGAATCTAAACGCAGCACAAAGCGGGCCTAGATTGCGGCGATAGTGATAGGCCATTATCTAATAGACTGGATCACGATATGGCACACAACGGCGCTGGAGCTTGTTAACTTCTAAATATACCTTCGAGACAGGCTTAGTATAGAAACCAGCCACCGTAACCATCTTGACGGGAAATCGATGCTCTTGTCAATGACATGTAAATCTTTATTGTTTGTCTTCTGCGATATTCTCGTACTTACCTTTGTGTAATGTGTAATTTTATAGAGAAATAAATTTGATTGATGGAACGAAATAGTGTTTTTCAATCTGTGGGTTGCGACCCCCTGGGGCGAAGCCTTGTGACGGGGGTCGCGATCGCAAAAAAAATATCGCCAAAGCGGAGTGTCACTGCCTGTTCGCCGCATTTGTTACAGTCCTGGGGTCGCCATATTTGTTTTACTCATAAAGGGGTCACGTTTTCTAAAATATTGAAAAACGCTGACCGAAATTATTAAGATAGAGATGGTCTTACAACTATACTTTTTATCAGTAAAACAATTATACATCATATGCAAAATCTGTGAAAACTATTAAAATATCTTTAAACCAAACAGCTGTTTTGCATGTCCACGATACTAATTTCAAGGAGTAGCAGGGTAATTTGTTTCAATTCGTTAAAACCAACCCCCAAACCCTTAGTAAACCTGCATTACCATTTGCGTTGTCCTTTAATTATTAAGTGTTGTTTCGTTTTCCTTTGAATGAAAGGTACAATAAAACATAATTATGCTACTTAAAAAAGTTTAGCTAACTTTTATAAATAAGAGGGCTACACGTTACTCATAAAGATCCCTCGATTTTCTGAGTCTATTTTTAACTGGTTTGTAACCTTTAACAAGCGAATAATTTCCTGTTATTCTGTATCACGATATTTTTACATCGTTGGCAAGCGGAATTGGTATCGCTCGCCTGTTGCTTAGCAATAAATAGTTAATACTTAACACCTATAATCACTGTGTTGCGAGGTGAGCCTCTGTCTCCAGTCTCAAGTGCAGTGCACCTATCTCGACCCTCGACACGCTTCAATTCACTACGCAACACAGTGCGGCTCGTTCTAACTAACCTAATAGAAGAGAGACGCACTGAGTTAACGCGTGTCGAGAAGCATCATGCTGAGCACTGGCTTGAGATTTATAGAGACAAATCTCGGCCAGTGACAGGTGCGGAAGCTGTGAGAGGATGCCGGTCGACGGATGAACACTATGGCCTATCATCTAATCAAACTAAACTGTGTAATGGTCAATGAAACAAAACATGTTCATTTAATAAATGGCAGTCAAAAGTCAGATTCATAGTGCAATGTCAAGGGCACGCGGCCATTTGATGGCGTCGTATCGGCAAACAGGGATAAAAAGGATTAGCTGCTGAGATTCTTGCAGCGCTTCTTCTCAGAAGAGCCAAGAAGAAGACTGTATTGGCACTAGATGAATGAGTTGTAAAATAATCTTGTTTTTACCAAATAACTCTGAATCTGAATCGTCCCTTTTCCGAAGCGCTGACATGTAAATGAGCCTATGTGACATACTTACAAAATATTTTTTTCATGCTCAAACTGAAGAGACATCTGAAGCGATAAGAAGTTAGAATAAAACCTTCTTTATTGGTATTCAGTCATTCGATCATTAGCATCCACCAAGCGCTTTTGCCCGTTTCTTAATTCGGGGTACGCGTTGACTATGATCCCAGATTTGGCAGATCAGATTGGATGTCGGAGGTGATTTTGGACTTTCAAGCGCCTATCATTCACCAGCCGTGGGCTAATCTAATATTTTAGCCGGCATTGATTGGCGCGCGCCTGTTGAGTGTCGAGCGCTGGAAAATCAAAAATCATCCACATTGGGGCGAGTGTCATGCCAGACGAGGACCGATTGCGATCGAATTCGGTACCTCGCGATCACCAGCCCACCCTAGCCACTGCGTCACCAACGCTATTGTGTTCAGTTACTCGATATGTAAATCTAACCGGCGTGGGTAAATTCAATATGGGTGATAGTTAATCACACAGCGACCTTAACGTTACTGATCAAGTTAAAGTCATTCACACACATAGATAGTAGACACTAAGACGGAGCTCTACCAAATGATATGTTATTCATGTGTTAGTCATTTTAGGTAGGGACCGCTCAAGTCGAATTTATCACTTCCTGCGGCTCTGTGTAACTAGCGCCATAAGAGACGCACTGAGAGAAAAAATCAACTTGGGGTGATGGTGATGTTTGGGTCACAGGAAATTTAAAAATATGGCGATAGGAGACAAAATTAGACTACAAGATAGATTGTCGATTGAGCAAACTACAATATTTATTTATTTAGATTGCTCTTGATTATCAAATCATCTACACTATCTACACCTACATTATACCTGACGGACATAAGCTACTAAATAATTCCACCCGAACGAAGTCGCGGGCGTTCACTAGTCGATTATAATTCGATGATTCTACTTTGTCTTAAACTTGGGTAATGTTAGGGCCGCAGTTAGGGCGAGTATATGTATATTTATCTCATACATCTCTCCTCTCGTGGCATGCTTCATACAAATCAATGTGTTTGTTTTTGCCGCTTGCCGCTCACCGCTACCGCTCCCGCTGGTCGTGCGAAGTCGTTGTTTTGTTAAGTATCCACTGTGACCGTAAGTATACCTACTGAATTCTGAACTCAACCTAATCCATTGTGCTTAAACTATTCTCACAAACTGGAGTTGTTCATCATTGATGCAATCTAAATCAGTCTAATAACAACAATTGTAGAACAATTAGTTATTTACAAATCGTATAACAATAAACCGATTCGATGACAACAGGCGGGTCGGTATGGAAGTCAGTTAGTGCGTTGATCCCACAAAAGAAGGTTACTGGTGTTAAACGACAATGATTTTGCTGTTCCCCTTCGTCATTGGTGCAATAGGTGTGTCAGAAATTTCTAGAACTTTGAATAGACTTTTTGCGGGTGGTAGGACCTTGTGCAAGGTCCGTCCGGATCGCTACCACGATGGTTTGCTTGCTAATCCAGCCGCTAAGCAGCAGTGCTTGCACTGTTGTGTTCCAGCGTGGAGATCAAGACAGCCGGTAAAATACGGGCACAAGAAGTATTCCATCTTAGCGCTCTGCGTTAGCAACGCATCGGTAACCTCCTTGGTGTTTCGGGTGTCTTTGACCACCCGTACTGGGTTTATTTAGGGTCCCTGAGCTCTAGTCGCAATGAGTAATCGATGTATTAAAATGATAGTCATTATGACATTTATTGAGAAAACGTTCTACTGTGCCAGGATTTAGATTAATTGATGGTACTTTTGTATTTTCAGGTGCCAAATCCAACCCGACTATGCCGCTGTGGCGATACGATGGCAAGTTTATTTGAGGCACTATAACAATGCTATAGCTAAACCAACTTAATATGCCTAATAATACGGTATTCTAATGACTAAAAAAAGAAAAACTGTGTTTTTAGTTTTCTTTTACGATCATTATTTTTCGAAATATCACGAGTAATAAAATGACAACGGGCGTACGTCGCGAAAACGCTCTATCGCGCTGCATGCAGGACCAGCGACGTCACTATAGTGATTTTGTATGGAGCCAACACTAAATCGTGTTTATTTTAATACTGTAAGCTTTTAACTAATTACTCACAAACTAAAGTTTTCTACATTTATTATTTGGATTCAAATGACATATTTCGAAACAAAAAAAAAGAACTTTTTCTCTTTGTCATCTTTGTAACTTTGTATCACTGTAACTTCTAAAGTATCAGGTTTTTATCTACTTCTTTGTACATAAGTATGTTTTTAGTGGTCGTCTACAACAGTTTTGCACTTTTATGCCATTCGATTTTTGAGTGGAATACCGTATTGTAATTGTAAGCATACTTACATTTTTATTGCTAAGAAATTATATTTAATAGAGTACCTCTCGGGAGGGCTACGATCTGCGGGGCTGTTGTCGGTAAAAGCAGAGGTATAAGCGAGATTCATCTCGATCAAAAACAACTGTCAAATCCCTTGGAAATCTGTCAATCTTTTTGACGTATCTTGCAGATGAGATGGATCACGCATAGACCTAGAATTGGGATCCTGCAACATGTAGGAGTAGAATTAAAAAAAAAAGGAAGTTGTTTGTTAATTCTGTATTACACTAAAAACAGAAATGATAAGAAGAGATGTATCTGTATACAGTCATTTACAGAGTCGAACTAATCCCTTCACGTGATTGCTTCTTGTTAACCTTTGAGTGGATTAAAGGAATATCGCTCACCTACCCACCCATTGTGACGCACCCACCTACCCGTTGTAACCCACCCACCCGTTGTAACGCACCCACCCACCCGTTGCAACGCGCTCACCCACCCGTTGTCCCGCACCAACCCATACAATCCAACAGCTGCTCTACAGAGATACATAGAGATGCTTATATCCTTCCTTTATGTCCTTCAGACGAAGCCTCCTGGCCCGGTCGTCTGTGCCAGGAAGGTGGGAAGCGGCAGTCACCCATAGACATTCGCACGTCATCCGTGACCATGGACTTCGACCGAAGGTTCATCAGGAACGGGCGGCTGCAGCTGAGCGGGTACAACGGTGTTATGGTGTCGGGGCAGAATAACGGACATACCAGTAAGTTTTTTTTTATTCATATTATACTTGTTACATAACAATGTCCCACAAAACTGATGAGTCAGTTTGACTGTTGGATCTTGTACACGCTAGGTACATTCGTATGTATGTTCTTCTTTCTATAAGTACGTACCTATATCCATTCACTATAGTACCCATAGAACAAGCTTCTGCTTCGTTTGGGACTAGTCCCAAGATGCTTATTATGTATTATATTACTTATTATGGTAATTCTCACCGTTGGTTTTAAACCAAACTCATTACCTTTGCACAGGTACGCTTCGCCCGTCATGACGGTTTTCCGTTCCACTAAAGTCAGAAGGGGGAGGTGCAATCTCGGCTGCGCTTACGCATGTGCACCTAATAAATAAATGATATCATCCGATACCAATTACTGACCTTTAGTTACAAAACGGAAAGTAGAAGCTCCTATAAATTCTTTTTTGCTTGTGTTACAAGGCTATTACAAAAAGTGTATGATTTTTAGACAGCAATGTATCGAGACACTATTTTAGAATTTAATTCAATTTCAAGATAAACAGAAAAACTAGACGTTGAGAGCTTAGCTTTGGATTAGCCTTATGAATGATAGAAAAAGAAAATAACACTATGCAAAATTAAAGTTATACGAAGTTCTATTTCTTTATATCAAGCGGCTCTACATTTTCTGAGGTGTTGATAGAATCAGGTAAAATCTTAAAAAGGTTTTCGTAGAAAAATGTTGTAGTCATCTTAATTCTACTTGAAGATTTCGTATCTATCCATCACAGAGCTCGAGAATTGATAGGACCTGGTAAGATCCCAAAAAAAATTCTTAGAAATTGTTGTTATTTTGCTTCCACCAAAAAAAATCATGTCCATAACAGACGCGATGTTTTCCGATGAAATCCGATGGAGATTTTGAGATTTCACGGACTGTGAAACGCCAAATAATATGTCATTGTCACGTCCCAGTTCAGTTTACGATGGAAGGAGAGGAAGTGATGCATCCGACGGTGACCGGCGGACCCCTGAGGCACCTCTACAGGCTCGAACAGCTGCATTTCCATTGGCTCTCTGAACACTCTGTCGACGGGTTCAAGTACGTTTAACTTTACATACAAGTATATTTGAATTTGAATTATACCGGGCAAGAGCATGGTCGTGGGCCCATGCTCATGTTAACCTATTTTTTCCAAACCCCTTTTTGTTATTCAGGTATCCCATGGAGATCCACTTCGTTCACATCCGGACAGATCTCAGCGTAGCTGGAGCTCTGGAAGTCAAGGATGGGCTCGCGATTATAGCTGTGTTTTGTAACGTAAGTTAAGTTATGACTCCAAGATGACAGACCAACTTTTGTTGATTTTTACGTGCGTCCCATTTCAATGACACTTAGTTCTATGACGCTAAGCAGCAGTGCTTGCACTGTTGTGTTCCGGCGTGGAGAGCAAGACAGCCGGTGTAATTACTGGCACAAGAGGTATTCAATCTTAGCCCTCTGGCAATGTGACAATGCTGCCAGCCTTCTGACCACTCCCTATAAGCGGCGATTTAGGTCATATTATTGACATATTACCCGACTGCGGCCAGACTTGCTTATGTTTTTTACCGTTAGTCCTTAGTTTTGAATATATTTTTACCTAGTTTTCGTTCAGAGTAGTTTTCGTTTAGTGTACTTACCTAGAATAAGTTATTTTTGCTTTTTTAAAACTTTAGTAAGGAGTAAACTTCATGTTTTTTACCCTATATACTAGGCAGGCATAGACCCTTTTTGGACGCCGCTGACGGTTAAAAAGGGTCATTTTCCTTACAGATCCACCCGGAAACTGAAAATGAGGACTTCACGCTGGACATGGACGAGGTGATGCTGCAAGTGCCCAAGCTGAAGGCCCTCGGGAGCAGAATCAGCGGGGTTATACTAGACATGACGTAAGTCCTATAACGATATACTAACGTTAGTCCTGCCATTACCCTATTTTTTCTTTGTATTGTCATTACATAGCATTTTAATACTAACGTAGAGTTAACTCTAGGTAATGTTCGTTTCAGAAGAATTTAATTATTATTATATGTAAAGAAGAACTATTTTTTTATCGCTTATTTCGTAAAACTATTTTACTACTTTGTTCCTTTAAATGTGCACAACGATATGCCGAAGCTATCGGAATTTGAAAAAAAACACGGCGTATAAAGTTACTTGGGCCCACAAACCTTACAACTGCTACAATGTGCAAATTTCTCATATTTTTGTATGAAAATCTTTACAATTGTAATTTATGTGAAATAGGAGGCAAATCATAGCGGTTGTTCGCCGTACAAAAGATGTAAAAAAATTTAGGGTTCTAAAAGTAAAAAGGGATGCCTTACGGTGCAAGTCTGTGCGTCCGTTCGTCTGTCTGTCACAACGCCATATTTCAACAAGAAATGCTGTCTTAAAAGAAAAACTGGTTAAAAGAGAAATAGCAAAATACGATATGACAGATAATAGGTACGGTTTCTTTAAGCGTTATTTTTTTAAACCGGCTTTTATGAAAGAAGCCGTAACTGAATTCGAATTTCAATATTTGGGGCTTGTCAGTTTATCAAATGCGTTGTTTTTGCTAAAACTGGCGTAAAGTTTAGCTACCGTTTAATAGGTTTGGCTATTTTAAAATTAAATTCTAAGAGTCAAGATACAATTTCGATAGATGTTCTAATTGGTGGAAACACGAATTTCCTAATGTTGAAGTTTAAACTGCTTTAATGGAATAATGGTAATGAGGTCTGATTGGGCGCAATCGTCGAAGACATTTACTGGTTATGAACAATTTCCTAGATTTTTAACCGACATCAAAAAGGGAGAAGTTTCTAATTTTTTTTTTAAATTGAATTAGTATACAAATAAATTTAAATGATAATGACAACACAGAGAAAAATTAGGGTAATGGCAGGACTCGAATCTGCAACATCAGCATTCCGTACCTTGCGTTTTTCCAGTTTCGCCACATTACCAACTACCATACCTTGCGAATTTTTTAATGTGTTTCGTTTTTACGGTCAGTACATTATTGATTATAGAAAAAAAATCTGAAGTTTTCTATTACAAAAATGTAATTTATTTTATTTATTTTTTATTTATTTATTCTCAAATTGAATTAGTATACTTGAGACTTTCATGTGACACTAGTTTGACAAAGACGCAGGAGTGATAAACCAAGCCCGAGCCGGCCCTGTTAGGGCCACAGTTTGAGACTAGGTCAATTGGTGTAAATTGTCCCAAGATACTAATTATTTGGAGGAGGCCTATGTTCAGCAGTGGACTTCTTGTGGCTGAGATTATGATGATGATGCTGACTAATTATTTCCTTGTTATTCACAGAAAGCTGATGAAGAGGCCGCAAGCATACGTGACATATTCGGGGTCCCTCACGTCCCCTGAATGCAATGAGGCTGTCACATGGATCATATTGGACACCCCTATCTTTATGTCCGATACACAGGTACCTGAAGTTAGCAACAGATATATCCTCACATAGGCCTATGCGCAACAGTGGACTTCTTGTGGCTGAGATGATGATGATATCCTCACAAGTCAAATAGGTCAAAATATGTTATCGAAATACGGCTCTATTGCCGAGAGAGTAAGAGCTTGTCTAGCTTTTTTGAACTCTTCAACTATTACTTTTCCTGCTGACTGTACAAGCAGATACAAGCAGTACATTATTTGATGCAACTGTATTCAAACTGCAAGGAGTGACACGACACAATGGAAATGGATGCTCAATGATGAGCATCCATTTCCATTGTGTCGTGTCGGTTTCACAAATATTCTCGAGCAGGCTCGGATCTAGAAGGGGCAAACGGGGGCGCCTGACCCGAGCGGCAGTTTCAGCCTGTGGTTTCAGCTTAGGGAACGTACCCATACTACGTGAACAATTTCTTACAGTTTCTTAACCCCCTCCCTCCAGACAGTAAAAAAAAAATTGGCTCGTATTTGTCTTTATTACTACGGCGCTTGACGCGTGACCCCAGAAGTGCGTGCATACCTTTAAATGCAACTTCAAACTGTCTTGAAAAAACGCGAAATTTCCCTAGACTTATTGGCTACGTGACAAAAACCTTAACCAGCGGCCCTAACATAACAGCCCAGGTTTATTACCTCCCTGTGTCTCTGCCTAACTAGTGTCATAAGAAAGAGACGCACATAGAGATAAACGAAACTTGGCCAGTCATGTTAGGGCCACTGAAGTATTGTATTTTCTCGTCGTTTTATATATATACGTTACCTTCCCCAGTACCGGCAGTTTAGCGACATCGGCGTCGGGCGGCACAACTTCCGCAGCCTGCAGCCGTCCAATCGCTCGCTGTGGCGGCCGCCGCGCGCGCGCTTCTACACGCCCTACCTGGTGCAGGTGGTGCGAGAGCTGCTGGCAGCTGCAGCTAGCTTCGTGCGCAACGTCACTGGGTACGAGCGAGACGCAGATATGTGCGTCAGGCGTCAGGGTTTAAATTAGGGTGACCAACCCTGTGTACTCACAGGATATATGATCTAAAATTACAGGATTCATGGAACAAAATACAGGACAACGCGTTTATCGTATTTGTATATTTGTCTTATTAAAATACTGGACACAGCAAAAGTGATAAAATGATGAAGGATAGTTGGCTGCCCTAGCTTAAATTACCAGTAGTTTCAGGAACCGGTCAGAATGTATGTTGAAATTTGGGCATGTAGAATTGATGGATGAAAAAAGATTAACATAAAGGGTGGATGACGGGAGACTGGATGGAAAAATGGGCCACGTCAGGTACCCTAAACCGACGAGTATGCATGAAGAATGTTATGAGAGTAAGTGAAGCAAAGGTCAGGATCGTAGCAAATGGAAATCCGTGGTCTCTACGCACCCCTCCGAGAAACAGGCGTGACTTTATGTATATATGGGCCCCTATTCTGGGTTCATGCGAGATTCATCTCGCACGAGAATAACTGTCAAATCCCAAGGAAATCTGTCATTTTTGACGTATGTGGCATGCGAGATAGCGTCTCGCATGACCCGAGAATTGGGGTCCAGGTGTATTACAGCCTTGATGTACGTAGGACTCGTGCAAGTATTTGTACCGGTTCCTGCGTACTGGAACTATCGTTTGTGATATTTTGTTTTAATCAAAGTTTGTGCCGCGTAGACAACTTCTGTACTAAATGTCAACTTAAAGTAAGGTCTCTCTCATTTAACATAATCACATGTGGCGATCTTCGTAGGAGGCTTATGTCCAGCAGTGGACGTCTTTCGGCTGATATGATGATAATGGTTATTGATGACATAAAATTTAGATGAATACTACTAGTATTTACTTTTACTTAAGATGTATTTTGGTTTTATTAAAAAAAACAATAACTTGTAGAGTTTCTTCTCTTCAGAAGTTTCTCGAACCGATGGTAAATTTTCAGACGTTCTAAACAAGTGCTCCCTGCGAGCTTAATCTGACTTTGACTTCGAAAGTTACCTAAAATTTGATGTGACATTGAATCTCATGGACTTTTATAAAAACGGGCCTTAGACCGCTACTTAACTGGATTATGTAAATGTACGAGAAATGCTCAGCTTATAAAAATGTTTGATTAATTTTTTTTTATTTCAGTTTGGTAGAGGACACTAAGAAAGCCTTGTAGTGGCGAAGGAACTGCATAGTAGGTATACTCCTAACAATGACCTGATTGATACAAGAGAGGCGCCCGGATGCGCAACTGCGGATACCGCATCGTCATACTACCTTGCGGTATGGTGTTCCACTTGACGCAAGATAGAGTGGCAAACTGTGATATCAATTAATTTAAATCATTAAAAATATTTACTATTAAAATACCATAAACTTTCTTTTCTTTTTTAATAGACATCATTATTATAAAACCAGTAAACTTTTTAAAAATGCCGAGTACGAAAAACAAAGCAGGACGTTTTGAAAAAAAAATCATTGATATTAAATTATTTTTCATAAATAGACTTTTTTTTCGCTTACCTTTGAGCACTTCAAAACTAGACTTTTTATAAGAGTAATAAAGTTTGAATTATGGACTAAAGTATTAAAAAAAACGACAGATAAAATTAAAATCGCATTTATTCAATTACTTTACACGTTACATCACTCACTGTTACATACATTTAACATTCACGTGGGCAGTCGTCCCGTCATTCAACGTGAACTGATCTTCTAAGGGCATCAGCGCTATACTTGGCGCCGGGGCAGCACCCCATCTTGCTGTATTTAGCACGAGTGAGTGAGACAGAGCGATGCTTCGACGTCGAGTTCAACGCTGATGAGCTTAGAGGATACCGGGGCTGGAGTTACGTGACACAATCCGTCCACCTGATTGGTTGTTTGTCAGCCAACCAATTATAGACATGGAGTATCGTGACGTCAAAAAATAGTCACAATATCGATAGGCCTATCGGTAGTATCGATAGTCATCAAATCCAATACTATTGATAGGCACCAATACTGTCGATAGTATTGGTTAAAAACTATCAATAGTATGGATATTGTGACTATTTTTCGAGGTCAACTATCGATAGTCAAACTATCGATAGCTCAGCAACGCTACACTAAGGTCCTGCTTTCAATCAATCGGAATTATTCGGGAATCTTCGGAAGTTTTTGAGTAAGCTTCTCTGTTCGCAACTAGAGGAACTGTTCTAGTATCATGCTAGCGTTTATCACACACATAAAAGCATCGGTCCCTCTCACACACGCTTACTGGTTAGAAAGATATATGTGCTTTATGTCATCGATAAAAGCTAGCGTGAGTAGCGTGCTAGAGACCCTGGTAAACGAACTGGTTTTTCGTAAATTTTAAGTTACAACTGTGAGGTTTTGCTTTCATTCGTCGTACTAGTGCAAGACAGCTACACGATTGCAATTAACAACATTTCATTTTTCCACCAAATCCAATCTAGTTAGAAAAAAAATCCTCTCGGTATAGAAGTTTTTTTTGCGATTTTTTCGAAGAACAATAAAAAAATCTAATATTTTTTCCGTTATTTTAAGCATAATAATAAATAACCGATTTTTTTTTATTGTCAATAACTTTTTTATCGTGAATGCTAACGATTCCAAAGTTTCGTTTACGCGTTGTAAATTTTTGCTAGTCAATAAAATAGCTAAACTAAACTGATTTCGATAGAGTTTAACATCGTAGTGTCAATGCAATAAGAATTCTAATGCTACTAAGGTAAAGATATTTTTACATCCGATCATAACAACTTTTAACAAACAAGACAATTGCCTAAATGTTAAAAAAATCACAGATTAAATAATGAGTAGAACTTGCGATTTCTTTTTCATAAGATCGGGTTCGATTCCCGTAGGTGTTTTTTTTAACAAACAATAACTTAAAAAAATAAAATTCAATAACGACTGCCAGCTTTTGCAAGCTTATACACTTATTAGTCTTGTAGTAAAATAATAAGCCATCTTGTCATCTTAGTTTTAATTTTTATCTCTATCCAAAGGTTGTCTGGAAGAGATTGCTTTCAAGCGATAAGACCGCCTTTTGGATACCTATATTTAAGATTTATCTGTAATTCTGTGAATAAAGCATATTGTATTGTAGTGTAATAAGTCGACCTTCCAGTCGACCGAGTCAGTTTGACATATTTAACAATATTTTTACCCGACTGCCGCCAGAAGGGGGGTTATGTTATTCAATCAATTTCATTCGTTCATTTCTTTTTGCGATTCACAGCTGTATTGCTCGAGGTCTAACTAAAAATCTGGCGCAATGTTTATCTTGATACAGTGGCTGAAGCAGAGTTATTATTAACAAGAAAAATATAGATAACTACTTCCAAACATGCGTACGAAGTCGCGGGCAAAAACTAACTTACATGTAAGCTTACAAAACCTAGCAGTCAAGTGCTAAACTCAGGAATTCTAGTCAACAATAAGTTAAATAATAGCCCCGATGGCATATAAGTAATAAATAATACTGTTTTTCGACATTTATTACTTTTAAACCAAGTTTAGTGCATCACCCAAACATCAAGGCGTTCTATTTTTATTAAACAAGTCAAAATTGTGTCGGATTATGAATCTTTACATAGTAAAATGTAGAGGCTTTTTTATGTCTATCCAAAATTCTTTTTTTTTATACAACATAAGAAGGCAACCAAGCAAGTGGGTCACCTGATGGTAAGTGATCACCACCGCCTATAGACACCTGCAACAACAAAGAGAGTGCAGATGCGTTGCCAACCCAGAGGGCTAAGATGGAATACCTCTTGTGCCAGTAAATTACACCGGCTGTCTCATAGTGTATCTTCGGCCGCCTTCTTCTTACTCACGCAACAGATTTTGATGTGGTTTTCAGTCAGTTAGAGATTTTTATTGGGAAGGTTTTATGTGCTTTTCATTCCGATTGTACCCCTGCGAAGCCGCGGCGGGTCGCTAGTATATGTATTTATAAATAAAGTTCATTTTTATTCCATAATAATATACAGTCAAGGAATTAAATTTCCAACCCACCTAAGGTTCAATAGCATATAGCAAACTGTCACCATAAGAGCTATAGAGCAAGACGTTAGTTTGACATATCGACCTTAATGCATTGCGAATGTCAGACGACATTTCAACGAAATGGGTAGGGAATTAAGTTCCTTGACTGTACGTACGGACACAAAAAAAATCACATTCTCTTTTTTTTATGAAATAGGAACGCAAACAAGCAAGTGGGTCACCTGATGGTAAGTGATCACCACTGGCTATAGACACCCGCAGTCCCGCAACACCAAGGAGGTTGCAGATGCGTTGCCAACCCAGAGGGCTAAGATGGCTCTTGTGGTAGTAATTGCACCGGCTGTCTTGCTCTCCACGCCGGAACACAACAATGCAAGCAGTGTCTGGGTTAGCGAGCAAGTTGCGTTGCGTTGGTAGCGATCCGGAAGATAGATTTATATTTTTTCACTTTTACCCCAAATATTAGATTTATTTGTTTGAATTATTAAACTTAAGCTTAAAGTTGTAGAGAGCCGTCGTTTCCAATACGCCATCAACCAAGTTGTCGGATTACACAGTGCAATAGCGACCTACGTAGATTATGTTTTAGGTACAATTTCGAGTTAAATATTTATGACGACATGGCGTTTTGCGTGTTGGCGACACCTTTAGTCATAATACGGTATTCTAATGACTTTTTTATTTGCAAAACTGATAGAGTTGTTAAAAGAAAAATAACTGTGTTTTTAGTTTTCTTCTACGATCATTATTTTTCGAAATATCACGAGTAATAAAATGACAACGGGCGTGCGTCGCGAATCGCTCTATCGTGCTGCATACAGGGCCAGTGACGTCACTATAGTGATTTGTATGGAGCCAACACTAAATCGCGTTTATTTTCATACTGTCAGCTTGTAACTTATTAATTTTCTACATTTTTTATCTGGAATGAGCATATTTCGAATCAAAAAAAATTTTTCTTCGTCATCTTTGTAACTTTGTATCGCTGTAACTTCTAAAATATCTGGTTTTTAACCTACTTCTATGGACATAAATATATTTTTGAGTGGTATCGTGATACCGTATTACAACAAAAAGGGTATTAGAAGAACATTCTGAACTCAGAACCTGGAGTGCGATTTTTGAATCTCACAGGGTGACTAAAGCTCGCCAAAATGGCCGTTTTTCATAGAGATTCGGCCATTTTGGCGAGCTTTAGTCACCCGGTGGGATTCAAAAATTGCACTCCTGCATGTGATCCATTACCGGCATATCCTTCCACAATTTTGACAAGTATAAATCCCCTTCTCTCATTTCACTTTAGCTAAGGACGAAAAGAGGACACAAAGTCTAACACATCTGTACACATTTACACATTGTCTAGCCGGCTCTACGAGACGGACTTATTGCTAATAATCTCCTTCAGTCGCTTCTCGATGTATTGTACTCGCGTCACTAGCTTGTCTCGCGGGTTGAACTCTGTGTATGGAATCTGCAGTACTTTGAAACCCTGAAAATAAGGTTGAAATTAGAAATTTATTTATTATTTTTAGACAGGTTAAAATAGAATACTTCATAAAGGTGAATGGGCATTTTTGTATGGGCGCTGTCCCAACCCTTGTATACAATAGTGAGTAGTATGGACGTGTAGTACTCGGTGTAAGGATCATCATAGGCTATGTTTCGAAGACCAGGTGTCTGCAGCATTAATCATTGTTTTGTATGAAAAAAAAAAAAAAAACACCAAATTAGACCTATGCTCCCATTACGTTTTTTACTTCTAGTGGCCTCAGTAATGCGTGGTTAAAATCTTTCGGCTATATCTCGAAAATGATTTTACAGATACTTTTCATACAACTGCTAGTACAAAGTGAGGTATAAAATGGGCTGTAGCTTTTTCCCTGCAAACATCTCGGTTTTGCTGTCATATAAAAAAAATAAGCTCTTATTGAGAGCTTTCTAATAAGATATAGCACAACTGTATACAGCACTTGGGACAATTTGCCCATTCTCCTTTCCGGCAAACAATGACGACGCAACATTTGAAAAATCTGGAAAAACGCGGTTACTTCTCATTTGTAATGAGGTATTACGGAAAAGATGTTTTTTTTATATAATAGTTATTACCTTCATCTGTAGCATTCTGGTGTAGAGCTGGTAGATGCCGAGGGGCACGGCAGTTTTACGCGTCAAGTCGTGGTAGTCCAGGCCTAGGACCGCTATCCTGAATACGCTGCAATCATAACACCATCATGAATATCCTCGTCCAATCGACTACGCGACATGTTTTTTAAAATTTTGAGCTCATTTGGTAGGTACTTGTAAGGGTGGTTTCTTTGCGATTTAAGCCCTAACCGTATGATTTATTTCATCACCTCTTGTCATTTTCTGCTTTTTCTAAAGGAACCGGATGACATTTTGCATCGACTGCGAACTCAGCGTCTGCAATTAAAACAAACATTATTCATTTTACAGTGAACATTAAAAAACATGGAATTATCTAAATCCATCCAACATCCGATCACATATCATCGCTTTCACATTTATAACATCAGTAGACTCTATGCGGAAAGAGAAGCGTCGTGGTCACTACGGGCGCCCATACTAATCACGTCGGTTCTCTTTTCGCACAAAGTTTAGGAAGAAAGATTTTCGGTCCTGTCCCGAGGAAGGTCGCAGTAAGACGCAGCTAGCGTGTTACTGACCGTAGAGGAACCCCATGCCGCTGTTGCACTCGCGGCGCATGAAGGTATCGGCGGACACGAGGCTGCGGAACGTGTCCATAATGCTGGCCACGAACGCCGCCTTGTCCTTGGTGTACACCAGCGGCACGCCCACGGACACGTCGGGCGCCAGCCGCGGGCCCGGTCGCGTCAGCTGCACGTACGCGTCGATCGTCATCAGCTTGCGCCGGGACGGGATCACGATTTCTGGAAACATAATCAAACACTTCCTGAAATAAATTCAAATCTCACCCACGGAGAGTAGTGGCGAGGTGTTCACTAAGCTGAGGGCACAGATAATATTCTGCATCTAGCTCGGTGCTCCCCGGGAGCAAAGCTGAGAGTCAAAAAACAACAAACAGGAAAAAGCGTCGAAAACAAACTTTACTCCGCGTACGAATGCAATCGAAGTCATCAATCGAACCACATCTATCGATGCGAAATCTGCGTAAGCTCGTCAAAAAAAAAGGTTTATGTTCACGCATGAGAACGAAAGAGAAGTCGTTCGTCTCGAATCGCGTCGGCCGAGCTCAGCCGAGCCGAACGATCATGTAGTTTAAAGATTAAAAAGTATGTGGACAATTCGTTGTTGTTATTAAACATACTTACCTCCTAAAGACAGCAATTTGTCGATGAACTCCGGTCTGAGAGTGGAGGCCAAATGGTGCTGCTGAGCCTTGTTGAGCGTAAGCAGGGCGAACACCAGGTCCAGCCAAGCTGAGGACTTAGTCATTTCCTCTTCTTTTAAACTCTGGGTGGCCTGAGTAAACAACCAAAGTAAAACATGTTCAGTTGCAGCAGATAATCAACACAGTCGAAGAGGTCTAAATTATCCTACACACGGGCCTATTGTCATGAGAATACATTCTTTAAACCTCCTCCACTTTTCAGCTACTTCTTCTGCTGATTGTACTTGTCGACATACATTACTACTTATGATTAGCTTTTCGCATCGGAAATGCTTCTTAGCCTTGTGGTGCGACTGTGTCCGCTTGTCTATATCAGCGACGAATATTTCGGAAACTATTATTGCTATTTGGTTTTCTATTTCTGGGCATTGCACCCGCGATTGTGTGATTGTTCACTGGCATCTTTATAGTTAGAAAAATGTTCGCATAAAAATCGCAATTACCTAGGTTGAAAAGTATACCATATACATTTTTGGGTGTCAAGCTTATTTCATCTGTCAATGTTCGAGGAGTCCCTTTTTCATTTAAGTTATCTATCTATTAACTATCTCTACGTAGTAAAGGAATAAGTAATTCTTTCCTGTCTATCCCGATATCTTCAACCGCTTACTCCTTTTAAACCGCGCAACAGATTTTGATACGGTTTTCACCGTCATTTAGAGTTTTTTTACGGAAGGTTTTTAGGTACACTACATCCTAATTGTATCCGTACGAAGCCGGGGCGGGTCGCTACAAAAGTGAGGCACAGGATATAAGTCATGAATGATTTAAGAATGTCGGGACTTCTACTTCTGTATTTGAGAAGCCCTTTAGAGACCAAAAGCTAAACATACGTTAAACGAGTTCTTGCGTTATCTGGGGGTATGAAGTCAACTATGGCTTACGTTATGACCATTTATGCCGCGTAGGTAACCAAGCTAGATAACCATACTTAAAATTTACTATTTGTATGGTGGTTGTCTAATTGGTGATCTATGCGGGACGGACAATTATAATATTATGACTGACAATTATCGCTACTTCACTTGCGCGGCACGTGTCTGCATGCACTCAATCATAGCGGTCAGCTCTGGCACGTGTCTATATTTTAAAGATACCTGGATAGACCATAGACAATTAAACATACCTTATTTGAAAACTCGCTGTCCGGTGTTATGGAGTAAATTGTCGCAAACGTTATAAGTTACTCGGTGGACACGTGTCTGCGGGTGATGCATTCACTTGATTATAGCGTTTAGCGTCGGCTTGTATTTATAACTAAAGAGGCTTTTACTAGGCATACCTGAAACAACTTCTCGCTGTCTGGAGGTATAAAGTCAACGGTCGCTAAGGTTATGACAGTGGACGCTACGTCACTCGCGCGACAGGTGTCTATGTTTGTCTGCACCCACTCCGTTATAGCGGTCAGCGCAGGCTCGTGTCTGTATTTGAGGAGGCCTAGTGATGTCACTATGGAGTTCACTACCGCTGGTTTGTCTATGTTGGCTGGTAGGCATTCGATCACGTCTCTGCAAGGTGAAACAAACATTTTGTTTTAAATATAACCAAAATAATACTTCACTGATAGTCAGCTACTACTGAGTGTTGCAGTATATTATAATTCTTATCAAAATATATCTGTTTTGTGATTGTCTGATGAAGAATTTTATTAATTATATTTAAACCTACAATCAGTCGCCAGACTTCAATTAAATTTTTTGAAGGCACTGATAAAGCATGTACCGGTTTTTTTGTCTCTTTCTTTGAGCTGAATAAATATATTTTTTATTTTTTTCTACTTATAAATAACTGTACATGTCATTATGTCAATGGATGCAGAGTTTTGTGTGTTTTAACTATGGGTGCATTTTTGGGCCATTCTATATAAAATTATTATATTTACTGGGCTGGCAGTTGTCACTAGTGCTTTATCTGCGGGGTAGTAACACAATAATAAGTACATCATGTTCTGCTGGCATTGCTGGGAAGAGTGTAACGCTGATTTCTGGGGTAGAACAATAAGGCAGAATAGCCGAACAGAACAGAAGACGGCGTTCAAATGTAGTTCAGTCAACTAATACAAACTACAAGCAGTACTGTCCTGATCACCGCACTGCACTTCACTGCCCCTTGCGTTCACATAAGTGCAGCCACTGGAGATTCAATTAAAAAAGGTGGTGGACGAAGCCAATTGCCCCGAAAAATAGTCTTCACAGTACTGTTCTATCTCGGCGTGCGCGTTCAAGTTGTATTAATAATCCACCACTCCACTACCTCATCTACCTCTACTGCCTAAGTGTTCTGCCCTCGTGGGAAATCATAAGGCGCTCGTTTCGTACAATTGGCCTGTCGCGATGGCAGTAAGTTTGCTACTCACTTGCATATCCGGTCCAGCAGCACCGGGTCTGGGAAGTTGAGCGTGGCCATGGAGAACAGCAGGTCGGCGGACTTCTTAAGGTCGATGACGTCAGCTTGCCGCGTGATGTTGAACGCCAGCGCGCGCAGCAGCGGCGTGCTGCGCCGGCCCTTCTGGTGCAGCGCGCGCATCACCTGCACCACACAGCTATACAATCAAGGGCAGAACCTTCAGGTCATGACCCCTCAAAACTTTGTGCAAGGTCCATCCGGATGGCTACCACCATCTTGCTCGCTAATCCTGCCGCTAAGCAGCAGTGCTTGCACTGTTGTGTTCCAGCATGGAGAGCAAGACAGCCAGTGCAATTACTGGCACAAGAGGTATTCCAACTTATCCCTCTGGGTTGGCAACGCATCTGCAATCTCTTCGATGTTGTGGGTGTCTATAGGCAGTGGTGTACACTTACCATCAGGTGACCCACTTGCTTGTTCGCCTTCCTATTTCATAAAAAAAAAAGTAGTAGTAACACTCTTATGGTGATAGAAAGCGTACCCCAAATTGAGAAACTGGAAAAAGCGCTAGGAGAGCAATGATAGAGAAGGTTGAAGAAACAAACCTTAATCATCTGCGGTAGTGTGAGGTTGGTAATCAGCCGGGCTGCCTCATCGTCCCCGGTGATGCCCAGCACCGTGCTGAGATCCTCGGCCATAGCCAGTGAGCTCATGGCATGGCTGGTGGTGGCACGGGCCAAGATCCGGCAGAGCTTCAGGAATCGGGGGTCTTTCTCAAAGTCTGCTATTTTAATTCTGTTACTTGTTGACCAGTCGGATAGAATTGACACCATCTGCAAATAGATTATATAAAATTTTCATTATATAATAGTTTAATGCAACATAAAAATTCTAACTTCCAAGTCAATCTAACCAAAAAAAGTGGATGAAATTGACGCGAGATTTTATCCGAAAACAGAATAGAGACAGATAAATTATCCCAAGTTTAAAAAATAATAAAAAAAAAACAGGTAAAATTCTCATTTCAAAAAACGAAAATTAACTACTATTTTTTAACCTCTCCATTCCCTATCTACAAACTTGGTAACTATTAACCATTTACCTTAAAAGATAGCGAATACTTTTCCTGATGACTATGAAAGATAACGTCATCCATGGGAGTGACTTTTTGTTTTTGAAATGAGCATTATTCATACACAGCAATATCAAAAATGTGGTGTAATGGCAACCAATAATAGAAAGTAATCATGATGACAAAATCCTTTTATTCCTCATCAGGAACATATAGCTCTCGGTAGATTGCTTGTAGGCTACCTTAATCTCTCCAGCTGAAACTAACTACACATTGAGCTACAAAAATAGAAAGTAGCTACAAACTAATAATCATGTACATACATACTTTCAAAGCATGCCTTCGGGACACAATAGGACTTTCTGCCACAAGGAGCAATGCATTGACATCCATGGCCTTTACAATCTGGATATCTATTTGCTGCGATCGGCTCTGCTTGACTGACTTGGGGCTGGGGCGTCTGAGGTCCTCCGTGTCTGGGGCGTTCAGAGTTGCAAAAGCTGCTGCCACAAGGCCTAAAAGAGAACAGAAAGTACTGTGAATCAAAGTATAGAATTCTTTAGTGTAAAACTTGGAAAATAATCAAGATAAAACATTTACTACAAACTGGAACAAATTACCTTGCTACTCCGCAAAACAAGCAAGCAAGTAAAGCAAGCAAGGTTTCGTGGAATAGCAAGATAATTTGTTCCACTTTGTTGAAATGGACCTCCGCAAAGTAATTCCTGAACGTATTAATTATTTAAGACATTTACTATCACATATTTGGAACACAAGAGGAAAATATAATGTTTGAATGTAATGTAGTAATGTTTAATGTGCTTCACTAAAACAGATGTTACAATATATTATATTAAAAAAAGAAAATTGTGCAGAGCAGCATTAAAGCACAGCATAATGTTGCAGTCAATAGCTACAACACTGTTCTTCTTACTTAGTTATGATTGCTAATTTTAAATAGCAGATTTTAAGGGATTCGGTGTGAACTGTAAGATAAAATTGGATGAAATTGGGTAGACAGATAGGTAAACTAAAATAGATTAAAAGATAGAATACTTTTTATCCCAAAAAAAAATTTTTTTTTATTGGATAGCATTAAACAAATTATCCGCAGATGGAGTTGTGACTAAAGCTGTATTAAACAAAAGTCAAATAAAACATGCATTTCTGTGATCAAATCCCTGTTTACTGCATCAATATGAGTAAACAAGGTATTAGCTAATCCTTAGCTAGTATAAAGTATATTCCTAGCATATAAACTCAAGGAATCTAATAAGGAAAACTTAACAAAACAAAAATTGTAAGTTGTACATACCTGATTTATTCTCATTGTCAGTCTCCGCACTTGCGACATTTTTCTCGACTATATTTCCAGAGGTTGCCGACTTGTCTGCCTTCGCCGCGGCGGCTCCAGCACTAGAGTACTGCCTCAGGGTCGCTCTTGTACCTAACCTCCAAATCACACTCCCACTGAATTTCAGCATCTACGGCAAAACATAAGACTTTAACTCTAACAGAAACCATTTAATATGTTCATGGAAAACGCCTCTTAGCAGTTATACTCTTTATTTGTGTGAAAATAAAGCAAAAACTACGAAATAATACAGTCTTACATCACGGCTCCCATATCAATATTTTTACCGTAAATAAATTACAAATTGAGAGCTAGAACAGACATAGATTATACCTTTGTGTTCGAAATAGATTATCAAACAACTATAAAAGAGATTTCATAGGTTTTTATATCATTTGGAAAATTCAAAATTTTGTGTTTTTGACAGATGGGTCAGGAGGACTGTCAGGACAATTTTTTATGTTGCAACTGCAAAAAATTAAATGAATAAAAGTACTTAGTATAACGTGAGCATACGTAAAGTTTAAATAATATGCTTTGAACCCTTTTTCATAACAAATTAAAACAAGATTGTGAATGTTATGTTTATGTTGTCATTGTACTCGAAGAAACAAACCGCGAAGGACGCTGTTGCCGGCTTTTATCAAATTAAAAAAAACAAACTCATTGCTGGACAGATAAGGGCCAACCATACAGGACGACCTTTTATCCATTCTTATTTGATTTCGTCAGCATACATTCGTAGTCTCTGGGGACATAGAAAAAATGTACCGAGCTATTGAAATAAACTCCATTCAGCGCCCTCTGCAGTAAATAATATTCCGTTTCGATCCCACCGAACCTCTAAAATCATATACATTAAATACAGTTACTTACGGTGTCGCATCCTCAGCCTACCTAGCAACAAAATGTCTGACTAGCCTCGCTGATACTGTAGACGACGATAAAGTAAAAAATTCCATTAAAAGAGACTTCTATGTCGATGATTATTTAGGTGGGGGAGACACAAAAGCAGAGGTCATTAACAAATGCAAAGGCATAATTTCTGATTTGTCATCAGCGCAATTCAACTTGCGAAAATTTCGACCAAACGATTTAGAAATATTGAAAGCTATAACTGATGACAAGGAAGAAATAAATAACATATTACAATTTCCAGACACCGATCACAACGTCGCCGCCAAAACGTTAGGGCTTCATTGGCTCTGTGATTCGGACACCCTTTCCTCTGCAACCAGGCCATAAAATCCAAAAAAAAAATACTTGACAACTGACTGACTTTGACATTTTGACAATGACAACCAAAAATAGCAAAATATTCGGTCTCGGGTTGATATTTAGCACATTATATTTTTAAATATTTTTTTTGCGTTGCGTGCCAATACCACCATTTTAACACATTTATACATGTTTTGGTGAATGTTTACCGATAACATTTCTGATTCGATTTCATGGTACTGGTATAAAGCAGCCTTGTCTACTACGTTTAGAAGTCATGGTAAGTTGTACGAAATATGTTATCAATATTTCATAATTTATGTATACTGTTATACAGGTTTTTCCTAGTTAGTACGGACACCGCTCTCAAACTGATGTAACCTTAAGTAACGAAACACTCTGTAACTTGTTTTAATAATGTGTGTGAGTAAATAATGATTATATATTTTACATGACTATATGAACCAAGAAGGATTATGTACATTAAAAATTCATAACCTACTTTCAGATAAGTTTTAAAATTGAAGGCTGGCAAAGCCTAATTTAAGTCTAATTTCTTAAGACTAATTTTTTAGTCTATATACTTTTTACACAAATAATTCTTATAAGATTCCCTGTCAAAAATTCTTCATATATTGTAAATAACCACTTGCCCACTTGCTTGTTTGCCTTCCTGTTGTATAAAAAAAAATGAAAAGCCTTTATTTGGCCATAATATTGGTTACATAGTTATTGTTTGTATTATTTAATTTAATTGGTTATAGAAGATGAATCTTTGGCATAGGTTTTACTTTTTAATATTCTAAAAATATTTCATCAAACAAATATTTTGCCTGTTTCAAAATAATCAAGAATTAATTAAATTAATTATTATTTATATTATTATATATGCTCACATTTGTTTTCTTTTGGGGTTGGCAGATACCATAGAACACTATTTGCTCCGGTCCTGGCATACTTCCCTCACTTCCTCCACACACATTCCTCTCTTAAAATAAAATCCTTTTTAATCTTAATTCCTATCTTTAAATTATTGTACACTTATATTTAAAAAAATAAGTTTATTAATAATAAGTCTCTCCAGATAAGTTATTTTTAGGCAATATTTACTATCTGGCTTTATTATTTGTTTTCTGAGCGTTTGGACTGCCCCATGACAAAACACTGGGTAGGGATCATTACTGGCCAAATTAAGTGATGATCCTTACCCAGTGTCGCACAAATAATAATTATCCGAACTTTTAACTAATTTGTCATTTTTTAATAATTTTCAAGTCAATTAATATAATGTACGTAATGTAATCTAATCTAATCTAATTCAACCTCATAATTTAATGTATATGGGTCGATTGGACTGAAATAAATATATATATTTTTCTTATTTATTAAAAAATGTCATGTCATCTGTCACCGGTCAGGCATCCTCCTCGAGTGCTGGTGCTGGCACCGGAGTGGACTCGGAGGGTGAGGAGCAGGAGGACCCCTCGTCCTCACTAGTCTTTGAGGCAGCTGAAGTCATGGAAAACTTGGCCTTAAGCAGTGAAGACACTGATGACACTCTGGTAATCTTGTTGTTTGTATTTTATACCTATTTGCTTGTTTGTTCTATCTAGCATAAAAAAAGGTGTACTGAAATGCTTCAGAAAAGCCCAAATCCAAGCTGCTGCCTGCTATTAATTCATCTTTTTTGTTAAGATATGATTGAAGATTGACATGAAATGAAGAATGTTAGGATTTGTCTAAGGGAGCATTCAAGTATTACGTAACGCAATTTGGGGGGGGGGGGGGTCTCGTAAAACGTTACGATGCGTTACAGGGGCGGGAGGGGGTCTTTCTTACAACACTTTACGTAACATTGTTTCTACAAAAATAGGGAATTAAAACTCCCAAACTGGCAACCCTTTTCATTAACGTTACGGGGAATCCCTCGATTGTATTAGTCTGGTCGTCATTTTTTTTAAATTTGTTCTCGCAAGTTGGCAAACCTTTAGGTTTATATTTCACGGGGAATCCCTAGATTGCATTGTACGTCATTTAATGTTTTTTTTGTCATTTAGTGTTACGTAACGTTTAGAGGGGGGAGGGGGGGTACAGAAAAACGTTACGTTACGTTACAAGAGGGGGAGGGGGGTCAAAAATATTCAAAAATTGCGTTACGTAATCCTTGAACGCTCCCCAAAAAGTATTTAAAAATTTGGCTATTTTGGAATTAAAAAATATTGTTTTTTGATGTATCAAATGGCTTTTTTAGGTATTATGATCGAAATAAAAAGCAAGAGTGTATAACGTGGTTGAAACTCCAATTCACACTCGACAAGACTTTGTGTAGAATTGGTATCTTTCATCCTTTGTTGAACAATCCACTATTCTATCCTGTGTAGGTCAAAGAAGGCTCGGATGAGTTGTCAGCGTTCCGTGCGCAGTGGCAGCGCGAGCTGGGCGCCACGCCGTCGCCGCAGCGCGAGCCGGCGCCGCCGGGACCCCCCGCCGACGATGACAAGGTAGGTAATTACATTAGTAAGTGGGATGAAGCAAATCGTCAAAACGCGCTATGCTGTTACGAAACCGCGACCGAGCAAATTCCCAAGTAACTCCAAAACTCGATACAGCAACAGTCTCATATTGAACTATCGACGTAATCGCAAAGTATCCAGTCGCCGATGGTAAAAGTATCATGACAGCGTGCTGTGATGTGACTCAGGCAAGAGAATCAAGACATGAGCATGAGTTAAGAAACTTTGTTAGATGAGCCTCAATTATAATGCCGAAGATAGTTGCCAATCCGGATGGACTGTCCTTTTCTATTATCTTGATTTAGTCTAAGATCGATCTTTTTCGGATCACTGGCTCATCTCTACTGGTGTCCACAGAGCAGGGAGGGTTCTGACGAGCTGTCGGCGTTCCGCGAGCAGTGGCAGCGCGAGCTCGGGGCCACGCCCTCGCCGCATCGCGAGCCCCGCGCGCCTGACACTCAGCAGACGCCTGATGCTCAGCAGACGCCCGAATCGCTCACTGAAGAGGAAAAGGTAGGCACCCTACTCTCTTATAGTACAGAATAAATAATAGTACAGAAATTTATCTTTTACGACCGCGATTAAACGAATTCCAACTTTATTAACACGCTCAAAAAGTTCATACACCATGCGCCAGGCGGCAGGAGGCAAAAGGAACGCGCCGCCCGCGCCCTCCTTCCCTCCGCTACTCCCGGCGACACGTTAGGGTTGCGCAGCATTCGTTTTCAATTACACTGACGCAGCGGGGGCAAACGAGCGAGCGCGCGGCAAGCCGACAGCCTACTGCGATTTGCCTATGCCATAGGCAAGGCGGTCGAGCGTACCTACAGTGCGGAGTGGAAGCCCCTGCCTATAGTGGGGCAATGGAATGGGGATACGGCATTTTCTGCCGGCATTTCACAATCTTGCTTGTCTGCTGAGGAGAGGGAGCTCTTGGGTTCTCGACCTCCCCTTCTATGAGCCGGACCGGCCGGCGGGCGTCGTCGTGGAGACTCTTCCTGGTCTCAGGGCTCAGCTAGGGGTGGACAAAGCCTTTGCGCCCCATCAAAAAGAAAGGTCATATCATATCACACCTCAACAGCTCTTACCCAACAAATAATTTCCACCATCTTGGTAATGAGGCCAGTTGCTAGCTGTTAAAGAAGGAACCTTTTTTTTTAGGGCCTGTCTTCATTTTGCCAGATTGTAAATTGTGATTTGTCTCTGCTGACGCATGTTGGCTGGTTTTCAATTTTTAGTGTTGGCTAGTGATAGTGGATTTATTATTATTAACCAATGAAGAGAGGTTATTTTATTTACAACTCAGTTCAGAAAACTGAAAATGGAGTTTATACTTAATGTATAGTGAAGAATAAGATGAACATATCAAGTTTTCGTATAACAAGCTCAGAATTTTAAGAAGCAACATAAGTTCTGCTACAAGAGTTTACTTAACAAAATTAGTAAAAAACTGATGTTCCATAGGCTTAGTTATTCTTGTCCAGTCGCCTTCAGATAGATTAGAGTATGCAAAGTGCTCAAAATGACCTGATCATGCCCTTACGCCGTGACAAACTCACTTGCCGACTTGAATATATCTGATGTCGACGTTTACTATGCAGGCAAAGCAGCTGTTCCGCGAAGGTGTGGAGCTGGAGCGGCGCGGGAAGCTGTACGAGGCCATACAGCACTACAAGCGAGCCATGCAGATCCTGCCTGACGTGGAAACCCAGCTGTACGAGAGTGCCGAGCAGAGGGGCGAAACGCCTGAAGGTGGGGCTTTTATTCCTTAGGTGTCTCGGTAATTTGCGCCTTTTGTCTTGCATTTTTATTCAAGTACAGTATGGATAAGACATCAAATGAATGTTGCAAGGGCATATCTAAAGGCATTGTGTGGGATTTAATATTAACAGTTCTGTTCCCTGGTGTAAGAGGTTGCATAGAATAAGAGTAGCTGAGCCAATAGGGACCTCAATTGTACAAGTGTAACTTTGGATGATTTTATTTGTGGACACACTAATAACTTGAAACTATAAGCACTCGTGTATTTAGAGCCATCGCTATGTTTCAGAGAATAGAGAGACATGGCACCTGGTGACAAGAGAACAGCTCTAGGTTTGAGAGAGTCCCCAATCCACAGATATGTCCGTGCACAGGTGCAACGATCGCTTCTTTGGTTCTGCGAATTTCAGTAATTCAAAGTTTATTGCACTGTCGAGTCGCCGGTGTTGGGATACCGGCATTCCTGCTCCTTCGAAATGTTTCCTTTCGCTAGAGATTTACTATCGTTCTGTTGGCAGACGAGGAGTCGGAGTCGGAGGAAGTGGTGCGCTCGGAGGAGGCGGAAGAGGACGACGAGGAGTGGGTGGAGGGGGAGGACCTGCTGGCGCGGCTGCAGCGCATCCAGGCCCGCAAGGGGCTGCTGTGCGAGCCCCACAACCCGGACAAGGTCAGTCTGACAGGACGACGACTCAATTCTAACGGTTGGTCGCCTTGCCATGAGATCCTGGGCACCATGATGAAATATGCCGAAATGCAAAAAGTGGTCAGGCTGCGCCCGATACCATAAGCCTAACGCCCTGGTGAAGGTCACGGAATGCCACGAGCAGGATGACTTTTGCCGAGTTGTGGAGGCTTTTAGGCTGTTACGAGGTTTAGAATGTTGAGTTGAGATACCGCCTCCAGTCTCCACGATATTGGTCCTCGAGGTCGCGTTTCCGCAGGACTGCCACTTCGCCTGGCTGCCGTACGAGGTGGTGCTGCTGATCCTGCGCTGGGTGGTGAGCTCGGAGCTAGACGCGGCGTCGCTGGAGCGCCTGGCCGTGGCGTGCCGCGGCCTGTACGTGGCGGCGCGCGACCGGGACATCTGGCGCGCCATGTGCATCAAGTGAGTGCGCGCTGCTGCTGCGCCCGCTCGACCTGCACTAACGAAGACGGGGTATAGCAGGACTGCTAGCACGCGTGCTCATTAAGTCTCCCTCCTACTCGGCTAATTAGAAATATGCACTACGCGACAAAGCGAGACGCAGTACGTCGTTCTAGCTATCCGGATCACGTCCCGTCGTCGTTCCTGCAGACCAGTTTGAACTCGGGAACGGTGCCATCGCTCAATGCAAACTATGATGAGACGAGATGAGAAAAGGAAGAAAAAGATGACGGGTACGATTGAACGGTTCTAGAGCGTGGGGCGTGGAATGCGGCTCGCCGCGCGCGCTGGGGCTGGCCAGCTGGCGGCACATGTTCGTGCTGCGGCCGCGCCCGCTGCTGCACGGCTGCTACATCAGCAAGACTACGTACCTGCGCCACGGCGAGAACTCCTTCCAGGACCAGTTCTACCGGCCCTGGTACCTCATCGACTACTACCGCTACCTCAGGTCGGTCGCCCCGCGCTACACCTGCCGCTTGTCCTAATTCAGTCAGTATCTATAATCTTAAAGGTTTTCGTACAAAATGGTAACAATTATGTATGTGTATGGTATTCGTAATTTTTGTGCCATAGCCCCCCCCCCCATAAGTCTCGCGACTGTTCTTTGCCGACATGTCTAAGGCAACATGAGTAGTAACGAAGGTGTGTGCGGCAGGTTCTTCTCGGACGGCGTGGTGCTGATGTGGACGACGCCGGACGAGCCGGCGGCGTGCGTGCCGCAGCTCAAGAGCCGCAGCCGGCTCGGGCCCGGGGCTCTGGCCGGCCACTACCGGCTGCAGGGCGACCAGGTACGCGCCACCCGGCGGCCTGGTGCCGCAGCTCGAGAGCCGCAGCCGGCAGAGCAGTTCTTCTTTTATAGATTACTGTCAAGTTTTGTCAAGTTTTTTTTATGAAAAAGGAAGGCAAACAAGCAAGTGGCTCACCTGATGGTAAGTTTACACCACCGCCTATAGACACCCGCAACATCGGAGAGATTGCCGATGCGTTGCCAACCCGGCGGGCTAAGATGGAATACCTCTTGTGCCAGTAATTGCACCGGCTGTCTTGCTCTCCGCGCCGGAACACACAGTGTAAACACTGCTGCTTAGCTTGTGCTGATTAGCTTAGTTGTGGATAAAAAAAAGCATTATAGTAAATACCGTATAGTAAATAGAATGACGTTGCTCGCACAGGTTGTGATAATAGTGAAGAAGAGCAACGAGAAGAAGCCGGCGCAGCCGACCAACACGCGGTTCCGCTCCCGGCGCAAGGAGCCGCACGAGACCCACGAGACAATCTTCCACCTGGTGAGGTTTACTACTCTGACGCTGGTCTGCTATAGTTTCTCAGTTAGTAGTGTTTAGTTAACAGAATCAACTGCCCATACCTCACACATTACGCCGATATTCACGCTCCTCGATGTTATATTAGAATTTAATTTCATGTTATTTTATTGCACAATTAAACTAATAATAGGCTAACCCCCCTTATTCATAAAAAATTTACAATCTTTCTAAGCTAACAAATGTTTTGTCCCTTTCATTTTAGGGGAAAAGTCACAATGACAGATAAAGACATAGAACATGTTAACTAACAAACGTTTACTAAGCGTTTATGAATAATGGGGTAAGTATGTACAAACTAACCCTGTGATCCAAGTTGGGAGAAATAAAAATATTTTGATTTTGATGTGATTTGGTAGTTAGAGCTGGACCACAATAGATGCTTATGCAGCACGGCGCCAGCTCGACTCGTAGAGCTGCGTTACATAAGCGATGTGCCATCTCAACATATAATTACGTATATTACAACCGGTGTGTACACGCGCGTGTCTACGGAGCCGTGATGCAAACGCATCCCGCGTGGCCCGGCCTTTAATTAGGTATTCGACACCTTAAACCAAATGGTGTGAATTGTTGTAGATCGTCATTTTTAAATAAAATGGGTTTAAAAATTATTTCAAAAATACATATGTTACGGGAGCTCTAGCGATTCAAAGGTACAAAACTTATTTAAAAAATAAAATGTTTAAAAAAATACTCAATAGAACTTTTATAAGAAGGAAAACAATTATTGTTAAGGGAGGAACCTTATAAACGCTCTTTTTATTATAAAAACTCGATTTTAGATTACGCTCCTTACATTCACTAGACATCCAATTGTGACGTCATATTGTCGCACCGTTTTGTTAGGAGCCTTTTTGCGGGGCTTGCGTTACATCGTTTTTCTACTCGCGATAATTCGTGAAACAGTCATCATAGAAAAAAAATAAAAACAGTTTTTATTTCTTTATAAAGTCTTTAACTTTAGAAAGCAGAGAAAATTTAGTCATCAAGCAATTATTATCAAACCGCGATTAGAATATAATTGGAGAGTAACGTCAGCACACTGTCAAATCATAGACTTGCGTCAAGCTTCATTCCTATATGTATGAAATGACAGTGGGCTGACGTTACTCTCCAATTATATACAGTCTTTTGGATACCTATATTTAAGACTAGCGGACGCGCGCGACTTCGTTCACGCAAAATTAGTAGCCTCTGTCCGTCAGGAATATTGTAGCTTTCTGTATGTTAAAGAATTTTTGAAATCGGTTTAGTACTTACAGAGATTACTGGGAATCTCTGGAACTATTGAACCGATGCAAAAAAACTAACAAACAATATTTTACCTCTTTATTATGTTCTGTCAAATTGTAATGTGGTATTCCATAAAGCATATTGTATTCTATATTCTAATCGCGGTTTGATGATACTAAAGATATACAATACTCTGTGTGTACCAGGAGCTGCAGATCCGCACGGTGCGCGGGCGCGGCAACTGGCAGCTGGCGTGGCGCGGCTACAGCGTGTCGACGCGGCGCGAGCAGTGGACGCAGTTCGAGCTGTCGCCCGCCAAGTTCCCGCCATTCGCCTTCAGCCGCGTGCGCAACTACACGGCGCAGGCGCCCGCGCCGCTCGACTGAGCCGGGGCGGTCCATTCCGCACTGTAGGTACGCTCGACCGCCTTGCCTATGGCATAGGTAAATCGCAGTAGGTTGTCGGCTCGCAGCGCGCTCTCACCGTGTCAGTGTAATTGAAAACGAATGCCGCGCAACCCTAGCGTGTCGCCGGGAGTAGCGGGGGGAAGGCGGGCGCGGGCGGTGCGTTCCTTTTGACGCGTGCCGGCTGCGCATGGTGTATGAAGTAATACGAACTTTTTGTAGACTTGTTTAATCGCGTCGCGGTCGTAAAAAAAAGTTTCTGTACGTTAGTACTTTTAATTATTCAGTGACTGAGGGCACGCGTGTAAATTTGGCGATACACAGTGAGAAGCCGGCGAAGTTAGATTAGGCATGTTAGATCCTTCCCGCGAAAGCTTGGATGAAGAACTAAAGCATGGATATAGCCTCAGTACATGTCAATCACACCCAAAACTGTCAGAATGGTCACCTTTGGTCTACGTCAAGGTGGTAAAACCTGAAAAGGCCTCAGCTGTAATGGAGATTTACTCTTCCCGAACTGTTGTTTAACGCTTTTGTTTCTCTTACAGGTAATGCGGGAGTCAGCCAGAGCACAGTTGTTTAAAAGTAGATATAGTTAACCGTGGTACAAGAAGCTGTCTGAATTTAACTAATATGTAAACTAATTAAGTAATTAGTACTAACTAATTAAGCTGCTTGGATGTCATGATGTCTTAGACGTCCTCTAGAGACGCCTGCGCTGTTTGACGTCATCGCCCTATTGACTTGCAGCGGTGTTCGTGCCTCACTTTTAAGATTAAGCGAAATAAGCAGCTGGAGCTAGCTCAGAGTAACGCTAAAAAATTTAACCAAATTAAAACATTATTAACCTTTTCAACGCCACGTCAAATACGAAAGACGTGATCCACACGCTAAGCTTTTTTTTGTGAGTTACGAAGTGACGTATCAGTCATTGGCGTTGAAACTGCGGTGCTGATATATAAGTCGTTGGCGTCGAAAAGGTTAACTAAAATCTTTAAACATTATTGAGTAAACTGAAGCTTGCGGACGTCGCAATTGATTCTTAACTTATCTTGTAAATATTTCTATGGTATTGCACGTCGAGCTAACTCTCTGAGGGTGGCTTGGCTTGCGCTAAATGTGCCTACAGGTGCCAGCAAGCTAGCGTGATCGCGCGGCTTGCAGCAACTGTCTTCGCTCTAGTCTACGGATGTGCTTAATTTAGGACGTTCTAAGCGTGACTTAAACCAGTGATCATTGTCATAATTAGTCATACATTTGTTCTGTAAAGTCGAGTAGGGTAAACCATGCCAATCAGTTTTTAAAAGTACGCCCATTGAAGATTAGATTAATCTTGTTACCTTGTAAAGGATAAACTTCTAGGCAATAAAACGGCAAAGTACACTAGTGTTAAAATATTGGTAAATGCATACGTTTAACGTCTCAGAAACCTAACGCTCCAATGGATACCTCAACTTAACACACGGCGCTACGTGTGTGTCAGCTTACAAACATGCAGCTTGTAGCAGACCTTTGGTTTAGCGCCTGGGTAGGCGTTATTCTACTACTTGAGTGGATGTAATTTTGACGATCTCGGTATAGAACAGTATGTTTTATTCAAACAATAATGACAAATTCTAGACTTAACATAGACAACTGAAACTAATACTTAAACCACTGACCTATAGGTAGTAGACTTCTATTCAGCGTTTAAAAAACGGCCGCATCTAAAGTAGGAGATAAGTAAGAAAAGTGCACTACATCGACGATCGCTCGCGCTGTCAGTCTGTCGGATGGGCGGCGCTGCTGTCAATGTTATTATTTTGTAAAAATAAAACCTATTTGCAACGAAACTTAATAAACTATTATTTTATTCAGTTAGACGTAAAACTGTAAATCCAATGACTATAAATGGTAAACTAATAATTTGCATTTGTAACATTGGCGCCAAACTATATTCTTATGTCGGGCCGTTTTTTACATAATATCATTGACTAAAAGTAAGTGAGATCCCTGCGTTGGGTGAGTCCCCATGATGTTGGCTGGCATAAAACATGTAAATTGACATTCTGGGCAATTTAAAATGTAATTTTATATCGAGTGAATAAATTAACTTAACGGGCAATGTAATGCCCCCACGAGAGAACGTCTACCTTGTAACTTCGGCTTTAAGCAAAAAAGTATTTTTAAATGTCAAAAATGATGGTGCAATTGTATAACTTTAGTATCAAGAGCTATTTTTAAATTAGTTTATACTATACTTTGATGTGTAGGCTAACTGCTGAAATAATGAAACCTTTGGCCCTAACATTACCACCTGACTTTAATTTATCTCTCAGTGCGTTCCTTATCCTCGCAAGGCCCAAGTCCTGCATATAGGACAAATGTCAAACTTGACGTGACTTTATACTCACTGTCTCAGACGACATGGTTCAAAATTCATAGAACGAAATTGGACGTAGGCTTTACGAGGTTATGACTCTAGTTAGACGGAGCTCCAGGGGGCCTAGCACGATAGCTTTTACCGCTGACATAAAGCATATATCCCTTTCTAACCAGTTAGTGTGTGCGACAGGGACGGAAGCCTTTATGTGCGCGATAAACGCTAGCGTGCTACTATAGCAGGGATGAATTAAATTGGCAGGCATGCTAGGGCCGCTGTCGATGCAGTGATTGTTAGAGAACGGCGGCCCTGTTAGACTGGGTTCACAATGAGCATTTACGAGCGATAAAAACGCTTAAACGCGGCCATTTTGCGGCCATCGAGCAATCAGAGACAGCCATTGCCGCGTTTTTGCGTTTTTATCGCTCGTAAACTCTGATTATGTACCCAGCGGGGCGATTCTCGGTTTATGTGAGATTCATCTCGTACGAAAACAACTGTCAAATCCCTTGGGTATCTGTCATTTTTTTACATACGCACGTGAGATGCATCTCGCATGCACCGAGAATTGGGGTCCAGTGAAAACGAGCGAGACGAATGCTCACCGGGTTAAAGTTTTGACAGTAGTGGACTTAATGCTTTGCACATGTTAATTTTTAGTTGGGAATGTTGTATAAAATTCTTATAAATATACTTTATTATTTTAATTTGAGACTGTCCCACAGAATGGATAGGTAGTACAGTACAGAAGGTGTACTGTTGTGATCTCAACGAAAGTGGCCCTTTTTTTACGTAATGCGCGTCAGCAGGCAACATCGAACACTTGCTGCGCGCGCAGGGACCAATTTCATAAACGCGACATGCGTCAGGTGACAGTGATATATCGTCGTACATTACTGTATCGACAAGTAACGCTACAGACTGACAGACTTAACATCATAGTGGGTAAACAGTGTATACCGAACTGTCACTGTCACCTGTCGCCTATCACGTTTATGAAATTGGACCCAGGTCGTTAATCTGGATGGTGCGTGGCGATTATGCATTATTCGTTATTTCAAATTTCATTATTTTTTATTTGTTAAGCATAGATAGAACTGAGAATATTAATGGTTTATTAACCACATTTTGCGGCCAGAAGGGCGGGTTATGGTTTTCGAATGTATCTACGACTCTCACTTTGTATGTATGTATGTATGTAAACTCTTTATTGTACATAAGCACTTACAAATACACAGAAAAAAACAAGAAGTGGTTCAAAGGCGAACTTTTCCTCTTTTTGATAGTGTTAGTTTGTACTATTAATATTTTTATTACGTTAATTGTGATACGTTACGTTAAGTACTTAGGTACTTAAAGAAACAACAAAATTGGTACCTTTTTTTTTAGGTCGCAGTGGGATTTTTAACAGTTATTAACCTCATTTTATTTGTAGCTAACCAGACAGGTTAAATAAAGATATCCAACGAGTTTTTGTACAACTATAGCACAGTGGCGACCCGCTCTGGATAGTCCTCCACGTAGAGTCTCGCCGATGTACTTATAGCAGATTATAGCTTAATCTTTACGGCTTCTAAAACCATGAGCAATGTTACATAGTTGAAAATAGCCCGTACTTTTTAATGTACTGGCTATGAAATACCAAAAAACTATTTATAGAAATATGTTATTATAATTATCGACAGTGTTTCTGTTTTTTTTTTAGGTTTGCTCAGTGATATGACCAAAGGAATAACTGTGAAGCCGCCATTTTGCTTAGTATTATTGTGGTATTATTATCTGTGATGGGTGACAGCGCCATCTATTATCAGTGTTAGCAACATTGACCTCCAGGACCAACACTGCGGTAAGTGGCTCTTTCTCTAGGTACCGCAAGTGTTTTTTACGGTACTTCTCCCGCGTGTTCACCGTTGCTCATTATCGTTCCTTCATTAATTGTTGAAATACAGGTCTACACGGACTTCAGGCAAGAACAGAAACTGTACTCGGAGTTGATACCAGTTTTAGCAGGAATTTGGTGCTAAAAGTTAGATATTTCGTCAATTAATTAAGGAACGGTAATGAGCAACGGTGAAAACGCTGGTGAATTACAGTTTGCTTATCATTTTTTAAGAGCCGAGTTTTATAACGGTCTGAAAACTGGGTGTAAGAGGTATCATATACATTAAGCCAATATTTTATATTGATTCATGGGTAATGACTCTAACGGCGGCATTCTACACTGCGTTATTCGTGTATTTGCGACAATGAGAAATATACACTATCGTTCTCATTGAACACTTAACCAATACACGGGGTATCCATTTAAGGAACTGATTCGTGGTTTGTCACTAATTAATAGCAATTATCTCTCGCATTTAAATAGTAAACTATTTTAGCTATTCAATTTCTTGTTATTTTAAACTTATTTCCCTGGAACAAACATTGACTAACTAAAGGATTCATAAGTTATATAGCTTGCCGACTTGTAGTGTAGTATTATTCTACTTTTATGTATATTTAGCATTTTAGCGGTTCTCACAAAATGGCGGAATATCCAAACACATGCGCGCTGTTATTGCGTACGCATTTAAACGCAGATTCCCGCCATCTTGTGACGTATTAGAAGCTGAGTATGCCTTCAATTTACTGTCTGTGGGTATCAAAGAAGCTGGAATGTGTGGCCATTGCACGGCAGCGCTTGTATTGATTAAGTGTTACTATTAACATGTACTAGGAAACATTTGGAATGCAAGTCTCATCACCTCATTTTCTGCTGACCAGCGCTTTGCTCGCAGAAAGCGTCATCGTTTTTGACAAACGATCTTTCTAACAGTTTCGTCGAGAAGGGCATAAGATTACAAATGAAACAAATAATTTACATATTTTAATATTTATTTTTTACACATTTTCAAATAATACATGACTAAAAATAAAACAAACACTATTTCTAGAAATTACTTTTTTATTATATTTTTTAATTATATTTTTATACGTTCTTTATAATTTATTTACATAATTTTATAATATTCATGAATGCAAGAACGCCGCCGGACGGCGCCGCTCGGGCGGCCGCCCGCGGCGGGGCAGCGAGCGCCGGGCGCACGCGCCGGCCTTGAGCCCGAGGCAGGCGCGGGCGCTAAATGAGGCGCTCGCTGAGCCAGATTCAGGTGTCGGGCGGCGGCGGGCGCGGCGGCGGCGGCATGGCCGGCTCCGTGTTGCGGCGCCGCACCTTGCCGCGCTGCTTGAGCATGGTCGCCTGCGGGACGGGGGGCGTGAGAAGGGGCGCGCGTCACGGGCCCGCCGCCGCGGCGCCGCCGGCCCCGCCGGACCCGCGCTTGGTTTTCTTCAGCATCGTCGCCTGCCGGTCAACGTGTCGTCACTCCCCGCCGAGTGACGCCGCGCCCTCTCCCGCCCGCCCGCCCCCCTGCCGCCCCGCTCGCGTTACGTCGGGGGCGGCGACGGGGTCTCGCTCGAGACAGGCGCCCGCGACCCGAGGAAGCGCCTCGTCGGGTCGCGGGTCGGCCGTACGGTTCGTGCTCGGAGTTTGAGTGCTCGGGCGTGACTCGACTTGGGGAAGTTTTGGGGTTCAAAGAGGAGCACCGGCCGAGTTGATCCGAGTGGATGCTGATTCGATACGAATGTTGTTGCTGAAACGGTCGTGAACCGTCTCGCGGCATAACGACGTGAACGTTCAGCGGCTGACTTGTAGCTTATCAGACTTCAAAACGTTTGACTACTTTTGCCGCTGTCTCTACCAGTGCCAGCAGTTAAATAATATTCTTATTCACGTCGGATACTCAGTTGTTCAATTAGCGAGTGCTTCTCTTTAAATACAGCGGATTTCCAATTTGACCAATAATACAGATCCCTTGCGATCTGTTACCAGAAGAATTTTGGCGTAGAATTAGGATATTCAGGCAGAATTTCATGTTGTCTACTTATGTTATGGTTTAAGTTTGGAAGCTACTGAAAGTTACAGTTGAGTAAGAAAAAGAAAGATGCTATACGTTTAAAATTGAGAATATTATCTTAAACTTGAAAGGGAAGATCTTAATGCATTAGAAAAATATGAGGATATGTTACAGAATGAAAATAATCTTAACAGTTGTATCTCTATAAAAGAGAAGATACAATAGACAGATCTAATAGGCAACTTCTAATAACTAGAGCAGCATCACATTAGAATAGACATTTTAAAATCTTATGTACAATATACCTAGGAGGGTATAAGAGACCTCATATTTTCCAAGACAAAAGACAACAAGAAATACCCCCCGTGGACAGACGAGACGAGCACATGCAAACGTTCATATTTATGCTCAGGGAACGCACACATACTACGTAAACCATTTCTTATCAGTTTTTAATCACTTCCCCCCCTTTGTGACCACCCGTAGTTAATAATAAGCCCCCTCCCTCTCTAGTTTTCACGTGGTACTTCATAAATATGGTTATAAGTCAGTTTTTGCCAACAGGCAGTTAAAAAAAATGTTTGGCTCTCATGTCTTTATTAATACGGCGCTACCTATAGTTAATTAGAACTTGCAAATACATTGAAAAAACGAGAAATTTCTCTAGAGACATTGACTACGTGACAAAAACCAACCCCCTCCCCCCGTCCTAGTGACCAAGCGTGGTACTTTGAAGACCCCCCTCCCCCCTCTGAATGGATCACGTAACTAGTATGAGTACGTTCCCTTACAGCATTTAGCTTTATTTTAACTAAAACGCTTTAAACACACATTATATTGAAGCTTGTTTTAGTTGCAGTGGAAGAGAACGAAGCTAAAGAAATATAATTATAACCCGAATTCGGTTTCTAGTGCATTTAACTTTTCTCTCCCTTGCATTAATGTGTAGACAGTGCCCTAATATCACTGTCCCAGTTTATTTCTCTGTGCGTCTCTCTTTTATCAAGACTCTAGTTAAGTAGAGTGGCAGGAAGGCATAAATTAAAATTGAGCGGTCATTTTAGGGACACTGTTTAATTTCTTTAGAATCCTGTGCATAATGGCATAGTCATTACTGTAAACTCTTTGCTTATTGTAAATTTGAAGCGATTTCTAAAATTAGTGTCAGGCTCCAGTATTTTTACTGTTATATTATTATATATTATGAAGTAAATCGTTGAAAGTAAATGTTGGCTAACAAGGTTTAATGACGAATCTGCTGAGGAATTAAATAGATCTTTTTTTTTCATTGATTAAGAAAAACAAGTAACATAGGATGCCTATATTAATGTGTCCCTAGAAAAATCCATTCTACTCGAGTGACGCATTTCTAGAATATTTGCGCAATTTTGATTCTTATCCTTCACTTTTTTCATCCCATGTTTTTTCCGTTAATGTCGATTTTTCAAGTAAAAATTCCTCTGTAGAGCTAGTCTTATTATAAGTTATTGGGTCCATTTGTCTTCATCATTTCAGAGGTCCACGGATCACAGTTACCCAACTAATCACAATTCGATCAGTACCAAGTCGTTCCAGAGATGAACAGTAACGCTATGCCATAAGCAACAGACAATCAGCCAGGGTATGGAGGGTACCTTGAGCGCCGACTTAAGAACCACGACCTCGCTTGGCGCCGCCACCCACGGCTCGCCGTCCACCTGCACGGGAATCTCGCTCTTCAGGTTTATCTTAATATGACCACCCTGGAAATATACGTTGATGACATAAGCATTAGGAGACTCGAGAAGGTAAGTGTTGGAACTTCCTGATTGTTCGTAACTTAGGTTAAGGCGACATCGGTGGTGGCACGCTTAGAGGTGATATTACGTTTTTTGCAAGTCTCACCGTACGTTATCACGGACATATCATTATACTGTGCAATATTTATCATCAGATTGGCTATTGGAGCACATACCGGTAAGCGTGCCACTTTCTGTGTATATGGCTTTAGCCTAAAAGATAACATTGGCGCCCTGCATGGTGCTACCCCAAATGAAGTGGAGTTGGGCGGAACACTCGGTAACCAAAGTAATGGTCAAAATTAGTTCCTGTGATCTGGGTCAGTGGGCAGACCATTACCATGAAGTTCAGTCAGATAGCACTAGCAGTCGGCTGAAAAGCGATAGACGCAACCGGCAGAAGGAGGGGAAAGTGGCGTGATTTATATTGTCGATGTCACCCCTGCGGGCTCTGTGGGCTGCTTGGTTGTATCTGCAGCATACCCAGTGCGCTGACCGGATTGTCCGGCTGTATCACTTTCAGCCGGTAGTGCAGGCTGCGGGGAGCGGGTGGCGGGCCGTACCTGCGCTATCCGCATGGCGCCGCGCATGCCGGACTGGATCTGGCCGAGGTGCACGACGCCGGTGACGCCCACGACCTCCAGCATGCCGTCCCAGTGGTTGGGCTTACTAAACTGGTCGTCCTTCTCCGGACCCCACGGGTTCGCCCCCGAGCCCCAACTGCCGAAACATACAAATCGTTGACAAATATCACAGCACCAATAAATGTCTTAATAATTCATTGGAGTGTCATAAGCGTAGCTGTTCTTCACGTATGTAACACAAATCAGTTCAGTTATTTATTATTTATTTATTTATGTAGCATACAGTTGGGAAACGACTGCAAGGCCCGTGTCGGAGTCGGTATTTGGTGCACAATTAGTTTCATTTTATTCTGCCGCAGAGGCCTTCTGTTCATCCCCCAACTACATCCCTTTGACTCTGCAGAGAACTGCAGACACAAGACGGATGGAGCAAGCAACTTTCCAAAAAGTGGCAGGTTGGTTAAAAGTGTTTAAATTTTAGTGAGAGTGACTCAAGTGTGTTGTGAAGTCAGACTGTTAGACACTACTCTGCAACTGCTGCTGATCAGAGGGAGCTCCATCTAGTAAAATAATTCTGTGTGACTAGGGTTACCTGAGTATATTGAGAATGATGATCCCCTCGACGGCGGGCAGCTCCACGTGCTTGCCGTCCACCTCGAGCCGCACGGCCTTGTGCAGGTCTTTGCACATCTTGCGACCCACCATCTTACGCAACCCCATCTTCACGTACACGCCCTTGTTGCGGAGCCTGCGAACGAGTTACAGAACCTGAAGGCTATGCGCACAAGAGATCCCATAAGGTCGAAGTGTATCTGATAGGACCCTTGCAAAATAAGCAGACAGATTAGTTGATTACAGAACTAACGAATTTATTATAGTGATCGTCATTAAAGCTTCAGTCACAGTCTTCAGTTGAGAATCGGCTGATATGTTAATCCGTTGGCGTATGTCGTTGGACCGGGGGGTCCAAAGAGTATCTGATATAATTGTGTGTCCGATAAGCCTAAAAATATAATATGTGAGAATGTATAGCCAAGCAATATGTGCGCCGTTTGACTTAATAGCGCGTGTCTTGTTGCTAAACTTGTATGATAGCGCACTAACATTAGGCTTCGATGAATTATTTTTTAGTTAAGGCACAGGAAACAACTCTTATCTCATATATTATAAACTACTTACACAAAACTTCCTTCAATGATGTCTCCAACACTAACGTCTAAGGTTTATCACGGTACTAACCTGCTATTGAACTTGTTAGGGTTCTCCTCCCTCGCGTTGTGGAAGTCGAGGCAGAGGTCCGCGTCGATGCCGATCCCGAAGTAGTTGTTCATGACGAGGATCTGCGAGTTGTCCTCGCTTTGCGAGCCTGCGCACACACACACGATGCTACGTCACACAACTTCATAACTAACGTAGGTGAGTGCATTCCGTGTAGAAACTTATAGTAGCTGCCACACGAAGGCATGATGCGTATAAAACTAGACCGGGTGCCGTAAACTAATGTTTGATAAATTTATAAGTGCGATGATTGCAGCCTGATAATAGATTTACATCTTATAAGTCGTGACCTTTCCACAACGCCGTGCTTGGCTGGGTATATTGGAGTCTGCAGTGCTTCAAATATCATGTTTCAAAGGCTGGCCAGAGTTTTAAAAACGTTGCAATGAGGACATTACTTTTGCGATTTGTATAACAACAGATTGCATCAACATCCAGGTCAAGAATATTTCAGCGTGTTACAATTTGATTGTCATCAAGATCAAGATGTTGTCTATAATTTTCCTTGATGCTCAAAGCGAAAGTGGAACAAAACACAATATCCAAGACTGGCAGGTGTGGCTTACCGGGCAACTGCTTGGAGAGCTCCTTGGGCTCGTCCTGCTTGTCCTCGGGATGGAACACGACGGTCCAGCGGTCGAGGCGGATCTCCTCGGCGTCGATGACGTCACGCAACAGCGACAACGGGTCCTCCCCGCCCGTGTAGCCCGGGCCCCACCGCAGCACCCGGGCCAGGTCGTTCCCTGGACATGAACAACCACAATCGAGCTCTTCCTCCACTTGTGTTGCGGCCACGGCTTACAAAATATGCGTATTTATTACTGCGTGAACGATTCGAGGCACCGTTTGTAATATATGTTTGCCATACTAAAAGTCGTCAGTTTTCGTCAATCTAAGGGACGAGATCATCGGGGGCTGCGGTGCCTGAATGTGCGGTTTTGCGTAGCAATACGTCATGTAACCTGATTTTTGATTCCTGTTTTTGAATTTTTTCATGTACATGGTAGTTAGCGATGTGTGTAAAATATTCAGTATCATTTTTAGTCGACTTGATGACGTATAAAGGTTGACTGGCAAAGAATGCCTTAAGGTATTAAGTCCGCCTTTTGTACATTTTGTTTTTTGTGCAATAAAGTTTAAATAAAAATAAATGTATTCTATGCAGGAACTAAATGGAGGCATTTTGTATTTATCTTAATTTGGTTCAGAGCCTTTCCTTTGATCTCAAGAAGTTGTGAACGTATAGAATTAGAAACGTTCGACAAGAGCCCATTTAAAACCCTTGATGAAAAATAAAAACCCCGAATTTCTGTTTGTTATGGTGTCATAGCTCTTAACCGATTACAATGCGGGCTTTTTAATGAAAGCCAAGTAACGTTTTAGAAAGCACACATGTTAATAATGTGTGCCTTCCTCTCCTTAACGACATATATCCACGTTATACAATTCTCAATGGCTGCGTCATGTTGCGTAACTAATGGATATCTTTAATGTGGATGATGTTGTCATTCTTCCTTATGCCTACTTTGTCGTTTTCAGTGTGGTTTGATAAGTTGACTTTACGGGGAAATTTGAGACCCCTGTTTTTTTTCATAATTATTATGATCAAACCAAACAACTGATGGAACGCACTGCTCCATTTTTAAGACGTCAATATTCTAGCTCGCTTTGGACTATGCTGTACGGAAATAAAGTCTTTAACTCTTTATTTTTATACTAAGGACAACTAAAATAGATGAGTGTGTCATACTGACCGGTGCCCAGTGGGACTATGGCACAGGGCGGGTTGGAGCACTGCGAGTCCTGCCCGACGTTGTCGAGGCACTGCAGCACCCAGCCGATGGTGCCGTCGCCGCCGCACACCAATATTTTGTAGTTGGGAATGTGGCGGAACACGTACAGCCTGACAAACAACATTTCTTTAAAACCCCGAAAAAGTTTGGTGTATTCAAGGAAGAGTCAAGAGATGAGACTTAACATACAGTCTGACAACCAAATCACTATCATAACCCTGAATAAGCCTGGTGTATTTTAAGCAAGTGCGAATAAATGCATCATTTATCTTTTGCGGGTCCCCAGACCACCACTACAATTGTGAAAAAGCTTGATAAATTCAAGGCAAGGACGAGGGGATGAATTGTTCTCACGTGCAATCTGAAAATCAGCACGCTTTCATAATAAGCTTAGCGTATGAATAGGTGCATCTCACGTATCTCAGGCAGTCAAATCACGATTACGACTCCGAGATAGCAAGAGCAGGGCAGAAGTATCTTTTTGGTAACCAAGCTTTAACCTGTCGATAGTCGACACTTAAAATCATCCACAAAACATTGCAAGGGGTCGTTTTTTTCAAGGAAAAGGAGAATAGCAGATGCTCATCTAAGTTTTTTATTTTAGTGCTGTCTGGAATTAGAATTTGGTTCAAATAGAATCTTACCCGGGTAGCGGGCCGCCGTTCTCCAGATCGAAGACCTGGTAGGGGTTGAGGAGCTTCCGGAAGGAGTTGATGAGCTCGAGCCCCTGGCAGCCGCCCGACTTCACGTTCACAAACACCAGCAGCGGCTTTACTCCCGGCGGCACCTGCGCCGGCTCGATGCTGGGCAGCAGCATCACTGCCGGACACGCATTCATTACCATTATTATCATCTTCACCAACATATCGCCAACAATGCTGGGTATTACAATTACTACACATTATTGTACGTTTAGTACTGCCGTTGCTTCATTATTGTAACCACCACTATTATAGGTAGTAACATAGTTTAAAATGCAATTATTAACATTAGCACCATCACTTTTATCACTATCTTTAAAAGCATAATTTTATACATCATCTAACTGTGATGCATCATATTTATCACCAATCATCATCATTATCATCATAGTTGTTTGTTGTTGTTATGGCCACATCGCCTCTGATGACACTCAGTCGAGAACTCACCTAATAAATGCTTATCTTCATATTTGGCCTCTCTGAGAGCGTAGAGCGCGCGCACCGCTTTGCTGGCGTCTTCGTACGTGATGACCATCGAGCCGTATTCGTAGTAAATCGGCCCGATGGATGTGAATTTGTTATCTGCACAAACAATAACAATTAAACTACATTCATCGGTAGTTCTGAACAATAGAGAGTCAGTTGCTAAAACTAAAGGGAGAAATGCACAGCAGACGTGAGAGCTGCTACGTCGTCGCAAGTCTGGGCAAGGTTTCATCTACAAAGTATTGCTATTTCTTTAGATAGACAAGAGCAACAGACCACCAACTCTCTCGGGGTTGGGATCGCTCATCGAGCGACCTGCATGATGGTTTACCTCCCTTTTTCATAAACGAAGAAAAATTGCAGCACAAGATGGCGCTTCATTCTAGTTCGATACATCACTAGACGAGTATGGCAGGTCGGCGTCAGCGCGCACACCGATCGCGCGTCATCAGTCTCACCGGCCCCGAGGAACTCGACGAGGATGTTCTCGTAGTTCCGCTCGGACAGGCCGGGCGGCAGCGAGGCCACGAACAGCGCCAGCGTGGGCCCGTGCGGGTCGCGGCGCGGCTGCAGGTAGAAGCGCGCCAGCTCCATGCGCCGCACCGACTCGCGCGCCAGCCGCACCACGATGCGCCACGGCCGCTCGTCCTCCTCCAGCACCCGGTCCGACACTGCGGGTGGGGCCGTGAACATTCTGAAGGCTGTCTCTTAACGAGGTGCGGATACAGTGCGATACTTTTTCAGTTACATGGGGATGTATGCCTCGTGACGAGTGACACTCGTGTTGATCAGGTAGACGAGTTTTTCTGCTGGGCGAGATCAGTTCACACGAGTAAACTTCGTAAGATAGATCAGTTCAGATGTAAGGGGTCACAGTAGAATATAGAGCTACAACTCCACGCAAGATTCCCAGAAAGTAGTTAGTAGTTAAATGCTTTTATACGGTAAAAGAGTAAATGGAGAACTAAATTATTTGGCATTAGTAAAAGTAACATATTAATATCAGGTTAAGTTAAACATAAGTTGTTGCCTCGTCCTAACAGGGTCCATGTAGCACTGTAATATCTAAATATTGTCATCTTGTAATACCATGGCTGCAATGAATGAATAAATGAAATGAAATGAAAATAAATAAAGAATATGTTTTCATTCGTTTTATAGAATCGTATCCCATCGAGCATAAAGAGAGCCTGCAGATTGAGAAAAAAATGGATACGATAGCGAGCGAAGCGTACAAGACCGATCGTCGTTCTAAAGGCCGGGGAGAGGTTCCGTTCGGCATCATTTTTGGGTATCTAGATTAGGAATAAAGGCGGAAAGGCAGGGCGCTCACCGCCGCGGTCGAGCAGGATCTCGGAGCAGCGGTAGTCGAGGGTGGCGCGCGCGGGGTCGAGGCCGAAGCGCTCCAGCGCCGCCGCCATGAGGTCGGCCACGGTGTGCTCGCCGCGGCACGCCACCGTCACGAACGTCTCGCCCGCGCCCGCGATGCGGCCCGGGTACACGCGCACCGCGCCGCCGCCCGACTCCGGCTCCCTGCCGCACACGAGCGAGCTCAGTTCTCTGCGGGCCGTCGCCTCGGAACATCCGAGTGGTGAAATGACACCTCGGAAACTCAAAGTCGAAGTCGAAATATTTTATTCAGATCAGGCTCACGGGTGGCACTTATGAATGTCAAAAAATTTACCACCGGTTCGAAAAAACCTCCGATGAGAAGATACCGGCAAGAAACTCAACGAGGTGTAATTTTTTAAATAAATCAAAATTACAATGTTATTTTACATCTCAAATATTCAAAATTTTTACAATTTAACAATTTAACGCAGCAGGTGTACAATCTTTGGAGCCAGGGATCGCCAATACAGATCGGGATCATTTCCAAACATCCTTATCCAAGATAAGGAAACTCACACTGGTAAGTATATCCTACCAAATGAATGCCTCGAGCTTTCGGAGACTCTGTATTAGTACTGTACGGTCGTAGAGAGAGCTGATGGACTCTCTTAAACTTGTTCCGATCGAAATCGACGAGAACCATTGAGCCATGCGCCCTCTCGCCTCTAGACAGCTCGAGGCGAATAGATACTGTTTATTGAAAATCGCACGGAAAATGGTACCTCGATCGAGTTCTCTTTTTCTATCAGTCTATTAGTTTCGAGTCGAACTCCAGTTCGAGCGCGTATGAACGCTCATAAGAGATCGAGAATGCGATGACGCAAAATAACGCGAACGACCGAGTGCTCCTGCCGACTGGATGCGAACAGGACTCACTTGAACCGCAAGAAGAGCGCGGGCCGCTTGTTGGGCAGCCGGGTGACGCGCGCCAGCGGCGTCGGGTCCTTGAGCGGCGGCTCGTCGCCGGCCAGCGCGTCGGTCAGCTCGAACTGCTCGGGCTCGCGCGCCACGTGGAACGCGCGCAGCGCCGCCGACACCAGCTCGCGCTCGTTCCAGTTGCGGCCCACCACCACCGGCCGGTACAGCCGCCGCGACCACGCCGCCTCGCCGTCGTACACCTTTACTACCTCTGCAGGAGAATGGGAAATGTGCTTTATGCGCTGCGGGTGCAATGCAAAAAGAACAAGAATCAACGGTGCATCCGAAACGACCCCAAAGCCCCAGGAGTCCCTTGGCCGGGTTGGCGAGCTAGTACCGGCCAGCGAGCACCAAAACACCGTCCGGCCAGCGGTAGCGAAAATTTTCGCGTAATTCGAGACTTGATATTGAGCCTATCTTGTAAAATCTTGGGGCTGTTCGACTTAATGGAGTCAGCGCAGTCATAAGGCTAAAAGTTTGGAGAAGCCCGAGATAAGAATCAGCGGAAATAGTGAAATAATAAACTAATTGATACAAAACGATCTTTTCCAGACAACAGTCGGATAACATGGATCAAGAAAATAGTTAAGACGTCAGAGCGAGTAGTAGCATAGGTCACCTTCATCCCTGTCGTCGGGCGTACGGTCCCGGTGCTGCTTGTGGTCGGGCCGGTGGTCCTGGTCGGCGGGCGCGCCGGTGGAGCCGCCGCCGGAGCCCGAGCGGCCCTCGCAGCCCGAGCTGAACTCCTCGCTAACGCTGCGCGCTGCAACCAGCCAGACGCTCACATACACCCCCCGCGCCCCACGCATAATACAACATGGATAGAACAAGGACATAGAAAACTATTCATTTTAGGTCTTCTTAAAGACACTTTTGAGACTGAAGAGGTTCGAGACGATGAGGACCTCGAAGTCCTGATAAGGGGATGCTCAATTTTCTAAAGAGTTTAATGCTTTATGCTAAAAGTGTTAGTTATTAGCTTTTTTTATTATATCCATTTCATATCATAATTTAAAGTTTAATTTACACGTATGACTACGACAGTTTAATTGTATACTATGTTATTATTTGTATTAATTATTTTGCGCACATATCAAGATGTGTAAATTGTTACGGTAAATGTTTAGAATACTTGCAAAGACAACCCAAATTATATTTTGACATCTTGATATGTAAGCTAGGTTAAACAGTAATCTAAGATTGAAGATGCACGACGAAAGTTGGACGACCCGCGTACTGATGTTACTGGTCAGAAAAGATGGCTATAGAGAACGAAAGCTTGCGGTCCAGACCTCGTAACGCCGAGCACCATTATCTCTAACACACATTGTTCCCGTATAACACCAAGCTAGCTATGAAATAAACATAATTGAGGTCCAGCACAGCCGTATATCAATAGACAAAATGACAGAACGGTAGTAATTACACTTTCCAATAGCTCAAGTCATTTTATCTAATGTGCCAGACCAGGCAGGTGCTAAGTTTATCACCATTTAATTTTGTACTTTTCTAATACTCCGCGATAGCTGATGAACTAGCACCTAGATCTTACCACACCAGCGTCTATCGCGGACTTGGAGTGTGTATCCTTTTTGACTAGAAATGGAGCGAGAGAGATATGATTCCTGTCTACGATAAACCCCAGCGTGAAGGCAGATGTTCATGTTATGTCGGTGTATAATCTGCGCCACAATACCTGGCCGATGGAATACTGCATCACGAGTATTCTTCAGGCGACGCCTTCTTTATAATAAATGAGAACGAAAAAATGAGGCGGACTTAAGTCGTAGAATTTAGTTTGTAAAAGATGCGGCAATTGAGATTTAGGACTGAAAAATTGATTGACTTGGCATTCCTGACGCATAAATCTTATGTTCTATTTCATAAAAGTACTCCACAATTCTAGTTTTAAGAGAAACTCATTTATTTACGAGCGTGAGGATGACAAGCCAAATCAGAAAGTAAGTGTCAAAACAAGGGGCAGATCAGGAGTAAGTAGATCTCAATTTAGTTAAATAATCGTGCCAATGTGCGTGTGAGTGTCAATGTTATTGTTAAATTGCGTTGAAGCAATATTGAGCATGCGCAGAGTCTACTCGGAAGGGGACACCGGGGTCGTAAACAGCGTTGAAATCGAATTCTTGGTTTTAAAAGGAATGTAGTCCAGTGTTATGGATAGTGAGTCGAATAAATGATAATATGAAGCACATAGCAAAAGCCTAATGCGCCGACTTAAGGAAAACTATACTCGAGCTCCTGTGGCCCTAACGGACCGCCTAAATTTTATTTATCTCTCAGTGCGTCCCTTGTGACTTTAGTCAGACAGAACCGCACGGAGGGATAAACTAAACAGGGCGGTCATGTCAGGTACGTTGGTAAGTATTTAAAAATAGAGATGATGTGATGGAAGTTTACAAACGGTATAGTTGTGCTTAAGTCGCACGTTCTAGCATGCTTCGTAATCCTGGAGCTGATTCATAAACGTCAAAAAACGTCCGTCGCGAGTGACAAGAGTACTCCGCAGCGACCAGAAGCAATGGAAGGCAGTTTGACGATCACGTCCCAGCTCGTTTGTTTCCGCTCACACTGCATCCTCGTTCAGCTGTTTAAAAAACTTTAAAGAATTGAAAAATCTAAATGCCAATGTTCGCGTGGTGGGGAGGCAGTGGAAGCGAGGTACAGAAGAACCACGAAGTCCCACGCCGGAGGAACCGATGCCACGTTAAAGTGTTAAGGGTCGGCGGGACGTGCGTTTTCGTGGTGGTTCCACGGGTCGATGGAATAGGGTACCTCTGGAGTAGGGGGGCGACGCGCCGCCGTGCGGGCTGCAGGCGGCCGGCAGCAGCCGCCGCGCCAGCGTCACGAGCCGCGCCGGGCCCCAGCCTCGCTCGCGCGCTGCCCAAATACACCGCTCACACTCCACCACTTTTACCTCTCGCACATGTGCCGCGGTATTCGCAACTACCCTCCCCCCGCTCACGTCACAGGCGACTAATAGCTTCCGAAGATGAACTCAGATGCGTCTGATGTTGAGGTTGGAGCGAACCACGATCAGATCGCTCGGGTCCGACCGGATCATTGATCGGAAATTCAAAGGGATGAGAGATTAACGTTTAGAACGACATGAGAAAACAGGCAAGACAGGCGGTGAACGGACGCTTTCGAATAAGCGAACGGCCAGGTGGAACGATAAAAAGTTAAAAGGCGAGCTATCGAGCAACAGACCCGAGAACACCCCACCGTATTCAGAGATGAGTTGATCGAACGACAGAATCTGATCGTGGTCGCAGCGATAGCTGACAGTCTACAAGCGGCTACGAAGCCTGCGAATGGCGAGGCACATGTCGGGCGGCGGCGGCGCGGCGGCTCCGCCGAGCCCGGCCAGGCCGGGGCCAGCCGGGCGCCAGGTCCGGGACTTACGGCAGCCGAAGTCGCGCTGCGAGGGCGGCGGCCGCACGTGCACGCCGATGATGGCCTCCATCGGCACCTCGGTGCGCGGGATGGACACCGCCGACGGCGGCAGGAAGATCGGCTGCAGCATGCCGAAGTTGCATTCTTCCGGGATTAGCGCCCGGCAGCCCGCGTGACACTGATTACGTGACATCGTTTAGTAAAGTAGGGTCAATGTTTAGCGGCTGAAGCAAATTAGATGATAGGTTACGGAGGTCCTAATTAAAGTTGGGTGGTCACGCTAGTGCCGCAGCTGGGGACACAACGGAAGACCCTGTCAAAGTTGCGATTTACTGTGCAAATCGTTTGATTTTGCTTTAGCGCAGGGCCCTTCCGTTTATTCTTTAAATATAAAGTGGCCTTTGGAACATATTGTCTTATTTAAGATTGTCAAGTGAAAACGCAATTATATTCTCATTATAATGCTCCGTTCCGGACTAAACCAAGCTATTGCTTGTAGTTACTACTACTACTAGTTGAACTTAAATTGAATTTATCTCTCTGTGCGGTTTCGTCTAATAAATCTAATAATTATCACAAGAAAGAGATGAACTGAAAGATAAGTTAAACTTGGGCGACCACTTAAACGTCGTTTTAAAATTTTTAATCCCTAATCGCTAAAATGCGACTGAATGGCGTCTGCATTGCTGCAAAACGTCACCGTGAGATTCGGCACTTCTTGGCGTTGCTGACGCTCTACCATTATTTACGAATTCCTGTAAACTTAGGCTTAGGCTTTTTTCTGGGTAATCGCGTCTCATCTTCGGCCTCGTCAACACTTTCCATCAGGTGTGACTGTGGTCAAGCGAAGTCCCATCATCAATAGAAAAAAACTACAATTTCACACGTTTGGTAGACCTTTGGTGACCCATGGGGTGTTACCCCACCTAACAAGGTGGTACTGACCGTGCTGCCGCACCACTCGCAGCGATAGCCGGTGAGACACTCTGCGGAGCAGCACGCGCGGCGGCAGGCGGCGCACTTGGAGTTGGCGGGCAGGTTGCCCTCCCGCCAGTGGTGCGCGGGCCGCGGCTCCGACCCGGCGCAGTAGGTCGCGTTCTCCTTGCAGTCCGCCGCCGCGAAGTCCACACATTCTCCGTGGACATAGTACTCGCATACTGAAAGACACGGTTTAAACTACAGTCGCCACCAGAGCCGACGTGGTCAAAAATACTCCACGAACAGTTACGACTACTCTACGAAGGCTGAGGAAATCGTATCAGAGTCGAGACCAAATCAAATATTTTTATTTGTCAGAATACAGAGTTACAGAAGATCTTCAACCACTTGATCTTCAAAGGGTAAGTAAAACTTTTTTTTACCCTAAGGGTCGAGCGGTTGGAGTAGAGTGACCAACCCTGTGTGCTCATTTTACAAGATATGTGATCTAAAATTACAGGATTCAAGGAAAAATACTGGACAACGCGTTTACTTTATGATATGTTCTTGTATTTGTCTTATTAAAATACAGGTAAAATTATAGCTGAAAAACACGACGTCCTGTAAAATGCAGGACAGGTGGTTACGCTAGGTTGGAGTCCCAGCCCCAGCACAATGTGAATTTTATGTGGGACAGGTACCGACCAACCATCTATCGGCCTTGAAAAAGCTGGAATTCTGGCCGAAGGGTATCGTATTCCAGCGTTTACTAAGACGGATACTGGACACCGCGAAAGTGGGTCACACCTCGCCGAAGTAACGTGTTACAGGAATAATAAATTGTCCTAATTTTTAAGTTTAAGCAATTAGCCGTAGGAAGGAAACAAAGGACGACTACTTTTTTTAGCCCAAACGTTATGCAAAGTTTAGAATACTGTAAAATTTGTCAATATTTTTGACAATTGCATTATCTTTCTGTGTTTATCCTTCAAGCTCAGAAACTAGCTTACAGTATTACCAGTTATTAAACTTTTCTCTTTTCTACTCAATTTGAAGACGACGTAAAATAGCGCTCTCACCTAGCAGATCTAGCAGAAAACTACATAAAACTTAACTTATGAATAATTAATTACATCTGTAAGATCGAAGGTCTGGATATCTGTATTAACAAAGAAATATTCCTTATTAAAAACACATTTACAAAAACTAGTTTTTAAAAAGTTTACTATACGTTAGATAAAAAAAAATTTTGGCTCCAAGTAAAAAGACTACTGTGCACCTAGCACGAATATTCTCGACACGCGTTAACTCGCTACGTAACTCAGTGCGTCTCTCTCCTACCGGGCTAGTTAAAATGAGACGCACTGAGTTACGTAGCGAGTTAACGCGTGTCGAGAATATTCGTGCTTGGTGCTCTGAAATAAAAAATTATCTTTCATTCTTAATTTTTGGCTTGAACCAATTTCAGATTTTAGTAGCTTGATTTAATCTTCAAAATCAATTAAGTCAATCAACTTAATTTCTAAAATTAATTACCTATCAAAACAAATATTAAACAATAAAATTTACTTCACGGAATTCCAGTCAATTTTAATAATATGTGAATTTATACTAATTGCTTAAAATACCCTATGTCTGTGACTTCTGTGGCCCTAACATGACACTCCCAGTTTAATTTATCCCTTTCTGCGGCTCTGTCTATCTGTGGCCCGTTTCACGAAGCTACAAGTTACAATATTACAAGTCTAAACCGGAAACATTGGTCATTATGCCCATTGCCATTGGTCATTATTGAACAATGTTGCCGGTTTAGACTTGTAAAATTGGAACTTGTAGCTTAGTGAAACGGGCCACTGGCGTCATAAGGGACGCATTTAAAGATAAACTAAACTTGGATGAGCATGAGCATGTTTTGGCACAGGGGACTCCTTTGAGTTCAAGTCCGGACAAAAATCATTGTCTTACAAAACTAAGAAAAAGCAATAATTTAGTTATTTTTTAAATAGAATTTAGAAATAAAAAACGAAATTATACTAAAAATCACATAAACTTAAAAATTACAATATCAATATCTGATAGTCTGCTGAAATACTTATGCCGCTTTCCTATATTCAAACTGTCAAACAACGGGTTTTTTTTGGTGCTTGGCTTCTGTCCAATGGGACAACTTTGCCAACGTCAAGGTTTGAAGCTACAGGGTGATTGGCCTTTATGGCTTCCAAAAAACAACGGGTTGTTTAACCCACCAGTCAGTCGTTAAACTTTGACAGATGTCCCGTAGAAAATGTGTCAAAATGTCACTTTTGGTAGGTAAAACGATCCGTTGTTTGAAAATATTACGCAGCCATTAGCCATTAGCAACGTATGGCCACCAACCGCCTGGCAGACATAGAACATCTTGGCTGACGAACCTTCATCACTGATTCGGCATGAGTACAAAATCTCTCTTCCGCGCAGCAGTTGACAAAGTGACCTAATGATTGCCGACCTCCGATAGGAGATGGTACTAGAAGAAGTGTACTTACTCATGCAGTGTAAGGCTGGTAGTTCATCAAGCCGTTTGCGACACACTGTGCAGAATTTCCGTTTGTGGTGTGCCGGCTCTGACCAACAATGGGCCACCGGATTCTGTGTAAACAAAAAACACATTACACACTTTTTTAATAACCGAAACTTTCCTACACTCGTGGGAATTATTTTCATCCCCTGGGACTCTTTGGGTCCCCTGGGACCCCACCACTGCATTCGCTTATTTTTCTTCAATATCAACAATAGACAGCTCAGAACATTTAGTACAATTTTTTTACGCTACGTAACTCAGGGCGTTTCTTTCTAACTAGTCTAGTAAGAGAGAGACTGAGTTCCATAGTGAGTTAATGCAAGTCGAGGTTTGTGCTAGGCGCAGTATGGGCAGGGGGGTTCCACTTCGCACTGGAGGCGCGCTCGCCGCATTACCTATGGCATAGGTTAATCGCAGTAGGTTGCCGGCTTGCCGCGCGCGCGCCCGTTCACTCTGTGTCGCACGAGATAGTATTATAGTAAGCAGCTCAACCCTAGCGGTTGGAATGAAGCTTGTTGGAATTCGTTTAATGGTGGTCGAAAAAGAGAAGTTTCTGTACGTTAGTACTATTATTTATTCTGTGGTATGGGAGAATTGCCGCGTAGACTACTGAGTTTAATACACAAAGCCCGTTAGAATACATTATTGTGTGACTATTCTTCGTTGTCAATGTATCAGCGAAGTGCTACGCCGTAGCAAGTGAAAGCTTGCAGCGTCTACGGCGTAGCACAACTTCGTAGCAGATGAACATTGTTCGTGATATCAAAACATTAAAATGAAATCCAAGCCTAAAATTAAGGGCCTACAGATGACCTGATCTGATGAATGTGATGGTCAGACCAGGAGCGATGTCATGTGGTGTGGAGGCTTGTCATCTGATAAATCTCTCGGACAAGACAGATCAAGGCTTGACCACATCAGGCACAAGTGCACCTAGCACGAATCTTTTAGACACGCCTTAACTCGCTACATAACTCAGTGCGTCTCTCCCCTATTGGGCTAGTTAGAAAGAAACGCACTGAGTTACGTAGCGAATTAACGCGTATCGAGAAGATTCGGGCTGGGTGCACAGATAAGATCATCTTTGAACGTCAACTTTTTATCTCGCATTTAATTTCTGAGTATATACTCGTATAGGGTGACGTGTGCAACTTCAATGGGTCATACTATGGATGGGGTAATCCGAAATTACAAAATAGAAAAATTTGTTCTTAAACCTATGACGTCGATTTTAGAACTGAGAAAAACCGCATTAAAAAAAACATGCACCACCAGGGATTTTCCTCAGAACAATCAGAAGCACTAGTTAAATCTAAAGTAAAGGCGATAACATGTGCGTGGAATTACTTAGTTTATTATTATATCATTGAACCAAGAGGTTACACCATGTCGCACGCTTAGAATTAAAGTGACCAATTTCTGAATAATACACGTCCCAAAATATCACCTTAATTAAAAGACATAGGGTTTAATTTTGGGAAATATCATATTCAGAATTGAGTCGCTTTAATTCTAAGGGTGCGATGTAATAGCACATTGTAACAATGATCGTGCCCCCTCCCTCCCGCTTCCAGCAACGCGTGCAACGGGGCTCATGGCTATAGTAAAAAAAAACCACTAGGTACCGTTATTTAAACAAATATCAGGTTAGCTGCCGTTAAATTGCGGTTAATAACGGTTTATTAAAATTTCCGACTGCAACATAGAAAAACGATACTATTTTTGTTGTTTCTTTAAGTCATTTAACGTAAACGAAAAACAATTCACGTCCTTAAGTAAAATATAATACAAAAACTGGCCAAGTGCGAGTCGTACATACACTCGAAAAACATAACCCCCGCTTCAGGCGGCAATCGGAAAAAATACGATAAATTTAATATTAGTAACGAAAATGCATTTTTAAACGCTCGGTTGAAATCATTATTAACCGTCTTCGCATCTAAACTCACGAGGTTATGACAACTTCCGCAGATAAAGCGAGACATAGCTAGTGAGGTCTCGAAACTGCAGTTACGCGGAACATAGTGATAGTGGACACTCAATCTAGTATGTACATAGATATCGTCGATTATTGTATGAAGCTAACACATACCTTTATCAGGCTCGGCGCTACCCCGCAGCATGGCGTCACCACCTGCCCCACGCACCTCTCGTGCACTATGAAGTTGCACACTGAAACAACATAATCACACATTAAATGCTGCACACATTGTCATAATGCACACACCCACTTCTTTACTTGGTGAACGAACGAAAGGCCTCCGCGCTAAAGCAAAATGAAATGTAATGCTCAACAATAATAGCGACTTTGATAGGGCCCTTACGCTTACCCAGGTGGGGGGGGGGTCACACACATAGTCGAGGTCCAGTTAGGACAGGCTCATGGCGTAGAAAAGTATCATTGGCCGACCTAGACCCCCCTGGATCCGTCGATGCTTATGCTCGTCCCCAAACTGGACGTGTGTTGGTAAGAAGAACAAATGAACATCAACATAATTGCAAGCAACGCAGTGTGAGAGGAAAACAAATGAGCATCTCAACTTACATGCGCAAAACACTCCTAATAGACTGTTGCGCAGTTTGAATGTTGATGTGCATCAGTAAAGAATAAATTAGTTAAGAGATTGCATTTTTAGATAATTATTGTGACTTTTTAAAATGCGTTCCCTTTGGCATCCTCTTACGTAATAGTTTAGTATCTCTTTTAACTAACATAGATATGTTTTGTTCCTATCAATGGAAGGTAAACGTGAGAATGACAGATAAATACGAAACATGTGTTAGCAATTAAAGGCTTACTCAGCGTTTATAAAAAAAAACCTAAATAGGTACACATCGAATGTTATATTTTATAATGTATCCATTTCGTTTTTTACCTAAGATTTAGAAAATCATGATATTTGGTGTTTAGGAGTTCTAACTTTTCCGATATAGGTTACATTTTATCCCGGAAAATGTATGATTCCCACGGGATACCGATAAACGAAACGGCGTTGCCGGTACCCTTGGGCGGGGGTGATTATATCCCATCGGTGGTCCGTGTGCTCGTTCCTTTCCGTAAAAAAAATAATTACACGCAAACAAAGTCGCGGCCAGCAGTGAGTTTACAATAATTAACATAAGATTACAGTCAAATGTAGCTTTACTGAGAAACCCGCGCCGAAGCTATCCGGAACGCGATTTGAGGGAAAATTTAGTGAATGAGTCACCGCGGCGACTACTCGCCTCGGACGTAGCATCCGGGACATTATATTATTTTATTTGCCTCGTCATCACCCGAACTGGTAATAGTTAAATAGGTAAAATACGGTTTATGCAGCGATTTTTAAAGTTAAAAGAGGTTATTTCGCGTTTACAGTTTATAGAACAGAATCGAACAGTTAACGAATCTAATTCCCAACGTTTCGAGCCCTTTTCAGGTCTCATGTTCACGAGCAGACTGACAAAAAGCTTAGAATACAAACAACCTAATTTTTGAACCTCACGCAAACGAAGTCGCGGGCATCCGCTATAGTAATTATGTTCGTAATAAATATACACACACCTAGCTTCGAAAACTTTGCCTTTTAAAGCCGAAAAACCTACAAAAATAGCGTACTCCGTCACCCGTGCACCCTCGGCTCAGTGGGCAGGCTGGCGGCTGCCCACGCCGCCTGGCCACGCGTTGGGCGAAGCTGATTTATTCATACTCAAGTTGATTAAACTTTACAACACTATCTTCATGCTTTAAATGACTATCTAAATGGATTCATCACTTTTATCATTTGTAATTGTGATACATGTTTCAATAATCATTTAAACCCATTAATTAAGAGTTAAAATAATTTGGGGGTCGTTGTAATAATTTTAGTGGCATTCGTTTCGTTTGTCACGATTTTGTAAATTATTGGCAATACAACTAAAATAAAGCCCTACGTAAACATTTGTAACCCTTTCTTATTCCATAAGTAGATCGAAACAAATCACATGCTTTAAGAACCTAGGTACGTTATTCATGATTTTGAACTTGAATCAAAAGTTGCCTGGCAGAGAATGCCCCAAAGAGCGCTCTCCATACAAACGGCGAACCTTAACCTATGTCAATGATTTTCTTGGTATGTTGTCATTATGTCTTAGAACTAGGTTTGTATATTTTGATTTTTTTAATATTCTTCATAGATTTTAAACTATTTTCAATTAAGGAGTTTCATACGAAACAATAAAAGTTAAGGTTTAGAGGGTTAAAAACGTTATCACCGTTTTGTATGGAGAGCGCTGGGTACCCAATAGTCATAAGTCTGACTTCTTGACTTTACGGATTCGTGATTCTCTTAGGATCACTTTCCATCAGGTGACCATCGAGCTTGTTTGCCTCCATATTGCATAAAAAAATGAGCGTAATTTTTCCACATAAGATACTCAAACTCAGAATGATTATTTTATTTCATATAAAATTACAATCATTATATTTTGTCTCGTGTTTGTCATTTGCTTTTAAGTTATTTTTCTCTACAACAAAGAATTTACATTTATAGGTACAATATAAAACCCTGTAAAAGCACTGCAAAACAAATGCATAATACAATGATAACTACTATACTAAATTATAGATATGGCTGGCGTTTTAATTCGACCCTCGGCTACATCACTAATAGACCATAGAGCGCCGTTTTTATTTTTCTTAAACACGAAAATCAGCCCTCGGCGTGCATTCTGCAAGGTTCAAGGAGGACGGGTGGCGACGACGCGAGCGAGCATGCGCGGCCTATCGATCGCGGGAGATGCCTCTCCGAGAACGCAGCGTATCGCGAAACGTTACAATTTGTCTATGCCCTGGAATATGATCAACTTGCTGTTCAATCTGTGGCGTGGAAAAACAATAATGATCCAAACTAAGCAAAGCTCTGCTATGGGCGACTAGGCGACTTCATTTATGATGGGCAAAAACTATGAGTGCTAGACAAGGGATTTTCTTTTCCAATGTATGTAGGTGTAGCAGATCGTAGTCCTCGTGCTATGGCAGTTGAAATTAATAATGCAACAAGATTACTACGAAGTTCGAGGGGCCCACTTGTCTATGAGACATAATAGGTAGCGAGCCCTACATGATTGTGGAACTCAGGAATGACGCCAGACCACGTAAAGAGTCAACATTAAACAACAACATCTTATTATCCACCTGTGTTGACAAATAAATGATTTTGGATTCTGGATTTTAAAATAGTCAACGGAGAGCCTATACCCATCTTCCACCCCAGCTATCCATCCGATTGGATACCTATTAGGTGTTTATAGTGCTATTTTCCAACCGAAATCAGGGCTAGTAGGAAAAATAATATAGGTACTACATAACTACATTAACTACCTACTACTAAAAGAGAGAAGGCTCGTCTATCGCCCAATCATCGATCGTTTTTAAATATTCATAATTATATTCATTACAAATATATGATGGTAACGTTCTTACATTATGTGTCTTAGCCCGGCAAAATCAATTATTATTATTATATGTTCACGCCTGTTTCCCTTTGGGGTAGGCAGAGACAACAGAACGCCATTTGTCCCGGTCCTGGCATACTTTTAAATTCTCTCGCTTCCTCCACAAACATTCCTCTCCTCATGCTCAGTGGTTCCGGGTACTTCTAATTGGCTATGGATCAACTCCAGCAAAGTGCTTGGATATTTTTTCATTACAAAGCAATAAGCTTCCTTAGTAACCCCAAATAATATCAGATTTTTTGGTTGCCTCATTTAATTATAAAAAATAAAAATATTTTCTGAAAGCTGGGATGGTGTAAATATTGACTACCCTTAGTCCAACACATATTAAAAAAAAACTATGACATTTGCCCTAGAAGTTTAAATGCTGGAGTCTGGAGATTGCACGTTGCACAAAATTTGAATATAGAAAAGGATCGAAGCATAATTTTTATGAAATATTATCTTTTCTATTTTCCTGTGTAGAAAAAAAGTTTGGTTAATAGTATAACAACCATTAAAAAAGTCAAAATGTAAGTATACCTATCTTAATAAAATTATCGATGATGAGACAAGGTGGCAGCGAAAAACAGGACTTAACGCAGCACATTATGCTCACATGGATGCAGGCAACGCTGGTTCGCTGTGGAACCCTGGGCAGAGGCTAGTTTTTGGATTATTTGCACTATCACAATACAATTAGTAAGAATGATTTCAATTTACTGAGCAACATTAGACAAAACCAATCTCTACATAACGAAGTAATAGACGTGGTGGTCAGTATAGTATAATACACAGAGCAAGAAATTGGAAAGAAAAAAGCGAAGAATTAAAAAAAAACCAGGGTCACGAACCACTACGCTACCCGGTCGTTAATTCGTATTGCAACTTAACGCTCATGCTCCGTGTATGCAAGAACTAGACAAGAACACAGACACAACAAGCATCTGTCAATTTGATTTGCCAACCGTCAGCTTTGGCCAATCAAATTGATACATTCAAGTTGCATACGGGTTGGCAACGCATCTGCAATCTCCTCGGCGTTGCGGGTGTCTATAGGCGGTGGTGATCGCTTACCATCATATGACCCACTTGCTTGTTTGCTTTTATAAACAAACAAACACATATGTTATGTTATGATATGATACGTTACTGCGAGGCTCCATAACACGACATGACGGGACTGATACGACGCAGCGAAGTACCGACCCAACGTGCACGGAGGTGCGGGCGTGCGCTAGGTTTATAAATATGGAAGCACTTGTTGTGCCAATGGCAAGTCAAGTTCAGCACCGCACGCCACGCGGTCATGCGATGCTTCGCATTAGGCGCACGGCGGCCCCACCCCCTAACCACTCGTAAGAATGAAGTTTAAGTTGGCAGTTAGCACTCTCATTGCCTTGTAGAGCTGACGAGAGCCTTGACGAGTGTGGCGGGCACACTCGTCTGTAGAAGCGTTTTCGCTCTTTGTAGCGGATTCTAGCTACGGCGGACAGAGAACTCGATATTGGGCTCCTGGCAATGTGGGTGTATTAATAAGGCTATGACTATGTCTATGTGAATTGGGTGAGGTTGGCCTGTCTTTCGAATGTTGATTTCTTTGGAAATATTTATACAGTCTTTGTGCAGTGCTCAGTAAGACGGTAGTCGGAGCGTGGCAGCGTGATGTCTCTTTCATGGCGGTATCACACCACGCCAAACGGCTATGGTTGCCCGCTATTTGCCAACCTCGAAGGGGTAGAGCGTACCTATGTTTGACTTTTGTACCACCACAAGGACTAGTCTTGACAGCTCATAAATACGAACCACGGATTGCTCCGATACATGTCAGGCAACCACTACAAACGTAAGTGATACGTTTATTACAATATGTCTGAATCGCCGTAGTTTAATATTTAAAAGTACGACAAAACGCTTAGAAATTAAGGACGAATCACAATTTTTTTATTCAAACTTTAATTTGATCTCCAAACTATTCAAAATGAGACTTATTTAAAAACAGCACAAATTCGCCCCATAACTACTAAATTAATCAAAAATAAATCAAAACACAAAGTCAATAGAGACATTTTAGTAAAGTAACGTTTTAAGTTTAGAAAAAAGCTACTTAATCTAAGTAAAATTGTAATGCGTCACTACGAAACCTCCGTTACATATCCGAGTAAAAATTTGCGGAGGTGAAAACGGATGTGGACGTTTATTCCATTCGGAAGTTCCGCATTTGCGGATGTGCAGGCGGAGGTAGTTACAACCCAAGTGCCGCTAAAAGACAAGTAGTGAGTTTTCGCTGTCGATTCGATCAAAAATATAAAACACATGCAAGTACTCCCATTGTCTTCGTAGACTATCAGCTTTATTCTTGCTTGTAAGAAACACAAGTGACAAATACATATTCATAGTGGCTAGCGCTAACACGCTTGCCCATTTTCTCACTTATCGTTCAGGGATCAATTTTGGATCTCACTGATGATATCGAAATCATCGGCAAAAATACCACCGATGATTTCGATATCATCGTTTACTAAAAGTCCCATTAGCCAAAATTTTACTATTTAAGTTTCGCCATGAGCGTTGCGGTCTTTTATTCACCTCTTCTCTATGAGTGACACCCTCTCTCTTGAGTAGGTATGATATGATTGAGTTAATCATAAAGAGAAATTACCTAAAATGTTGTGGCGCCATCCATACTGATCGTTTGGACTGAATTCTGATCATGCACTTAGGTTGATGTTGGGTAAAAAGAAAACTGAGTGAGTGTTAAACAAATACTTGAGTATGTTAAAGAAACATACAGAATTAGTAAAACCCCTAGTACAATTTCTGCAGGCTCGTTTTAGTTTTCGTTCGTGTGAATTTCTATTTCTGAAACAACTAATTCAATTCCTTAACAGCACGTTAAAAACAAATCATCACACCTAATAATCGCTACACATCGCAATAAATTTTCCCGCGCTTTTGATTCGGCGAAAATAAAACCGATATCTTGTCTATGGTCTATTTTTACGCGCGCTGTCAATAAAGACGAGGTTCTTTATCGGGGAAGGGCGCAGCGATCAAGGAGACGCTAGTGTTGTACTACTGTATTGACGCGGGATACGTCACCGCGTATTTAAATAACCTCGGGGCGGGGCCGCGAATAGACGCTAGTGCCGGTAGTCCGCGCGGCGTCCGCCATTCATTTACAAATACATCCAATATTACCGTAAATAGCTAATTTATACGTTGGACACAATGTGAGCTATTGGCGAATCACACGCGCTCTCCTCTTCGCAAATTTCGCTTTTGTTACTTAGTCATGTAATGTCGCGTAAATGTAATTTTAGTTCTCTTAGAATTCCGCAATATGGCCGACCCTCATGTATTTTCAGACTTTTGTAACGATGACCAATATACGAATCCATTCTTGCTACGATTTATTTAGCGAAACAACTTGATTTTCCTTTGAAAATAAAAGCAATAATCTACTTTATTTCCTATAATTAAAACTCGCGTCATCGCTATAGATTTTAAGAGACATTGTTTCTTCTGAGTAATCAACAGACCAGAGGATATTAATAACATTAAAGGCGTAAAGACAAAACAGCCGATAAACTAAACAGCCGATAGATACCTTAGTACAGTCATCTAAATTAATTTCCGGGCTACTGTTCTACACAATAAGTGTCATTGTGACTTTTTATACAAATGCCACTAATGGCATAGCCCTAAGGCTAAGATCGTTGACAGTTAAATTTATCGTTTAAATTATAAACAGCTGTTAATTGCAGCACTTAAATTGTAGATTTTGAGAACAATTAGGTGTTATTCTTAGTTAATAGTAATGTGGTACGTCTCCTTTATTGAAATTTAATTTAATTTGAAATCTAATTTGAAAGATAGCTAAATTTTTCAAAAACAGCCATCAAAATTAGCGGAGCAAGTACCTATCGTGTCACCCCAAAACGGATTCAAAACTCAAAAAGATGCTCTTTTCGTGGCTGTGAACCGTCAAAGAAAGTCATAACATAACCGTCCTTTCTTCGTCCTGTCTTCAGTTCGAAGCAACCAAAACTTCACATTATACTTTTATGAACAATCATTCATCGGAATTTGATACTGAACTGACTGAACCCATACTGTTAATATGCCAAAGTAAACAACGCTGGGTCTGAAATAGTGCGAGGGCATTACCCTAACTAGAATCTCTGTGGGCTATGCAAATGATTTAAACCCAATAAGTATAAGCCTGGTTCCAGCCATCGAAATAAGAAAACTATAGAACTATGTACAACGCAGTGGCAGAGTAGCCGACCATAGTCTATTTGGTAGACTATGTTGGATAGCCTGAATGAAACTGTATGTGCCAATTGTCAACTAAACAGGTCTGCGTTTTGTACGTTTTACATTGGCGTCATATTTTTAGTTCTGCTATCCGACGCCTGTGTCGCTGCTAGTTAGAAAACTTAGAAGCACTTTATTCACTTACGATAAGATTCAAAGTTGAACCAATGGCTAAATATTGAAAGCCCCTCTTCACCTGCTGCACCCCGTCGCAAAGAGGTGACGCTAGGCTTGTAACAATCCGAACAAGTAAGCAGATCTATTGTCTTCTTATATCGATGGTTCCAGCGCACCAGCGACAAGCTTGATGGTGAGGTATCGCCGTCTTGCTCACTCATGCTAGCGCTCTAGAACACGACAGGGTTCTGTTTCGGCGTTGAGCTCGTCGCTGTGGCGCTTAAGAATCACACCCAGTGTTGCCAGGTCCATTTTTGAAAAATCAGAAGATGCAACTAGAAAAAATCAGTACATGTATGGGGAAAATTTTCAAAAAATCAGTAAATGCATTTTTGATAAAAAAAAATTTGTACATAATCATATACAAATACGCATAAGTGAAATAAAGATGGTATCGCTTTCTCCATAAATCCTATTAAGTGTTATTTAATTTAGTCGTGTAATCATTTTTCGCTGACTGTGGAGCAAGTCCACCCCGTTAAGTCCATTTTACGATGACAATTTTATAGTGTCAACCAAACCATGATAATTTTGTGTGTCATTTCACTCAGGTTTTTATATTACATATCATAATTTAAAGAAAGCTAGTATTTGAAAAATTCAGTAGATTTTTAGTTATAATCAGTAGAACAGTAGAATCCTGGTAAAATCAGTAAATCACCCGAAAAATCAGGAGATCTGGCATCACATCACTGGACCCCAATTCTCAGTTCATGCGAGATGCATCTCACGTGCGAGATCCGTCAAAAAGTGACAGATTTCCAAGGGAGTTGACAGTTGTTTTCGAGCGAGATGCATCTCGCATAAACCGAGAATAGCCCCCCTGATCACTCCCCAGCTTGCGCGTTCACTCGGCAAGAACGGAGTTACTTCAGAGGTATGCAACCCGATATTGTAATGATCTCTTTAGGGATGGGTGAGTACAGCATGTCACCAAAAACAAAAGCTGGCCAAGTGCGTGTCGGGCTAGGCGCAGTGTAGGGTTCCGTGTTTATTGAATACTCTTTGACTTGTAAAGCCTACCTAGTTGCGATCGTTTTCCTTTTAACTTCGTTATCTATAGTATGCATAGGCCCATAGATAAATACCTTAAAAGACTAACATTATAGATTTTATGTTTACTTTACACTGAAACTCTCGCGACCATCTTTGAACCGCTTCGCGATATCTCGATGTCTTTTTTTATACAACGTAGAACGCAAACGAGCAAGTGGGTCACCTGATGGTGATCACTGTCCAAAACAACAGACACCAAGGAGAATGCAGATGCGTTGCCAATCCAGAGGGCTAAGATGGAATACCTCTTGTGCCAGTAATTGCACCGGCTGTCTTTCTCTCCACGCCGGAACACAACAGTGCAAGCACTGCTGCTTAACGGCAGGATTCTACCACCCGCAAAATACACATAGAGATAAGCTCAGATAAAGGTTACTGACGTTGGTATAAGAAGTTCGCCAGCAAACTGTCTTGTAGTTTGGTGAAAATAATATCAAGATAAAATGTATGGCTTTTGTTTCTGTCAATAAAAAAATGTATTGATGTTTCAAACCAAGACATCTAGCTAAAGAGTTCATAACTTTTGAAAACATAAGGGACATTATTCAAAGCAATAAAAATCACACAAATAAACATACATTGACGACCGGATAGCCTAGTGGTTAGTGGCCCTGACTATAAAGCTTGAGGTTCCGGGTTCGATTCCCGGGAGGGGCAAATGTTTGTATGATGAATACGAATGTTTGTACCCGAGTCGTGGATGTTATATGTATTTAAGTATATATTTATCTATATAAGTATTTATATCCGTTGTCCAGTACTCATAACACAAGCAGCTTTAGTTGCTTACTCGGGACTAGGTCAATTGGTGTTAATTGTCCCAAGATATATTTATTTATTATTATTATTCACCTAATATTGGCAGACTTTAGCAAAACTAGGCCGTAAACTTCGCAAGATTAAACTATTACAAGCAAAACAAGACACAGCACGCAGATGTTTCCCCAACTAACTACTATAACTACTAAATAATCATGTCATCTAACATCTGGGACAATTAACCGTAACAAAAGAAAAAAAATCGCACCGCGGCCGAAAATCGGAAAATCGTGATTACTTCTAACACGTGGCCTTCGGAGGGGCGCGGGGCGAGGCCGCCATTGACGTCACGCGCGCCAGCCAATCAGACGCGTTCGAATTTGACTTAGCGCGCTCGCTAGCCCCGCTCGGGCTTCGGTTCGCGCCGGCTGTTTATCTTCGGGGCTACGTACATGGGAAATATGGGACGATCTACGGAATATGGTGGGTATTTTTGAAAGTTTTGTCTTAATTGTGACAGGTTTTTTGGTAGATTTGCCCATAATTTTTATTGACTGTTTTTTTATATTAAACGATTATCCCGCATTTAATGCCTAGAAATCCAGTTTTATGGTTGCCACGTATGTACCTATACAAAACAGCAAAGAATTACGTACTTTAAAGCTTTATTCTGAAGCGAATAGGAGTCTAGGCTTGAGACGGCGGCATAACCTCATTCAACCTTACATACCTACCCCAACCACAGAATAATAATAGGACCACAGTCAAACTTACTTTTAATAAAAAAAAAAACGTTTTTTTAAATCGGGGATCGGGGTCTTTTATCATCTCATCACAGTCATCACTGAACTTGCCATCCAAAGAAAGACTAAGCGCCTAGTTCTAAAACATAAATAGAAGTCCGTATTCCGTTTAACTACATTGTCTTTGATTACAGTTCTGTTGTACAGCCATAGACAAAGGTCCGTAAACAAACTTCAAACGGCAAGCCGGAACTACACGACACCTGCGCTGCGTGTAAACAAGCTATAATAAGGGGCAAACATTGAAAAAACAGCCAAGTGCCGACAGACTTGCGCACCGAGGGTTCCGTACCACCACGTATTTCTTTTTTTTTATACAACATAGGAAGGCAAACAAGCAAGTGGGTCACCTGATGGTAAGTGATCACCACCGCCTATAGACACCTGCAACAACAAAGAGAGTGCAGATGCGTTGCCAACCCAGAGGGCTAAGATGGAATACCTCTTGTGCCAGTAATTACACCGGCTGTCTTACTCTCTACGACGGAACACAACAGTGCAAGCACTGCTGCTTAGCGGCAGGATTAGCGAGCAAGACGGTGGTAGCGATCCGGACGGACCTTGCACCAGGTCCTACCACCCGCAAAACACAGTTCTTACAGTATTTGTTATATTAACCAAAATAACCCATGAAAACAGCAAAACTTTATGATGATTACCAAAATCTGTTAGATAGAGCGTTCTATTTGGTTCCTGTAGCAATTACTTAATAATCCAAGTTAATACAAGTGTATTAACTTCGATTATTAAAGTTTTTTTTGTTTTTTAACTTTTAATAGGTACCTCTATGCAAAGGGTGAGGGGGAGGGGATTATTTCGTCATTTCTCAATCATACTCAAAAAACTATGAAAAAAAACATATTTTTGACTTGACCTCTTTTGTAAGGACACAATTTTTATTTTTTATTTACAATAAGGTTGGGTGACCAATCTTTAAAACTTTTCGCAATTTCAAAACGATAATAAATAATAGCAATAGTTTCTCAAAATGGCGCTGTGTCGAATGGACTCCGTCCACAATTTTGGGTACGGAACCCTAAAAAATTGTATATTGCATAAGGCGTGAACTAAGTAGAGTCACGTGCTTATTGCACTGTTTACATAATACTCGTGCCATTCTACATACAGTACAATTAATTCATAGATTCAGGCGTTACTTTGCGGAGGTACGCGTTTCGCGGAGTAGCAAGGTAATTTGTTCCAGTTTGTGTTTGAAAGTTACTCGATAATTGACGAGAAGATCAGCCCCGCTATTCTTTTTTTTATACAACATAGGAAGGCAAACGGGCTTGTTGGTTACCTGATGGTAAGTGATCATGATCAGCACCCGTAACACCAAGGACATTGCAGCTGCGGTCAACTTATAAGGTTTTACTACCTTGACGCACACCAAGTTAAGAACAGCATTTTGACTGTTTTGCGTGTGCACGCTTCACATGCACTAAAGCTGTAGCCAAAAATATAAGTATTCTGAGCATAAATATTAAGTTATCATTGTATATTATCATCCATTTCCTAAATTCCATTCCATCCACTCCTAAATTCCAAAATTTCGTATTATGCCTTTTCTTAAATCCCGCACCGTTTGATCACTTTCGACATTGGCACAATCGTCCGTTCGCTCATATGAACGAGTCATTGCCATTTAAAAAAAGGCTATATATCCATACTGCTTTGGTTTTAGTTGTTCATCCAAGATGTTTTTTGTTTTTTTTTGTTTTAAAAGTTCTTTATTTTCATAAGAATTTTGGTACAAACATAATTGTCAATAAACAACTATGCTAATTTAGTAAACTTAAAGAATACTTACAGGCTAGAACACCTAAAGTTAACTGCAGCTATATTTAATGGTTATGAACACTTATTTGTATAAAATACTTCACAAAACACTATTTCACAGCGAAAACTAAAATTAATAAGGCGCATAACCTTGATAAAGTTATTGCTTTTAACATGTAACGCTATTTTATAATCCATATATTTTATATCCAAGATGTAAGGTCGACGTCAAAGAGCTGTGTACACTTTTTCACCTCATTCCATTGCAACAAGGTGATTAAGTGTAAGCATCTCTTTGACCATGCATGCATTTCTTTGGCCGAGCATGTATGAAGAGAGGAATATGTGTGGAGGAAGCGAGGGAAGTATGCCAGGGCCGGAGCAAACGGCGTTCTGTGGTCTCTGCCTACCCCAAAGGGAAACAGGCGTGAGCTTGTAATAATAATAATATAATTATCTCTTTGACGTCGACTGTACACATAGACTGTAGGCTTCCAAATATAAAAAGTATATAAATTATAATGAACGCTGTGACACAAGCGCCGTGGCGAGCGAAAATAACCGACAGTTAAACAAAGTGTGACGCAGGACGACGTCAGCAGTGGGGCGGCTGAAGGATTTCGTCACAGCAGTCGACGTAGCGGGACACCTTAGAGTTTTCAACAGATGAAAACCGGTTATAACCGGTTCTCGAGGTGATGATGCCCTGGGTTTAGGTGCCTAATTAACTGCCTATAGCATACATAGGCTTCAGCATATTTTACAGATAATTTAAAGATTGCCTTGGCGATACTTTGATAGCTGTACAAGCCAATAAGAGTGCTGCATGAACCACCGCACCGCGTGCGTAAGAATGCATTAGAAAGTCAAAGTCAAAGTCAAAGTTTGCGGGTGGTAGGACCTTGTGCAAGGTCCGTCCGGATCGCTACCACCATCTTGCTCGCTAATCCTGCCGCTAAGCAGCAGTGCTTGCACTGTTGTGTTCCGGCGTGGAGAGCAAGACAGCCGGTGTAATTACTGGCACAAGAGGTATTCCATCTAGCCCTCTGGGTTGGCAACGCATCTGCACACTCTTTGTTGTTGCAGGTGTCTATAGGCGGTGGTGATCACTTACCATCAGGTGACCCACTTGCTTGTTTTCTTTCCTATGTTGTATAAAAAAAAAGTCAAATATTTTTATTGTACGAATGCGAGTTAGCAAATAAGGTCTTAAATAAAATAAATCCCGGAGACCCGGGAGGCTGGATGTTTTTGAGTCTAAAGAGACTCAGAGACATTAAAGATGGACATTATAGATATAGATCTATTTTTATTACCTATAGCAGGGATGGGCAAAACGGCCCGAGGGCTATCAGCCCTAAAGTAGGTAATAACCCAACACAAATCTCCTAATAATGATTTGCTGTCAAATCTTATAAAGTTTGCCCCCTGATACTTGTCCATTCTGTTTGTTAATGTTGGCTCACATTGGAAAAATTTTGCCCATCCCTGGCCTTTAGCTTCTGAGTCAAAAATGGCGCATTAAAGAAAAATAAATACGAGTCGAGTTCAGATATTTTTACCTCCTTGCCTGCTCCGATATATTCGATGCTGACTGTACAGTCAGCCTCAAAAGTAGCTAAACACTTAAGAACCTTGTCGTAGTAACGTATGTAATCAGAGTTGCTCGAATTTGTCACATTACCGACAGCGACAAGGTACTAAAATGTCCAGCTACGTCTGAGGCTGACCGTACTATATGTTTTTCTTGAAATCCCATAATTGTAGGGTAGGAAAGAGGCTATTTATAGAAATGATGCGACACGTTCTCGGTCGGTGTATGTAGGCCTAAACTAAACTTTGGTTTTAGTCGTTCGGATTCTAGGGAATAGGTCAACCACATTACTATGCTTAACTGGCTCAGTCGGTTAATAAAATAAAGTGCAGACAGTAAAACTGGGATAGTCCCGCGGTGACGTCACGAGCCGACCTAGTTGCGAGGAAATGCAATTAGATTCGCTAATTGATTACTCAAATAAACACAAATACGTATAATAATATACCTTCACCACATTATACTTAGCACCTACATTGGTAGCATACTACCGTTTATCGCGGACATAAAGCATCTATCAAACTCAAAGTCAAAATATATTTATTCAGATCCGGCTTACAGGAAGCACTTATGAATGTCAGAAAATTTACCACCGGTTCGAAAAAACCCTTGATGATAAGACTACCAGCAAGAAACTCAACGTGATGGTACCCCTTTTGCACATCACATGCTGGTTAGGGACGATATATATTTATGCTTTATATCAGCGAGAAGAGCTACCGTGTTAGGGCCTCTGGTATAAAGACTCATTTCAAAAACCCCTTAAACAATTTCCTATACAAAGCAATTGGTCATTTCGAATGAAAAATGGTTAAGACTTGTTTTACATACAACTACCATGAAAATGAAAAATGAAAATGAAAATGAGAAATTTATTTTGCAAGTAGGCCATATAGGCTCTTTTACATGTCTGAATCTACTAGCGCTTCGAAAAATGGAAGATACTACTGAGAAGAAACGCCGCAAGAAACTCAGCAGTTATTTTTTTCTTCTCTTTTCAAAACAGATTACAGTGCCATATACATAATTATCACAATAGTACATGACATACACACATAGGTACACAAAAAAAAAGATGACAATAAATAGCACAGCAATAAATGGTTGTCTGGAAGAGATCGCTTTTAAGCGATAAGACAGCCAATTGTTTACTTTATAAATTGTTTGTAATTCATGTTTTTTAATCTATTTTCCGTGTGGTTTTCAATAAAGAGTATTTGTCTTGTCTTGTCTTGTCACAGCAAGCTTTAAGCATATCGAACGGACTGGCACTAGTTAGGAATGAACAGGAGATGTAAAGGGTCCCCAGATCAAAGAAATTAGATAGGGATGTATATGGTCCCTCAAATAAAAATAATCAATTACATACTTAGTCTAAATAACTTAGAGATGTATAGTCTCTGAGGGTCAAAAACAAATTAATTACCTTAATCTATGCTTAGCAGAGGTGTAAAACGCCTCCACGGTCAACTTGTACAATGCTACTTGGAGATGTATAGTCTCCGCATGTCAAAAGAAAATAAGAATAAGAATATTCATGTCAAATAAAAAGAAAATAGTACGTAAATATTAAGCTTGTGGATTCAAAATAGACAGCTAAATATTAAAAAAAAAAAACACCGGTTACTGAGTAAACCGTTTATCACGACCGCATACTGCAAGTATGCAAAATGAGGTAAATGATTAAAATCCATAAGCTTAATAAATTTACATATACAAGAAGAAAGAAACAAAACAACAACAAAAAAATTTGAAAATACAACAAAATCAGAACTATAGTATTATAACAATACGAGATTAATAGATACATTTAGTCATAAACATAAATATAATTAAATAAAGAACACGATGAAGTCTCCCACGCCAAACCGCATTTTAGAGTACCTACAAATTAGGCTTTTTGAGAATTACAGTCTTTGCTGCATGAATAGTCCGGACCTCACAAACAGCACCCGATCACGAGTGTGACGCGTATCTCAGCCATCGCCTCCCTCAACCATATTGCAGGGAAGGTGGCGACCCGATCAACGACGCCATCGTAAGCAATACCCTTTAAGCGAGCATGACATACTCAAGCTGTCGGACTACAAAAGATAAATTTAATACGGCTCGTCTGGCGAGAAACATCACAATGTGCTTCAAGATAAGAATTACACTTTAATAGAATGTCATAATTAATTGGTATAAAATTTAGTGATAAAAAAAAATTATACTTAGAAATGTCACAAACATACAATTATTTATTAAAGTCAGATATTTAAAGTAAATAGTGAACAGCCGATAACGGCAGCACAAAGCTAAAATATTCATGTCGCCTTGTGTGCCTTTAGAACCGGCAAAGTCAAATCGTCGCATATATATTCCTCGACTTTGTAGTAAGCTTGTAACGAGGTAGCATACCTCGAATCGACCTCTTCGTTTTGTATTATTTTCTTATAAAAAAAGCATTTTTGTTTAGCTTCCTAAATTCTAAATTCTAAATTCTTTCTAGCTTCTACAATTCTTTCGATCTCGCAGTCTCGATCTTACCCTTCAAGAAGAAGCATTTTTATTAATAGTGTCTTTGTGTGTGTAAAGAGTACTATTTGTTAAACCATTTTCTGTTATTCTGTTATTTCCACCTGAAGGCACAAATTGTAAGTTATATCTGTTTTTGTACATTACTACTCTTTTTATATTTATTCTTGTTTTTGATACTAACCATTTGTATTTCTATTGTCCATCAGGTGCCTTCTTATTAATCCTTCTTATTACCTTCTTTATATTAACTTCTTTTTATTAACTCTTCAAACCTACTCCTACTCTACCACTTTCTTCTTATTAAATTAAATCATCCCCATCAACCCTTGTTTCCTTAAAAACAACACGACGTAACAAGCTTTCTTCAATAGCGTGTTTTTAATGTATCTTTTGAATGCATTTAGAGGTAATTTCCATGCATCCGTAGGCACTTTATTATAGAATCTCCCACAGTTCCCTAGAAAGGATTTGCTAACTTTTTTCAGACGCAATTTGAGTACAGAAAGCTTATTTTTATTTCGTGTGTTGAAATGATGGACATCACACACTTTTTTGAAGGAATTAAAGTTCCTATGCGTTTATACAAATACATCATATATATATACTGTGAAGCTACGGTAGGGATATCTATTTCCTTAAAGCGTTCTCTCAGTGAATCACGGGAACCAAGATTGTAAATGGACCGCACTGCCTTCTTCTGCAGAACAAAAATTGTTTCGATGTCGGCTGCCTTACCCCAAATCAGAATGCCATAGGACATAAGGCTGTGAAAATAACTGAAATAAACGAGACGCGCAGTTTCCACGCTGGTGTACTGTCTGATTCTTCTTACGGCATATGCTGCGGAACTCAATTTATACAGACTCCATTGTAAATTTCGATCCAAAGTAAGTACAAGGAAAACAGTTTCATCGATTAGGTTTAGTCTCTCTCCATTTAAAGAAATAATTGTGTCAACTTGTCTTACATATGACATTCAGACATATTGAAATACATACATATTGCAATACTCACATTATAACCTGGGTAATACGTTAATTTCAATACGGTTAAGAATCACGGAGCACATGGAGTGGCTTTCCGCCGTGATTTGTACTAAAACCGCTATCCTCGATAGGTATTCCTCGCACGCGACTTAACATCGCTAATGGTGACAACCGGACGATACAAACATAACATTTGCTCTTAAGCATCGGTTGCATGAATCACTGCGAAACTACTTCGTGTAGGACATAACTTTTTAATTCTGCCCTGTAAAAGTCAAAAGTGCACGCTTGATCCAAATTTTCACTCTGTACTCTATCTATTTCTGTTCTTTCTATGTTCTATGACTGAATGATTGCCAGAGCCTAAACTAGTGGCGGATCCTGGACGAGCAGCTGATGGTAGGGTTTTGTCGGAGGTTAACCCCTCTCGGGGGGGACTTGAATCCTCTCTTTGATCCACTACTGGCCTAAATCTCTGAAGATTGAATTATGAAATTTTAATCAAGTGTTTGCTTGAGGGCGTATAGTTACATCGGAGCACTGAGAAAAGATTGAAGGCGGAAGTTACTATACACTAATGCCAATGCAAATTTGCGCGAACCATCAATTTTTAAATTTAATACATCAAACTTGTTGCAAGTTAGATTCAATTTTAAAATGCTAGGTGAGATGTAATTCAAAATCTACGCTGGCGAAGTTGCAGGCACTACTACAGTAGATAATCTAGAGAATCGTCGAAAAGACCACTTAATACGGCTAAGAACGCGTCCGCTTAAAAACCAAAAGTAGGTTTACGACGCTCACAATACGCTGCACGAACGAAATAGGCAGCTCAGCAAAAGCCGAAAATACAATACGTATAGGTTTTTTAAAAGATTTTGCAATCTTTTTTTTAACTAATTTCCAATATACACCACAAACCACAAACCAAATGGTCAAAAAAATCTTACATGCCTATACACAAACAAAAACATGCACATAAAATATTAAACTATAAACTTTCACTGTTAATAGTATTTTATGTAACTGCTATATAATGAGAGGCCTTAAAACACGAATGTGGTTTTATGAAACGAGCGTCAGCGAGTTTCATAATAGTATCACAAGAGTGTTTTAAGGCCTAATTATATACAGTTGCATACATTACTTTATCTACACACATATCATAACTGCAAAAAACCGTAACAGCAAAAAACCAACAAACAAGTATGGCGGCAATTCGATCTATCCGTCAAGACGAACGTTTTTTTAAATCATAGACAAAAGAATGAAGTCCTAATTGTCATGTCACTCGAAATCAAATGTCGTGCGTTTAAATTAAAAAATCATACTGAGTTGACGTTTCGTATCGATAACTGTTTTAATATCTGTGGATACTAGAATAGAGACCAACTTGAATTTTGACAGCTGTTCCAAATTTAAATTCATAACGTCACGAGATATCGGTAATGTGATCACCAATAAACACAGACTACTAAGAGATACTACCCAATAAAGAACAGATTTACCTACTACCACAGACAAGAAAATTCTTATAATAACATTGGTTGTAATAATGCTGGTCATTTTCTATGGTTTTTGAACGCGTTATTTAACAATTATGATATGTGTGTAGATAAAAGTGCTTAAACACAATGTTGTACTATCGAAAGTTGGAGTATCGAAACTGCAAATAAACTACACGCGCACGCGCAGTCGGTCGTTGTTATGGTATTAAGTGCATCGGAACAGGGATTGTCTATAACGTGCCTTTGTCGTTTTTCTTTACATAAAATTGGCTCTTAAAGTAGAGATGATCTACTGAAATTTTTGTTTTTATTTTAAAACTCCTTTCTATGCTTTAGTCCTATGTCTGTTCTCAAAACGCAACATTTGAATTAGAAAACTTAATCATTTAGGATTCGAAATTCAAACTCATAATTCAGCCGGCCAGTTCGCATCTTGTTCGCATCGGCGTTCCGAAACCGGGTCGCTCCAGCAACTGTGTCACCCGTGACGTCAGCGGGGCGTTCGGGAGTGCGCGCGCTCTCGGATTATTATTATCCAGGGAATTTGTGTTTCTATTCTATTAAATTATGGAATGGTGTATACTGTATAAAATATGCTTATGCAGGAATAACCTGTATTTATTATTTTTAATGCGTGGCTGTGTGAGTTAGTATACTTTTCAAATAGTGCTGATATATTCAGCGATGGATCTTCTTCTTCTCATGGATCTTCAGTTCGGTTCAGAAATATTGGTATGGAAAGGTATCATTCAATCCACTCATTCTTACTAATATTATAAATAAAGAAGTTGTGTATTTAGTGTGTGTTTGTCCGTTTAGCGTTTACGGCTGAATCGATGCTCATGAATTTCGGCAACGGCTTTTCAATGGGATATCGTGGAATGATTTCAAGGAATTCTTGCAATTAAGTAAATATATTAAAAAAAAAAAAAAGTAAAGATGAATAAAAATAATATTAAATTAACTAAATTTTGTGATTTGAGATTAAGTTTATTTATTTATTTCTTGTGGGAAGCTTGAAAGGCGCACGACTTCGACAACACATAATGTTAGGTGTCAGGTAGGAAACTATTGAACTTTGTGTTGATATCCCATCGTTGAATAACGCACCGTAAACAATACAATCTTGCAGTAAGTGCTACGTGATCCACTTGAATGTAAGCTTGAATCAAGAATCAGCAAATAGATAAATAAATAAATTACTCAAAGTTTATTTCGGATAATTTAGACAGACAGCCGGTGTAATTACTGGCACAAGAGGTATTCCATCTTAGCCCTCTGGGTTGGCAACGCATCTGCACTCTCTTTGTTGTTGCAGGTGCCTATAGGCGTTGGTGATCACTTACCATCAGGTGACCCACTTGCTTGTTTGCCTTCCTATGTTGTATAAAAAAAAAACAACATCCATAGCGTGTTAGTAGACAACGTTCTTATAAAAACTAAATTTTAGTTTCCATCATTCATAATTAAAAGATGCAATACGTATAGATAGATATGTATGTAATAGCTCAAGTAAGTAATAATAAGAAATCACTAATTACTTATGTACTTGAAAATTTTATCGTAGCTGCGGTAAACGCTCAGTAATTTGTAAGTATAATTAAATATACTTTTGTTAAGCAATTATATCCAGCATTTTAGTAAGATCAGTTTTAAAAAGTTTAGGTTAGATTTGATTTTATATTAGGTCTGAAGCGCCAAAACCTCAACCCAAGCGGAGCTCCGTCGTCTCTGTGACTTAAGGTGGCTATGGTGGAATATTTAAAATTATTCATATTCGTTTTAGCCTTCCTATCTAGATTTAAGCTGCTACGTACAGTTCGTATACAAACGTATACAAACTTTTATACTTTCTTACTGATCGACATCGGCTACATTTTAATTGTGACAGTAATATTTTTTGGCATAAAAAGCACCAACTGTAAAGTTACATATATTTGAATCCCAGCCAAATCCCAGATGTACTCGTCAAATAATATATACTGCATCAATTATTTTCCTTATGTTTACGGTGTGCAATATCATAGAAAGACAGAAGTACAAGTTTAAATGCCTTGTTAATTTTATTTGTCTTGATGATGAAAGCATTGATTCATTTAATTTTAGATGTCCTCAAGTTGAAGGTGGGCTTTAAGTGCTCTGTGGTTTGTATGAGCTTTGTTATACATATTTGACCCATAAGGCAGCAAGGCGCTTATTTGCGTATGTCAAAGTGACGTTAATATAAATCAATAGAAATGGCTAATGTAGAGCAATAAAACCAACATTTGTTTATTGATCCTTACTTCGTTACACTTGCTGTATAAATTACCCTGTAGTACTTTTTGATTCCTCAAAATGATTAAGGAAGTAAGTGTAATTAAGGAAATCGGTTTAGTTAGCAGTAGGTAACATGACTGTACAATATATTTAGTAAATTCTTAATAAATAAATTCTCTACCTGCGAGTAGCTACTGCGATATAAGGCTTAAATGCGGGCCTTCAAATTTACCACATAAGCCATATTAAAAAAAACATGCCAAGCGCACCAAGCTATCCGAACTAATCACCACACAATATTTGTGTTATGTAAATATCAAAAATATGAGTTTGCTTTCATCCAAATTCAGTTTCAATCAGGTTATATAAAATTATGAGAAGTTTTACTTGAATGTTACACTGTAACCCCGCCAAGCTGATCGCTTGTATGTATTGCCGTTTTTACACTAGGTACAGAAAAAAACTAAAAAAAAAAACGTTTTTCCTATGGCGACCATGGAAGCTCAACTTTTTACTTTTAGTTTCTTCAAATCCGCGATAAAAACACAGATTCTGTCAAAAGTTCATTCGGCTACACACCGACAGACAGCCGGACTGATGGTGTAGGCTTAGTTGTAATGTATAGTTGGCACCCATTGGTTACGGAACCCTAAAAAGTAGCAATAGTAGGAAGGCCGGTGGCAGAGAAATCCGCGCAACCACGTGCGGCAGTTTACGCGGAACTGGGTCGCTGCGTACGCGCCGCGCCGCGCCGGCTGACAGACAAATGTTGTGACCGACAACATAATTATTTAAGATGCCATAAGGTACATAGTATCCTGGTAAGAGTAGAGCAATAAGCCTATAACAAGTACAGTCACAAGCGCCAAAATCTATACAGTCTTCCATAAATATGTATACACAGACCTTACGCCTCTAACAATAGGGTTGATGTTTACATAATTTTGACAGGTTGGGAAGGATTGGCTGTATACATGTTGGTGCTCATGACTGTACCTCTTTGTTTAGTGCAGTATTTGTTTCAGTTCCATTAGCTTTTTTTTAACTTGAAATTTCGGTATTTGGATCTAATTACAATTCAATACTACCGTTAACGGAAAGACTTGTATTAAAAATGATTCTTGAACAAAACTTTTAACCATAAAGCTTGTAACATTGTAACTTTATAAAACGACAATTGAATTATTGCAATGGTTGCCATTTTTTTTCTGTACAATTTTAACTAGCTAAATACTATACGGATCAAACGCTATACTCTAGCTTGGGTAGTGAACATAAAGCATATATCTCTTTCTAACCAAAAGACTGTGTGAAAGAGACGGAAGCACCACGTCAGCGGTAAATGCTATTGTGAACTGATGCAGGTCGCCATTGGGAGTGGCATTCCATAGGATGGCATTTTACCTAGCACTACTTAAATCATTTATTAATTGTGAGGTCCTGATGTTTATCTAGTAATAAAGCATTTCTCCGTATTTATTGCATTGTCAAACTGTCTGTTTGTGTGGCCAGCGTGCTCGGCCAGGCCGGACTTGCGCTATTTCAATCGGTACAAGAATACGGCATGTTATTTTAACTCCCCGATATAAATAGAGCTATTGTGGACGCGTTGGCCTACATTATAGTCATTGCCAAATTTTATTGATCACGTTTGTACTATATTGGGGGATATATTTTACCCATAAAAAGTCTCTAGGACACAAGTTGGTTGCACTTCATTCAAATAGTACTCATGGCTTCTAGTTTCTGTACACTGTTCAGAAATATCGCGAAGTGCTAATAAAAAGTTTTCCATTAAAAAAATATATAATAATGCAACTGTACACTTACGTACGGGTATATAGGACATTATTTTTACCGGTAGTTAACATTATGGTCTCTAGTTACTCGGATGTCATCATCTCGCCTCATTATTGGGTCACTGTCAATGACTGGGACCGTGGACAAAACAATAATAATTAGGTACAAAAAAACATCATTCTGCCCAAACATGCTGACAGAAAAACACCATCAAGAGCCGAACCAAGGGGCTCATTTCCAGTGGCATTTGCTTTTCAAACGCGCATTATGCGGTTGGATGGTTTGGATAAAATTTAGGATCAAATAGACTTAGCCTGAATTAAAACACAGAAACATTTTTCTTCCGGGAGATAGTTCTGGTAGAACAGCGACGGACAAATTCTTCGCTTCTATATTTGTGCATAAAATGCTGTTTTTTATTAGCACCACTAAATTGACCGTTGGTAACCATGACGTTACTTTTAAAAGATGGTTGACGTGGTTAGTTTGAGAGTAGCGTTGTAAAATTCTATGTTAAATTGCAAATGTCTTGAATTCGTTTACTATTTATAAAAAATACAAAAGAAAGCCATTTATTTATTCACCTTAGCCTATGAAAGAAGCTGGGAGAAGTGTCTGTACATACAGACAGTCATGTTTTAAATAATCATGACATCTAACAAGGAACTAACGACCTCATTAAGGCAGTTGCACAAAGACCGTCGTACTCTACTGACAGCTTCACACTTGCAGTTCGTAATTAATGCAGCTCGGATGTCGCTGGCTGCATACTGAAAGGCACGTCTTTCTAAAGAACATCTCTCGTTAGAAGTTAAAATCTACAATTAAGTATAATAAAAAGAAGGTTTAGTATAAAATATTAATTATTGTCTTGGTCCGATGTCCAAAGGGGTAGTTATCACGTCTGTAGAGATAAGGCCACATTCGAGATATGTCAAATATCTAGACTCTACATTTTCTTGAATCAAAATGTGTAATTTTTTTACAAATCTCGAGTGTGATGAATCTCGATGAACACGAGAATTGGGCGCCGGCTGTGCAAAGCACGAAACCATTGCTTTTAATTATTCATTGATTGAGAAGCAAATAACATATCAACAAACTGGAACAAATTACCTTGGTAAAACAAATAGAGGCATCGATGGGTCGAGATTCCATACGGACAGTAACAACTGCTTTATACCGGAACTATACTATTACAAGTAGGTAGGTACCTATATTCTCGAATGGGATCGGATGCGACACATTAGGTACCGCTCACATTATTTATTCTGAAAACGGAATCACTCCTCACGAGCAAAGCCGCAGGCAAAAGCTTGTAATGAAGCAAACACAAGATAGCACTTAATCAGTTAAGGGGCACAAAGCACCATTATTTTCATATTAAAAGCGGAGAACTGCAAAACTAGCTGTAGGCCTCAGCAGAACGCGACTCCGGAGACCACCGAGTTTTGTGTAACTGCCCCCATTATCCTTGAGCAGGGCTGCCACCTTGCACGAAGCAAATTAACATAGAAATAGTACAGAAACTGTAATAAAATTGAAAGGTATATTTTATTAGCTGATATCTTTACTTGAAATGGCAATACAATGTGCCAAAAAGAGACGACTACATACTCTAAACCTACTCTTCAATTGACACCCTGTACACAATCAATAGACAAAGTGGTTACTTTTGGTGTACATTAAGGTAGTATAATCTTCGTTTTGCTTATTAATTTGCAGGCTTTACTACCTTGACGCACACCAAAGGTAACCATTTTGACAGTTTTGGGTATGTACACTTGACATATATTGAGGCTATATCCATGCTTTAATTCTTCAGGTTTATAATACATAAATATTTATTTATCGAAAAGATCCATTTTGTTGGTGTTTTCTTGGTGTTGTAAATTGTTATTTTTTATTATTATGTGCAATAAAGAGTTTTACATACATACATACAATTCAAAAATTAAGACTATGTTATTAGCAATTAAATTACACAAGAGTTAATGATTTTTTTTTTGTTTCGATTATCGCTTTAAACTATTAGTATGCGCTTCGGCAAATAAGCTGAGCGAGCGAAATAACTTGTACCTACAAAATCATAAACTTTGCCATATTCGTTTATAATCCATTCTACTATATAATATAACATATTATATAGTTTTGGCAAGAACATAACACTAGTCTACGCTAATATAATAAAGAGGTAAACTTTGTTTGTTTTTTAGTTTGTGTGTATGTAGGGGGTAATCTCTCGAACTACTGAACCGAATCCAAAAATTCTTTCACAGATAGAAAGCTTCACTATCCCTGACGGACATAGGCTACTAATTTCACGCGAACAAAGTCCCGCGCGTCCACTAGTATTATATAAGTATTAAAACTGCAACACAACTGCAACCACCTACAAAGCATGAATTAAGTTAAGTAATGCATCCTACTTGCTCCATTCGGTAATAAAATTCAACTCAAGGCCTGTAGTTATAGATTGCTGTAAAGTACGACCGGGTACCCAAGATCGCGTTTGACATTTCGTTTATAAATAAATATTTTTTGACTAACATATCAATTGAACTAGTCCCAAATTAAGTATCAAAAGCTGCTTGTGTTCTGGTCTCTGAACAACAGATACACATGGATTTACACATTTCGTAATCTTACTTATTCTCGCTGCATTTAGTCATAAAATGTTTTTTTTAAATCTCAGGGTTTTTCATCGCAATCATCTTAAACAGACAATTTCCGACATCAGTACTTTTCGAAATATGTTTTCACAATATAGAACCAGGCTTATGCACAGAGATCAACTCTTGCATATTTATGACAAAAAATGTCTAAGGCCTAGGTCTTCTATTAAAAGCTGACGTCGACGTCAGCGTAAATCACTATAGTGGTCGTTTTCACACGCTATATTGGCTGCAAGAGTCCACTATAGTGATTTACGCTGACGTCGACGTCAGCTTTTAACAGAAGACCTAGGCCTAAAATTATGTGGAGTGAAGTTTTTTATAGGACCTTGCACTGTTCCTGTTCTAAAGGTATAGTGCTTGGCAACTTAAAGTCCTATAGTCATTGTACTAACTCCAGTTTGTCCAACATTTACGAAACAATACCACCGTCTCACTCCCTAGCAATAAATATTGCATGTTACGTTGAATGGCACGTGCATTTCCTTTGTTAGTTCACCGTCTTTGTGACGATTTTAGACGAGAAAAAGAAATTGAGATGAATTTTATACTTTATACGTCCTTTGTTACTTAGGCACGTGCATCAAAGTTAAAAGAAAAAGTCGCCTACGCTACGCTGAAAATATGACAGCGAGCGCCCGCCATTTTGATTTTTCTGCCAATCGATCGCTAACCGTTATGTACCTATTTTTGATTCGGTTTCAACGAACGATTTAGCACCTATTTGATATTAACATATTGGTCAAATTGAAACTAAGGTTCAAGTCGACTTGAACATCTACATTCATAATAAAAACGTCTACTTTGTTTATTGTTTGTTTGTTTCTATGTCTACAAACACTACTGAACCGATTCCAAAAACCCGATATAGCAATATTTTTATCCGTGACAATTAACAGATTTGTCTTGTCTTGTCTCAAATCAAAAAACGTAATGATTGGCTGAATCGAATCGATTTTTGCTTTTAATCACTTTCTTTTAAAGATTGATTAATTATAGTCTTCCAATAAAGTATACCACGTTAAATTTACCATACTGATATAATGGATATTTTAGTAATTACCAACTGAGTACAATTTATTTCATTAAGTACATTAAGTAAATTTATAACCCAGATTCCAAACGCAATAATTATTTTATTTCGTTTTCATTTCTATAAACAGGACACCTGACTCGATGAGTTCACCAATCCGGTAAACCTTTTGCTTCTGTGGTGATTTATCACCAGCTGCCTAAAGAAGTTAACTTTCGTTATCTATGCCTTATTTGATGTTCCTTGAATCTTATTGATTACACAAGATGACGATAGAGCCGGAAAAGTCTATTTTAATTTTATCATAATTTTTACTCTACATTTCTGCAAAACTAGTAGGTACGTTAGTGAAATATTAAGATTAGGGACTTAGCGATTTTTTTCTATGACAGAGCTTCAAATTCGATATCCACATTATCTGCCACGCCCCCTACCAAATTAAGGGGGGTTGTGCAGGGGGCACCATTGACGCGCATCTCTCAATGGCGTTCGAAGTGGGTCACCGCGGCCTGACGTCACGACTGCCCTACATACGTAGCGAAACGCACCTGGCCCTTAAACTGAGGAAATAAGAGCGGGTTTAGCATAGCAAAGAACCTCTGAAGGGTTGGATATTGGAGTGATTAAGGTTACTTTGCTACAATAAGTTCCGCGAATGCTAATCCTGTCCGCGAATGATGTTTTAATTAAAAATGTTCAAGGTGCTGCTTGGGAACGGTTAGCTTTAACAGTGACAAGAGTAGAACGGAGTTCGAACAATAAGGACCCAATTTTTATGATTTTTTTGGCTACTTGACGAAAACGTTTTAAATGCATAGGCAACTGTTTCACCTGTGGTCAGCTGTACCTGGGACAGTCTCTGTTTCTTAGAGCTAACTCTCTCATCGTTGGAGAAATCGATACGATTCTCTATTACCTGCCTTCTCTTCGACCTCCTGAAGGCAGGAAATAGAGAAACATGGGTATTGCTCGGACGATGAGAGAGTATAGCTCTAAGATACAGAGACTGTCCACACGTACAGCTGTTCAAAGGTAGAGCAGTTGCCCCTACATTAGACTTTGTTCAGGGAATTATTGAACACACAATTGGGTAATTAGACACCATTAACCGAAGAACGAAAAAATTAAAGATAAAGTTGAATCTCTCTTAGAAAAATAACAATGACTAGAAGGAAATGAAAAAGGACTTGTTTTAAGACTATGTGTATGAAGAATATTTAAAAAATCAAAACATACAAACTTAGTTCTTTGGCATAATGTTGTCATACCATATACCCAAAAATCATTGCTACAGGTTAAAGTTTAGAGAGTGGAAACCGTTATCGCCGTTTGTAAGGAGAGCGCTGTTTGAGGCTGGGTACACACTCCTCTTAAAAGTTTTGTAAAGTATTACTAGAGCGCTGCTAAACTGCCTATTCAAGAATAAATACTATTCTCATTGCATCATAAGAATACAATCCGATCAAACCAGGTGTCAGAGACTAGATTAAGTGTGTATGATATTGCATGACGTCATCAAATTGTATTTCATTTACAATTGTAAATGATCAATGCCTAAACATTGGTGTTTGTAAGTAACAAAACCTTTTGTTAACTCTTATTTTTTATACGCCAATCTAACTGTTACTAGGCACTGTGTAACAGACATCTAAACTTTCAAAATATCAGTTTTATAGATAAGTAGAGTAGAATAGGGTAAATTCAGTAGAAGCCCGTTGCAGAACTGGCATCTATAGACAAGACAGCCTCATTCAACTTCCAACAAAGTTAACTAAACACGACATAACTTGTCCATTTCCATTTCCCCACATCACACACTGCCGCTATCTGCCACAATGCTTCTTCCCGGACGGCTATTGTCTATGGCACAATGTGCTTGTCTGCGGCGACGCGCGATAGTGCTGCCACGTCGACGTCGGCATAATGAAATAATGTTATTGTTGTGTTGGCAGCGCCGAGATGGTTTTGTTTTTTGCCCGGCGTGGGCGGGAAAATTGGATGCATACAATCATACAATACTGTTGTGTTGGTATCTGAGTAGGTTTTTGTGTGAGGTGTGTAAAGCTGGAGATACATGTTTTTAGCCCAGCGCTATTAAAAGAGGCACCAGCCCCTCTAGCACACTAGCGTTTATCGCTGACATAAATCATTCGTCCCTTTCGCACACGCAAACTGGTTAGAACGGGATAAATGCTTTATGTCATCGATAAAAGCTAGCGTGCTAGGCCCCCAGGAACTGAGCCGACCTGCACTAGTAGCATACTAGCGTTTACCGCAGATTTTATATCTGTTCTTTTTGCACATGCTAACTAATCAGAAAGGGATAGTATATGGTTATTTCTGGGATAAAAGCTAACGTGCTAGGGCCTCTGGCCATATTGTGGCTAGATAACATTATTTTAATTCGAATCCATTTAGTAGTTTATCGTGTTTAGAAAGACAAAGAAATATCGGTTTTTAATCAGTGTTAGTAAGTAGGTATAATAAGTTATTTCCAAATCTTATTTCTGTTAACTGTTCTCAAATGGTCAATGAAGATTATTCGTATTATATTTGTACCTATTGTATGAGATCAAGCTACATATAAAGAAAATTTCAGGAGCCACAAATAACATTGATACATAGGCTAACGTAGAGCCGCTACGCGTTACGCTTCAAGGCTCTACGCGCTACGAGCTACGCAGACCTCCGCTACGCGGCCTACGAGTTCAGTTAGTAGCAAGCGCGTAGGCGCATTTTGCCTTCGAACTACGAAGTTTCATAGTAAAGGAGAATGGGCAAATTGTCCCAAGTGCTGTATACAGTTGTGCTATATCTTATTAGAAAGCTCTCAATAAGAGCTTAATTTTTTTATATGACAGCAAAACCGAGATGTTTGCAGGGAAAAAGCTACAGCCCATTTTATACTTCACTTTGTACTAGCAGTTGTATGAAAAGTATCTGTAAAATCATTTTCGAGATATAGCCGAAAGATTTTAACCACGCATTACTGAGGCCACTAGAAGTAAAAAACGTAATGTGAGCATAGGTCTAATTTGGTGTTTTTTTTTTTTTCATACAAAACAATGATTAATGCTGCAGACACCTGGTCTTCGAAACATAGCCTATGATGATCCTTACACCGAGTACTACACGTCCATACTACTCACTATTGTATACAAGGGTTGGGACAGCGCCCATACAAAAATGCCCATTCACCTTTTAGATGTCTTGTCTTTTTTGTTGACTTCAAAAATCGAAAGTGAAGGTTTTCAATTCGACACATATAATTACGTTATATGTATTTTTATGAGCTTTCACGCCATTTATGTTTAAGAAATTGAGATTTAGCACTGCCTTGTAAAAGTTACAGAAGTATTACTGACAATAACAAGAATCACATTTTTTTATACATTTAAGTAAGTTACAAAAATCCAACGTGATTTGGGTTTTTTAACTAAAATGTTTAAAAATAACATTGTAACTTTCGTTCGTCGTTTCGTTTCGTTTTCTTCCCACCAGAGATTTTTTTCGGACCGGTGCAAAATTTTATGAAAAGTGCTTCCTGGAAACCTAATCTGAATAAAGATATTTTAACTTTAACTTTGAATTTAAATCCTACTTTTCTATTAATATTAAAAATGCAAAAGTAATGAATGGTGTTTGAAAATTTAGATGTTTGTTCCTCAGTTGCGCATTAACGGCTGGCCGGCTTAGGTATGGTAGGCAGATAGATGATGTCCTGGATATGTTTTAATCCAGGATAATTTTTATCCCATGAAATAGAAAAAAAATTGCGCGGGCAACCCGTGGATACAAACTTGTCTCATATATTTTCTTGGTAAAGTATTTATTTTAGGATAGATTTACAGTAAATGAGCTCTACGTATTATAATGGTCTTCAAAGTACTTATGTATCGTGTTACAGGTTTATTAACTTGTATGTTAGATTTCTCGTTAGAATACAGTTACAGTACGCGAGAAGATAAAAAACATACTATACTGCAGCGCGGCTCTAGCGTCTATGTAAATTCAACATGTAATAAAAATTTTAAAAACAAGATTTTCTTTGTTTGATATTTTTTTTGTACCTTCTGTCTGAGTAAATCGGTTGTTTTATCCGGTACCAATTAAGTGAGGTTTAAGCCAACGCATTAGAGTCTAAAGAAAGTTTAGTATTCAAATACCTATTACCTAAGACAAGATGCTTTTGTCGGAGACATTTGGTAAAATTTTATCACGTTCAAAGATTATTAATTTTATTTCTCTGTTTAGTCACAAATGTTAACATTTCAATGTTTAGTTTGAGGCTAAAATATAACTTAAAACATTAGGTTTCATCAATGCAAATAAAAGATTAGTTGCAAGCGACGCGACCGACTGACTCGATAATTTTAGGATTAAAAAAACGTTGCTATTGCGACACTAACATTTTTTTTCATAGACTAGGGGGCCAAATGAGTATGTGGATCCCCTGACTACAAGTAGCTACCGTCGGCCATCAGCTCACCATCGCGCACCAGCGACCACAAGGGAATCGCAGGACTTAGCCGTACGAAACGCAATAGCAAGCTACTATTTCACATACATTTTCTGTCAGAGTGTAATACTATCAGAGTGTTATACGGGTGCTAAAGCTCGCCACTCAAGATACGACTGCCACAACCACTCTGCCAAGAGCGTAGCGACGAAGAAGAATTAATACTATCCCGGTTGAACAGACTTAATGGTATTGGTACCAGTAATTTAACTCTCTACGGTGTGGCTCTAGAACTGCTAAATAAGGAATAAGTTTATAAGTATACTTGTCTAAGTAAGTATAGTTTACTTTTATATGACTGCCACTTTCTTGTTCCACTAGTAAACAGGTTGTAGTTAGGGATAAATTTAACTATGGCGGTCATGTAAAAGCCAAAGGAACTGAAGTGTGATTTTTGAATCTCATCGGGTGACTAAAGGTCGCCAAAATGGCTGTTTTTCATAGAAATGCGGCCATTTTGGTAAGCTTTAGTCACCTGGTGAGATTAAAAAATTGCGTTTGAATCTCACCGGGTAACTAAAACTCACCAAAAAGGTCGTTTTTCATAGAGATTCGGCCATTTTGGTGAGCTCTAGTCACCCGGTGAGATTCAAAAATTGCACCCCAGTTTAAAATTAACATCACAGTTAACAGTTTAAACTAGGATGCGGGTAAAGTAAGGTATTAGTTTTGTTAATATTACCTATATTATTGACTATCGAATAGCCTAGCCAGTAGTTAGTGTACCTGACTACGAAGCTAAAGAATGTGGGTTCGATTCCAATAAAGGATTAATGTTTGTATGATGAAAATGTATTTGAACCTTACTCATATGCTACATGTTGTATCCCTCTATTTTAAGTATATATGTAAATATATACTACGATCCGTTGTTTGGATATAGGAAGCGGCCATAAATAGTAAACATTCTTTATTATAATGCATACTTCACAAAAATACAGAAAAGGTAATAAGTCAAATTTTAAAAGTCGGTCTTATCGTATCTACTGATCCCTTTCAGACAACTGTTTGGATAATAAAACTAGCAAAAACAGATCAAAGTAGATAGTAAATGATTGTTCACTATTCAATTGGAATTTGACAAAAAAAGGGCGCGCCTGGCTTCAAGAGCTTGCGTACTGCGACGTCCCAGTACCGGCGTGTAATAATAAAGTCGATAGCCTATATATTTTGAATGTTTTTTTTTAGAATACTATACCTAGTCGTTGCTGGCCGTATAATTCTATATTCAAACAGCGTACCGTTTAACCTGCCAGTAGTTAAATTTTGACAGGTGTGTCTTATAAACCTGTCAATATTTAACGGCTGGTAGGTGTAACGGACTGCTGTTTGAATAATGGAACACGGCATTGGTCCTCGCAAGCGGTACTGTCAGCCTCCGAGGTAGCTGAACATGTTAGTACCTTGTCGCTGTCAGTAATGTGACAAATTCGAACAACTCTCATTGCATTCGTTACTACGACAAGGTTCTTAAGTGTTAGGCTACACGAGCGGCTACGAATGGTAACAAATTATAATTTACTTGCGACTCGCCCCGGTTTCGGATGGGTAGAAATAGGATGTAATGTACATATAAACCTTCCACAAAAAAAATCTAATTGACAGTGAAAACCGTACCAAAATCCGTTGCGTGGTTTAGAAGGAGAAAGCCGCCGAACATACGCCATAAGGATTTAGGACAGACAGGAATGGCTAGAGACTTTACTTTAAACTATGTATCTGATCCTAAAATAAGCTTTTTAACACATAAAGCATTTACTTTTTTGAATCGTTAAGGATAATAAACAAGATTTATGTATACAAAAGTCCTAGGATCTCAATCGCTTTTAATAAATTGAGCGTTAAGCTGAAAAACCTACTATTAATTTCAAAATATAGATTAGAATAGAATAGGACATTTTTGTTTCGCTTCGAAAACAGGAGGTAAGGTGGATGGAGTATCGGAGTAAGCTGGGAGTGCCTGAGGAACATGTTACATACCTACGTAGGTACTACACTTGGCTCGAAATATTACCGTTCCACAAAAAAACCGCACACTGAACCTGTTTTCATGTTAAGGCCAATGTCTGTCTATCTGTTAGGTAAACCTTAATAGTTGCTTATGATAAATGTTACATTGGTTTACATTTACATATTATAACGTTTTTTAAACTATACGTGCAAAGTCACGAGAAAAAACTTTTACTTAGCTGCGAGCAAGAGTTGATTTTGTCATAATTGTAAAAATATTAATGTTGCTAACCACGAAAGTTACAGTCAGCGATAACACGAGGAAAACTGGTTAGTTCACGTCATTTTAACTAATACGAGTATAATATTGTAACTGATTGAACTCGAACGAATCAGGTACGATACACCAGAGTTAATGCGCACGAATCGGATAGTTCTAGAATTTAGACTGTTTCGCGTTTACCTTAGCGGAACATTTATCACGAGACGGAAAATAATCTTAATGATTAATGAGACATTTTACCAACTAACCATTAAGTCAGTGCGCCGCCGCTGCCTGCACGCCGTAGCGTGAAATCACCGCAGTTTCATACGAAACTTACTATTAAGAGTCCTGTAGAGACCTAGAGCGGTACAAAGGGCGTATTTAACACGGGTTTAGTGTACCGCTGGCTGAGTGGGGAAACGAAATGGATACTCAAACGTGGATGTCGTAACGGCGTAGCAGCCACACGGCGCGGAGTACCTAGACACGGGGAACCCTGGAGCTGGAGTCAGGGTCCATTTGAATTGAACATCTAGCTCAGTTCGAGCTCTAAGCTTAGAGATAGAGGGGGATGCAACGCCGCGCCCCGCGCCCCGCCCGCGCGCCTCCCGCCCCGCGTTAGGAAAAAACCTCTTACAAAACAGATCGATCGATATGCTCAGATATGTCCACTCGTTTCCACGATTTAGACTTCCAGCCGATCACCACCACCGACGCCCGCCCCGACACATGCAGCGCACTACAACAAACTCAACGCGTTTAAATCATGGTTCATCACAATTTAAGGGTGTTGCGTTCCCGAGGGCGGCAGGCGCGCGGCCGCGGCCGGCGCGCCGGGCCGGGCCGCGGGCCGGGCCAGGTGACAGGTGGTCGCCGGCGGTGGTCTCCGGGTTGCATAACCCTGGTCGTGGCGGGCGGTATCGACGCGCGCGGGGCGCATGCGCGGCGCGTACCTTCGCAACCGTAGCCCTGCCCGATGAGGCCCCACAGGAGGTCCGAGCAGTGGTGGCAGTAGGTGGGCTTGTGGAAGGTCTTCTTCGCGAAGGAGTGGGTGCGATGGGTCGCGGGCGCGGCCTGCGCCATGGCGCGCGCGGGCCGGGCCGAGCGGGCGCGCTACTCATGCCGCGGCGCCCAGGGGCGCGCCGCGCTCTCCGAGCGGCTGTCGCGGCCCACCATCGCGGCGCGTCTGCCGCCGCCCGCGCCCGGCCCGCGCCCCGCGCCCGCGCCAGCCCCGCCGGCGCGCGCACCCCACCACGGACCGACGAACACACCTCGCATCGACGTCCTGTAAACTCGCTGAAATTCATAGTACCGTTTAATGATCGTACGACTAAAAAAAATTAGGAAAAGTCCACCGCGGGAAGGGGACATCCATAAATTAAGTACCCCTCTCTCCCCCTCCACTTTTCCCACTTTCTCACTTGAGATTTCTTATATATTTTTAAACAATACTCTTTTCGTTTATATCTTGCTTCATTTAACCACCAAAGCCACAAAAAGTCCTGGTGTGTTTTGAATTCCAAAGTTGATGTGAAATTTTCATTGACCCATCCCCCAGAATGGGATTTAGTCAGTTAAGCACCGCCCCTCCCCTTCCCCCCGTCTTAAGCTCACGTAATGACTGATTGGCCCATGACGATGCTCTATCTTATGAGCACTCTACCTGACTCCGATTATGATCAATATTTATTTATTTACTTTAATACAGGTTTGATCAAAAGGTATTCTAAACTTACTGTTTTTTTAACACATCATGCTGAAGTTCTAAAGGCCTCGCTTACCGCTTGCTTGCTGATGCTGCTCTATTGTGAAACTCTCACGTTTACACTATACGGCAAGTCTGGGAGTAGGATTGAATTGTTATTTGTTAAGCGATCGCAGCCGCTCGCCGGTATCCTTCGCGAGGACTACGATTAGGAAAAATACAGATATAGAAAAAAAAACCTGGGAGTAGAACAATATTATTTTATTTAACTTCAGTTTTAGATTAAACACTCTACCTACTTACTCATGGCATCCGCTTTATTTATCATCTCATGAAAACTCACTCCAACTAAATAGGTGTTTTCTTTGCAAAATAGTCTAACCCTGTATCGTTCTTAATGATATTCAACGTGCTGATTTAGCTCAGTTACAGTTCTATAATAATATTAGCTATTCCCGAATCTCTGAAAGCTCAGAATTCGCTCAACCTGGCGTTACCAATGATTTTTTCTGGAATAAAAAGTATTTTATGTCTTAATCCAGAACAAGAAAATCGGCGAGTAATCGAAATGATCGTAAGTATAACGCCAAGGTAATTAAGTAGGTATGCGTTTTACGGTGGTTTTGCGCGACTTAATTCTGTTTGACTGTACAAAGTGCCTACTGTTATCTTAGTCTAATTAAAAAAACCGTCTGTTTAGCCACTACAGCTGGGGAATGAGCCGAACACCTCTGTCAAAGTTGCTATTTGCTGCAAAATTAATTTGATTTATTTTAGGCCCCTAGGCCTTTCGCTTATTGTTCAACTTATAAGATAAATTCCATTTCCCTTACCTCTATGTAGAGTAAAAGATAATGTCTTTTAAAACCAAATCAAATATTAGAAAAATAGTAAGACCTCCTTTCAACGTCACGTCGGCCGGCGCGTGCGCGTTGCCGCCCACCAATCGAAAAAGCTCTTGTTTACAATATTAAGAAGCGCAGCATCCCGCTCCACTCTCTCGCTCGCCGCCACCGCGCCGCTTCACACCGCCATCACCTATCACTATCATTTGAACACTTCCAAATCATCATTTTGTTTAGGGCCATTGAAAAATTGCGTTTAATTAACAGTGCTAGATATTTTTAAGAATTAAGCCTGTACGACGACGACGCCATTATTCTACCGTTAGCCGGCAGAATTGTTTTTTTCTAAATCTTCGATTGAGCACAGACAAAACTCGTTTATTTTGAAGTCATGCACGAAAATTACCACTGGCCGCTTATAAAATACACTTTACGATGCGGTACTGTTTTTTAAAAAAGCCAGTTCCGATTTTTTATCGATTTGCAGATTGTTTTCTTGTGTGCAATTTTTTAAACTTATGTACTATTATTTTATTACTTTCATTATGTTTAAGATGAATAATATAATGACGTTTAAAAAAATCTATGACCTTCTTTTTATGTTTTGCTATTTTCGCACGCTTAGTGCCTTATACCTATCTTAGTTTACTTGATGCGAGAATCACGCATGCGCCCTTGGATTCCTTTAGTTAGACTAAGGGTGACTTGCACCATGTACTTACTCGTACATGTCGATTTAATTGCGCTTAAAACTAGTTTAGTAGTATGTATTGGACAATACTGTGTCAGAAGCATACTAAAACTAAACCTAGATATTATTACCAGCAGCCTTTATCCCACCGTGCGGCTTTATCTAACTAGTGTCATTAGAAAGGGATACATTGAGAGATAAATTAAACTTGGGCGCTCTAGTACACTTGCCCACTGCTCGTGCCGCTGTCACAGCACTATCTGGACCCTCCATTCCCAAATGCCGTCCATGGAGGATTTTTGCGTTTCACGTCCAAAAATTTTGAATTTGCAAATAACAGCATAGTCTCCGAGTCTATGGTCAGCAGCAAAATGGGACGGTGATATGATCGGGGATAAAAGGACCAGTGTTGTAGTTTGCCTTGGACGGGCCCTGTATCAAATTTTATTGGGGGGGGGGGGGGGGGGGCTTCTACCCGATTGCCGCGAAGCCCAAATGGAGGGTAATGTTTTTATGGTTCTACTAATCGAGGTCCCTATAACTCGAGGGCCTCGTATCGTTGATACGGCTGATGCGACGGTAGCTACGGCCCTGAAAACGACGTAATGGTCTAACCCTGACAAGTGTCACAGCCTCCCATTCCTTTAACAAAAAAAGACAATCCGTTAAGCAGATGTGTTTGCACTAAGCTGTTCGTGAGTGCAATTTTTGAATCTCACCGGGTGACTAAAGCTCGCCGAATTGGTCGCTTTTCATATAAATGCGGCCATTTTGGCGAGCTTTAGCTTCACAGCAACACCGGGTAACTAAAGCTCACCAAAATAGCCGTTTTTCATAGAGATGTGAGATTCAAAAATTGCACCCGTGGCGTGGAGATCTGAGCATGACAACCGGTGACATTACTGGCACAAGAGGTATTCCATCTTAGTTACCCCTTCGGAGCTCTGCTGCCTAATCACAAAGTAACAATTGTTTCGAGTAGTCCACGCTAAACATTCCAAGCACACTATAGGCGTTGTATAGTAGCTGTATAAAAGGGATCACCTCTATACAACTATTTACAACTTATATATCGTTTGTTTGCTTCTTAGGATTGGTCTCCTACAAAGACTTCCACAACGAACGATCGGTTGTAGAGCTTTCAACAACCACCGGTGTCTAGCTACCTTTACCAACTTAGTTACCTATTAGGTGCTTACGTAAGTAGGTACTATTTTTTTTAATCCAAGGGAAGGAAACAGGCAAGCGTGTAAAGGGTGTCGCCAGTCTGCCACCCTGGCCTGAAACGAGGAGGGGGGGGGGGCAGATTGGCCTTTTTTGGTGCAACTGTTGGAAATAACTGGCAGTTTACACACTTATTTGAAGCTCTAAGGGGGGAAGGGCAACTGCCTGTCTCCGCTCCCTCTTGGCGACACCTAAGATGCAGGTTACTGACGGGAGCCCGCGAAGCGATCGCAGCTCGGGCTCGGGCTTCACCGTACAAAACCCAGTAGCTACCATGACGCCGGTATTCTGTGTGTACGAGTACTTAACATGTTGTAACTGTAACACTAAAATCTCTTTGGTTTTTGCCTTGTAAAGCGGCGCTATTATTAGTGGCGCACCCTCGCGGAGCCCGGGCTAATCACTCGGAAGCACACCGCTCGCCGCGGCCTCTGCTATGTAATATAGCGGCACAGCTTACCTCAGTACATAAGATAGTTTACTTGTGGTAAAAACAGACAGAACTTCATGCCATTCGTTCCCACCACGAATGCTCGCTCAAATTTTAAAAGGCGAAAAGCCGAAGTTCGCGAGCGAGTTCCGGATTTATTTGTGAGTTTTAATTATCATACGGTCCTCTACTAAATACCAGTAACAGCTCAAATTCGAGTATTAACAGCAATCGGTACAGTGAAATAGCTCCAAGCCTATACAAATACAAAATTTGTTACAGTGTTTGTTGCAGCCTATTACTGTAATATGTACTAACAATTTGTTACATTACGGCTTATCGTTATAACATCAGCTAATTATAGTCATAAAGGATGCATTAGAAGTGAGTTAAAACTTGTCTCATTCATGTTAGAGTCACTCTGCGGGGCCCCTACACAAACGCCGAACTTTAATTTATGTCTCAGCGCATTTCTTATGACAATGACAGATCGCCTAATTTTCGTTTCTTATTCTTTCGTTTTTAGTGGCCCTAACATGAGTGGTCTAGTTAAGGGTATTTGCGTTGATCTCTACTTGCGGCTTTTTACCCGACTACGGCAAAGCCAAAAGGAAGGGTTATGTTTTTAGCAGCCTATGTATGTATGTTTGTATTTACGTATGTTCCACTGTAGTGCCTAAACGACTGAGCCGATTTTGATGAATGAGGTGTCAATCGGTTTGTAATTGTAGTTTGGGTGACATGGTCTATATTTTTTGTGAACAAAATGAAAATGACGAATAATATCCAAAAAAGAGGGGGTCTAAAAAAATTTTTTTTGGCTATCATGTCGTCATGGATATCAAATGAAAGAAGAGTAAATTATGATCTTAAAAACATAAATATATTTCAAAATTAAAATATAACAAGCTATTGAAAATCAATTTTCCCATATTTCGTTATCAATAACGCCATCTATTGTCTAGTACAACTACAACTATCATGTATAGCAAATACGCACGACCAAGGCATTGGGTTTGAATTATTACACTATTAATGGGACACTGCCAGAAGACTTAAACAGAAGTAAATTAACAGTAATATCTAACACATCAAAAGACATGCCTTAGTCTATGGGACAATGATAGTGATTAATTGCATCTTATTTTTTACTTTTTACTTTTTTCCGTAGGGTAACAGTTTTTAAACTTTTATTTTTTTATGACACTAGTTTAACAGTGACGCAAGGAGGAGTAGAAGGCTCAAACCATGTGCGAAATCACGATCAACGTGCACCGCAACTGCCGCAACGAAGGGGTTTAAATAAATCTACGTCAACACTATCTACACTAATCGACAGTGATCTAATAAAGATCTACACTAATATAATAAAGAGATTTTTTTTTGTTAGTTTGTGAGTATGTAGGGGATAAACTTTGGAACTACTGCCACAACTGCATCGATTCCAAAAATTCTTTAACTATAGGAAGCTACAATATCTCTACTCGAACGAAGTCGCGGGCGTCCGCTAGTAAATTATAATTGAATAGTAACACTTTTTAGGCGGTATATTGTATATTTCAAAGTGACCGAACTGTAAAGTTAAGCCGGCGCCGTTATCGGCAGGGTAAGGCGGGCTCATTACGTACGGGACGGTAATTCGCGCCTTTGACACTAAAATAGGCTTTTTTACCTGTCCCCGTGAACCGCGAAAGGTCGCGTTGTGCTAGAGCAGTCCTAATTTTTTGACTAAAGGCTCCTTTGACTGCAAGACTGCCTTCATTTAGTTTATCCCAAGTGCGGCTCTAACTAGTGCCACTATAACATGTACTGATAACAGTTCATTGGCAAAAGTCTCATCTGGGTTGCAATTTTTGAATCTCACCAGGTGACTAGAGCTCACAAAAATGGCCGAATCTCTATGAAAAACGGCCATTTTGGTGAGCTTTGGTTAACCGGTGAGATTAAAAAATCGCACTCCTGGTCACCGGTCTTTGCATTTTTGATTTTAAGGACTGTGTGAATACAATCCCGAGTAGCCCATTATCTGAGGACGTGGTACAGATATAAAAATTCGTCAGACACGCTCTTGCGGCCCGGAGTGGTGGCTCTGGGCGAGATATTTTTGAGGTTTTTTCTGAATCTCCTCATGAGGCTCACATTGTTTAAATTTGGATTACAAAAAGCTTAGATGTGTCTTCCATTGTAGGAGTAGTCTTTTATCGGCGACGCTGACCATTCTCAACGTCAACGCCTAACTTGGCCCGCCGGCGGATCTAAGGGGGTGGGGTCATGGGGGTCATGACCCCCCCCCCTGAGCTGGTTCCAGGACTTAGGTGGACCACTTGTATCTATTGTTATCAAAATTAAATTATAAGTTCTTGAATTTTGTAACCGAAACTTCTTTCGACTTTTATTTTTAAATGTTTTAGCATTCAAATTATTAAATTAAAATTGTAATGACAACATAAAGAAAAATTAGGGCAATGGCAGGACTTGAGAGAAAGTACATTGTTTGAGGTATAAAAAAGTTTTGTTCTTCAATCTTCGATCACCTAGACAAATGAAACGCCTGCTATAAATTAATTGCAATAATATGATTGTTTCAGGTGTTTTTTAACAGGCGCTCCAGAATGAACCTTTAAAATATAAAATGACTACTCCCCGCCCACAACACCTTATAACATTTAAAACATATTTTAAAACGCTTTGAAGATATTGCTACCTATATCTACACATATATTGATCAACCTTTTTCAAAGTAACTGTATTTGCCGGTGATTTTTGTAAAGCGGAGGTCCTGCCTCAGACGGGTAACTCAAATTCAAGGTGATTGCCTACCTGATTTTAAAATATACGATACAACACAATACAAGTAGATAGGTACAGGGAGAAAACTTGCAAGGCTAATAGGCGGCCTTATCGCGATTTCGTCCAGACAACAGCTTAGAGAATTGCGTTATTTAAGACAAACTGTACTGAAGACAAACGCAACGTGAGATTTCAATTCACGTAGATATATTTCTTAGTTATACTGATAATGCCTGTTGTGCTGTGTTGTGCTGTGTTATGCTGTGTTGTGATACCAAAAGCTCGATATTCGAGTCAAACGCGCACTTGGCCGTTTTTTGACAAATCTCGAATCTAGCTTCGCCTCTACTTCTGAAATCATGAGTAATAGCGAGGCGAAATTTAGATTTTGAGAAAGATAGTTTTCTCCGGACCCTTATCAGGAACGGTCATTCACATAATAGTTCACGCCTCACTTCGGTCCCTAAAAGCAACGTAGGTGTAACACAAAAAATACCTGACCAGGGAAAAATTAACAAACTGTGAATTTTCATTAACCGTTTAAATAGGTCACTGAACTTGGCCGTCTCAGTCAGTCCCACTTCCACCGTGCCCACCGCTAACCTATTTAGGCAAGCGCGGGACATGACGCACCTTCGATTTAATAGGTCCCTACCTTTTATAGATAGGTGCGCTGGCATCCATAAATTGGAATACCTATGCATTAAGGACATTATATTGCTGAGAATAAGTATTAAGCGTATATAGCTAGCGTTTTAATAAATTGTAAAAAGTTTTAGTATTATTTACGACTCTTAGGATAGGTAGGCATACAGATAAACGCGGCCTTGACGTTGCCTCCTTATCAAATTATGTCAGACAAATTACCAGATTGATTAAGAAATTTAGCTGGGAGTAATATAATGTGATACGTAATGATATCGCGAGTGGTGTGTGGTATAGAAAACGTATTAAAATATTTACCGCATTCAGTCACGAATCGCGAGATTAAGTGAACACACCCGCTCCGGAACGCACCGAGTCATTGCCCTATCCGACTGGCTGTCAAAAAAATGACCGAAGACGTACGAAAGAAAACTTTTTTGGGATTTGATTTTAGTACTCAAAGGGTGAGTGTAAATTAAAAAGAAATTAATCTGGCCTTTGCGCTTTCTTATGTTTCTTATAAGTTAATTTCTGTTGTTGAAAATAATTGCCAAATAAAAATAAGACCGCGTAACTCAATTAGTACTTTAATTATTGTTTGTGAGAGAATACATTGTTTTAATGCTAATTAGACGCTGATTTGCAGTAAACTGAATTAAATATAACAGTATGAAGTAACTATTAGAAAATTACAAAGCGAAATATGGGCAAAGATTCATAGCAACGAACATAAGTTGTTTGACATTGAACTTGTTTGCCGATGTGATAGCCTTTATTTTAAGTACCTAGCAGAATTAATATTATTAATTTATTGGTACGATTATTTAGTAGCTCGATGTAGGTTGCAATAAAAACTAAAATTTTCGATGTTATTTAATTCGAACGTAACTAGTTTAAGTTGTTTATAACTTTTTTTCAGTTAAAAGCGTTAGTAATCGACGAGGACTATGGAATTCTTCAAGAAGCAGATGTCGAATTTGATGTTGATCTGCCAGAGTTCAGGTATGTTTAAAAAAAAACATAAACTTGTATGATGTATGGATGACCCCTAAAATGTCTGTCTGTCAGAGAAGTTGTGGCTCCAGGTGAATTTCAATGCAGATTTTTTGTTAACCATGTTTGGAGGCAAATAAGTTGCTGGTTTCTTACACATGTACCATAAAACATTGTCATAAAAATACTGTAGTAATATGCTTCCCGTACTGTGAGTGTGTCGAATTGCACCTTATCACATTGCAATAAGGTGCAAAACAGACACACCTTGAAAAAATTCCATTCCTTGACCACAGTGTAGAAATAATTAATAGATTCAGGCCAATCCTTTGTGGATGTCCATATTAACAAATCAGAACAAATTGCCTCGCAACTCTAAAAATATAATAGTTTACAATAATATTAATTTAATTCCTTGGTTTCATAGCATTTTTTTCCAATTTGTTTACAGTGTACAACATGGAACATTTAATAAGACAATTTTTATTTTGTTTATAAGAGAAACATGTCTTAAAAAGGTTTTTTTAAGTATTTTGTTCTGTGGATTCCAGAACGGCGGGAGGGGTGCGGCGCGGGGAGCACGGCGAGGTGACGGCGCCGCCGCTGCTGTGGGTTAAAGCCTTGGACATGGTGATGGACCGTCTTGTGGTGGCCGGGGTCGACTTCTCCACTATCGAAGCCCTGTCCGGAGCCGCACAGGTTTTCACAAAACTCATTAAATACGCAATTAAATTAAATCAAATCAGTTTATTTGGTAAAAAATGTGGTATAACAAGGTGTTTTACAATAGTTCAGTGCTTCAACATATTTTTGTAAAAGCTAGCATACAAATCACATTGATATTATAATAAAGCTAAAAGTTTGTATGACTTAAATTTTTGTAATTTCTTCACACTAAAACAGCTGAACAGATTCATGTGAAATTTGGAACGGAGATAGCTTTTACCTTGGAATAACACATATAATACTTTTTATTCATAATATCATATCATTTCATAATTTATTTTCATCATATAATAAACGAATTATATGCAGACAACAGACAACAGCTAGTCTTTTAGTAAAAATAAAATGTGTTGGAATTAACAATGCAGTTATACCTACATTTATAAAAAAAATACATTGTTTCAAAATTAATATTTAAATTCATTTTAAGAATCTTAATAATTTATGTTGTCTAGTAAATTATTTACTGAATAAAACATTTCTTAAAGCTACATTTTTAAATTAAAATTAAAATGTCGAATACAAGGCTCTATTATAAATTGCAGAAGCATTGCATACTTTAAATTTAAATTTTAATATTATGCACTGGGTGAGAAAAAAATTCAAATCACACACGTCTGTGGTATGCTGGCCACAGATGTGTGATTTGATTTTTTTTTCTGAGTGTTGTGAAAAAGTTTTGGTCACACACGTATGTGTCACCGGCGCCGAACGTCTTAAAAGAGTTTCTTTTGTTGAAATGTGTGGGCGAAGACCCATTCATAAAACCAATGGCATAATCCAAAATTCCAGCAACACGGTTCAGTTTGGTGGTCAAAGGATGCAGAGGCCCGGCTGTCCAGGCTGTCCCCCGACGACTTCCTCCACACCCAACTGGCCACAGCCTTCGTGGCGGATTCCCCAGTGTGGGTGGACTCCAGCACCTCGGCCGACTGCCGGGCTTTGGAAGAGGCCGTGGGAGGCCCAGAGGTTAGAACATGGGCTGTGTTAGCAGGCAGAGGGATGCACAAGCGCTAGACATTTGTATGATGTTTGTACCTAAGTCATGAATGTAATTAAATATCTATTTATTTAATAAGTATGTATAGGTATACCTATCCATTGTCTAGTACCCTTAGTAGAAATAGATTGCCAAATATTTCTATCACTGTCATCAAGAATGTAATATTTCGCAGAATATACCTCCCAGGACTGTCGTTTTAAATAAGAGTGTTGCCATACTCATCAAACCACATTTTCCCCACGACAAGACACGACCACTGGCAATCAAAACTGCGACTTGACCTTGACGCTTTGGTTTGCAAATACAATAAAATTAACTTTAGTGGAGTTACAACAACAAATACTCTTTATTAAACAAAATACAGACAGGGAAATATTACAAGTAATTAAACAGGCAACAGGTTACAAAGAGTCCCCAAACCTATTACAGGTGCTAGCAAAACTGACAGGCTCCACAGCATACGAGCGTTTCACAGGCCCTCAGATCCGAAAGATGCACCGCACCAGGCCAAGGGTGTACCAGGCTGCTGCCCGGATATCCCTAGTGTCCTCGTTCGCCTGCAGCCTGTTCCTGGGACGGATAGCAGAGATGGACCTGTCCGATGCCTCCGGAATGAATCTCCTTAATGTACATACTAAAACTTGGAGCGAGGAGTGTCTTAAGGTGAGTTTGGGAGTTTGCGCGCATGCTACGCTCGCTGCATACATACCAACCCATGCTAGCTACGTTTTTGTACGGAACATGCGTAACGTGCGCCCTAATAGCCCTTTACGCCAGGCATGCGGGGACGAGGCGCTGGCCAGCAAGCTGGGCGCGCCTGTGCCGACGGCCACGGCGCTGGGCCGCGTGGCGCCGTACTTCGTGCAGCGCTACGGCTTCCGGCCCGACTGCCGGGTCGCCGCCTTCACCGGGGACAACAGCTCTGCGCTGGCTGGTCAGTCTTATTTTTTTTATATTATATAGATTTTTAGTCTCCTAGGCGTATACAGCAACAACATAAGGGTCATGTTACCTTAATACGTACTGCTGCAGATGGTATAGATGATAGCTGCAAGAAAAATACTTGAAAGTTATGACACCCGTATGCTGTGCGTTGCATCAAAGATTAATAACCTAATCAAAGCTTTGATCCTCCGACGTATTTTAAAAGTTAAAACTCAGCAACGACTAACTCGTTCGCTATTAAACATGGCTAAGAACGAAAACAAGAAAAACTAGCTTTCAAAAAATTTTACAACCACGTTCAAATCGGTCGACCTATTTAGGAGCTACAACACTACAGACACAAGCACATAAATAATAGTACAAGTACAGAAATCTCTCTTAGAACAATAACGGCGTTGTGATATAAGAAACGTCCTTATGCCTCTCTTTTTGTCGTATAACTCGTGTTCGTTCGCACACGTGCCCCGAACGGTTTGTATCTTCGCGAAGTGCGTGGCGGGGTTCCACCAACCAGGGGGTTTCCACTCCGCACTGTAGGTGCGCTCGCCGCACCACCTATGGCATAGGTTAATCGCAGTAGGTTGCCGGCCCGCCGCGCGCGCGCCCGCTCACTCTGTGGTGCGCTGTCCTAGCGGTGCGCCAGGGCATTGCGGGTGGACGGCGGGCGCGGGCGGCGCCTTCCTTTTGACGCATGCCGCCTGGCGAACGTTTATGAAGTAATACTAACTTTTTGTACCTGATCATAAAGTTGGAATTCGTTTAATGGTGGTCGAAAAAGAAAAGTTTCTTTTCGTTAGTACTATTATTTATTCTGTGGCCTGACTGAGGCTTAAAACTTATAATTTCCCCTTTTTCCGTGGGGGGTTAAAAAAGAACGCCATATGGCGCCAGGCTTGCCGCCTTCCGGTGGTTTAGTCCGTCACTGATACGGAATATCTTATTGTCATATCTTATCTTACACCGCTTTACGATGCCATTGCTTATCCCACTTGAGATTGTACGTGAATTAGTTTGTAATTGGTTTACGCTAGATTATACGTCAAACCACTTCAATATTTGTCAAAATTTATGTAACATATGTATAACAACAAAGTACCCGAGCGACCGAGGACAGCTAAAGACAGATACATATACAGCCAATTTTACGAGAAATGAGACTTAGCTAGATCGATTTTTTGTTCTCTGATACTTCTGTATAAAACTATTGTATATTTAAATAATATGCAATACACACAAAGAAAAATCCTATATAAATTTAATTGATATCGTTGGAACCGTTTTCGAGAACACGATGTTTTTAAAATGGTATCCCTAATCATGGTAATTTGTGTAACCGTTTAAGGGAGATTGGCAGCAAACTCTTACATTTTTCGGTTTTAGTAGTATCTGCAAATCGCTTAAAAACCTAGGTTTTTGTTTGCTCCAATTCGCATTTAGTATCAGATTTCACCAGGTCTGCGCCTCCGCTCGGGCTGGGTGGGGCTCAGCCTGGGCACCAGCGACACCCTGCTGCTCGGGCTGCAGGGCCCCGCCGCGCCGCCCGCGGGCCACGTGCTCGTGGGGCCCACGGAGGCGCCCTACATGGCGCTGCTGTGCTTCGCCAACGGCTCCCTGACCCGCCAGAACCATAGAGACCGGCTGGCCGGGGCGAGCTGGGACGCTTTTAATGAGCTCCTGAGGGCCACGGTTAGAGGAAACATGGGGTATATGGGTAAGTTCGTCATTTTAAGCACCTTCCTATCTTCACGAATATTGCAATGTCGTGCCAAGATTATAGAGCACCGAGGACGCATTAAGTTAAAAAAGTAATATTGAGTCTACATTTTAACACGTTCGGCGCTGGTGACACACACGGTGTGACCAAAAAATTCTTACTCCTATGCCTGTCACACACATGGTGTGATTTCATGTTTGTGCCTGTTTTTCAGCCAATAAATGCCATAATAAATGTTTTTTAAATTAAGTGTACACTAAAGCAAGGTCCCCCAAAAATGAATGTAATTCTGTCGTGGTTGCTGAGTCTATAGATTTGAAATTTTACAAATAAAATTTTGTGCTGCGCCAGGTGACACACACGATGTGATTTTCGATTTATTACTTCTATGCCGGGTGACACACCCTGTGTGATTTTTATGTGTATTTCTTTTTGTCAGGCAATTCTTAATTTAAAAATATAAGATTAACAGAATAGTAAAATCCTCCAAATATGAATTAATTTCCGCTGTGATTGTTTCTGATTCTCTTTCTTTGTAATTTGACAAATATAATAACGTACAGTGCCGGTTGGCACATATGGTATGATTTTTAATTAGTAGTACTCCTATGTCAGGTGTTACACCCTGTGTGATCTTTATGTTTGGTTCTTTTTGTCAGGCAAGCAATTCGTAATATTAAAGTATAAGATTAATTGTACAGTAAAGTCATCCAAATTTGAATTGAAATTTACCGTGGTTTTTGATAGGCACTTTTGATGGATTTTTTTTAAAGGTTTTACAGTTTGACATTGCCGATCGATACATTTTGACGTTTTCTTTCGTCGCCTTACGTCAAGTCTATACATGTTGTCGTTTCTACTAGCGTTGACTTGACGTTAACAGAATGCCACTTCGTCTAGTCGTCTTCTGGGGCGCTCAGCGCTGCCCTCCGGCGATCAGTAAACATCAGCTCCCTCGTGACCAGGTATCTACTACGACACGGCGGAGATAGTCCCCCGCGCGGCGGCCGGGCGCTGGCTGGTGGAGGGCAACGGGCGGACGGTGGACAAGCCCGCCGCACAGTTCGAGGCGCGCGCGCTTCTCGAGGGGCAAGCGCTGGCGCGCCGCGCGCACGCTGAGGACATGGGGTTCACACTCGGTAAGTTAGTCCCCCGCGGTGGCCGGGCGCTAGCTTCACTGTGCGCATCGGTATCGATACTTTCTTTAAATGTTGGTGTCAGTAGAAGGGCGTGTCGATGCATCCTACTATGATACTCCTTTCACACACTCAAAGGTTAACTGGAAGAGATCCCTTAAAGGGATAAGTTCGCCTTTGTACATCACTGTATCTCTTTTTGTAATTTATGTTTTTTGTACAATTAAGAATTTACATACCTACATACATTCCTGGTTACAACGATGACGTGACTAACGCTGTTGCTGTTCCGCAGACGAGTCGTCCCGGCTCATCGCGACGGGCGGCGCGTCCGTCAACAGGGAGCTGCTGCAGATCTTCGCTGATGTCTTCAACACACCCGTCTACGTGCAGGTAACTGTTGTGACCGTATCACAAATGATGTCTGGGGTCCGAACGTTAGAAAGGTTAGCAAGGCAGCAAGACAAGATTAGAGGCAGCTATATATATGCGAGGGCTGCATTTCCGAACCGGTGGTAAATTTTTTGATATTCATAAGTGCTACCTGTAAGCCTAATCTGAATAAAATATTTTGACTTTGACTTTGACTTTGACATTGAAAGTTTCTGGAATCTAACACCTACGAACTTATTTTTGACACTTTTTACATTTATATAATCTCTAAAGTTTAATTAATTTAACACTGACTACATAGAAAACAAGCAATGATTCTGTTTAAGAACACTTAGTTATTGACTTGCTGAATTTGACTGTTATTGTTACTTGGCTATATAGTGAATTTTGTATCTTGATCTGATGCCTGATGTGGTTAGGCGTTGATCTAGACAGATCCCAAGGTAAAACATCCTAGGGATTTATCAGGTGACAAGTCTCCACACCACATGATATTACTCCTAATCTGACCATAACCACGCATCAGATCATAGTTTAGAGTTTAACTTTAGAGTCCACTTACAAAACTCCAACTGGCTTGTTTAGGAGCAGCACGCGAATGCTGCGTTGCTAGGCGCCGCCTTCCGCGCGGCCGAAGTATGGAGTGCAGAGACTGGTGTCAAACTCGCAGGTTTGTACCCCACCTATTCATATTCATCGTAAACATTTCTGCCGAAACATGTCTGTTGCTGGACTTGGGCTCCCCTCAAAGATCGCTAGGATCGTACGTTGATCGCATCCAGCGAGGACCCGCGACCATGAACTCGCTCTCGGTCCAGCTTGTGGCGGTCTGTCCACGCTGCGCCATCCAGTACGCGGTCGTTACTGGACTATCCGTTCTGCAAGTAGTGTATCAATATTAAAGGGCTTTAACACGTTCGACGCCGATGACACAAAAGTATGTGACACTACTTGTGTGATTTTCTTGGTGTGCCTTTTTTCCTAGCCAATTTAAGACAGACAGAAGATTTAAGACACAAATTTAAGACAAATTGTAGGGTAAATACACCCAAAAATTAATTCAATTCCACCGTGGTTTCCAATTCTGTACGTTTGTAATTTTACAAATAAAATTACGTACTGTGCCGGTGGACACACATGCGTGTGATCGTAAATTTCTTACTCCTATGCCGGTGACATACACGTGTGTCCATGCAATTCTTGCTCCTATGCCGATGACACGCACGTATGTGATCGCGAACGCGAAACCGCGCGCCCTGGAAACTGTATATTATTTTTGCAAAATTAAAGTGCCTAATCGATAGGTACAAATACGCTCTCTGGTTTCGCCCCACCCTGGAACCAATCTTGGCTACGCCCTCGAGCATTACTGAGAGTAGCGCTTGTTGCAGGTTCCGAGCCCACAGTGGCCCCGGTGGCCACCCCATACCCTGACGCGGAGCAGATCTACACGCCCATGCTGGCGCGCTACCGGGACATGCTCCAAAACATTCCTAAACTGCAGTAGCTTTAAACCACTACCAGTGGCCCGTTTCACGAGGGTACAAGTTACAATTTTACAAGTCTAAACCGGCAACATTGGTCAATAATGCCTGGCATAATGTTGTCGGTTTAGACTTGTAAAATTGTAACTTGTAGCTTCGTGAAACGGGCTAGAGGAATAACGTAACGTATTTCAAGCTTAAAAATCACGATTGTAAAATTTATTGAAAATTCTATACCAAGCTTATATTTTCAGCAACCACACAGCTTAAAACTGCAATGGGGGTTTCCTCTTTAAACAAAGACAGCTAAGAGTAGTCAGGGAAACCAAATATTTTAGAGGTATTTACAGAATAGATACAGTTAGATAAAAAAAAAACTTATATGAGAACCTCCTCTCTCGGTTTTCTGCAGTTTTTGAAAATTAGAAGCAAATCGAGCACACATGCAATACATGTCAGAGTTTAGGAAAATAAACTTGGCATATTGTTATTGGTTATTATATGTATTTCCCTTAGCCTGTTTAAGGGTTACTTAATGACACGCGCACGTAGCTGCGTAGGCGCGTACACAATCGAACGCTCTGCTTATGTACTAGTGACTACGCATGTTTTGTATGTCATGGCCGTCCTGTGTTATTTCAGTAATTTTACCAGCTGTGGCATAGTTATAGCACAGAATAAATAATAGTACTAACGTACAGAAACTTCCCTTTTACGACCGCGATTAAACGAATTCAAACTTTATTCACACGCTCAAAAAATTCGTATTACTTCTTACACCATGCGCCAGGCGGCGCAAGTTAAAAGGAACGCGAATTTAAGTATGTATATCCGTTGTCCAGTACCTATAACACAGCTTTAGTTGCTTGCTTTGGGACTAGATCAATTGGTGTTAATTGTTCCAAAAGTATTTATTTTGAGCGCTCGAAAATCGAAAATCACCCTACAAGCCTAGATTAGTAAGATCTCTAAAATTAGCTCAAAGTGACGTTAAACTAAAACGTAGCTATTAGCTTTAAGAAGCTATTTAACTGTGAAATTAAGTAACATTACATTCCTTAAGTCGCTTAGCATTTATCGTGCCTTTATATGAGACTAGGTTACGTTTGATAAACTTGTTAACTAATTTGTATTCTGGTTACTGGCGTCTGAACCGTTACCAACTAACAGCTAGCTAATGTAACATCGTTTATGTCAATTATAATTCAAGGGGAAGACATGGTTTTATACTAGGTTTCATAACGGCCCTTAGAAACATTTCATGGTCATGTCCTCATGTCATATATAACTTTATGACCAAATAATAGAAAATCAGTTAATTCTTAACATTAAAAGTTAGTCTTGTTATCACTATTGAAACTTCCGATAGTGAAATAAGTCTGTGCATAAGGCCGAAACCCCACTGCGGCGCACGCTAAGCACACTTCATAGAAAACCATAGCTGGCATGGGTTAGTTTGTATGCCGCAGTGGGGTTCCGCCCTAAAGCTAGGTAATATTTTTTTAACCATAGCTGACCGCGGTTCGGACGTTGGCAGCCATTCTCGTGATCTAAGCTAGAATCTGACATTCCATGTGATTAAATTCCTTAGAGTAGTTTGATATTGTTGTTTATTAAGTTTTGTAAGATTATTTACACAAAATTTACTTTAAATCAAAAGCATATCACTATATAATGGTGCTTTGCCGTGCAATATTTTACTATGTATTTTGTTAAAAACTATACTTTTTGCAGATAACAATTAAGCTAGGGAAGCTTATTGTATTTTTACGCGTTTTTAATTAAAATAATGTTTAACATAATTACACTTTTTGTTTTATTTTTAAACTATGCGGAGTAGCTAAGACAAAATCAAACAACCTCATAGAATTAGATATTTTATTCTGTCTAATAGGATACATAATTATACATATCATTCCATTTGACGATTTATTTTGTCGCAGTTTTCTCGCAGTATATTGACATACCCTAATGTGTTCTACACTCTAACATGAATAGCTCGCGCGCGATTTAAGCGATTACACCTGACATCCGAGATACAAAGCAAGTTGAATGATAAATCCCATTGCGTGTAGGATTCTAGGAGTTACTTTTTCCGGCCTCCGCGCTCCTTCACTTGTAGGTGTATGACGGCCCCCGGCGGCACGTTGTAGTACGCCAGCGTGTTGCTGTCCTTGAAGAACAGGCCCTGGGAATAAACACATACCGAATGTTTGAATTGTATAAAATCGAAATGGGCATTCAGGGTTGAGCGGCGATTCGGTACAGGGTAGTGCACCGATGCCACGACCGCGGGTCGCGGGGAAGGCTCGGAAGATTAAATTAGTTTTGAAAGGTATAATAGCAGATGACTCACCTCGTAGTGCAACTTCTGCTTGGCGATGGGCATGTTGGTCGAGCGCTGCAGCAGCGTCTTGAGGTCGGCGACCGTGGCCGACAGCGGCAGCGACAGCGGCAGCGCGCGCCCGTCCAGCCGCCACTCCGCGCGCTCCGGCAGCGCCGGCAGCGCCACGCTCAGCGCCGCCGCGCCGCCGTGCCGCGCCAGCCACGCGGCCTCCGGCTCCAGCGAGTCCTCGGTGCGCGCGCGCTTGCTGGCCGGGCCCTCCTCGTCCTCCGGCGGCGCCGGCGCCACCGCGCCGTAGCCGTAGCCGCCCACCGGCGTGGCGATCAGCGGCGGCCGCGGCGCCATGGGCGGCAACACCATGAGCGACGGCAGCGGCTGCAGCAGCACGGGCGCGGGCGCGGCCGGCGCGGGCCGCGGCGGCGCGGGCGGCGGCGCCAGGCGCGGCGGCAGCGCGCGCGGCTGCGGCGGCGCCGACACCGGCTTCGGCCCGATCTTCTCCTTCTCCTCGTCCGGCAGCAGCCCTTTGACCTTGTGTATCTGCTGGATCTGGTCCTCGAGCGTGATGTGCGCGCGCGCGGCGCGGGTGGCCGCCTCCACGCTGGACGTGTGGCCGTCCCACGTGACGCGGTCGTCGCGCCGCTTCTCCTCCTCGCCGATCTTCTTGCCGATGGCGGTCTCCTCGTCGCCGACGCCGAAGATGTCGGTACGGCGTTCGGCGAGCTGCTTGAGGCTGGCCTCGATGGCGGCGCCGGGCGCGAGCGCCTCGTCGCGGTCGGAGCGCTCGGCGGCGGCGCGGTCGCGCTGCTCGAGCCAGCGCGGGTCCAGCAGGCCGATGCGCACGTGGTCGGCCACCTTGCTGGCGGGGATCTTCTCGCCGGTGATGGGCGACACGAGCCACTCGTCGCCGGGCGGCGCGGCGGGCGCGCGCGGCTGCTTCGGGTCGTACTTCTTGACGACGACGCGGTCGGCGCGCGGCGGCAGCGGCGCGTCCTCGCGCGCGCGGCGCGGCGGCCCGGGCGGCGCCGGCGGCCGCTCGTCCTCGCTCGAGGAGCTGTCCTCCTCCATGTCCTGCACGCGGGTGTCGTCGGGCCGCTGCTGCTGGGTCCGGTCCTCCATGGCCGCCAGCTCCGTGTCGGTGTCGGAGTCGGAGTCGGATTCGAGCTGCATCTCCGTGTCGTCGTCGATGGGCGCCGCCTGGCCGCGCTCCTGCGCCAGCACGCGCGCGCCGACCTCGAGCGGCGTGGTGGGCGGCGGGAAGTCCCCGGGCTCGCCGGCCGGGTAGTCGACGGTCTCGACGACCACGAAGTCGTGCCAGTCGACGCAGGCGTAGGCGAGCCGCTCGCGCTCCACGCGCGCCTCGTCGGCCGCGCGGCGCCGCGCCTGGTGCGCCAGCCACGCCGCGCGCCCGCGCGCCGCCTCCAGCGCGCCCGTGCGGACCTCCGCGCCGAGCCGCGTCGGCAGCTCCTTCGGCGGCAGCAGGACTTTCGTGTACTGCTCGAGGAGACGCGTGAAGTACTGGAACAGCGAATGCTGCGGGCGGAGGAAGTCGAACTGGTGGTTGCGCTCCTCCTTCTTCATCAGGTCGGTGAGGAACTGCCGCCCGTTGCGGGCCACGAACTGCGCGGTGAGTTTGACGATGTCGAGTTCCAAGGCGGAGATGGAGGGCGCGTCGGCGAGGAACTCGAAGTCGGGCGGCGGGTCGCGCGGCGGCGGCGGCTCGGCGGGCGCGGCGGCCTTCAGCAGCTCCTGCTGGCGCGCCGCCTGCGCCGGCGCCAGCGCGCCGCGCAGCCCCGGCGGCCCGCCCGCTGTCGGCGGCGGACCCGTGTCTGTAGATCAATTAGTACTGAACTTAAAAATGCAATAGAATATTTTACCAGTAAAAAGTACCACCCACTCCAGGAAGTTCTGAGGTAGATACGTAACTTGTTTAACTGCCTGCCTAGGCCATATTTAAATTTCTAAAGTTGTGAGATTTTATAAAATGTGAAAAAATATATGGCTGCTAAAAACTGGATATTAAATAATCCTCAAAAGCTCACTAATGGTTTTTTTTTGGAATTCAAGTATTGGCAAAATTATAATAATATTAATGACTATATTTTTACATACCTTTCCCTTCTCTGATCTCCTTGACTTTATGCTGATAGTAAGCATGGTATGGGTCCCCAGAGTTGAGAAAGTTGAACTTTGGATTTCCAAGTTCGTTCTGCCGGATGCGTGCCTCGAACTCTGGCCCATTACGGGCAACAAAGCTTGCAGTCTTGTCCACAATATCTATGTCAAGTGGTTAAGGATCTAATCATACTGAAATTGGAATCTATTAACAGTTTAAACTAGGTATTGTCAACCTTTTTTTAATATGGGCCAACATCTTGCAAGAGGAATCTGTAGGGGCCAAGTTTATTAATTTTGACTGCAATATATTTATGTTAAGTTATTATTAACTTCTGTGTTGATGGTAATGTTCGGATAGCAACCATTCGCAGGCTAGAGATGTCCTGCTGGCCATAGTTCGGTCATCCCTGGTTAAAATATTTGCATGCATTCCAGAAGAAAGCAATGAGGTATATGAAACATTGTAAGGAAGGATGAAGGAGTATGAATGCAGCTATTCAACAATTAAGATTTAGGTTATATTTCACATCTTACACAATTAATACTCATTAAGCTATAATTAAGAGCAAAAAGGATACTTCTGACTTCAGGAGGTGGATAAATGATCCCGATGACCGGAGGCGGAGGCGCCTGGGGCTCCTCCGGCTCGACCTCCAGCGGCTGCCCCGGAGGGCCCATCATGTCTATGGAAGGCATGATGCCAACCAAATGGGACCGTAATTTACTTTTCTTACCGCTAACTATTTATTTTACAGCAAATAACACAAGAATATTTAATATATCGCACAATAAATAGAAAACGCAAAAGACGCCACAAAAACGTCACTCAGTCACACACACTGTCACACACATACACATTTTTTTTTTCCAAGTAGTGTCCCCTCCGGAAAAGGCAAAGGGATCTGAGTCATAAAGCCACATCTCGTACAAAAGGCCGATGCCTTATATTTATTTTTCATTTTTTAACCTATCAGCCTCGACTGTCTGAAATTTAAGACACACAATATCCAGCTCATTTCACTGCAATCTTATATTTAAGACAAATGTCATATAGTTTTCGTATAGATGGCGACACGGGCATGTCCGATGAAAATGTAGTCGTCGGTTAAAGGGTTAATAATGGTGGCCTTATCCATGCCTTCATTTCAGTAATTACTTATGCATGATTCATGCATTTCATGATAGCTGAAGATAAAATGTTCAACTTCCTATACTTAAGCTTACTTATCAGGGATGTTAAGGCAGTGTTATCAGTTTATGAGCGAAAACATGGATTACTGTCACTTATTATAGAAGCCGCTACCTTCGTTAGTTCGGCCTAACCCCAACACTGCGAGGCTTGCTTCGCACGCTTCATACAAAAATACACCCTAACACCTTTGACAGGAAAACTTATGCAAACCGACATCGCCAAACTATATTATACTTTTAACTAATTTAGTTTAAAACTGCAATATTTGTAACAATTTATTTCGCATGAAAAATACACATTTTTTTTAATTAAGTACAGTCTTTTTCTGCATCTAGCATCCCACCCTACAGCGGATTTTCAGCGTGATTCCATTTTGCTGCAGAAGTCAAGGTACGAAAGCAGAAGATAACAGACGCCAGAAGGAGGTAGGTAACTAGACACATGAGCATTAGAACCGAAGTGAAACTTGAAGAAAAGTTTACTACATGGTTCATTGATAAATATATTTCCCGGAAAGTATACGGACGAATGCGTTCTTCTGTTGCCAGACCCAGTTCTTCAGAATAGTGGTCGTCCTCGCATAATTCTGCTATAATTGCGCAAGACTTTGTAGGTTTATCGTTGCTAATTTGAATAGGCAAAAACATTTTCGAATCGCTTGCTGTTATTAAGTAAATTAAAATGTTGTAACCATTTTTTCTCTCTAACAAAAGTCAGTCAGTCTGCCTAATGTCTTTTTGACATTGGTTTTTGGAAATTTTAAAAAGGTTTACTAGGTTGTAGTGGTCCTTCGAACCGTAGTGTGGTAGGGTTCTTGCAAAAACTAGGTTTCAATGTCTGTTACCTATTTAAACTGTTTACGAGCCGCGTCTGATAAGTATCTAGTTTACTATCACGTTTTGTGTAGGATAAGAACGTAATGAATATTACGCGGTCGGACGCCATGGCGCGCCATTTGGAAATCATTCATTATGGCGCGACTATTATAAATTTATAATAAAACACAATGTATGAGTAAATATTACTCAGCAGATATTTAATAATTTTATTATTAAACAGTCTTTTATAACAATAACTTAACATTTCCAAATTATGTACTAATTTTTCATTAATTCAATATTCTTTACATTTATTTTATTCACAGATTGTCTGACTGACGTATTCATCATCGGGTCCTTCTTTCCTTGAATAAAATTAGGATAATCGTTGCTAGAGCTTTCAGAAGCCATGGAAGGTTCCTTCTGATTTATAATCGGAACTTCCGTGACTATTCTATTCGCTTCATTTACTTCAACGGGCAGGTTGTTAGTCGGCACATCGTTTTCCAGAAAATGGAAATCATTGTGCATTAAATATAGTGATTCTAGTGGGAAATTAATGTCGTACCGCGAAAGTAGTTTGTTGTCGTCGGAGTTGTCGTCAATTTCGATCACGTCATTCTGGGGGTCGTCTGACACTTCAGACATAGTCGTCGCCGACAGATCCATGTGTCCCGAGTACTGCTCGCCCATAATGTTGTCGATCAAGTACTGATCAATTATAGAGGGGTTCGTCGTCGTATTATTCAGAGCCATGTTGTAGAACGCGTCAGATTTCACCTCATTCTTGATCTCGTTGAGGTTTTTATGAATATCTTCCAACGGGGGCGACGCCTTGTATTCCCTGCTCAAAGATTGGGTGTTCATGATGTTCGCGTTGCACATCCGCTCTAGACTCGGCGACTGCGTGTTCTGCTTGATGGTGGCTTCTATTTTTATGTAGCTGGGATCGTTGGTTTGGATTTTTTGCGGCGGCGGCAGCAGTGTGATGGAGTTAACGTTCATCGGATTATTAAATGTGAACAGCTGGGAGCTGTCCCCGGCGTCGACGGGCGGCGTGGGCGCGTCGTGCAGCAGCGGCTCCGGCGGGTACGGCATGATGGCGCTCGGAGACTCGCTCAGCTCCGGCTCCGGCTGCAGCTGCATAAACTGCGTCGTGATCAGATTGTTGAACGTGACTGCGCCGAGACCGAACCTTTCGTTGTCCTCGAGCCGTTTAAACGCCATTTTCTGTTGAGAATGGAACATGTTCTCCTGATCGGGACCCTTTAGAATCAAGTTACTCTTTACGGATATCTTTGGTTTCTTCCTCGGCATGCCGTCGGGCTCGTTTGAAATATTCACAGGGGAGTTACTCAATGACGGCACGGGTAGTATTTGAGTGGGCTTTATGATGGGACCTGTGACTTTCGTCATGGGGAGAGTTGTTTTATGGACGGGATTCAGGGTTATATTATTGGACATGGACAGTCGCGGCACGGGGGGAAGTCTGATGGGAAAGTTAGGCATGATGTTGTTTATCATGCTCCCTCCCATGACTGAGTGACTAGACACGAGAGAGCTAACGTTACTATTGGGGCACAAGCTCTGATCCAGCTCTACAGAAGCGTTTAGATACCCGTGAAGATTCGTTTGCGTGTTATCGTAAGTTAAATTCTGCAGCGTGTGCTGCGACGGAAACTGATGTCTTATAGTGTCGTTAGAACTTCCAGAGATGAGGCAATCCGAGTTATTATCGTCCTTGTTATGGTAGGTTGCAACTTGAGCATCGAAATCCGTCTGTTGCTTATCAGTTGATGTTATGCAGTAATTCTTAGGAAAGTTCTGGGCTAAGCTTTCAGATAAGCTGTCACAGTCGAAAACTTCGATAGGTATAGTATTGACAGTCTTAGGAATGGTTTCCTCGTCTTCTTTGGCCGTTTCGGCGACGTCGTCGGCATCCTTCTTCTCCGCGTCGCTAGGTATCGTCCAGCTGGGCATGTTGGACTTATTCTTGGTCATCTCAATCAGCAGTTGCACGCCTTCCTTGTCTGTGTGTTTGGTCAAGTGTTGTATGTATTTATCTTTGCTGACTGATTTGAAGCTGCAGTAGGGGCATCGATATACGTCGTTGGTGACGCTGGGGTGTTTGGAGATCATGTGCGAGGCGAACATGGTGGACTGGATTGTGCTGTAGGGGCAGTACTTGCACTTGTAGAGCGAATCTTTGGTGTGCAGTTTCTTGTGGCGCCGCATGGAGTTGTGGTCGGCGGAACGGTAGCTGCACTCATCACAGGAGTAAGGCTTGTCACCTGCAACAATAATATACAGCTGGATGAAGAATGTTAGGCGAGAAAATAAGGCTCATATGCCAGTACTGTCAGTCCTATTAAAGGTTCAAGAACTCTTCAGGTCACATACCAGTGTGTGACCTCTCGTGCAACTTCATCTCCTCTTTCCTAGCAGCAGTGTAATCACAGTGACGGCATTTGAAGGGCCTGAGTCCTTCATGTACAGCAGCTTCATGCGCCTTCAGCCTACGCTTGTTGCTGAACTGGATGTGGCAGATAGTGCAACTTGTCTCCTGTTTATGGACTACCTTGTGTTTGGACAGTTGGTTCGAATTCTTGAAAGATTTTGGGCATTGGGAACCTGTGAATGGAAATGATGGCTTGTGAACATGAGAACTCAAATGCTGACTATTCATTATTTATTTGTTCTATTAAGTATGTTCATGAATTTCAAATTTTAAAATAATCAACTATTGCCAAGGAATAGTCTCAATTTCCATGTTTTTAAATGGGTTTGAAGTGTCAACACCCCAATTTTTTTTTCATCAAAGTATAAATGAAAACAAAAAACTCACATATATAACTTTTGACTTTTCCATGACACTTCATGTGTATATTATAAAGTCTGTGCTTCTTGAAAGTCTTATAGCCGCATATCTCACAAGTTGGCAGTTCCAAATCCACCTCATGCACCTTCCATAGGTGAGTGTGCAGGGGGTCCACGTCCAAAAATATTTTTGCACACTCTGGACATTGCAGTTTTCCATTCTGATGGCATTTCCTATGATACTTAGTTTTTTCTGTATCTTTTAGCCGAACCCAGCAGCCATCGACACCACATGCTTCTGTGATTTCCACAGGATGTTCTTGGATGTTAACTTCATTCATTTTGTTCCGAGGTTGGTAGGTGGTTGCTTTAGATCCAACGGGTCTGCCTGGCCTTGCCGGAACAGGGTCTATGAGTTCCTTACTTTGAGAAGTTACGTTAGGATTGTTCATGGTCACTCGGGGCTGTATTGATGAGATCAGATCTGGAGTAACACTCGACACTTGAAGCACATTGCAACTTGTGACTGGTGTGACATTATTGGTGACATTTATGTACTGTGCTGGGACTTCGTTTGTGTATACAATATTTATACTAGCTTCCTGTATAATCTCTTTAGGGTCAACTTTTTCAAAATTCGGCGTTCTCATTTTCTGTAGCTCATCAACTGATATAAAGGCGACACCCTTAGGTAAAGAGTCATTATTTGCATTAACAACATCGGGAACTATTTCTATTAACTGTGGGATTGCAACCTCGGCATCTTGCTGAGGCGTTGGAAGGCCTATGCTATCTTCTTTCTTAAGTTTAGCATCCTTAAGGGCAAGTTGAACAAGACTTTTGACCATTTTCTTGACATCTTTGATGCCCATTTTGTGGTGGTTGCGTAGATGATTTCTGAGCGTCTCCTCGGCGTCAAAGACGCTGGAGCAGCCGGGGCAGGGTATCTGGATGTTGTCCGCGAGGCCGTTGCTCTTGGCGAGGTCGGGATGCGCGGTGAACAGGTGGAATTTGATGTCATCTTCTGCCAGCGCCATGTAAGGGCACGCCTCGCACTTGAAGAACGCAGTAGAGCCCACGGATTTCTCCTCGTAGGACATAAGCTTATCCTTCGTTGCTGGCTTGGCTCCACTCGCACAGCCCTGGCCGCCAGCCTGATCCACGTTCATGATGAAACATTGTGACGACATTATGTTGTCGTTGCCTTAGGCTATCTTACCATCTCGATCATTTATAAATAGCAAAATTCGCTTAGATCTTCTAGGTTATTGGTATGTGGCGTAGATAAACTACACATTGATTGAAATACGTGAAATAAACACAGAAATCAAATATCAAATCACTGTAATCTATCAATGTCAGTGTCAGTCTGGCTGTCATGCAGCGATGTTGTTCGCGTTGTGCAACGTCCATGTTGTGCGATAAATCGAATATTCGAAAATATCGACCTTACAATATCGATGCATTTGTCGATACGTCCATTGCAGATACGATATTGTCATATCGAACAAAAAAAATTGCTATATTACAAAAAAATTACAGAAGCATAATTTTAATTCAGTATTTTGTATGGGTTTAATCATTGACTTTGGGTCCCGGTATTCTTTGTTTTTTTTTCCGTTCTTCTAAATAGTTGGTCTATAGAAAATAGATCTCTTTAAATTACTGGTGACTGGAATAAAAATAAATTTAAAAACTGTATCTCCGAAAAAGGACATTTAAATTGACATCTAAATGTCTATGTAGAATAATTATTTAATAAAAAAAAACTCTATCTTATTTTCTTATTATTTAAAAGTTTTTTTAAATAATTATAATGTAAGTAACTTGTCTTTAAAATTAAAAGCTTAATAATAAAAATTAAATCTACTGTTAGCGAGTGGACTGTAAAATGTATGCTTTTTGCTATACTATGATGGAATGCTTTGATCTAAGGAGGCCACTTGGCAGTCAGTCGCCAACAACTACACTAAAAGTACATGTATCCTAAAGCTAAAATTGTTAAGCAGAGATGCCCTGGATCCTCAGGGCTTTATATAATTAAACACACGTCTTCATCAGCAAACACTATTCAAGAATCATATTTTTTGATATACAATTTGTCAGTCAATCAGTTCATAATTAGAATTGTGGCCAGCACTTTGGGTGTTGCCACATCTCAACAAAAATAAATCTATAATTGAAAAAAAAATTGAATTCTTTTTAAAATTATCAATAAGATCGCGTTGAAATTATCGATACTTTCAATCTTCGATATGAAAATCGATTTTCATATCGATATTTTAATCTACTTGCAGGCGTAGTCACTCACTAGTGTCAGTGGCACCTGTGAATGTTTTTATTTTATTTTTTGGGATAGGCTAAGGATGCTAGTTTTATACTGCATGAGTCAAGTAAATTGTAGTTGTTATTGTGAGCCAACCAAACAATCGACTTAAAATAGTATTTATTAAGGTTAATTGACTAAAAATACATAATTAATAGACGCGATTGGTATATATTCTTTTCTTTTTCAAGTTTTGTTGCTGTTTTACGGAGGATGTTTTAAGTCATTTACTTAGTTCTGCGTAAGTCGAGATGGTTTCTAAACGCTGACGTTTTCTTCAGCCGGCGCCTGTCAGTTTTCGTGCTTCGTGTTTTTTAATCGTAATTGAAATCTCTTTAAAATGACTGTAAGTTACTGTTTTATTCAACTGTATTTAGCGCAAACATGTTAGAGTACGATATCTAATGTTTCTTTGTACTTGCAGTTGGAAATCGAATCGATGGTGCGCTATGCGTCGCCAATCAACCCGGCGATTTTCCCTCATCTTACGATGCTCCTGCTCGGGATCGGAATATTCTTCACGGCTTGGTTTTTTGTCTACGAGGTTACAAGCACCAAAGCCTCCCGGGACCTGTTCAAGGAGCTCCTGCTGTCCCTCGTTGCTGCTCTGTTCTCTGGATTCGGAATTCTGTTCCTACTCTTGTGGGTGGGGATCTATGTGTGATACACGACTTTTAGCTAATAAGTGAATATAATAATGCACCATTCCTGGGAGGTTGATTGGGACAGAGTGTACTCTGTTAGAGTTTTATATTTTAAGAATTAAAGTTTATGCTATTAAAATATTTTTCATTTGTTCCATGTAGAAGTATTTTATGTCTGCTTAGGTATAATTTGGAATTGGCAACTAAGATTGAGTTGCAACACTTCACCCGAACATTCCAATAAAGGGATAAACTAGTAAAGTAACAAAGCAAGTAAAAAAAACCTTGAAAGACAGACTAGGGTCTATTGATATGTATGACAACTGTAAGCAGTGCGTGGTATCTTTTTAAATCAGTCCTCAACAGTGCAAAGGGAAGGCATATTCTCAGTGGCAGGTTTACACATTGCCAATCTTTTGGATTTTGATCTATGCTTTTAGAAGGCTAAAAAATCAAATAAATTTAAATGCTATATAATGACAACACAGAGAAAAATTAGAGTAATGGCAGGACTTGCACCTGCAACATCAGCATTCCATGCTTTGAATTTGCCAGTTTCGCAACTGTAAAAGCTAAAAAAATTGTTCCCACAATTTTCCGGCCTAACCTCAAAGGTACTCAGTCTGCTAGTAAATTTGTTTCTGTATATTGTCATTATTTCTGCAATGAATTCCCTTACTAAATTTAGATTTTTTATGTCTAAGTAGGGCGTATGCTTCTTATAATAAATAAATGATACAACTGTAATAGGTTATTGTATTTAATGTTAAAAATAGTATATCACTAGCACAGTAACAAGGTTCCTAACTACCAGAACTATATCTACCTACCTAGTATTAAAGACAAAGTCTAATTAATTTAACTTGACAGTTTTAAAACTGGACAAGAACATGTCGGACCCTGTTCAGTGTAGGGTTCCGTAGCCATTAATTATTTCTCTAGGTTTTTTCAACATTTTCGTTATTTAGCTAGTTGCAAACCAACTAGAATAAATACGTTTTCACAAGCACAAACATTTTTTCGGTGGCACAGAACCCTCTGTGTGACTCGTACTCCTCTAGTATTTTAATTTATGTATTACACCTCGCTCATTCATTTCAGCATTTTTTTAAAGTCTGTCACTTCACTAGTATAGGCAACGCAATGACAGTTGAGATTAAAGATAGCACACACTACACAGCGTCATACTCATACATAAAAAATAAATTAAGAAAATTGTAACAAAACTGTCACATACATTCGTGATATGCTGCTGTGTGCGTGGCCTCAACCCGGATGCCCATACCTATCCATCATCATCTAACCTTCCTTTACAGAGGGATTAGCTTGCACGTCTGCACTGCTTGAAATCCTGAGGGCAGAAAAACAAGGGCATAGAGCATAAACAACAACAGACCATAAAAAAATAGAATTAGGAATAGTGGTGCGATGGGCGCCTTGTACCTACCTCGTGGCGGCTGCCGCCGAGTCGCGCTGCTCGCGCTCGCGCCGGTACGCGGCGTCCACCAACACCACCCTGTTGATGCGCTTCGACATATCAGCCTCGATCCGGTTGTACAGCTCTTGGTTGTCCATTATGAAAACGCTGAAATTTTCAAGACAGTGGGTGAGAGAGTACGTCGACTCGCTCACACACTACGTTACTGCGGCTGTGTGTCATAAGAAAGAGACGACATAGAGACAAAACTTAACTTGGGCGGTCATGTTAGCCTTAACAGAGCACACAAATCTAGGGTGACCAACCCTGAGTACTCATTTTACAGGACATATTATTTTAAACTTTCGCGATTTTCACACATACTTATTACGTTTATCGGGGTTTATCGGGTTTACCTCGACGTTGCAATGCGGCCGAAACGTCGAGGTAAATAAATAAACAGTTTATTATCGCGTTTAAGTCCAGATAAACGTAATAAGGACATATTATCATTTAAAATTACGGGATTCATGGGAAAATACGGGACTAAATTGCATTTTTCTTATTAAAATACAGGACACGGCCAAAATAATAGCTGAAAAACGGGACGTCCTGTAAAATACAGGACAGTTGGCCACCCTACACAAATCCTAGCTTATATTTATTTATATTAGTCAGGTAGGAACTAAACGAGAGGTTTAGAAAGACCCAGTGTGGTACCAGTACTATTATCTATTCTGAGGTGGTACCGCGTGTGTTTTCTATACAAACTGAGGTCATCATCATCATCATACAGCCGGAAGACGCCCACTGCTAGGCATAGGCCTTCCGCAAGGATCTCCACGACGGTCGGTCTTGTGCTGCTCGCATTCACCGATTTCCAGCGATCTTCACCATAGCCAGGAATAGCAGAGCTGCCGGGGACTGGGGGCCGATACGGGGTTTGGACACTAGTCATTTGGGGAGAAATGCCATTGTCGCTTCGCTTGACAGACGTGTTGGCGATTGCAGTGTGATGGCGTAATACTCAGAAGAACGCTGCTGCCCATCCTCTGGTTTGAGTCCCTTAGTCGACTTTTACGACACCCTCGGGAAGACATGGGGTGGTGCAATTCGTAGCCGGACACCACACGGCACAAACTGAGGTACTTGCATACAAATACAATGTTAAATCTGCGTGATGTCAATGAGTGCATCGCCTAAGGCTTGTGGTCTTTGTGCAAAGTGAAGGTGGCCGGGCACGTACTAGAAGTCGTCGGCGCCCAGCCGGTAGACCTGCGTGATCTCAATGGCCACTACGCTCGCGAACCGCTTGCGGTCCTTCATCATCAGCGCAGACGCTCCGAAGACTTCGCCGTCCTCCAAATGACACACCTATAGGTATTAATAAATATTCTATAAGCTAAAAATTTTTTAAATGATAATGACAACACAAAGAAAAATGGCAGGACCCTAATTTTTTTTGTGTTGTCGCATCATGATTTAAATTTATTTGAATGTAAAACAAAATCGGAAGGAAATTCCTATTACAAAAATTCTATAAGCTGTTTTTAAAAACTAAACCGCTGAAGATAGGAACATGTATTCCTTAGGAGGTTAAGTCAGGCAACGGATTGAACCAAATAGCGCGTACGGCGCTGGCATATTTAAATTCATACAGGTACTTAAGTATATCAACATTCTGATACACCCTGATACGCCCTGTGACAGACGCACGGATGGACAGCGAAGGTTTGGTAAGGTCCCTGGCACCCTTTGGGTACGGAACCCCGAAAATAACAGGTTTCAAAAGGATTTGACAGTTGATTTCGCGTGAGATGAATCCCTCATGAACCTTGTAGCTAAGTACCCCCGCTGACCTCGACGCCATTAGCAGAGTAGACGGCAACCGTCCCGCTCGACAAGAAGTACATGCAGTCCCCGATGTCGCCCGCACGCATGATCAGGTCGTTAGGCAGGTACACCTCACACGGAAACAATTACAAATGTATTAAATCGATACCTAAGTAAACAACTTTTATATTAAACATTAACTATCGGCTCGATAGACTAATGTATCAACAAAATTTTGGTTAACTATTGCATTGCATTTCGTTTTTTTTCATTTCGCCTTAAGTATGTTGTTTACCGCGGAAACCTAGCGGAAACAAACCTATTCAACGTAACAATCGAATCGTACGTTTCGTATATTCAAGTTTTATGCGATAAAGAATGTATCACACTGTAAGTAGAATTAAAAATAACTCGTGTTTTCTATATACTTTGCTTTGCTTTGAGCTCGATGTCGAGGCATTGCTATCGCTTAGAGAAGCACCCCCCTGACGGGTGAGGGGTTACGCAATGACACGATGAGGTCGTGTCCCTCATGCCCTGTCCGCTTAAACCCAGCCGCAGCCACCTTACTCTGTAGAGGGTTATGGTTTCTCTCCACTTACTTCGACCTTCAGGCAGCCGAGCAGCGATCCGACGAAAGTCGGCGGCAGAGACTCCAAAAGAGCCACTTTGTTGAGCAGGTTCTGGCAAGTGTGAAGAGATACCTCGTTGCGAAGTTGCTCTGGAACCGTGTATACGTACGTACATGTCAAGAGTATTGTAAAATTTTATGGAACACGGCCCTCATTATTCATTCATAGAGCAAGACGGCTTGTACCTAACCTATACGTAGACAACAAGTGAGGTAAGAGCAAATTTTAAGAAGACCGAAGCAATTATTCCGTATTTGAAATTTATGTTCCGAACATAATTTTTGAAATCAAAAAGTAACCCTCGCCGGAGTGCCTTGTGTATTTTTTCACTTTGTGGCGGCCAATAAAGAGTTATTGTATATTAGACCCGAAAATAATAATACCCGAAAGGCAGCTGAGCGCCGTCTCCTCCTTGAAGTAGCGCTGCTGGTAGCGGTAGTCGTAGTAGGTGCGCACGCGCCTCTTCAGCTGCGCCGGGAACTGCTTGTGGCGCATGTATTTCTGACCAAACGAGTTTAAGATTAACACCATTGTCGCTTAGGGCGCTTTAACGGGTTAAAATCCTCACACGATACAGCGATAACGAAAAGTATTTCATTAAAAAAACTTTGAAATAATTTATGAATTCAACAATGCTTCATATAGTAACGCCACATAGAAACATTAGTAAAATTTAAGGTAAAATTAGAAATATCTCGAAAACTCAACATTCGGACGGGGATAGTTAGTATTTTATCCGACTATTGATATTTTTCGAACATGACTTAAACAACGTATCTGAACCATGTACCATAATACGTTTTTAAAAGGAATGCGTTACGTTACCAATTACCCGAGTGTCGATCCAGTTTCAGAGCTTGCCGATTAATTTAGAAAAAGTTTTGTATAAAACTATGTGAAGTTTCAACGCAATTGACTTTGAAGTCATTGACCAATGTCTGCAGGGAATTATCAAGAATTCAATTCAAAATGTATGCGGACCTCCACCTGATCCATCAGCTCCTGGTAGCGCATGCTCGAGTTGAACACCGTCATGTAAGTTATCAGGACGAAAACTAGAGAATAATGGCAAAGTAAATAAAAATTTAAAATTACTCAAAACAAAAGAGATAAATTGAATAATTATATTGTTATTACTTATCATGATCGTTATCATCATTCTACATTTTGTCTTTGTCATCTCAATGTCATTAGGCACACTTCTCACCCGTATTGTAAATCATGAACATGGTCCCGCAGAGTATGATGATCGAGTTGATAAGAATCTCCCCTGGAAGCCTCACGCTGAACATGGAAAACGCAGTGCCTGAAAAATAAAGAAAATAGCCTCATTTTTCGTTTCTCCGCTGTCGGTTACATTTTTAAAAATCTACTTACTGTAACTAGACTTTGGTCCCTATAATTTCTTCGCAGTAAACAATATGACAATTTAACTCTGTACACAAATAGTAAACTGTACTTATCACTTGTATTAGATTTAGCACTCACCAAAGAAGGCTGAAACTGAAATGAAAAAACCCTTCAGGTAGCGTTCCGACACGGAGACTTGCGTGATGTTGCGCCGCTGTCCCTTAAGCGTCAGGAAATCATTGTAGCCCGAAGGGATGGAGCCGAAGCCTGGCCCAGAAACACGTGTAATAGCAGCAGCCCTAACTTGACCCCTCAAGTTTAACTTATCCTTAGTGTATCCTTTTTTGACACGACTAACATAGGGTAGCATGTGGCCTTAACATGTGCAGCCCGTTTAGGTTTAGGTTATCCCCCCCTGCGTGTCTGTCAAACTAGTGTTATAAAAAGGGGACGCACATAGAAATAAACCCAGACATACTTAAACTTTGCCGCTCACTTTAAGGCCACTGAGGGGATAAGTTACCCTTGAGGCAGTCATATTAGGGGCACTGGATTGCTAGCATAGCTTGCAATTTTCCTTTTTGCTCTACCTATTCAGAAAAACAGGCTTTGTAAGCCCGAAATGAGAGATCAAAATGAAAAATGAAACTCGAAAGTCGGCGCAAACCAATAGTATAGTTGTAGGCAAACAACTTGAGCAAAGAGGGGGTAAGATTGTGCATACACATTTGTACTAGAAACGGCTACTGCGCAGTCAAGGTCAATGCTCAAGATGTTTTCCGGGAAGTGTAACACTTCGACAGGTAACGTCGTGGCACTTCGTACGTTCGTACACGCAGGTTCCGCTCGGGCGTTTAATTATCTCCCTCGTGTCATAATGGCCCGTTTTAGTCCCTAGAATGTAGATAGATACTTTTTCTTTGAGCCCAGCGCATTTGCGGCGCGTTACGAGTTAGGTTATGAAGTGCTTACAAGACTTACAGTAATAATTAGTAACGGGCGGAAGGTAGACGAGGCAGGCACACCAGTGCATGATGAGAGTAAACAGCAGAAAATGTCGCGCCATCCGATAGATGATCAAAGACTTCGTCAGTGTCTGTTGATGACCAATAATGTGCTTATTAATTATGAATATTTACTTAGATGTGTGATAAAGAGATTACTAAAAACATCCTTTTCTTTTAAGGTCTATGTATGCACCGACCGTAGAATTCGCAAGTATATCCCGATGCAACGGCAATTGCTAAACATTAGGCGAGCCGTTTGTCTGTTTTCTGCCGACTGACATAGCAAGTGTATTATTTATTACATTGTGTCAATGACACTATTTAACTGTGCTTTTTCTATAATTATTCTGGATAAATTTGTAAATGCATGTTAGTTATTAAGATATGTTTTCTGTGCATATTGACTTGCTTAAATGTAATGTTGATTACTTGGCGAAATAAATGAATCAGAATCTATAAAAAGTTTGATGCATTTCTCTCGAGTGGACACCATTAACTTGCATCAGTCAAGGTAGATTAATTCGATCTAAATATAATGTATGCCGATATGTATATTAGTCGTTAAAGTATTTTTTCTATAGGTCTATACAGCCTGAAATAAATGGTTCTAATCTAAAAGTTATTTTGTAGAGTGTACCCGCAATAATATCCTCAGATGGACCATGACAGAGCAAATACGGGTGGCTCGGAGGATGGGAAGGCCATGTGTGATGAGGTAATAGTAGTGACTAGGTTGGCCCATGGCTATTAGAATGAAGGATACGGGCGTGCATGACAGCAGGTCCACCGGCCAGCCGAACCGGAGGTAATGACTGGAAAGCGAAGCTGTGCATTAGACGTTGGCAGTGGCGTGTGCAAAGTCTTGGCACATTACATAAGGTGGGCGAGAGCTTAGGCGGAATTTATTTGCTGTCAAATGTTCAATTCAAAAGGAATTCAGCTAACTGCTTGGTCTGATGACATTCCGAAAGCATTTTTAAAAATCACTTCTTAATAAAAACTAGTTTGTGAGCTATTCTGGTAAGGCTAGTAATCTTTAATCTTCCCGCCATCGCTTTAATAATCACCTCTGTCATATGGAGCTGCCAAAATCTTGCTAAAGTCCACAACCTAATCGCAGTCATCCGTAAAGTAGCTTATTTTAATTTTACCTAGCAATGCTTTGCCGTTCCAAAACAACGACGGCCGAGGCACCTTCCAGATACCCCGTATTGAAGCGGATGATCATGTCCGTGAGGCACAGCAAGTGGAGCGCCAAGAGAATGTAGTCAACCACGAAGAGCACCGGCCGGTCGAGGGGGTTCAGGTAGTAGCAGAGTCGCAGACTTGATACCAACATGTGAGCCAGGTTGACGAATACCATAACACTGTTCCAGACAAGGCTGGAAAGATAGGGTACTCTGCTTTATGATCGCGCCATGAGATAAATCAACGCAAATGATTTGCGAAGCAATTTGGCGAAAATGAAGATACACTGTGGTTAGAACTGTCTAACTAGAAACCTAATAAATGCAACCCTTAACATTTGTTTTGCTCGATTTCTTTAGAAGTACGATGGATTTGAACCAAGTAAGTAGGATGTTGTAGTATTTTATGCAACGAATACGCACTTGATTGCATTTCTAGTGTCAGGAACACTTGTCTTAAGAATTTTAATATACACTTACTAAAGCTGCATGTCCATTGTCTATATACTAACAGTATTACCTTATGTACCGATTGTGCAGAAAAGTGTAGATTGTTGGATAAACTATGCGAATGCTTCGCCTTCGGACCTATTTTTTTGTTAGCCTGCAATAGTCTCCTATTGCTGATCAATCGGAACTCTCTCAGACTTCTACTTGGTTTCCTTAGATTCAGTATATTAAATTCTGTCCCCGCTAACCTAAACCTACTGAAGGGGTGTATGAGACAGCTCCCAGTCTCCAGTATGTGCCGCTGCCGCTCGGCGACCATGGCCGGGTAGCTGCGAATGTACTCGAAAGTGAGCGGATGGTGTTCAGAGACCAGGATCAGCTTCCGCAGCGAGCGGCAGGTGCGGCGGTACCAGCCAGCATTCGGCTTCTTGGGCAGCATGCTGTCTGAACCTGAATGTTGTCATTAAATCATTAGGTAAGTCAACACGATGATACCCAAATCAAGGTTCCTTCTACCTTTTACACCTCACTAGTGACAGCACTTTCTTCTACTTCTACGTTTAACGGCTTTTAAATAACGCACTTCATCCTCATCTTAATTAAAATCGTCTTATCTTTAAAAAGTTCAATAGGTATTAGGATTCACCTCGTTCGATTTGATCGATCGTTTGGATTTTGTAGAAGTATCTGCTTTTCACGGCAACAGATAGGCTCCATTATTGAGGTGAAGAGGCGCAGTGCAGAAGCTTTATATGGGGTTTACTCTGTTTACTTTACTATTTAAGCTTTTTAACGCCACGTCAAACACGAAAGTCGCCATTCACACGCCATTTTTTTTAACCAACAAACTGAACCTTATTCGAATGCACGTAGGTCGCTTTTATACCTACTGTATGCGATGACGTGTAGTGTATATCGGTCATTGGCGTTGCCTCATAGTGGCGGATATATCAGTCTTTGGCGTTGAAAAGGTTAAAATCAGTGCTTGTGAAGGTACCTTGCTATAGTTGCTATATTTTTAAGTAAAGTTTAAAAGTTATATTTACCGAGTCCTAAAGAACATTCGTGCTTTTGGTTAAACGTCATGATTTCTCGTAGTCCGCTGTCTATTTTGCTTGTATGGGGTTTGATATGTAACGACATTTCGTTATAATGTTACAATTATAAGCAGCGTCTCAGATTGATCTTAGACTTAGACAATCACACAAGTTCTCAGACAAAAAAATGTGCTGTGCAGATTTATGACAGAAATTCATTGGACATATTTGTCACGTTCTTGATTTCATAGCTTTTATTTTTCGCTGTAAGCAAAGAGAATATAAGTATTAATCTTTTTTTTTCTCTAAGTATATGATTTAAAAAGGTATGTTGTAGGTATGAGAAGTGAAAAATGAAGCTTCATAAAAAAATATTTAATCTTCATATTTATCACATAGGTTTCGCACATTCATAACAATATTATGCTTATTAATAAATAACAATTTATAATAAAAATTTACACGAATTTAAAATATAAAGTTTTTTTTCGCCGCCTAGAACGAGGGCTTCGTGACTGTGCCTGGGAGTCAGCATTATTGTGGACGGTAATCGGTAATTCTCCAGCGTTTTCACCGTTGCTCATTACCGTTCCTAAACTAATTGACGAAATACCTAATGTTTGACACCAATTTCTGCTAAAACTAGCATCAGCTCCGAGTACAGTTTCTGTTCTTGCTGAAGTCCATGTTTGTAGACTTGTAGTTTAACAATTAGGGGAAAGGAAGGTATAACGGACCCTGTAGGTAAAACGGACTCGACTAATAACTTTCAAACTGTTAACGCCATCCACATCAACTTGCGTCAACTTGACAGTCGCCTCTCACTCAGAGTTGGTCAGTGTTCTTGGAGCGGCCATGCAGCGGCACACGTTTTTATCACGGTAAGTTAATTTTTGCGTATTTTGATGTAAAAACAGCAAATTTCGATCTGCCTTCCGTTTTATTACGTTAAAGATATCAGGGATTTGATGTTATTGTTTGAGATATTGTTTATTTTACTTAGTTTTAACGATAAATAGGCAAAGTTCTCCTCAATCTTAACCTCAAAATAATTTATTGTTTACATGCCTACCGAAAAGGCAAAACGGAACGGGCAAAACGGACCACGTGGTCCGTTTTACGTCCAATAAAGTTTGTTTGTGATTATACTTAAATAATTTGATATTTAAATAAGTGCTTAAATTTCAGATGGTTAACAACTATAAAAGAAAGTCAAGACATGAAAAATACCATTGAAAAAGTAACTACACGCAAAATGGGGCTTAAAAAAGCGGCCGACACATTTAATGTTCCAAAGACTACATTAATACGAAGACTTACCAAATATGAAAATCTACAAAGACGAACACTAAAAAGAAAAGCAAAGGCTCATCTAGCGAAGGTGAAGAAGACGTACGATGTTTCTGAATGGTCAGAAGGCTGGGTTCAGTGCCCCGCATGTTCTTTATGAGCACACTGTAGTCGTGTCGGTGTCAAAGACGACGATGAAGATGTTAGATTTGTTTGCGAAAGGTATGCCGTTGAATAGATAATGCAGATATTTTTTTGTTCTTATGTTGCCATAGGTCCATTTTGCCTTCATGCCTGGTCCGTTTTACCTTGACGTGTGGGCAGAATGGACCAAACCGAGGGTTTTGGAAATCATCCAATATCTTCTGTATCTGTTATTTGATTCAAATGTTCTTTAATATTACGTTTAATTAATAAATGCTCAATTATATAATAACAAAGAAATAAGAATAAAGATATTATTTTTAGGGTTACATTGATTTTTCCTTAAGTGGTCCGTATTACCTTCGCTTCCCCTAATCATGGAACGGCGATGAGCAACGGTGAAAACGCAGAGAATCACTGGCGGAAAGGTCAGACATCGTTTAATATTTACAGAAGAATAGTCACTGACCTATGTAAGTTCCATTTTGACTGTATAGTCGACCAAGAAATTGCTTTGAAATTGCTTGAATAGATGTACTTATCATATTCATAAACTTCAATTATCTGAACAGTGATAACATGAAGATATCTAGTTATAAACAATCACGAACCCTCTTCGTAAACCGACTTAATTATCACTACTTGTCGGACCAAGAAGTAGCAACACCCGTATTTAGAAACGATACTTAGGGCGTTCGCCCATGAGTATGTACACACTTCGAGCCAGATTTATGAACTGACAACTGCATTTCTGCAAAAATTCATCTTGGGCGATGGTATTATTGCAAGACTTAAGCGCGTAACCTGTCTACTCAGCTGCTGCACTGAAGCTGGTGCAGTGGGTGTCGTTTATGAATACAGGCGTAACTTTGTAGTGCTTAGGCTAGTTAGTTTCTTTTGAACTGGCGGTCGGTGAAGTCCGAGCTAAACGGGCTGGTGTTGAACCCGAAGTTGTTGCTGTGGTTGGGGATGGCCCCCCGATGGATCCCCTGTCGACGAAGAAGCTTCGCTATTATTCGTGTTAAAGATGTAGTGCAATAAATAATAAATAAATAAATCTTTATTCAAAAATAGTTTTTTTACAATATAACATTTACAGTCTAAACATAGAAAAAGGGAAGAAACACTTATGTCTGAACTAGGATGTTCCTGTGTTTCAGGCGAAAACGGACTAACATAACTATCTTAAATTATTTTAATGCAATGTCAGAATGATGGGGATGAATGAGTATTAACGGATTAAGTGCTTAGGGCATAAATGCCAAAAAGTTTGTTTGAAGTCAGGTTTTCTGTTTTGAGATTCCCTGGTATCTACCACCACTAGAATCTCCTAACTACTTCATAAAACCGAGCAACAGATTGACATGATTTTTGCACTGAGAGAATTGAAGGAGTGAACTGTAACAAGGCTAATAAATAATCCTTAAATTGTGGGGTGGCATTGGCAGCTGTATCATCCATTATTTAGGCTCACCGGGTTGTTGAGGACGCCCTGAAAAGATTCGTTGTCGGCGGGGAGGAAGAAGTCGTCTCTGAACTGCGGCATGTCCTCGATGCCGATCAGGTCAGAGTCGTCTGATGCGTCACTAAACAAACAAAATTGATACATTACTTAAGGCAAAGTGCACTGAAGAAACTAGACGAATTAAATGTATAAATAATTCAACGTTATATCACTACTTGGAAACAAATCGACCAGCACTTCAAACCAGATCCCTCTTTATTAAAAGCTACGGAACTTTTATTATAAGAGTTTTTGTAATATTAAAATGAACCAGTTTTAATAGGTACTAGAATAATGAAGAAAGTGGCGTATGCTAGAATATTTTGCGTATAGCCATTTCTCGCCTAATTAGCTTACCACTCCCAGAATTCAAAAACCCTCGTTTATGTTTCACGATTGCAGTTATTCGTGAAAGCCCTCGCGAGCCGCGACTATGGATTAACTTACACTGTAAAGTTTTACTACACCCATACCTCATGGTATCAAAGTCAGGCGCCTTGAGGGTCTCATTCCAGATGGGATTGGCACCCTCGGTGGCGTACTTGTTGGCGCCGGGCACCGCGAGCCCCGCGCGGTTCAGCCCCGAGTCCACCGAACCGTACTTCGTCATCGACAGCGCCTCCAGCCGCCGGTTCAACCTGCAACAGTCGTAATTATTTTGTCATGATCGATTTAGCTTTAGTCTTAGGAAACATTATGTTGAACCCATAAATGTTTTCCCCGGGGCTCATCCCAAACATTGCTTTTTTATAGTACTAAACTAGATTTCTTTAATCTCTGTACTTGTCCTGCTCGCCTTCAGCCTATGCTGTGGTAAATCTTTAGGATGCCATAGCATTATCAAAAGGATACATCCGAGTCCTGAACAGCTCACCTGGCTCCCTAAACTCGGAAGTGTGCATTATTTGCAGGAAATTGCAGCGAGTAGAGATTTACCTATAGATCTTGTATTCTTAGATTATGATGAGCTCCGTCATAATCTGCTTGTGGCCATGCTTCTCTTCTTGGGACTTTCAAGTCTCGATATCCCATCAATATAGACCAGTAGAGTATTAGAGACTTACGTCCGTGTCCTCACGAAGAAGGTAATAAGCAGCAAGAGGCAGAAGAAGGCGAGTGCGGCGGAGAGCGCAGCCAGGACGTAGATCGTGATGAGGCTGGTGTCAGAACTCTCTTCAGGACTCAGCTCCGTCACGAAGTCGCGCAGCTGCAGGTCGCGTTCGCGTAGCGCAATTTGGATGGTGAACAGCAGCTGCGTGTCGCCACGGATGCTGAGAAACAAGACAAGGGTAGACTCAATCCATTTGATATGGGCGCTTCTGTAGGAACTTTACAAATAAACGCTATAGTAATAGTGCCATAGTGGACAGTGTCACACTATAGCCAGTTGCTGGTTGGTTGCAGTACAAATGGGCCGGCTCTATAAGAATTATCACACTCGCACAGAATTCTAGCGTAAATTTACTTGCTAACTATGTTTTGTACGGTGAGTGACGCCAAACCGGACGTCCGGAGTTAGGGGACCTAAAGGTGGCAGTTTCATTTATTTTTTGAATTAAGGTAAGCGAGACATTAGTGCACTGCGGACGGACGCCCTCTGCGCCGCATAGGAGACACGAGACCTTTAAAGTCAACAGTGCAATGGTCGCATTGCAACGATCACTTCCCATCAGGTGACCCGAAACTGTGTCTAAATGGTGACTTCTCTGGCAGATACAGCGATCAGTAATTTAAGGTACCACTGCATTTTAAGCGACTTTCACACCTATCAATGAAAATAAGAACAGACTGAGAGAGAGAAGATGAAAGACAAAGAAAACACCAAATGCCACCAGCGTTTCGAAAAATTAAAATTTCTTCTCTGATTGTTCTCCTTCGTATTCCTTTTTGAAGCGCCTACCTCTCGATCTCCTCCGAGGGCACGGGCACGTGGTCGCGGATGAAGTGCGCGCGCAGCTCGGTGAGGCGCTCCTGCGCGACGCCGCCCGCGTCGCTGGCCGGCAGCACCTGGTCCACGTTGCACGTCATGCTGAAGCCCGTCGAGAACGTCTCCGCGATCTGACACAGACAATGTTCGTGCTAGCAGTGATCCCCATTACATGAGTATTCAAAAATGCCATGACCGGCTCGCCCTTGTTTTGCTCAGATTTTATAGGGTTTTCAAACGATTACTAAGATTATGAGTTCAGTAAACTGAGTTAGCTTTACGGTATGTAGACAGCGTGGACAGCCTTATTCTGGATTCACAGCCAATAATTACTAGCGATAAAAATGCAGGAATCGACTAATTAGATCGCGTTTCAGCGTGTTTATCACTCGGAATTTTTGGCAGGGAATCTAGTTTTATGCATCTCTTGAAAACACTTTACCTGCCCAATTGGCAGTATTCTGTAGGAAGAATGTTTCCAATCCCAGCTATAACTGCTAAATATGGTTTATTAATACTTACGAAGCTCCTGTTCTGTTCGATTTCTTCCACGGTGTTGACAAAAATGAAGATGACTCGGTTGCGCGATGATATCAAGTACACCTTCACTTCAGCGGTGTCGGTCGCGCCAGCTGGAACGATAATTATGCCACTATACAAGCAATTTTGAGTGTTAAAATGTGACTTAAATTCAAGAAGAAGGCTATTTTACGTGGTGGTATACCTCGATCAAGGTTGTGGCCGAGGCGTCACGTCGGTGTCACCTGATGTCGAGGCGCCGTGGCGCTTCACATAGGTTTGGAAGGTGTTTGGAGAAGTAAATCATTCTTCTATTTACAGTCTTTTAATATACAGAATTTAACAATAACAGTATTTACAATTAATTATTCAAGGGAATTGCATAACGGACAACTCTTGAGGCTCGGTGACGGAGTGCTAATCAATTTTGTTTTTCCATCCAGTGGCTGCGCGCGTTGTAGTTGTCACCCAGCAGATGTAACATCGCGCTAGGCGGAAGCACAGTTGCGGCCGAGGCGCCACAAGGTAAATGAACCAGATTCTACATAGTTATATTAGCGCTAATGACTGCGTTGAGTTTTAAATGTTCAAGCCGCCCATAGTCCGAATGTCCTGAGATAATTTATCTCTATGTGCGTCTCTAAGTTTAGACAATAGTTAGACTGCAGGATAATTTAAGCTTCGTCTGTCATGTCAGCCACATGCTGTCCTAACCCTACAGCAGTAGGCACTTTGGCTGGCCGGGTCCGCGGCTAGCGAGGGACTCACCTGCGTCGGCGGCGACGACGTCGAACTCGAACATGCCGTGCATGGCGGCGGTGGGCTGGACGGCGAGCGCCAGCGCGCCGGACGCGGCGTCCAGCGTGAACGCCAGCAGCCGCACCGCGTCCAGCGACGGGTCCGTCTGCATGCTGCCGTAATCGATGCTGTACGATATCGCCGCGTTCTCGGAATGCGTCGCCTGAGACACGATACAATACAATAACTGATTGATCACCACAAGACAACATGAAGAGGTACAATTTGAAGAACATACACAGGGCACATAATAGGCGGTCTTATCTCAGACAGCGGTTAAAAAAGAGAGCCCGTTTAACCGTACTGTTTAATTTGTGTCAGACTAACGACCCGCAGGGGTACGATTGAGATGTTAATGTGCAATAAAAAACCTTCCGCATTTTTTCAATGACAGTAAAAATAGTATCAAAATCCGTTGCGTTGTTTAAAAGGAGTAAAGAGACCATGTAAAGAAGATACTTAAGGTTCTTCGAGCTTTAGATAATGGTTATTCAGATTCAAAGGAGTTTAACGTTAACTCAACACACTTTAAAACTTATTTATTAACAAGAACTAATTGGAACCCTCATTGGTTATCCTTTTTTTCTATCAAAGGCGAATCTACACCCTGATTCGACGGTATCAGTGGTAAAGATACCTACTAGTTGCAAATGTAAGTCCTAGTATGCGCGACATAATACTCAGCGTTCGGAAGCTGATCCTCAACTAAGCACTTGCGGCTGTATCCATGTTCGAAGCAATGTAGTGTGCAGTGTTCTTGGTTTTTACGCTTGACATTATGTACCTGCACGACGAGCAGCTCCCTGCCGATGTTGTCCAGCGTGGAGATGCCGGCGGTGTACAGGTCCCGCACGAACGTCGGCCGCGGGTTGGCTTCACGGACCTGACACAGAACGCAAGATTCCACTTTTAAAAAGTTGAACACAGTATTTAATTTATGAAACTACTCGTAGCATTCGTCCCCAGGTTGAAAAAGAAAAAGGGAAATGTTTTAACCCCATTATCTTTTATTCTGTTTAGTGGGCGCAATCGACAAATATACGAGTGAGTACCTATATTGTTAAACCTTCTTAGTTTTCTGTTATAAACATATAAGAAACACCCTGGCCATTTTAAAAGTATGTTGTGTTGTGTATGTTTGAATGTATTTCTAATTCTACTTTGTTTGTCTGTGTCGTGTCACTTCTCCTGTACATGTTAAACCTGTAACTAATACACTCTGATTTTATCATAATAACACCAATTGACCGAGTCCCAAACTAAGCAAAGCTTGTACTATGGATGCTGGATACTAGACATCGGATATATGCATATATACTTAATAAAATACATATAACATCCAAGACTCAGGTACAAACATTTGCCTCACCCGGGAATCGAACCCTGAACCTCAAGCTTTGTAGTAAGTGTCACTGACCACTAAGCTAACCGTTGCAAAACTGTGTTTATTTCAGTTATATCATTCTGTCTCGTGATAAAAGATCCTAATGAACCGACGTTCCACTCACATTGACAATGACGGTGAGCGTAGAGCTGGCGGCGGCGGGCGCGGGCGCGGGCGAGTTGCTGGCCGCGACCAGCAGCTGGTGCGCCAGCGCCACCTCGCGGTCCAGCGCGCTCACCACCCACAGCGTGTTGGTTGTCGCGTCCAGCTCGAAGTGCCCTTCGCTGTTGCCGTCTGTAGAACATTTGGATTTATTCAAGGTGAAGCTCAAAACTATAAATGACCCATGTTTCATCTATCCATTCAAGACTTACTAGAGATGCTTCTCTCAAAAGCAGAATGCCATCGTATTCCAGTGGCCGCTAGTGATTTTAACCAATTCAGGTACATAGTTACATTACAACGAGAGATGATCTTTCTGTTGACTGCTTAGCCTGATAGTTTTAACCGACACATTGGTGAGGTTGCGGAAAGTTGTCGCTACTTGATAGTTCCTGCTCGTCCTGCAGTGTTAATTGATTGATGCTAAAAACAAAGAACTCACCAATAATCCTGTAGTAGATGGGATAGCAGTCATCCGTGCACTCATAATTCTTCAGGTCTTCAGCAAGCGGGAGCCGATGCCGCTCACCATCCACTTCTTGTTCTAGAATAAAAACATAAGAATTTAAATAAAACAAAATACATACTACGTCCATTGAGTCACATTAATTTTTGCTTTTGTCTAACAGGGGGCAACTTAATCTGTGATACACTACTTTGCACTGGAGCCCAACCCAATGTAGAGCCCTACTTCGACACACACATTTTCGATACATTACTTTGTATTGGCGCCCAACATGGGGCCGCTACATTTGCGTCACACTATTTTGCATTGGCGCCCAATATTAGTCACTAAATATACGATAACTTACTTAGCATGGCGCCCAATGTAGGGCCACTACCTCTGTGATACACAAACTTTGCAGTGACGTCCAATGCGTAGCCACTATATCTGCGACATACTAACTTGCATTGGTGCTCAATGTGGGGCCAATGAACTACTTCGCACTGGCGCCCATTATGGGGCGACTACATCTGCGATACACTGCTTTGTACTTACGTTTAATGTAAGGCCAATAGGTATAAGACTAAGCTACTCTACTTTGTATAGGCGCATAAAAAGATTACTATGTCTACGTATCAATACTTAGTACTGGCGCTAAACGTGAATCTACTAAGTCTACGGCATACTACTTTGCAATGGCGCCCAACGTGGAACCACTACGTTTAAGCCACACTACTAACCAACTATCAACCAACGTAGAGCCACTAAATTTACTCCATCCCCGTATAGGTATTGTTGTAGTGCAATAAAGTTATTGTTTATGGTAGTCTATGGCAAGGTGTCATACTCTCTGTTTTGTTTCCCTTCCAAGTAAGATGGCTGCCTAGCTAAGTTGTATTTCTGTGTAATCTTCTAATAAAACGCATCAAACTGAGCAACAAACTGCTTTTATTGAAGTCCTAACAGGTTATGGGCCCAGGTGGCTCCATGATGCTGTTTTAGGTGAAGAAAACAAGTTTTGTGGAAAAACCGCATTTGTGAGGTTACCGGCGTCTGGGGTTGTTTGCGGTGCTAGGGACATAAGCATTGCGTCAGACGTTGTTACTGATACGGATTTATTGCAGTGGAGTTTGAACAGTTGAGTCCGGGGAAATGGATCAGCTGGAAGTGATGTCAGCCGGGGTCATCAAGCTTGTGGGGCAGCGGAACTGGAGTTTATGGAAGTTCCAAGTGACTGTGCTGTTAAGAGCACAGAATGTGTTATCCGTAGTGGATGGCACGGAGGTCAAGACCAGTGACAAGGCAGAAGATTGGACTAAGAAAGATGCCAAGGCACAGAGCCTCTTAGTCACCAGGCTTAGCGAGAGTGCAATGGTTCACATTTTAACATGTGAGACTGCTGCTCAGATGTGGAGTAAACTTCTGAGTGTGTATGAACAGAAGTCAAGTGCCAGCATACATTTGCTTCAGCAGCGTTTCTTCAGTTTTAAATATGAAGAGGGGACGGATATATCAATTTTCTTATCGAAGTTGCAAGAACTTAAAAGTTTATTGAAGGAGGCCGGTGAAGAGATTTCAGACAAACTAATCATCACAAAAGTTTTGATGTCATTGCCAGACAAGTTTAGCCATTTTGTTTCGGCTTGGGAATCCGTGGACCCAGCTAAGCAAAAGTATGATGATTTAGTAGCAAGGCTTTTAATTGAAGAAGAGAGAATGAATTAAAAAAATAGTGAGTCTGAGAATGTGGCTCTTTATGTGAAAAATCATGACAGAAGGGAAACTGGACATGTAAAATGTTTTAAGTGTGGCGGAGTTGGACATTTCATTCAACAGTGTAAAAGTAACATTGATACTAGGAAGTGTTTTGTGTGTCATAAAACCGGACATTTAAAATATCAGTGTCCTAAGCGTGAAAGTTTCGGTGCTGTGCGGCAGAACGTCCGCGGTGAACAATCTAATAAATATAACGTTAAAAGAAGTCATGCTTTTTCAGCTTTTACAGAAAATACAATGACAGATTTGGGTGTTGACAATGACAATTATTGTGTTTTTAATAGACAATCGAAGTCGAAGTGGGTGATTGACAGTGGCGCTAGTGAGCACATGACTTTTGAACGTGATTTGTTTACGTCGTTCTGTCAAACGTCAGATCGTTTTGTCACAGTTGGCGATGGCCGCCGTTTGCCGGTTTTAGGAATTGGCGAAGTGCAGTTTAAAAACAATAAACTGTGTGAAGTGTTATTCGTACCGGACTTAAAAGCAAACCTGTTTTCGGTGTTGAGTGCCACTAAAAAAGGGTACAGAGTGGACCTTACAAAAGACGAATGTCATATTTATGAGGAAGATTTGTTGTGCGTATCTGGTTCAAGAGAGGAAAACTTTTACGTGATTAACTTTATAAGGTGCGAGGCTCAGTGCGCACTAACTCTAAGTGAATGGCATGAAAGGTTATGCCATCAGAATATAGACTATGTGAAGTCGGCGCTCAGTAAACATAATGTGATTTTTACGGATGACAATAAGAAGTGTATACCGTGTTTAAAGGGGAAGGCTCATAGACTGTCTTTTCACGAGAGTGATAGTTGCGCGACGCAACCCCTGGAGCTGGTTCATGCAGACGTCTGCGGCCCGTTAGAAGTTGCATCTCTAGGAGGGGCTAAGTATTTTCTGCTCATAAAAGACGACTTCACGAAGTTTCGTACTGTTTATTTTTTGAACAGGAAGTCTGATGTAGTGGACAAAGTGAAAACGTTCATTAGTACTGCGGAAAGACAAACAAACTTTAAACTGAAGAAATTTCGCTCAGATAATGGGACCGAGTTTGTCAACAGGGAAATGGAAGAGTTGTTTAAAGGCAAGGGGATTACTCATCAAAGAACAGTACCATATACCCCAGAACAGAATGGCCGCGCTGAGAGGGATATGAGAACTTTACTTGAAGCAGCTCGTACTATGCTGAATTCAACTGAGAATTTAAACAAAGAGTTGTGGGCGGAGGCTATTAACACAGCTGTATATGTGCTAAACAGAACCTGCAAAAGAAAAGACGGAGAGAGTCCATACAAGTTATGGACTGGTACTGAATTTGATATTAATAAATTGGACAAAATATTTGGCATGAAGGTATGGATTCATATTCCAAAACAGAAAAGACAAAAGTTAGATTCAAAAGCAGAGGAAGGTGTTTTTGTTGGCTATGAGGACTCAAAAGGCTATAGAATCTATTTTGATAAGGAAAAAACGGTAGATGTCAAGAGAGATGTATACTTTATAAATGAGAGTTCTAAGAGTACCATACATACTGAAAATGACAGAGCAGAAGAGGTCATACTCTTAGATTTGCCTAATGAAGAGGTTGTTACAGAACTTGTTCCGGAACTGCCGGCTACTTTAGAAACAGAACAAGAAGAAGAACTACAAGAAATGTCAAGCATCAGGGAAGAAGAACAACTGGATGAAGAGCCAAGCATCAGTGCAGAACAAGTTACAACTCGAAGCGGGAGAGTAATTAGAAAACCAAGATGGTTAGATGCTTGTGATACTGCTTTCTTATGTGTTATGAATGAGCCAGGCACATATGAGGAAGCCATACATGGGGAGAATAGCAAGGAGTGGCAAGAAGCTATGACCAAGGAAATTGATGTACTAAAAGAGAATAATACTTGGACTGAAGTATCCATTCCACAGGGTAAGAAGATCATTGACACAAAGTGGGTGTATCGTGTCAAATATGACAGTAACGGAATCCCAAACCAATTTAAGGCTCGACTCGTGGCACGAGGTTTTCAACAGAATGATGACTATGAAATGTATGAGTTGTACGCTCCTGTAGCCAAAATTTCGACTTTTAGGCTCATGTTAGCTATAGCAAATAAGTTGAGATTACCTGTCCATCATATGGATGTAAAAAGTGCTTTCTTGTATGGAGACATTCAGGAGGAGGTGTATATTAAATTGCCCTTAGGTCATAGTGAGAGAGATACGAAGGTAGGTAAATTAAATAAAAGTTTATATGGCCTTAGAAAGTCACCTAAATGTTGGAATGTAAAATTTGATTCTGTAGTTGGTGAGAAAGGTTTTATACGATCTCAAAATGATTCATGTTTGTATTCAAAATGTTCCTCAGAAGGCAAGCTTTACTTGTTGGTTTTTGTCGATGATATTTGTATTTTTGGTACAAACCAAAGTGAAGTTCAGGACTTAAAGCTTTATTTAAGTAGTAAATTTAGCATGAAGGATTTAGGGTTGATGACAAATTACTTAGGTATTGAAGTATCTCAAGATCTGACTAATGGGGTCACAAAACTAAGCCAGACTACTTATTTAACTAAAGTTGTTGAAAAGTTTAATATGTCACAGGCCAAACCCAGTTTAACTCCAATGGAGTATAAGTTTAGTTTGACTAAGTCTCAGGATTGTAATGTGACTTTAGAGAATAAATGCAGGCAGATAATTGGCTCAATTATGTATGCTGCATTATGTACCAGGCCAGATTTGTGCACCAGCATCTCTTATTTAAGCAGGTTTCAAAGTAGTGCTGATGAGGTTTTGTATAAGGCTTTGAAGCGTGTCCTGAGATACATAAATGCAACATTAAACTTAAAGTTGGTTTATACAGCTAATGAACATACTGAATTATGTGGATATGTTGACGCAGACTGGGGTGGGGATGTAAATGACCGTAAGTCAACAACAGGGTTTGTGTTTAAGCTTTTTGACTGTGTCATATTGTGGTCATCTAGGAAACAAGGCACCGTGAGTCTGTCTTCCACAGAAGCAGAACTGTTAGCTCTGAGTTCTTGTATAACTGAGGCATGTTGGCTTAATAATGTGTTGAAAGATTTTCAGTTGTTGTTGGGTCCTATAATAATTAATGTTGATAATCAAGCTGCTATTAGCATAGGCAACAACCCTGAAAATAATAAAAGGGTCAAGCATTTGGACATCAAATATAATTTTATTAAAGAGAAGATAGATGATGATGTTGTTAAGTTGAGGTATTTGAGTATAGATCAGCAGATAGCTGACTTATTCACAAAGTCTTTGTCAACTCAGAAATTTGTTTTGTTTAGGGAGCGGCTAGGGTTGTCTCTGTAATAATAATATTGTGTTTTTGTTTGAAGGGGCGGGTTCTAGTTTTTGAGTTTAGGTTTTTGTTTTCTGTGTTGCTTTGTTGAGGTGTTAGCATCAAGTTAATGGAAGGTAGACTGATGCTAGTATATTGTTTTAGTTGTTACAATAGTTTCTGTAACATTGTGTAACTTTATTGAAGGGGCGTATTGTTGTAGTGCAATAAAGTTATTGTTTATGGTAGTCTATGGCAAGGTGTCTCTGGACAAGGTCAAGGACTCTCTGTTTTGTTTCCCTTCCAAGTAAGATGGCTGCCTAGCTAAGTTGTATTTCTGTGTAATCTTCTAATAAAACGCATCAAACTGAGCAACAAACTGCTTTTATTGAAGTCCTAACAATAGGCACCTAATGCGTGACCATTACACCTACGCATTACTACACATTAGATCCCTAAAGTGGTGCCACTACGTTATAGGTTAAACGCATATGTATATACATACATATACCTTCCTCTTAGCGCCGCTGTTACCGGATAAAAAGGAAACGTATGAGATATAAAAAGGTATACAGACAATGTTCAATGAAATTATAAAAAATATAGTCTGGCAAATAGAACTATAGAATATTTTTTGCTTACCGAAGAAAGCCACGGTAGCCGTGCCGTCCCTGAAGGTTGGATCCACGAGCGAGGGCACGAAGATCACGTTAAGAACGGTATCGGTGGATAAGGGGCCGGGAATGGTGCCGCGGTCAGTCGCTCGGATAGTCACCTGGATTCAAATTGGATTGGATTAAAATTTAACCTAGTTAGGTAAGATTTTTTAACTTCATTACATTTTGTTACTTTGGAATGGAAACGTCACATGAAGAGGAAATATATTTCAACCACAGTAAGTTTAGAGAGCGTTTCTGAATAAGATATGCAGTTTCTGTTTTCTCTGATCATAATCAATTAAGCTTATGTTCAATTTACTCATCAAGTATTCGTGTCAACACAGAAGCTTGAGTCTTAGTATAGTACATGGGCGGCTCTTACTTTCATTGGAAATCCTATAATCTCATTGAAGTGTTTAAAACTTTTTTATATTTTTTTTATTTTTGCAAGTGAGTTGAATCACACTTGTCATATTTTTGATACCATTTCGTCTTTAAGGTCAACAAACTCTATAGTCATTTGCGTGATAGTAATTGCCAGTTCGGCGATGACAACCAAGTTATTCGCATTTTTTTTTGTACTTACTTGGAACTCCCTAACATCTTCGTCGAAGGTGCGTCTCAGCCTCAGCTCACCTCGGTTGTCTCCGAGATTTTCAATTTCGAAGTAATCTATAGATTCCACTGTCAGAAGATAAAATTTAAATCTAAATAGTAAAATCGAAAAATGTCTACATTTTTAAATAATATTCATTTAATAATTTACATCTTTACACAAGACTGGGTACAGTAAAGTCTTGGAACTGATGTGTTGTTGAATAGCTACCTCTTTGGTTAGTTGGCCACTCGGATCCCATATACTTTTATAAAATGAATTGTGTCATGTACGACAACCGTCACTGAGTGCTTTTTTCTGTGTTAAATATATTGTAATATCTAGTTCAATAATACGGGTGTGTTTATTAGCATATCCTGTCTAAATAGAATAGGTTATGGACCGTTACAATATGTGTATAACAAAGTCTGTGATTGCATAAAATAATTGAACACAAAAAATACGCGACATCAAAATCATACGCGAATATTGTTAGAGACCTATTCATCCATTGTGAACCCAGTTTAGGTCATAGGAGTGCGTGGGCCACTCTCTCTTAATTACGATCCAACCTGTAACCTGAGGGTGGGAGGGAGCGTCTCACCGTTGCCGCTGACGGAGAAGACGACGACGCCGGCGTGCAGCCCGTCCTCGTCGGTGGCGTGCAGCGCCTCTAGGAACGCGTCCGCCACCGTAACCAATGGCCCGTTCGCTGATCGCTCCTGCACAACATTATTTACGTAATTTTTCGTTCTGAAGTCACGACAAGAAACCCTTATAGTTTCACCATGTCCGTCAGTCCATCCGTCCACAGCTTAGCTTAGAGACTGTGCCAGAAAGCTGTAAGTTGGTACTGATTTACATATTTTAGTCACGCTGACAAAGAGATAACATAAAAAATATAAAAAAAAACCACGTAAAATGGCGATATTATATTTTCTCTCGTCTACCCCGTAGTGTGGAGTATTGTTAGATAGGTCTTTCAAAACTATTGCGGGTTTGCGAAAACCATTTTTTGATTAATGGTTCCCCAATTTGTGAATTAAGCTTTAAAGCGCCAATTTTCTTTAGAGTCAGTAACAATGGCTGGCGTCGCATTGCAGCTATATTCAAGCTACATTAATCTTGATCCTTACTCTCATGTACAAGTGTTGCTTACCTTAGAAAGTCGCACGGTGGTCCCGGACAGTGGGAACACAAACACGGGGTTGTAGAAGTTGTACGGGTTGATCTGCACCTCGTACCACTCGAAGGACTCTTGCATCGGCTCGCCGTGGTCGTAGCCCTGAGGGCGAGATGATTTAGGTTCTCAAATATAAGTAAGACGTGATAGAGTATAGGTATTACGGTTCACATTTTACCAGGTAATTTGTTTTGATTTTGAAGTCTATTTTTAGATAGGTACTTTACTGTCCCTGATGGGGTCTTCAGTCGAACGAACCCTGTGGTCCTTCACAATGTTATTCCGTGTCTGCGTGGACACACGGCAGAAGACAGAAGTGTTGAATGAGCCATTTGTGCCTCAGTTGCACGCTTTGAGGGTACAGTAAGGTAAAATGGAGATTCGGCGTTCGGGGTTGGCACGGCTGTGTTTGGGATCTACCCCACCCACCCATTACCCCGCAGGCGTTGCAGCAAAAAAGTATTTGTACATTTACATTCAAAGTCTTTGTGACAATGACTCAAGATCCATTTTTGCGTGATCCATGTAAAATCTAAACTCACTATTAGTATATTTACTTATTTAATTGATAAGTTCAAAGTTTTTAGTTCTATCAAAGCATTCGACTTTGAAAAACTCTTAAACCTAACCTACCGACTCTGTTTCTATTTCTACCACTTGAAAAACTCACCCTTAAATGTATCTCAAACGTTCCCCAGTATCCCCTCAAGTCCATGGTCGTGATGAGTTCTCCGTAGAACTCCCAGTTGTCTGTGGGCGGGAGGGTGTCGATGTCGAACAGCATTGGCACGTCGATGTCCCGGTCGCTGGCCCTCAGGCCGACCACCTCGTAGGACACACGGGAGTTGTCCGTGAAGATCTCGTCACGGTCGTGGGCGTGGATTCGCGGGGAGAGACGCGCTCCCTGAGGAATAAGTATACGTATTGTACAAATATATTAGTGTGCTAAGGAGGGCACCGTTTTTCGGGACCAACAGTCACTATCGTAACAGAATATAATATACCTGAGAGAGTCCTTCCGAAATATCCCATCTTATTGTGTCGGGCGACGGCATCTCTGGCGCATTGTCATTCACGTCCAGGAGAATCACGAGTACCTCCGTGGCCACAATGTTTGGAGATCCCTCTGAACAGACAAAGTGTTTTCGACATCTTAAAAGTCTTACGATAGGAAACAAGTGGGAAAAATCAGATGTAGAAATGTAAGTTTTCGTCCAAGCGTCAAGGCCTACGGTGCCTATGTCATACAGATATGCAACATCTTCCAACTTGTCAACATCCTTAGAAATACCTAAGTAGTTTAGCTAGTTAAGTAAACTTAAAACTAAAATGGTTGCCAAGTTATCAAAGAGATTTAATTGATTTATATACAGTAACTATAAGTAATCTCTTACCTCCTTCGGAGTAAAGATTGTCAATGAGGTTGATGAAAATCCTATGCGTAGGCTCAGTTCCATCTCTGTAATACAGAAACAGCACGTTTTAAATAGGAATTCATGAAAACAGCTTAGCTACATCACCTGAAATCGAAATAGGCACAGGTAATTGTTAAATTGTAGGCATAGGTAAAAAATTAAAGTTACTTTACTTGTTTCTAAATCGTCCTCGGGCAATGATTCACCGGAAACGTGGTCTCTATCACGATGGTGAATGTGGGATTACATAAGGATGGTGAGTTCAACAGCCCCTTAGTGTGGGAGATCAGACATCTATGTGTCTAAGCTCAGTGTCCGTTACCTGTCCAAAACAGCGTCAGTGGTGAACTCTACGTAGACAAGTCCCGTGTCAACGTCAACGGCGAAGAACCGTCGCAACTGAGGGTCGATTACGTAGTTGATCTGATAGCGGACCGTGTGGTAAATCTCTGGGAGGTAAAACATTCAATTATTATCAGCGATAGTTGTACATCACCCATATTCAAATTTATTACAGTTATCCCACAGATGATAGCAGATATGATATGATATTGAAGAAATTATCTAATAAAACAAAAACATATTGAACCCTTATCTTCCCAATTCATATCTCAGAAAAAATGCCTCAATTAATTAATATACTCCCAAAATTTTATTATCCTTACCGTCCCTATCCTGGTCAGTGGCCACCAATTGTACGACCTCGTGACCTTCTCCGGCGTCCTCGTAAATGTAGACTTCCACCGGGAACTGGTCGTAATCCGCCTGGGGAAGCTTGTTGTTCGTGTCGATGATGTAGATTGATATCTACGAACATTATTTAAAATATTATGTATTTAAGATGAAGTAGGCAGTGTATGCAACCTGTAAAAAAATGGGAACTTAAATTATTTCTCCACAAGCTTCATTAGTCTACTTTGCTTTTGTGCTTTGGAAAGTCAGTTGAGTAAAAACTTACCACTAATTGTCTGGTGTTTTTAATTGACCTTCATAAAGTAGGTCCATCGCAAATTAAAATTAAGATATCCAAAAACAGATAAGTGGAGTAAATATTGGTTAATCGGGCATTATATACGACGTAACAACTTTATTGCAAGTATTGGAGCAAGGATAGAACGAAAAAGAGGATAGGAAAGACTTAAAAGAACAGGGAGAAGTAATATTAATCAGGCAATGGAAGAGAGAGATTTGTGCCATATCGTACAAAGAGTTTAAAGAGCTGGTCATATAGACAAAGAAGCTCGGAGAGCAATACACCAACAAGACTAAGGTCGTAAATTAAAAACGAAAACCTGAATTATAAGAAACTGTAAGTAATTGTTATTTATTTTTTTACCTTTCCAACGTCAAAGACGGATACATCTGTCATTATAGGTTCAACGCCAATGACAGATATATCCGTCAACGCGTACAATATTAAAGTGACCTATGTGCATTCGCATAAGATTATTTCAGGTCAGGATATACCTTCAATAAATAGCATGGCGTGTGAATGACGACTTTTGTATATGACATGGCCATGGCGTGGAAAAAGTTAATGAAGAACCTGTGGAGCTCATTTTGCTATGCCTTAATATCAAGTAAATCGTTTTAATTTATTCATCCCTGTGCGGTCCGCGATAGTTCCACTGGTCACTGGTCCTTGATTTTACTGCTTTGGGGATCTGGGGAACATTAACTTAATTATTACTTTTCAGTCACCTCTCCAGGAGTCTCCCAATATGTGGGGTCGTCGGGGCAATCTTCAGGGTCGTCCTCGTAGCATCGGTCACTGGCCACGACGGTGTAATACAAGTATTCCCGCGGGGGTATGTCTGCGTCGATGGCGAACTCGAGGTCCACTGTCAGCTGCCCGGTGTAGAAGTCTATCTTGACTAGGTTGTCGGGGGTGTCTCTTGCTGGACTGAAACAAGGGGATAGCTTTTAAAAGTTATATTTAATTCCGTCAAAAATTTTATAACTTTTAACTAAATGCTATAATTGATTTATTGAAAAGGTTTATGTTCGAATTGTATTCATTTTTGAGAAACAAGTTTCGAGCGGCACTGGTGCTAGTGCCTACCTAGGATTTTGAACCTGGAAAGCGGTCATACAAGTGATCGTTCTTAAAGTAGTCGCGCAGACAAATATTCATTTTGGGAAGTGAACAGTGTGACAAGGACAATCGACGCAGACGTTTTTACAAGCTTTTGTGTAACTTCCTGTGATACTTATTTTGTTTGTCAGTTGTACATTTGGGTGGAATCTTGCAAGTCAACTTTGACTCACTCCCAGTGACGGGTTGACTTGGATTTTAGTATGTGTCTGTTGATCAAATGATACGCAATAGTAAAGTAACCCCAACAAAAAGAAATGAACGCAAAATCAATGTGTAACAAAAAAACTTATCTTAATAGCCAATTAAAATGATATGCCATCACATGCTTTTGTTTTCGCAAACGCTCACTTAACCTGGCTGGCTAGTGTTTAGAAGATGGGGGCAGAAACGTTTAACCAAATTTTATTAACTTGTATGGTCCCCACTCCCCAGTGTTAAAACGAAACGAAACGCCGCGCTTGCAGCGCCCCAGCCAGAGCGCCAGTTTTATGCAGTTGTAAAACGTAGTCAGATAGATTAAAAAATATGTCAGCCAGTTAACTGCATTATAATGTGTGCTTGTATTTATTAAATATATTACTGTCCAAATGCAATATCTGTCTTCAAAGGGCAATCAGCTCCCGATGCAGTACAACACTAAAACACCCAGTAGCATTAATACTCACACGATGGTGTACCGCACTTGGTTGTAGAGCGGGCCGTCGATGTCAGTGGCGAGCACGGAGCCGATCACAACGTTGCTGGTGGAGTTCTCGCGGACCCGGAACTCCTGGTCCAAGGTGCCCTCCGCCCACAGCGGCCAGTTGTCATTCATGTCGATGATGATGATCGTGAACGTCACTAGGGCAAACATAATAAATTGTAAAGCTTTATGTGTTAGAGTCACCATCGTGCTTTATCTTGTCTACGTAGGGGGGTAATCTCTGGATTACAAAAATTTGTAGTAGTAATCCTCACTAAACCGATTACAAAAATTTGTTAATTCTTTTACTAATAGAAAGCTACACTATCCCTGACGACATAGGCTAATAATGTCACGCGAACGATGTCGTAGGAGTCCGCTAGTATTCTAAATGGGTTACTATTTGAGTACTCTTACCCTCACCAGGGTCGGACCGGGCCTGAAGGGTCCGGGTAGTATTATTAATTTCTCTTTAGATATGAATGAACTATTTTACATGGAGGTAGTAAGCCTGAGGGGTAGGTAGGGTAAACGCCGCACTATTTATACTCACTCTCATCCGAGTCCTGCCCGATCTCGGTATTTTCGTCGATGACTCGCACGGTGAGGTACAACACTTCGAACTCCTCGAAGTCTATGGTCACGTTGTACCGGATCTCCTTTACGATGAGGTGCCCGTGTGCCGATCCCGTGTTGCCCTCGTCGTGGACTGTTCTGATTTCCACACAACTGGAAATCGAGGCCTCTATTAGGATTTTCATTATAATAGATACCAGAATATTTCTATTACGTATAGGTCGATTCACAAGAGTTGAAAATACCGCCGAAAATGTATGAAACTGCCATTAATTTCATAGGCAATCGGTGCCAGCACTTTCTTTCTTAGGATGATTCCACTCGGTTAAGTAATGAGGTGTTGCAAATTCAATGAGGTATAATCTAGTGTACATGAAGTTGTCAACAAATTACCTGGATAAGTTTCAGTAACTTTATGTGCTGAAATATGATCTACATACGTATGGGCACAGTCTACGGAATGGTAAAGCGTATGGGTAAGTAGGAAGGGAATAAGTTTAACGGCGCGTCACAAAAATAGAGATAATTATTGTTAATTTAATGTAACCTCTAATGGCGTTAACTGTTTACGTTAAATGATGTTCTTTTTTTAATCATAATGTTTCGATTTATTTAATTGTTTTTGGTTAATTTAATTAGAGCGAGTGGCAACACTCGAACGGAGTTGCATGTTAGAAACTAGACGTCAGGTCATTCAGAGGTTGACAGCTGACAAGTGCGAACGTGCAAACCCGTTGGCTCTAATCTCCATCCATTATAATTTAAGTAATCAGTGCCTATTTGTTTGGAATCCTTAATCAAATCAGTAAAGTGACGTATACTCAATTTAACGAAGTGTTTATTTCAACACCACATCCACCATGGACCCATCCGAGCTGCCCCGCGAGGTGGGTGAGCCGCCCGGCGATCCGTTATCGGAAGTGGGTTCGGACATCGCTCAGGAGCAGCAGAGCAACGCAGGTTACGTAATTTTAAATGATTCTGTCTCTGTGCATGATGAAAATAACCGTTGGAAGTTAATGTTTGAAATGCAGCAAAATAATTTAATGGAATTAATCAAAACAATGAGAGAGCCTTCAGTCAAAGAATTTAAGCTGTCATTGCCCGAATTTAATCCGGAATTGGCTGATAGTGATGCACAATCATGGTGTAATACGGTTGATTTATGTTTGTCTGAGAATCCGTTAAGTGGTAGCAAACTAATAATCGTGATGAGTCGAGCGCTTAAAGGTTCGGCTGCGACTTGGCTGGCTCAAAATAGTTTTGCTGGGATTTCGTGGCCACAATTGAAAGACCTTTTTCTGGCGCGTTTTGTTTCTGCCGAAACACCAGCTGCGGCTCTGTATAAAATACTGCATGAGGCCCCAAAGGAAGGCGAATGCTTGTCAGCTTACGCTAACCGAATTTTGAGCGCTTTGTTAGCTAGATGGAAAAACTTAACAGTAGAACAAATTGCTATTGCTCTTACTTTGGCGCATACAGCTAAAATTGAACCGAAATTGCAGCGCCTTGCTTTTACCGCTGAGGTCGATTCCAGAAGCAAGCTTCAGCAAGAGCTTATGGCGTATGTCTACCGTAAAAGACCTTTGTCACAAGACAAACCGAGTAGCTCAAGCGATGATGCGAAAAAGCCGAAAACAGAATTTCAGAAGAAATGTTATAACTGTGGGAAATTTGGTCACCGAGCGATTGAATGCCGCAGTACAAGTAGACGGGATAGTAGTACTGCCGGACGTTCTAATGTTTCAGGTGAAGGTGAATCTGCAAAACAAGAAACTAACACTACAAAAAAGACAACCTCTCCGCCGACGTGTTATCGCTGCGGGGTGTCGGGACATATTTCTACGCGTTGTCCCAACAAGGAAGAGAAGGCAGAAGGCGCTAAAACGGAGCATCGGGTGGATATCTGCACCATCAAACCAGCTACAGACGTCCTTATAAACTCTGGTGAGCAGTTTTCATTTTGTTTCGACTCTGGTGCTGAATGCTCTTTGATTAGGGAAAGTATTGCGCAAAATTTTCCAGGAAAGCGATTCGATAATTGTGTGACTTTGCTTGGTATAGGTAAAGCAAATTTGACTTGTTCGTCTCAAATATTGTCTACTGTGTCCATACATGACTACACGGTAGAATTACTTTTTCATGTTGTGCCTGATTTTTGCCTCACTAGCGATATCATGGTAGGGCGTGATTTAATTGCGCTTGGATTTTCAGTCGAAATTTTCCACAACCATTTGAAATTCAAGAGAAATAAAATAACTCTGATATGTGACGTAGGATCTAAACCTAAGGACTTTAGCCAAATCAACACGGACGTCTCTTTAGAGCATAAAGATTCACTCGTAGCTTTACTTGATGAGCATTCTGAAAATTTTGTAGACGGGACACCTGTTGGTAGGGTCACTACTGGGCAACTTGAAATTAAGTTAACCGATTCAAACCGTACTGTTCAACGGCGACCTTATAGGTTAGCCCCTGAAGAACGACAAGTTGTTCGCGACAAAATCAAAGACCTTAAAGAAGCTGGAGTTATACGCGACAGTTCGTCGCCATTCGCTAGCCCAATCCTTTTGGTTAAAAAAAAGGATGGCTCTGATCGACTCTGCGTTGACTACCGGGAATTAAATAATAACACTGTACCTGACCGTTATCCCCTTCCGTTGATAGGAGATCAAATTCAGCGCCTTGTGGGTGCAAATTATTTTACCTCCCTTGACATGGCGAGCGGATATCATCAGATTCCCATCCACCCTGATTCTGTTGAGCGTACCGCGTTTGTTACGCCGGATGGGCAGTACGAGTATTTGTCTATGCCTTTTGGTTTACGGAATGCCCCATCGGTGTATCAGCGTGCCATTAACAAGGCACTAGGCAGTCTGACCGAGTCATTCGCAGTAGTTTATTTAGATGACGTTATTATTCCCTCGAGAACAGTTGAAGAGGGTTTAGAGAGATTAAAACTGGTCTTGAAAGCTTTAACTGAGGCAGGGTTTTCACTGAACATAAATAAGTGTGCCTTTCTTAAAAAACGAGTAGAGTTTTTGGGGTATGAAATCGTAGCTGGTGAAATAAGACCCAATCCCCGAAAAATAAAAGCTTTGACTGAGTTACCTCCTCCACAGACGGTCACTCAGTTAAGACAATTCATAGGGTTGGCTTCGTACTTTCGACAATTTGTGGCTCAGTTTTCCCTACTGATGGCTCCTCTATACAGACTTACATCGGGTAAAGGCAAAATCGAGTGGACTAGTAGGTTTGAAGAAATTCGTCAAAAAATCATTAGATTGCTCACTAATAAGCCCGTGCTCATGATATTTGATCCAGCGTACCCTATTGAGCTGCATACCGACGCTAGCGCTGAAGGATATGGGGCTATGCTTATGCAAAAAGTACAACAAAAGATGCATGTCGTTGAATATTACAGTCGCCGTACCTCCAGCGCTGAATCACGGTATCACTCTTATGAGCTAGAGACCCTCGCGGTAGTGAACTCAATCAAACACTTTCGACATTATTTGCACGGTAGAAAGTTTGTTGTAGTGACCGACTGTAATGCTGTCAAAGCGTCAAAAGCTAAGGTGGATCTGACACCGCGGGTACATCGTTGGTGGTGTTTCCTTCAAACGTTTAATTTTGATATTGAGTACCGTAAAGGTAAACAGATGGAACACGTTGATTTTCTTTCCCGAAATCCCTTACCGATCCCAAATGAGGTAGCAAAAATTGAGCAAAAACGTGTCAACTTGATTGACATTTCTGACAACTGGTTTAAAGCAGAGCAGCAAAAAGACCCAGAATTAACATCTATTGTTAATAAATTGCAAGACAAAACTATTCCTGCTGATTTAGGCAAAACATATGAAATGCGTCACGGCACGCTTTACAGGAAAGTAGAACGAAATAATAGAAGCGTTTGGTTGCCAATAGTTCCTCGAGCTTTCCAGTGGGCTATTATTAACCATGTTCACGAAAGTATCATGCATTTGGGATGGGAGAAAACTCTAGAAAAAACTTACTGCCACTACTGGTTCCCTCATATGAACAAATACGTTCGTCGGTTTGTAGAAAACTGTATTACATGCAGACTATCAAAGTCTCATTCAGGCAAAACTCAGTCAGAGCTGCATCCCATCCCAAAGGCAACCATTCCTTGGCACACCGTGCACATCGACGCTACGGGTAAACTTAGCGGGAAAAACGACACCAAAGAATACGTTTTCGTCACGATCGATGCGTTTACCAAATACGTCGTTTTATATCATACTCTGAATATAGACACAGCGAATGCTATTAAAGCATTAAATCATGGCGTGTCCCTGTTTGGCGCTCCGACTCGTGTAATTGCCGATCAAGGCCGATGTTTTGCCAGCAAAGATTTTAAGGATTTCTGTTCTAGTCATAATATTAATTTACACTTGATAGCTACTGGAACTAGCAGGGCAAACGGACAAGTAGAACGAGTCATGTCCACGCTTAAAAATATGCTAACTGCGGTAGAAGCTGATAAAAATAAATCATGGCAAGAAGCATTGCCCGAAGTTCAGTTAGCCATCAACTGTACGCAAAATCGAATAACGAAAGCTAGTCCTCTTGAATTACTTATAGGCAAGGTGGCCCGACCTTTAAGTTTAATGGCCTTGGATAGGGATGACGTAGAGGTTGATTTAGACCAAATCAGAGAGCAAGCAGCAAAAGGCATAACCTGTAGTGCTTCTTATGAAAAGAACAGGTATGATAGTAATAAAGCTAAAGTTAAACGATTTGCTGTTGGAGACTTTGTCCTTTTGGAAAACCATGAGCGAAACCAAACAAAACTTAATCAGAAGTTTAAGGGCCCGTATGAGGTATCGGAGATTCTTGATGGTGATAGATATCTCCTGAAGGCACTCGATTCCAAGAGAACATATAAGTACGCTCATGACCGTTTGCGTCAAATGCCCGACTGCTATGTTCCTTTGGAGCTGTGTCCAAGTCTTGATAACGCTACTGAAATGTCAGAATGCTCCAGTAACGGCGTTGGTGAGTTGACAATGATTTTATAACTAAGTTTAAGAATGGATCTTGATTTGGAACTATCTCAAACAGACGGTTTGAGGTACGGTTTGAACTTGTGTAGTATTGCAGCAGCTTACGTGGCATCCGAATATGTTTTCGCAGAACCGAGATAGAAATTGAGCTTGTGTAGCAGCGGAGCTTGTGTGGCGGGTGAGCTTGTGTAGCGAGTGAGCTTGTGTGGCGGGTGAGCTTGTGTAGCGGGTGAGCTTGTGTGGCGGGCGAGCTTGTGTGGCGGACTGGCCTGTGTGGCAACAATGCTTGTGTGGCATCCGAGCTTGTGTGGCATTCGAGCTTGTGTGGCATTCGAGCTTGTGTGGCACCTACGTATAGTATTGGAATTTGTGTATGGGGTTGTCTCGAACTGATGGGACGCCTTTTACGTGACTAGAAATTAGTTGTTAGATATCGAAGTACATCTCGTCAGGGTGACCGAGTGATGCATAAGATGAGTCACAAAATGCAGCTTTGTTTGTTCACAGATCGAGACAGTGAATAATCACCCGAGGACGTGTGAAAATGTAGAATGGCCGTAACGGCGCGTCACAAAAATAGAGATAATTATTGTTAATTTAATGTAACCTCTAATGGCGTTAACTGTTTACGTTAAATGATGTTCTTTTTTTAATCATAATGTTTCGATTTATTTAATTGTTTTTGGTTAATTTAATTAGAGCGAGTGGCAACACTCGAACGGAGTTGCATGTTAGAAACTAGACGTCAGGTCATTCAGAGGTTGACAGCTGACAAGTGCGAACGTGCAAACCCGTTGGCTCTAATCTCCATCCATTATAATTTAAGTAATCAGTGCCTATTTGTTTGGAATCCTTAATCAAATCAGTAAAGTGACGTATACTCAATTTAACGAAGTGTTTATTTCAACACCACATCCACCATGGACCCATCCGAGCTGCCCCGCGAGGTGGGTGAGCCGCCCGGCGATCCGTTAAGTTTATCATAGTGTTTACTTGTGGAACTCTATGGCGGGCGTCTCGCGGCCCTGCTTGGTGGCGTACGAGGTATCCCAGTCGATCTCGAAACGCAGATAGGCGGTGGTGTCAGGGTCCGTAGCCGTGATCATCGTGGTGATGACCTCGCCCTCCGGCACGTTCTCCTCCACGCTCGGGCTGCCGCGAGGCTGCGAATTCAGGATACTTTAAAACTAAAGCCACAGAATAGATAATAGCTCTGATAAAGCCACATCCAGGGGATCCTTAGAGCATGTTTTTCTTATATAACTCACACCTGATGGTGTGATCACCATCGCCCATAGACAGCCGCAACGTCAAGGAGATTGGAGATGCGTTGCCAACCCAGAGTATTAAGATGGAATACCTCTTAAGCCAGTAACTGCACCGGAACGGAACAGCAACTTAACTTGGGATCACGTATTCCCATCACGTGACCTGAATGCTCATTTTCCTTCTTTAAAAAAACAAACTAACCAATCGAAGACTTGGAGGCGTGTTGTTGATGTCGTTGAGTTGTATGACCAGTTGGCTGGTCACAGTGTGGTACGGACCGTCTCCGAGGGTGTCCGTTGCTCGCACCTGGCATAAGAAACACAATTTAGATCTACAAGATCGTATAAGATTTTGAGCCGATAACTACCTGCTAGTGAACAAGTGTGTATTGTTTACATGTCACTTTTATTGTTCGCCGGGCTGATAGTATGGTAAAATCTTTTGGAAAAAAATTCAAAAACAGTGCTAGTTTAGTAGTGTTACTGGCACTTTTTTATGAGGAAGTACCAGTAATACCAGATAAATATACTGTATGTAGGTAATTGCCTTAGAACCTATACAGACCTGCACGTGGAGTTCATTCTGACGATGGTAATCGAAGGCCTCGTCAATAGAGACGCGAATCTCTCCTGTACTTGCGTTTATGGACAAGTACTCCCCTGCATTGCCCATCAGAGAATGCCTGTCAGAAGAAGAAGCACTTGTTATAAATAGTATGAGTCAAATGAAGCGAATACGCTTAATAGTATATCGTCGTGGGACAATGATAAAGTTTGCTTAAAACAGTTAAGTATTTCAAGCACACATGCGGCCCACCCTAACATGACACAGATTAAGTTAACCCTCATAGCATCTCTTTCTTATTCTTTTCTTATTAGACTAGTTGGACAGCGTTAGCTACCGGAAGGCCCGCTTGGGGTAGAAGCAACCTAAAAACAATCTCTCGCGGTCACTGGTTTCTACAAGGTCGGTTTTCATCAGGTGATTGGTGACCTGCAGGCTTGTATGCCTCCTTTTTCAAAGAAGAAATAAGTTAGAGCTTGCGTTGTTCTTGTCGGAAATATTCTTTGTTTTCAAGAGAGATAAATTGTTTTATTACATTACATAATATGTAATCACTTATATACATATAATGGTTATCACTTACACAACTTCATCGTCCACATCCAGGTCTTCAGCAAGAACGGTGGCCACGTAATATTCGGCGCCTACCGTCTCGTCGAAGGTGACAGTGTATGAGGCCTCTTCAAATATTGGCTCCTCGTCGTTCCAGTTGATCAGGTCGATGAACAACGTGGCGTTCCCTCGGTGATCAGAGTTGTTCCTGTCTATTGCTAGAACCTGGAGAAGTAAGCAATGTTGTGAATTTTAGCCTTGATCCTTGTTAAGCTTCAGGGTTTGAGAAGCGGCTCCTGTGCAATGAAGGTTTAAAGAACTTAAGGGTTCAAACCTTAAAAACTCAAATCTTAATCTATCGGGCTCGGAATCTAAGAACTTTAAAAGCCTTAAGTCGCAGAGTCTTGAAAGCCTGATAGCCTTGCGTAGGTTTGAAATCTACCGTTCCTTTTAAGTTATTCAGGATGAAGCCTTTAATTAGGCGCAAAAGTCTTCGTACATCAGACAGATCGTTAGGGCAAAAGTAGAAATATACCTCTAGAATCTCTAAGAAGAATATCTTTAAGAACCTAGAAGAACATTATTTCACCTTCATATAGGATCCATCTTACGTTCAAATAAAAGTGCTTACCAAGATCTCAATATGCTGGAACTCCCTGACCTCATAGTCCAGCATTGCGTGATTGACCGTCCCCATAATGAAGGTCTGCTCCTGGTAGCCAACTTCTGGTGCAATGTAGAATGCTGACGCCACGTTCGGTGGAAACACGCTCACTAACTCCACGTTGTATTGAGCATTTTCACCCTGAGCAGAATGGAATTTAACTATTGAAACGAATAATAAAATAAAACAACTTTAGGGAACACTGCCGGTTTATAATACATATGTCACTGTTGCAACAGTTGCGTGAACTGCGCTCATGTGTGAAGTGTTCGTCGGGCTTGGCCACATTTATTAAGTTACTCATCATTAAATTAATTTCCAGTTAGAACTAGTGTAAGAAAGTCATAGAAGAGATGTGAATTAAAATGGTGGCCGAAATTATAGAGCCGAAGACTCACTAGATCCCGATCATGGAACCCAAAGATCTGGGACCCAAAATCGAGTGTGAGCGGCGTCTCCTCGAGCATGCTGATGAAATACTCGTCCTGCGCAGGCACCGGCCGCTGGTCGTTGACGTCGTTGACGATGACCACGATAGGAGCCTCCGTAAAGAACTCTTCCCTGTTCAAATAAGATTTAAATATAAACAGCGTATAAGTACCCAAAAAGTTGGCAACGTCACAAATAGCAGCGGACGCCATGAAACTTAGAATATCTTGGGTGTCTAGACAAAGTGGAAAGCAAAATGTATGAATTTGAAATTGACGATCGACACATTTTAACGTTTGCTTTGGTTTTCTTACGTCAAGTCCATACATTCTGTCGTATCTACTGGCGTTGACGCTAACAGAATGTCAGTTTGTCTACACGCCCTGAGTGTGTAAGTTAAAAAGTTTTCTATTAAGGCAGTTGCACAAGTAAGAAAGAGAAATCAAACACAACATCATTATCAACCGGTTTTGTATGACAGGTTAGTGCAGGTCAGCCAGCTTTAGTATGAACTACGCATTCTTTAGAACCTTTACTTAAAGTAGCTTCACTCTCATTTAGGTCGGAGATCCCATACGATGCAATTAAAACTGTTCAAAGACATAATGGTATCACACTCTATCACTAACTGAAACACTAGCCGTTGTTGATTAACCAATAAACATTAGAATAGGAAAAAAATCACGACACTGTTGTGTGAGTAATGAGAGCCATTATACCAGTTATGGATTGTAAAAGCCTTTTAGGCGGTTGTCGTGCACGTCAATACGTGCAGTATCAAATATTACTAAAATATTTATCTTTAAATCTAAATATGTGCTAAGAGCGCCGTGTCCCTACTGAGGGGTGAGTGATGATAACGATCGATAAAAATCTACCTATTGTCAGGTTTGAACGCGATGATGGTGAAGCGGAACACCTCTCGCTGCAGGGTATCGCGGTCGATGCTCGCTACGTGCAGGGTGCCGCCGCTACGCCCGCCATCTATCGTCGTCACCCAGAAGAATTCCTCTTCTGAAACAACCAATTCGTTCCTAATATAAGTAGAGTGATCATGTTAGCCACAAACGTGAAAAATGCGCATAGTCGGCGATTTCTCTAGTCTAAAAGTATTTAAGTTGCGTACAAAACAAGCTTACATGTAAAAAGTATTTACAATCCTGATTATGCCAAGAACTTCACCAGCCAGCCAGGCAACCTGGCCTGTGCCAAGGATCAAGTTTGTTAGCTATAGGAAGAGAGAGTCACATAACTCTTAGATACCCTACAGGCTCGAGGGTATCCTTGAAGATTTTCCTCTTCATAAAAAAAAGCTGGTACTTGGTGGCAAGTGGTAAGAACAGGTGCTGTAGATGGACTCGTTAATTACACGCTATTCTATACTAATAAAAGTATAGGGAGAAGCTGCCCCCCTGCTCCGCTAACGAATTTTTTCCACTCACCTCCCTCCTCCGTCCTAATGTCATAGTGGATGGGCTTGTTGATGGCGGTGTCGCCATCTATCGCGCGTATGGGGAATTCTATGGGAGTCTTCTCGTCGAACTGCTGCACCGCGAAGATCTCCACCCAGCGCGGCGGCCGGCTCTCCACGTTCTCTACTCGCACCATCAGGGACGCTGTGCCGGTGTTCGGGAGGGAATCCTGGTGGATGTTCAAACTTTCTTAGTAATTTTCAAGTACAGATCGAGAACAAGCTGAAGACCCCTGTCAATTAGCTATTCGCCTCGGCAGTACGACTGCAGCAGTGCTTAGAAGCGAAGGAAATGCTGGTTTTTCTCGCCGTTTAAGGTTAAATTCGGATGAGATATTTTTATCCTCGTGATTGTGATTATCGGAGTTTGAGGTCAGAGAGATTTAAATTGCGCTGAAATCGTGGGACACGACAAAAATGAATACGAACAGATTTCGCAAGGCTGATACATCAAGAGATCATCTGATAACCAAGAGTGAATCACTATTGCCTATAAGTAGACTTATTGCAATTACCAAAGCATTGACAGTGAATATATGCAGCGCATTGGCTTCGAAATCGAGCGGTTCTCTGATCCCCACGGTGATCTTCATGGTGAACCAGTCCCCGGGCACGTTGACGGCGTCGATGTAGAAGATCTCATCGTCTCCCCGGTCACTGATGATCTCGAACGTCATGGCGGTGGTACTTATTTGCCCGTCGGCGTCTGTCAAGTCGTATACGCATTCGGTGAGACGGGCCTCGCCTAGTTCCTGGATGTAAAAAGGTTTCAATTGTCATTTGTATAAAATAAAAAATCGCTTGGAATTGCCTATTATAATCATTGCCGGTTCAGAGGAAAGTAAATTGTGTTCATCTTTCAAGATACTCATAACGCACAAAATTGGTACAAAAAAAACCAAAGTATTTATTTCGTCATCAGAGGTATAAAAAATTAAGGTGTCAATATTGTAAGTACTTAAATTACCTCGACGGTTCGCTTAATTCCTAATTTTTTTATTATTATGGCTTTCCCATCTCTATGTTCCTAATGTTATCTTTCTATTAAAATAAATGACACATCGCTTGACAGTTTGGTAACGGTGCTCAGTGATAAAAAAGCATGGCTGTTTTGCGAGATGGTTGCCCGAGAAGTCATTCGAAATCTACAGAAGATGCTGCTATCATGCAGAACATCTGTCCCCTAGTAACAGCGAGGGCTTACCGCTGCTTCGCAGGGGTCGAATATGTGCAGCCAGGGCGGGTTGTCGTCGATGTTGATGATGGTGAGCGACACCGAGGCCACCAGCGTCTGGCCGGCCACTCGCACGTTAAACGAGTAGAACACCATGCCTTCTTCGTAGTCTTGTCTGTTACGTGGCAACGTTTAAGAATTGGTTTTTTACTTCAACGTGTAAAGGCGATAAAAACATTGTTAATTTACCTCGACGTTTCGGCCATTTGTAACAAAGCCGGAACGTCGAGGTAGATTAACAATGTTTTTATCGCGTTTAAGTTCCGATAAGTATGTGTGAAAATCACGAAAGTTTAAAACAATTTACAGCGTGTGCATTCAGAGGCATAAACACAGGAGATCATGGAGGTGACACGACTCCAAGAGAAGCAAAAAGTTTCCGATATTATACTTTTAGGCACTTCTTGTATCTAAGTAGTACAATTAAAAAGGTCATCCGTCTGCGAGTATACTACGAAATGTGTCTATTTACTAGGCCTACTTTTGGGTCACGTAGATGAACCAGTCGCCGGCGTCGTCTCGCCGGAACACGACGCCGAGCAGCGCGTTGCGTCCAATCCCGAAGGTCAGCTCCGGGGTCTCAGTGCCTGCATGAAATTACACCGACTATTAAAATACTCTATTAACCTTACCCTTACACTTTTCAGCACTAAGTAAAATTACTGACCTCTTAGAATTTGACTTTGACTTTCACTTCGGTTCTGTCTAACTGTCCATGTAGCAGGAATTTTCTCGATACGCGTTAACTCGCTACGTAACTCAGTGTGTCACTCACCTCCTGTACCCTTACCATGAGTACAGTACACCTAGCCGTAACCACCGCTAGCGACAGCGTAAAACGATTTGTATAGGAAATTGCACAGCGCCCCTAGCGCTCTCTTAGATAACTAAAGATCGCTAGTATGAGTCCAACGGTAAATTACCTATCGAAATCTGAACGTCAGTGTCTAACGTTTTGTAGCTGTTGCCGTAGAATATTGGTACCATGAGTCACAAATTTGACACATGTTATCGAAAAATACCGTATCGACTATGATTAACTCTTTCACTGACAAATGGGAGCGTATTTAACCGCTATCGACTGTAGTAACGTAATACGAATTTTCGATAGAAACTCATGGTAAGGGTACTGGACTAGTGAGAGAAACGCACTGAGTTATGTAGCGAGTTAACGCGGACCTATCTAGAAGATTCGTGCTAGGTACACTGATTCATTACGACGCTAAGGTCCTGTTTCATCACTTTTTGACAAGTTCCAGGTGTTATATCCAGATATCAGTGATGCCGTGTCTACTTATTTTATGAACACAAACAGAGATGTATCACAGATATCTGTTAGATTTAATATCGGGAACTTATCAGCAAATGGTGATACAGGGTTAACACTGACATCTAAATGTAAGGGCCATTTAATCTTGAGCGGTCATATTAAGACCGCAGATTTGTGACGACAAATGCACTTTAAGTTGACCAAATGGGTTGATCCTTAGCATCAACAGTTTGCCATCAATTAATAACAGTACTGAAAATAATTGGACGCCATATCTACCTTGATAGTTAAGCTTTGCGATGGCCACATCTCCCTCAATTTCCTCTTCCATAAAGATAAGCTGGGTCCCTGCGTTTCCGTCGGGGTAGTACTGGTCCATGCAGAGGTCTAATCGGTCCGGAGCTGGCAACAGCGGCCTGGTGGCCCATGTTGTACCTTGCAAAATAAAGTGGGGTACCCTATTGACTACGGCGAAAGATACCTGTTTTTAAACCTATCAGAGGCGGAGCTGAAATTAAAACTTGACACATCAGTGCGGCGATTTGATGAGAACGGAAGCCATGCACATCGTGATTTAGAAATTGTGACTAGAAAAGTCACAATTTCTAAACCACGAATTTACGACGAATTACCTTTTAATTTGAAAATCAAGTTAAAAAATAGCCTGGGAATGTGTCCGTGTTTAAGCCATCCATGAACAGGCACGAGTACGTGCCTGATGGGTTAACGGAACTGCGCAGTTAGCCAATGGTATTGAATAGCTAACCGCAGCATTCATAAGTTGTTCCTGTAAGCCTAATCTGAATAAAGATATTTTGACTTTGAGTTAAGAATGACATGATGATAAAATCAGATTAGACTGAATATTGGAACAAGCTGTTTAAATGAGTTATCGATCCAAGTCGTGGTGCTTACCATCAAAATTTAACTCCGGCCAGTCGTCAGGTCGCGGCGGGCGCGGGATCTCTGACATGTAGCTGCAGTCATGTCCTGGAAAAATTACATTTGCTTCATTGAGTCAGAGGTAAAATTAAAAATAATACCATTAAAACATTAACTACTTAATTTAATAACTATTCTAAGTTAGTTACATTGTAATTTTAACAAAAAAACTAATGACAATGAAAAATCCTGTGTCCATACCGTCCATACTAAACACGACGGTTCTTTTTCCGCCATTGTGCTTTCTGCACAAAGTTTACACAAAGCGAATTCTTTTTTGGAACAAAAATCACTTACAATCATTATTACAAAGGGCAATCGCCAACGACGATTATTTACAGCGTTGCATGCATTTGCGATTTGCGACACAGTCGTAAATTTTGTCAAAGATAATCAAATCACTACAATTTTGTAAGAACTTCTTATTCAAATTGTGTGTTAACAAAAACAAATGAATGCATCCTTTTAAAATTATATTTCTTTTTTGTCGAAAATTATTTACGGCCAGCTTCTTTTTGTTTGTAGATGTATACAGCCAGTATTTTATTTAGAAAAAAGTATACTGTATCCGGATGGATAAGACTCATATAATTTGTTTGCCTTGAAACCTATTAGACCGCTGTAGTCAGTACATAAGGGTATTTCCCAAAATTTACGATGAAAATATTATTCTAGAATAATGGGGATAAGAAGAAACCAATACTTTGTTTCGATGTACGACCAGCCTCAGAAATAGCTGAACATTTTAATATCTCGTCTCTCAATATCTCATACGTTAGTATGACAAGGTTCGTAAGTGTTAAGCTACTTCTGAGGCTAACTGTACCTATGGGCAAACTTTTTTTCAACTACAAAATTAAGTTTGTCTTTCATTCCGACGAACTTAAACAATACAAATTTAAACTAAATCATATTAAATAACCCTTTCTCACCTTGAGTCACTTGGGTCTGTCCCAAAATGGCTGGTGCTGCTACCAGCAGCAGCACGGCAGTCAAGAGAGGATTAACCGCCATCTCGCATGTTCTTGTTTTCTGAAACGTATATGGTTAAGGTGAATTCTTATCTATCTTAGCCCTTTGGGTTGGCAACGCATGTGCAATCACCTTGATGTTGCGGGTGTCTATAGACGGTGGTCATCACTTACCATCTGGTGATTTACTTGGTTGTTTGCCTTCCTATGTCTTAAAAAAAAATTGCTCCGTAGGTATGAAGCGGTAATTTCGAAATTTAGGCAGTTTTTATTTATCGTGGCTAAATGATATGACTTTTATCGAGTTAGTTTTGCGGTCCTAACAGTCAATGTTTAGTTTATTTCTAATGTGCATCCCTTTACCCTTTGTCCCTTTAAATAAACAATGATAATGAAGTAGTACAACAGTGTCAAGCTCAAGGTATTTTATTATGACTTACGCCATGTTATTATTAGGCATGTCCTAATTAAGCAACTCAACATTAAAATCTGTAAAACAAACTTTCATACACCTAAGTTTAAGACTTAAATTATTTTTTCTTAATGCTAAATTTTAACTAAATTGATACGAAGATAAAGATTAACGAATTTTATGATAGATAGACACATACATTGTTACGGACAGACGAATTACAAAGTAATTGTATAAGATTTCTATTAAAAAAAAATAAGTACAGAACTCTTCAATGCCTGAAAATGCGCAGTTGCAGTGGTGGGTAGCAATTATCAAGACGTTGAAAATAAAACGAAAGTAACATCGCAATAACCCTGTGATAGTGAAATTTAGTAGCGGAAATGAACAATCGGTTCAGTCTTGTTTGTCTATCTGTTTGTCCCTGGCATCGAAGATCACGAGGCAGTATTCATTCTTAATCTTTTGGGGGTAAAAATAACTTGTATATACATGCTTGTAAAAACCGATACATTTTGGTAATTACTCAGTGTGTAGTGTCGTAGGTAGTCTAAATGAAGCTTTAGGGAGGATAACAGTTACCTGCTCCTCGAATTATCAGTGTATCCAATATCCCAGTCACAGTATACAAAACAAAACACAATCTTCAAGTTTTTAACAAATTCTTCCACGTTACAAATGAGTACTTATAAACAATTGAATTCAAGCAAATTGCCAACCAGGAAAGGCGATATTTTCATACTGACCGATAGGAATCTTAATGAAACATTATTTTGCGCTATGACACTCAGTCTGATAAGATTAGATATAATATTATAATTTTTCACTTGCTATCGATTAAGGACATGATATCGCTTTGTTCGCCGAAACGTGATGGAATATCTACTGAGCTTTGATCATTTTCGTAAAATCCCTAGGATAAGTCACCGAAATTTGACTAAGTCGCCCGATGGATTGATAAAAATCGATATTGAAGTGTATCGCATTTAAATGCGTGCATACTTACCATCTTCTCCTCGTCGCCACATCCCTTTCGACGAGTTACGTCATTATCCACTTTCATCGTATTCTCAATTTAACTCATGGTTGGTAGCAAGTTATGGTTTTGATAGGTCATATTCTGATTTTGTCCGATTCTATGTAAGTAAGAGAAAATGTATTTTCATCTTCGTAATTATTTCAATCACGTAAGTATTCAACAGATTGCTGTTGGCGTTTATGCTTTCACTGACCGCTACGCTCGTAGCCCGTAGCGACGTTTGGTTCGTTTCTACCGGAAACTAGCTACGAAGAACCTTCTCGATACGTGTATACCTACTCGCTACGCAAGTCAGTGCGTTTGTCTACTACTGGGCTGGGCTAGTTAGAACGGAATGCACTGAGTATACACGTAAACTATACACAAAATATCCCATTGGGTCGAAGTGTATACGAAAGGAGTCACAGAATAAATAATAGTACTAACGTACAGAAACTTCTCTTTTACGACCGCGATTAAACGAATTCCAACTTAATTAACACGCTTAAAAAGTTCGTATTACTTCATACACCATGCGCCAGGCGGCGCAAGTCGAAAGGAACGCGCCACCCGCGCCCGCCTTCCCCCGCTACTCCGGCGACACGCTAGGGTTGCGCGGCATTCGTTTTCAATTACACTGACACGGCGGGGGCGAGCGAGCGAGTGCGCGGCAAGCCGACAGCCTACTGCGATTTGCCTATGCCATAGGAAAGGCTATAGTAGTACGTATCGTAGCGAGTGACGCATGTCGAGAGGGTGGGTGTTTGTGCTGGGTGCACCAATATCTGGTTCCTTGTTCCAAAAATGAGAATGTATGCATTCCTTATTAAGTTACTACTCACGTTTTGCGGGTGGTATACTTGTGCAAGGTTTGTCCGGATCGTTACCACCATCTTGCTCGCTACTCCTGCTGCTAAGCAGCAATGCTTGCACTGTTGTGTTCCAGCGTGGAGACCAAGACAGCCGGTGCAATTACTGGCCCACGAGGTATTCCATCTTAGCCCTCTGGGATGGCAATGCATCTGCAATCTCCTTGGTGTTGCCGGTGTTTATGGACGGCGGTGATCGCTTACTATCAGGTGGCGCACTTGCTCGTTTGCCTTCTTAAGTTGAATAAAATAAAATAAAACTCCTATTGTGCCGGCTTTCCCCTTCGTACCGCCAGCGGCCCTAACATGACTGCCCAGGTTTAGTTTAACCCCTCCCTGCGTCTCTGTCTAACTAGTGTCATAAGATAGAGATAAACTAAACTTGGCCAGTCATGTTAGGGCCACGCTGTTTAAATGAGTCTGTGTTGTTTTTTTATATGTTTTTAAAGAAATCCTCTTAAGTAACGCGTTTTAAAACTTGTTTCGAGCAATTTTATGCGTTCCGTCTGTTCTAAATTATGTTGCAATTCCTCAGAAGTCGAACAATATGATTAAATTAGTCGTTTATCACATTTTCCGCCAATACATTAGGCGATAAGCTAATGTACACATAGATATATGTATACATAGGTAAAGTAGGAATTTTATGAACACATCAAATTAAGTGTGTTATCAGCGCCAATCGGAAGTATTTATTTAATCTGCTGATAATGGCATTAATGGCAGTCAGAACGGAATTTGGGAGGTGGCAGATTATCCGACCGAAAGAGGTGGGTAAACTTTCCATTTGTAGGGGAGCCCAAGCGGGGATTTCGGGATTTACTGAAGCGTGGAGAGGAGTTAACTTTTAAGTGGGTTCAAGAGCGGATCCAGCCTCCGAGTCAGGGAGGGGGGAGGGCAAACATAGTCAAAGTTCAGTCAGGAGGGTCATCAATGAAATTAGAAAAAAATGCTAATAATTGACCTGGGTCATATTCAATAAACGTTACAGTTATGTACCACAAGTTGACATAATTGTAACATTTTAGTACGAAAGGTTACATTTTTGTCGAATTGTAGCACCTGTCACGTTTATTAAACAGGGGCCTGGACCCGGCCCATTGGGAGGGGGGAGGGGGTCATGAATTTAGTTTTCCATTTCAGTTTTGGCCGTAACCGAAACTTAACTTCGACTGTAATGTAGTGTATATTTTTCAACCACGGTTACACGGCTGGTGAGTTCCCTATGTTCCCTGTCTGCGTTTGCTCAAGTCTGTAGAAGCATTCAAATATTACTACCTATTTATGCTTATTTAAATAAAAGGCCTATGCAACCAGACATAAATTATTTAATTTAATTAAACAGGTGTTTAAAAACGACCTTCAAAAGGCTTTAAAAACGCAAAAAATAATCAGTAGCATTCTATTTTATAGATAACTAGCGACCTGGCCCGGCGTTGCACGGGCGTTTTTACTAACGAAGACTTATTTGGAATGTATTGAACACAAAAACCTTCTGCAAAACATTATCTAAATTATGGTAAAAACCGGATCAAAATCCGATGCGTGTTTTAGAAGGCATAAGCGGCTAAGATAGAATGAGGACAGACAGGGACGTAATGCGACTTTTTTTTAAAGAAACTATTGACCCGCTCCGGCTTCACACGCGGGTACAATCGGGATGTAATGTACAGTCAAGGAAATTGAAACATGCACCACCGTAGAACCTAGTCGAAGAGACATACGCATGACATTTGTATGACATAGCCTGGCGTTTAACGCGTCGCGTCATTGCGATAGGGTTCTAAGGTGGTACGTGAATATATTTCCCTTACTGTACATAAAAACCTTCCTCAACAAAATGTCTAAATTATGAAAGCTCTAAGATCTAAATAGCAGTGAAAACTGCATCAAAATCCGTTGCGTGGTTTAGAAGAAGGCGGCCGACCATACACCATAAGGATTTAGGACAGACAGAAATGGATAGCGACTATATTTTGTACTATGTAAAGATAAATAAATAGATAAAACGTACCAAATATTTTGTTACCTTATTTTGAGTTAATCGCTGTTTACGGTTAGTCGAACGCCTGTCGTTTATTTCAGAGCAACAATAGTGCATTGTACAGTAGGGGAAATACATTCACGTACCATCTTAGAACCTTGTCAAACGCCAGGCTATGTCATACAAATGTCATGCGTACCTATGTCTCTTCGACTAGGTTCTACGGTGGTACGTGTTTGGATTTCCTTGACTGTACAGTTTTAAACTTAACCACTCTTACATGAGCCAGTAGAAAAAAAAAGGATATTAAATTGTGCGATAATTACAGATTTATAGATTCTAAAGCTATAGCGCATCCGTCGTATTGCTGAAGTGAAAATGGGCAAAATGGCCGAAGAGTTGTTCAGGGGGGCGAGAGTCATTTCGCATGAAAACAGCAATGAAATCTTTATAACATTATCGGGACTTTAGCGCGATAAAAATATTTTGTTGATTTACCTCGACGTTTCGGCCATGTTTCAACAGCCGTGGTCACGAGTAGACTGGTCAGACGTGGTCAGTCTACTCCTGACCACGGCCGTTGAAACATGGCCGAAACGTCGAGGTAAATCAACAATATATTTTTATCGCGCTAAAGTCCCGATAATGTTATAAATATGTGTGAAAGTCGCGAAAGTTTAAAACAATTTAGCAATGAAATCCCCTGGATATCTGTAATTTTTGACGTATCTTGCACGTGAGATCAATCTCGCATGAACCGAGAATTGGGGTCCAGTATGTGACGCAGGGTCGCGCGTCAAGGAGCTAGTGGTAGCAAAAGCTCGCCGCCACCTCTTACTCGAATTATACGCTGAAGAAAAGAAATAAAAGAAAGTGGCTAACAAACTGGAACAAATTACCTTGCTACTCCGCTAATTTGCTAATTTGTTCCAGTTTGTTAATATCGACCTCCGCAAAGTAACGCCTGAATCTATTAAGAAAGAGGCTGCCAACTCTCAAAGGGACGACTCAACACGGTGACACGTGACGGCGGCGTGCGCAACTGAAATTATAACTTCCATGGCAGGTAGGCCACATGTCACCATGTTACTTCACTATATGAGATGCTTCCATGATGGATGAAAAAGATTCGACTATAACTTCATATTTTTTCAAGATCATTAACTTCAATTTAGTTAATTAAAGCTGCAGTGATAGTTGAATAATATTTAAAAAGTTGTTATCAGCCACCGCTGTTTGTGTTTTATGAGCGGTTCTTTCACTCCCGAGCAAAGCCGAGCGGTTACGATCTAGCCGGGCCGCTGACACGCGAGCTTAATGGTCATTAACTAAAGGCCTGAAAATACATACAATACGATGAAAAAACACAACCCTTACTGGCAACACGATTGTCGGATGAAAAGCAGTGTACATTTTCTAAACTTTTATATAAATAAATCAAGAAATATCTTGGCACAATTCATCCAATTTTCCTAGTTCTAACTAAGCATTTCTTGTACTATGGCTACTCGACAACGGATTCACATACTGATTTAAAAACAAATAACATCCAAGACTCGGGAAAAAACATTTGCCCCTCCCGGGAATCGAACTCGGAATCTCTAGCTTTGTATAGCTATGTAACCGACCGTCCCGATCGTCTTAAAATAATGTGATTAGCCGATTAACGTATGCATTATTTTCCGAACTTTCGCCAGGTGCAGCAAACGCCCATGCGTTCGAATGACTGCAAAATTGTATAACAGCGATCGTTTACTTTACCGGCATTGAATGTATTAATCATGAACCCTTAGAACATAAAATAAATTATAAAAAATAAATAAATTATTTTTATAATCAGAGCATGCACCTAAGCGAGGGGTACGTATCTGAATATCGAAGATCAATATTTCGAAAATTAAAACAGCGAACGGCTATAAGGCCGAAGTTCAAAATGTCGAATGGATTTGCTGTCAAAGTATTTGAATATCGAAGTTCAATACATCGATATTTTAAATAGCGAAGTCCAAAATACCGAAAATTAAAACAGCGAACGGCTATAAGGCCGAAGTTCAAAATGTCGAATGGATTTGTTGCCAAAGTATTTAAATATCGAAGATCAATACATCGATATTTTAAATAGCGAAGTCCAAAATATCGAAAATTAAAATAGCGATCGGTTAAAAGGTCGAACATTCAAATGTCGAAAGTACTTGTTGGTAACGTATCTAAATATCGAAATTCTATATAAAGTTAAAATAGCGAACAAAGTTAGTTATTTTGTTACAAGTCTACGTAAATGTCCTACAGGAAATATAGAATTTTTTTAAGGAAAATAAAAAAAATTCGAGCAATCACATTGTTTAAATGTTATTTTCAACAATAGGGTACTAAAAATAAAAAAATATAAATGTCAAAAATATATATAAAAAATATGGATGTAAACAGTAGCTTCTATTCCATGATTAAAGCATTGAGGCAATCCCCCTTAACAATTTCACCAAAAGTGTACTTACTCAGCAATTTTAAATAATTTCTGACCATCAAAAAATTATATTTACTTAAAACAATAAAAACAAATGTGAACAAGTGCTTCTTCATGTTTAAAGATTTTAGAAGCTATATAAAAATAAAAACGCATAAAATCAAAAAGTTCTGGCACTCACCGGCTACGTTCGCTACGTTCGCTTGGCTCGTGCGTGTTTTGGTCACAGTATAACTAACAAGCTTCTCCTCGCTACCCTCGTCGTCGCACCTAAGTTTAAGGTTCAGATTACTCAGACTACAGACTATTCAAAATCTTGAATATTTTAAAATGTAGTCTGAGTAATCTGAACCTTAAACTTAGGTGCGACGGCGAGCGTAGCGAGGAGAAGCGTGTTAGTTTTGACTGTGACCAAAACACGCATGAGCCGAGCGAGCGAAGCGAGCGTGCCGCGGCAGCGGCCGGCGAATGCCAGAACTGGTTTCTATTTTGATAAAAGAAAAAGTACGTAGGTAAGTAACAAGTAAATGACAATCACTGTTATTGTTCGAATGCGAGTTAACTAATAATTACCTATTTCGATATACTTAATAATTAATTCAATTTTGATAACAGACAAATTTTAGTCATCATCCCTATTGCCATGTGTATTAGCAGTAATGATTTTGTGGGAACATAAAAAAACCTAACATCGAAGTCTAAAGTGGGAGCTTCGCTACGCTACGCTCCCACCTTTGCCTTCTGAACCTAACCTAATAGATTCTGATTTCAATGGACAGACTTTTTCGCTCGCTACGCTCGCTCATTTTAATGTGACAGGCTTTGTCCACATAAATTATATTACACATATAGGTATTATACTTATTCGCTAAATGATAATATTTTTTTGCTTAAAAACACAAGATAAAATTATACACAAAATGGGATGTTTGGCGGACCCCAGCGGATTGGATCGGTTGTCATTTAGATTTTCAATATTTTGAAAGTCGCTATTTAAACTGTCGATATTATATTTGACGACGTTTTAATACATATACCAATCGACATTTTGAACATTCGATTTTTTAATCGTGTGGTATTTTACTCGTAGGCATTTCAGACTTCGTTATAATGATTTTGGATATTTTAACCGTTCGCTATTTTAACTTTCGATATTTTGAACTTCGCTTTTTAAACTGTCGATATTTTATTTGACGACATTTTAATACATATACCGAATAACTTTCGACATTTTGAAAATTCGATTTTTCAATCGTGTGGTATTTTACTCATAGGCATTTCAGACTTCGATATATTGATTTTCGATATTTTGACCGTTCGCTGTTTTAACTTTCGATATTTTGAACTTCGTTATTCAAACTTTCGATGTATTGATTTTCGGTATTCAGATACGTACCCTAAGCGAGATGTCCGCTCGGCTCGCAAGCACAGCGCGCTTACCCGGCCTGCGTGCGCGCGCGCCGCTCAGTGAGAACCGGGATTTACTTCTAGAAACATCACTCCGGACAACAGTGAGTCTGATTTGTTTATTTACAAGCATCATTCATGTATTTTCAAAAAGCCTACGCCACATTACTACGGTACTCGAAACATACAAATAAATTATCCATGATTTGTGTAACTAATTATAATCAATTAAGAAATGGAGTTTATCTTTAACATGGAATGTTTTTTTAAATTTCTGAGTACCTACAGCAGTAACAACTTTGATTTAAAATTTCAAGGTGGAATCAATGATTTAGGTATTTTAGGTCTTATTAAATACTAAATAAGATATAATGGTTATGAAAACAGTCACCCACATTTTGTACAAATGAAAAGTTTATGCGGCAGTGGTGGAAAGACGAGTTTAAATCGAAAAGCTGTTAATTGTCATCCTCATGTCTAAAGATCATTAAGTAATTGAGAATTTTGAGTTACGCAAACCGTTGCTTGGTTAGATTTCGGAAATTAATTACAAGTTTAATATATTATTTTCGGTTACCTACGTTTTATAATAAAACTTATCAAAGGCCAATTCGACTGACAAACTAAGGGTGTAAAACCTACCTTCACATTAATTAAATTCCTACCTACTATCCCGATTCGAAACGTTTTTCCAAATACAAATACAGAAATAATAAAAAAATACGAGAATTTCAGTCAAAGTCAAAGTCAAAATATCTTTATTCAGATTAGGCTTACAGGAAACACTTATGACTGTTATTGCGTTACCGTCGTTACGTTACCACCGGCTCTGAAAAAAACTGATGTGAAGATACCGGCAAGAAACTCAAAGAGGTGTAATTTTTTTAATAAATCAAAAGTACAATGTTATTTTAGTGTTATAGTTAGAAAGTCTGTGGTACGGCCAACCTCAGAAGTACATAGCTTAATATTTTAGTATAGTCGACCAAGTAATTGCTTGACCACTTTTGAACTTTATGTCTTTGTAATACGGTCGAAAAGTGGTCAAGCAATTTCTTTGTTGACTATACCTCGTCGCTGTCAGTAATGTGACAAATTCGAGCAACTCTCATTTCATACGTTACTACGACAAGGTTCTTAAGTGTTAAGCTATTTTTGAGACTGACTGTACTATTCCGATAATCTATACTTTATTCCTGGTGTGCTGTTCTACTATAATACTCGTAATTTTTTGAGATTCTTATCATTACGCTCTTAATTTTTAAAATATCGAGGCAGGGTTGGCACTTTTACTACATCGTGAATATCTTTTAAACAATTTAATATTAACATTATTAACATAGGAAAAAAAGTTGTATGAAATATGTTTATTAGTTTTGTTTACCCATGGTAACATTTTTAAGATTAATTCTTTTTGAAAGCCTAATTCGAAAAAGGATAATTTGCCTTTTTTAAGACTTTTTCTATAATTTTATTTAATTTCATTATTATAAAAATAATATCAATTTAGAATACATAAAAACTTTTATAATTTAAAAAAAAACGACTAATATGAGGTAACGGTTGGGACCGTCGTCCTTGACAGCGATCCAATTATAGTTGACGCTAAGATACGGAAACATGTCATACGAGTAGAAAACGCGCCTTTGTTAAATATAAATAATTAAAAACGAGAAAATAAGCGCCATGATTCAAAAAAGTTTGGGCAATGTAAAAAGAAACACCTTAAAATAAAAACCTTTATAAATATATCTTAATAGTATTTTATGCAACTGTTGCATAATGAGGGGTCTTAAAACACGAGTGTGGTTTTATGAAACGAGCGTTAGCGAGTTTCATAATAGGATCACACGAGTGTTTTAAGACCTAATTATGTACAGTTGCATACATTACTTTATGTACACACATATCATAAGTACTCTATGATGGGTTCAGAAGCCATAAGTCAATAACCTGCATTGCTACTAGCTACTAGTGCTAGGTACCTATTAATTACCTATAGACTGTACACATTAAAATAATGTAATAAAAAATGAATTTGACACAAATATATAAACAAATTAGAAAAATTCTCATAATAATATTGGTTGTTGTAATGTTGGTCATTACCTACGGTTTCTGAACGCATTATAGAGCATTTATGATATATGTGTAGATAAATATTATAAAGGTATTGCCGCCGGGGATAACCAAAAATCACAAAACACATTTGACTATCACCAAACATATTGTTTGTCCCCACATCACACATTGCTTCTGCTTTTTGTTTCTCTCTAGCAGACTGATTATCTAAGCGCAACAGCGCTAAGCTCGACGCTGTGGTAGCGCCCTGTCTTGCTTTAGCGCGCTAGCTCGAGTGAGCGAGACAGGACGATGCCTCGACCACAGAATAAATAATAGTACTAACGTACAGAAACTTCTCTTTTTCGACCGCCATTAAACGAATTCCAACTTTATGATCAGGCTCAAAAAGTTCGTATTACTTCATAAACATTCGCCAGGCGGCATGTGTCAAAAGGAAGGCGCCGCCCGCGCCCGCCTTCCACCCGCAATGCCCTGGTGCACCGCTAGGGTTGGGCTGCTTACTATAATACTATCTCATGCGACACAGAGTGAGGGGGCGCGCGCGCGGCGGGCCGACAACCTACTGCGATTAACCTATGCTATGGGTGGTGCGGCGAGCGCTCCTACAGTGCGGAGTGGAACCCCCCTGCGGTCGACGTCGAGTCTGACGATGATGCACTTAGAGAATAACAGTGCTGTTGTAGGTTAACAATCATAGCGATTATGACGTACCGCACGAAGAGTATTTGCATTTTAGAAGTTTCATACAAAACAAAAAAGCGTCAGTATTTTTGACACTACTAAGAATATTTAAAAAATCGGTGCAATATAAAGGGGTGAAGTTCAAACCCCTATCAGCTTTGGCCCTTTTTAACATGAGATCATGACTCATTGAGGAGATTAGAACGCAGAATCCGCGTGATTTCCTATTTGCGTCCACAGTCCGCGGCAGACTGAGCCGTGAATAACCAGCGGCACGATAACCGCGGGTCTAAAGTTGCTGATAACGGGGTTCCGGGATGGCGCCCAATAACGTATCGATTGGAGGCCTTGGTTGGTGTTTTTTTACATCATAGACGCAGGATTGCTTACTATCAAGCTAGCAAGTACATGTTTACCAACGACGTGGTATAGCAAAATCAAAACAAATGAAATAAACAAGCACAACACTCGCGCTCACACGCACTGAACACTCGAAATATCCGACGAATCACACGCGTGTACCGGCTTTAGGAAAGGAAAAGAGAAATTTGTTGGGAAGAAGTTGCCACTAATATCTAACCTAATTGTAACCTGTAAGGTAACCGTTCCGTGCTTGACATGCTAAACCGTTGTTTTTACCAAGCAAGTGCGTCCAAATCAAACAAGTTGGTCACCAAGCAGATTGCAGATGCGTTGACAACCCAGAGAGCTAACATGGAATACGTTTTGTGCCAGTAATTGCACCGGCTATCTTGCTCTCCACGCCTGAACAGTGCAAGAACTGCTGTTTAGCTGCAGGATTAGCGAGCAAGATGATGGTAGCGAATCGGATGGCCCTAGCACAATGTCCTACCCGCAAAACTTTTACTTATATATTTACGTATCTTCTCGTCAATTAATAGGTTACTTGTCAATGAGTGGAACCGTTATTTTACATCAAAAAGTAGTAAAACCTCCGTTAATGATTTTCCATTGGAATTTGTTATAAGTATTTGCGATAACGGCAAGTCTCAACTCGCTGATATCGGGGTTCCGGCACGGCGGCCAACAACGTATCGGTGCCCTGGAGACCTTGGTCGGTGTTTTTTAACATCATAGCAAACGAAATAAGCAAGCGCACAAACAGAGTCACATGATTATAAATAACCAATCACCGCCGTTCTAGACACCCGCATGCAATATCGGACGAATCACAGGTCCGTTACGGGCTTCTTAGGAAATACCTAAATATTGATTATGGGGCTCATGGGGTGAGGGGACATAAAGACCGGCAAAGGATCGGTGATTCTCTTGAGGTCGCTGGTTCTTATGGATGGCGTAAATCACTTCCCTACAGATGACCCGTATACTCATTTTACCTCCCTATTCCAAAATTATGATTATGAAAACCGTTTTGAAAAACATTTTACATCTACATTCGATTCAATCATGAAATCAAATTTATTCGTTTAATTTCCTAAATTACGATATTATTTCCCTTTGAAATCGACGATAATATCTCTGTGAGTAAAATGTCAGCGACATACAAACGGAAATAATTAGAAAATTAAATTAAATTGAATTATTGAATTATTGTTATTTATTGTTTATTGTAAAATTATATAGTTTGTGACATTGTAGCTTATTGGTTAACGTAGAATGTAAGCATTTATTAATATGTTTCATAGGTTAAAATTTGACATTAATACCCTTGCAGGGTTTCATGTACCAACGACCACCTTATACTTAACATCTGTAAACTGTAATGAACATGACTAAAAATGAATAAATGAATTGAATTGAACAACGGACGGACACAGTGACAATGTAAGCGGGTTTCGTTTCAGCCCTTTGCCTCCGAAACCCTAAGAAAGCACACCCAAATTTCTTTGAAAAAAACTAAAAAAAACTTCAGTAAAATAATTAAGATTAATTTCCAAAACGAAATCCGTTACTAAGAGTACAGTCAACCAATTTGATTCATGGCCACTTTAGAACCTTTTCACAATAAACGACATAAAGACTTCCGAATAAATGACACAGCGATGACACATTGCGACAACGTTCTACAGTAGCCTGTGCATCAAGGTTTACTGTATAGTCGACCAAGAAATTGCTTGACCACTTTTCGACCGTATTACAAACGAATAAGGTTTAAAAGCGGTCAAGCAATTACTTGGTCGACTATACATTGGACAGGCAAGCACGCCCAGCGCGAGTGCTAATCTATACCACCAGGCGTTTCTTAGCGAATGACATCACCGTCTATCCAGGCGATGACCTAAATATTACAATAACTTACAATAAATAGATTCCAATATTTTTAAACTAAGAGATAACCTTTGCAATATCTTGTTAAACCAAAGCAGACGTTCATCAGTTGTTGTTAAGTTTTACAGTGAACAAGTCTGAAATGAAGGTGTGAAAAATAAATAGTTTAACGGTTTATTCTGGTGCTGCAGCTGTCAACCGCATACCGAGTTTTAGTTTAGGAAGTAGCCATTTGTTTTGTTATAAGTTGGGTCTGCAAACGAGATTTGAGGTCAAATTTCTTGAATAACTTTACGGTCGGATGTCTGTTGAGTACCGGGCAAAGATAACTGTCACCAGTGGTATGGCGGGAAATGGTGATGTGCATAAGAGGGTGTTCAACGGGAGCTGTACTGTGGGGTTGAAAAAGGGGAAGGGTTCCATAGCGCAGAGGGCTGAAGCCTACTTACAAGCTGTCAACAAAAGCCAACGTCCCACGCCTAAGGGTAAGGAACTATATTTATATTTATCCTTCTTGTTTTAGTGGTCTAATCTAGATCTAATCTAGCACAGACGGCAGAAGTTGATGAGACTTAGTGGTTGGTATAGATGTGATACCTAGTGTCCAATCGTTTGTATTTCCAATCAGATAATGTAACAATAACGGCGCTTTTGTCAAGCATTGGTAGCCTAGTGTTTAAGGTGCTGAAATTGTGACCGGGAGGTACGAGTTCCATCCCCAGCGATTGCCAACAATTAGTTTTTCCAACTTATTACCTAAGTACTGTAGTGCGTGTAGTAAACAACGGTCGCTACAGCGAAGGAAAACATCGTGACGAACACTGCACATTCATGTAAACCTAATGTAAATGAATGTGTAACCATGATAGCACCGGTCCGGTTTCCATGTAACAGGTGTTACGGAGGTCAGATCACAGCCGCTCCAATCGAAAACCTAACCTGCCAAATTTGTGATCATGGTTAAAATGTACCCTGAATTAGGAAACGGGAAAAGCGCCAGATTTTTATAACCCTGGTTTCTGTTCTCCATTATACATTAAAGGGCCGCGGCGGAGTCTACTTCAACCTTCTTGAACGCTTCTTTTTTTATCACAGTATTGGGGACTTGTAGAAGTTTTGTGGGGAGGCCTTTGCCCCTTGCCTTTGGACACAAATATAGGCTATTAAAAAAAATGTATTGGTTACCACATTCTGGTTTAAATTCAGTGATTTAGTTCCCACAGTTGACAACAAATGTGATATAATTTGAGTAAACTACTTCGCTACTTCGCTACTTCGCGAACCCGCGAAAATAGCAGCGCTTCTATTAAATACTTCACGCAACGTAAATTTTCCCACACTCGCTCAAAATAAAATAAAAAACACAAACGCAGCTATAAACCACCATCTTCAAGAATACCGCTCGACGCATATTTCATCTCTCTGCGAGGCATCATCAGAGATTTAATTGATTAAAGAAAGAACGAAAACAGTTTATTCGGTTTAAAGGCCAATCATAGTTTGTGATATGGTGATACGCTACATTGGTTTACAATCAAAATTAATTTCACGTTGCGTACCGAATATGTACGAGTTTGCATCCTTGGTTTAGGCAGGGGGGGTTCCACTCCGCACTGTACGCGTGCGCTCGCCGCATTACCTATGGCATAGGTTAATCGCAGTAGGTTGCCGGCTTGCCGCGCGCGCGCCCGCTCACTCGGTGTCGCGCGTTGTGATAGTATTAAGTAAGCAGCCCAACCCTAGCGGTGCGCCAGGGCATTGCGGGTGAAAGGCGGGCGCGGGCGGCGCCTTCCTTTTGACGTATGCCGCCTGGCGAATGTTTATGAAGTAATACGAACTTTTTGGACCTGATCATAAAGTAGGAATTCGTTTAATGGTGGTCGAAAAAGAGAAGTTTCTGTACGTTAGTACTATTATTTATTCTGTGGTTTAGGTGCTTCTTGCATTTGCGTAGTTTACTTTAGGTAGCGTGATCTCTCCAACTATGCTCACATGCTACCGTTATCTTTCTGACACTATAACGATTACGTATACAACATTTGCACTTTGATAATCATGATCTGACGATGACAATAATGCCACCCCTGACCTTTTCCAACGTACTAGTGACTGTTGTTTAGATGGCATGCACCAACATCAGTGCATCACGCCAACGAACGTCAATGAAATCGATAATCGACTCAATCTTGTTAACTAAGTAAACAAGTTTTGCAAAATATACTACTCAAAATAAAATTGGGGCCACTTAACCTGTCTCGGTAAAATTCAAACACATAAATAAATAAGTTTCTCGACTCAAATATACGGGAGTGATCCCTTTTATTAATATGTCCGAGTCTCACGGAAGTTAGTGATAAAAATAAAAATAAATATGAATTTCTACTAATGAAGTCTTGAAGGTAGGGTTTTATTTTACTAATTTCATGTTCTAATTAATAAAATCTTAAATTTTTTTTGTAGGAAATTATGTATTTTTATATTTTTGTTTTACTGAGAAAACTCAAGTGGCCCCTATTTTTTTTTGAGTAGTATATTTTAAAGTTAAACTGGACCTAAGCGTTATCTTAGGTACATCCACAATAACATACCGAGGCGGGCAAGGTGTTCAAGAATAACGGTACACGACCGAACGCATTTGGTAATAGAGTCGTGTTCAAATTTTGGGTGGTAAGTAGTAGGACCTTGTGTTAAGGCCGTCCGGATCTTGCTCGCTAATCTTGGCGCAGCAGCGCTTGCACTGTTGTGTTCCGGCGTGGAGAGCAAGAAAGCCGGAGGAATTACTGGCACAAGAGGTATTCCATGTTAGCCCTCTGGATTGGTAACGCATATGTAATCTCCTTGATGTTACGGGTGTCTACAGGCGGTGGTGATCATTGACCATCAGTTGCCCGTTTCACTAAGCTACAAGTAACAAGGGCAAAAAGTTACAATTTACAAGTACAAGTGTTTCTCGAACGAACCGAACATTTGATGGCGCCCCCTCCTGTACCATGAAGTTCTTTTGAATGTTTAACAGTGAACAATGGAAACTAGTTCTGCTGAAACAAGAACCAAAAACAAAACTCGTGTTTGAATTTTGACTGAAATTTAGCTTCGGCTAACCTAAAATTCGACAGCAAAGTTTAATGCAACTGCCGCATTTAAGCATAACCTTTACTAACACATTAATGCCACATTTAATTTATAATTTAATATATGTTTCGTTTGTTTGTCTAGTGACGACAGTATCAAAGCCTCAGCTGCCAAACCTGGAGGTGGTATCCCGCGTGGCCGCCATCCCGATCGTTGAGTCCGGCATCGGGGTCACCGAGAAGATATATTTCAGAATTAAGGTAACTCCTTCATCTAGCAGTGGCCCAACATGATCAGCCAAGGATTTTTTATCCCTTCATGCCTCTCTGCCAGATTAGTGTCATACATAACAAAGGGATATAAGATAGGTAACTAAACTAGGCTGGTCATGTTCGGTTTCCTGAGGTAAGGTGGACTGACAAGTCTTGGCAGGTCTTGGCCATCTAAGGTTCAGCAGTAGCCGCAATTTTCTTTGCCCCTTGTTTCTTGCAATAAGTGTAAGTTGGGGCAAAGTGTAAAATCGAACGGATGTGCAGGAATTAGTGACTATGACGGGTGCCTTCCGCTCGTTCCCCATAACTTCCTTCGTAATCATTTCACGTGCATATAGTTCACAGGTCAGAGATATGTTTACCAGCTTTATGGGCTTATTTTGAGGCGTTAATCTTCTCTGCAAGAGATAAGAAAAGTATTATTAAAGAATATACTAGTTTAAAATCTTCATTGGCATTGGCGTCATTCATTGGCTTGACGCAATTTTAGATTAGTTTTGTGGAAATCATCAATGATAAAATATGGATTAACATTGAAACGATAGCTTATGCAATATGGAATTAGACTATTTAGATTTATTGTCATATAGGGTTATTTGAATTTTGAAATACCATATTTTGGCTGAAAACGGCTATCTGTGCCACGTAACGTGTAACCAAACTAGGTAAGGTCCAATTACGCTTCAATTCTTGCGTTCATCGAGATTCATCTTAAAAAAATCAGACTTTTGTAAAATTTGACAGTTATTTTTGTCATATCTCGAATGTAACTTCGTCTCTACTGAACGAAAATTGACCCGCAGCAAAAACGAAAAGGGCATGCCGTGAAAAAGCGTGCGCCATGTTATGAGTGCCCATTTTCTTATTCTTAGCCTCGGTTGACTAGAACCCGTGCATCCGTTTCCAAAATAATGTATGATGATTTGCCGTCGGCAAGAATAACTTGTTTTCATTGGTCATAAAATAAAACAACTTAAAAATTATATCAACAAAAATCATTTCAAAATATCAGAGTAGCCTACATTTTTGCAACGCCCACTTAGTCTCACGAAGCCCATAATTTATATTCGCTCTCGTTATGAACACGACTTCATCCGTCAGGAATCCAACCCCCTCTTCCGCTGGTACCTCTCCCTGGGCGAGAAGTCCCTGGCCACGGGGGTGCAGCTGGCCCTCCCTGCGGTGATGCTCTTTGAGTCGCCCCTCCACCAGCTCGACCGGTTCCTCTGCGCTTCGCTGGACATCGTGGAGAAGAGGGTGCCTTCCATCCACCTGCCGCCGCAAACTGTAAGTGATGCGGTATGGAATCTATCAAATGATTATTGTATTTTATTTACATACATATACCTACCTACTATACCCTGTTCTAAATATGAGACAGTTAGGTTTAGTTTATGTGGTTTATTTATTAAGTTTACAGTTAAGTTCAAAAAAAATTTACTTGAAAAGAAACCGTTTTTTACTTAAAAATCTAAGAGTTCTAAACTATTCCAAATACGAGTAATTGCACAATTGAGCATTTCAGGATAAAAATTAACATAGATACCTACTATTAATTAATCAATAAAATAGCGTGGGCGAGCGACGCGCAGCATAATTATGTATGGCCAAAGACCGTGAGCCCCCAGGGGCCTTAAGTCCTAAATCCTACCTGTTCGTTCCCAGATGTACTCCGAGACGCGACAGTACGTGATGCGCCGCGCGGACTCGGTGAAGCAGCTGGGCACCGCGGTCCTGGACTCCAGGGTCACGTGCGCCACAGCCACCGCCCTGGACCGCGCGCTCACCACCGCCGACAAATACGTCGACAAATACCTGCCGCCCGACCAACAGGACGCGGCTGACGGTCGGTACAATTCGCAGTATGCTGATTTCACTTGTTTTGCAAAAGTGGTATTTTAAAAATAAATAAGAGCTACTAATCATTTTACGTATTACAAATAAACCATGTTATTTCAATATAATCTGTTTGAAAAGGCAATTTGTATGTTTTATAGCAGCTCTTTTGCCAAAAAAGATTTAGCAAGATTGTTTACCTCATTTCTCACCGTAAAAAACAAAGTATAGGAGTAGACATTGTCTTGTGGTCAGCTATAAGACATTTAACAGGCTTCAAACATGGAATACGGGAATATCAAAATTTTACTATTAATGTCGCAGCCGTGTGTGTCCCAATGTAGACTAACCCCGTTATTCATAAACGCTGCGTAAACGTTTGTTAGTTAACATGTTTGTCTTTATCTGCCATTGTGACGTTTGCTCTCAAATGAAAGGAAGAAAGCATTTGTTAGCTTAAAAAGATTGTTAATTTTTGATGAATAACGGGGTAAGTGTTCTCACACGTTTAGTGGAAGCATGGAATATTATGGAGGTTAGGTACTTTAACTGTGCCAATTTAGCTCTGCTAATTAACGAGGCTCGTTAAAATCAACACCTATTAAACATCAATTTGTTTATCAACTAATTGAGTCTGGCTGGATAATTAGTGACTCTCTACTGATAGCCCATCCAGACTCTGGGTCGGGACGCTCGTTAAATCAAAGTCGACGACCGCTCGCGACTTGAAGTTTACAGCAGTGGTCATAGGATTGGACAATGCAGTACCTCTTTTATTTACGAGTAGAAATATGGTAAACAATCTTGGTAAGTCTTTTTTTGCAAAAGTGCTGCAATAAAATATATAAATAGCCTTTATTAAATAGATTATACTGAAATAGCATGGTTTATTTGAAGTATCTTTGTTAGCAGCTCTTATTTATTTTAAAAAAGCACTTCTGCAACAACAGCTCTTTTACAACATTCCTTATTCAAACATTTCAAACATCGAATCGTTCTGCCTACCAGCAGATTCCTCGCAATAAATGAGGCAATTTTTTACTGTTGGTTGGTAAGCGATTCGTTTTTACCCGACTACGGCAAAGCCAAAAGGAAGGATTATGTTTTTGAAAACAGAAACCAGCTGCTGTGGCAAGCGTTCAACAGCCGCTAACTTGACCAGCGGGGCAATTCTGGCGTCAGTAGAGATGAAGTCACATTCGACATAGTTATGCCAAAAAGAGCTGTATGCGAGATGAATCTCGATGAGCACCAGAATTGGGGCCCAGGCCCAACTTCTCTATTTTTTTAACTATAACATTACAGTTAGTTTTCTATGGGCGGTCTGCCCTTAGAAAATATAGTATTCGCTCGTTATTTATTGTTTTTGTTTCTTGCATCGAACTAGTATGGCGTAAAGTCTGATTCACGCACGATTCACGGAAAGTGAAAATTGAAACTAAAAATGTATAGAATGAAATTTCAATTTCGTCTCTGCATTCAATAACAGACTTTTAGGACTTTATATAAAAAAAACAAGAGTGTAGTATATCAAGGTTTGTTTGTAATTACTATGATAATTATACTTGTTGTATAGTTATCACACGTGCTAACTCGGGGCACCAAATAGGTACTAAAGTGATGTAGCCAAGTGTTTTATCGGTAAAAATAATGTCGATATTACTGTCAAGATCAAGATGTTAATCAACAATATTAAATATCATTCGTTCTCTCTACATTATCTTAAAGAAAAACAATAAATCCAAAATAGAAAAGTGCATACTAAATATTTATTAATTCATTAATCTTTAAATAAATAATTTACAATTAACATTTTTTTCATGTTTGTCGGTATTAAACATTGCAATCTAGATGAACATATCCACTATGGTATCATACACTTTATACTTGTAGACTAGGAGAGGATTCCAATGGGTTTATGTATATAAACATCGACTTTATATTTATCGATATAAAATCCCTAGAACGTGCCCCGAGTTACCACACGTTTAATAATTATCATTATCACATGTGGCCCGTTTCACGAAGTTACAAGTTACACTTTTACAAGTCTAAACCGGCAAGATTGGTCATTATGCCCATTGCCGGCAACATTGGTCATTATTGACCAATGTTGCCGGTTGAGACTTGTAAAATTGTAACTTGTAGCTTAGTGAAACGGGCCACAGTTGGTACTTACGGGGTTATTTTTTGGTTTCCAATCGAAGTATGACTGACTGGCTCGCAGATGCTCGCCGTCCCTTCCACGCATATAGTAAACTCTGATATGAAAGGTACGAACGGCAAGGACTGGAATCAGCGTTGCCAGACGTCCCGATTTTGGCGGGACGTCCCGTTTTTTAGCCGAAAATTAAATGTCCCGCGCGGGACATGCTCAGTCCCGTTTTACGGAGATACTCGACCAGTTACCTAGATGGTAGTCGTTTTTTGGCCAAGCACCGTATTTTCATTAAAAAACATATTCTATAGCTGTCTATCACCACTGTAAATTTAATTTGAAACTCAAATAAGACGATACGTAATAAAAATCTGATGATTATTTAAGCGATTTATGTTATGTCCCGTTTTCGACGAATTAGTCCCGCTTTTTTATACAAAAGGCTTCGAAATCCCGCTTTGCCTGAAAATAAATCTGGCAATGCTGACTGGAATCCTCACATTTGGTTAAGCCCGCTACACAACGCCACAACGATTATCGTGGCGATTTATCTGCGCAGGTCGGTTAGCGTTAGCGCAGATTCATCGAACGTTATGACAATAATCTGCGACGATGTCATACACACGTTGGATAAATCTGTGCAAATCGATGTGCAAGTCGAAGCGGGCTTAACGTTTCGTATAAATTTCACAAAAAAAAAAGGAGATATCCGCGTAAGTAAATCGTGATAAAGTTTATAATTAGTATCAGCATTTGATTGCTAAGGTGTAAAGTACTCAAAAGTCAACAACCGCGCAAACTATACCTACAATAATCTATTCTAACACGTTGTAATAAATTTCCCACTAAACGCGTTGGATTGGCAAAGGTGTTTCGATAAGAGCCAATTAGACAAGACGCAGACCGGCCAGGGTTCAAAGAGTTATCTGGCTTTCTTGAAATTGCTGTTAATTAATGATTTATTTTTGATGTGCTGATTTATGAATGTCCTCACGCTCAAACTGTTATCAATTCGTTGCATTAAATTTAATTATAGAAGCCCAATGCGGACACGACTTAAGAGGCAACACAAGGGCCGTTTTTCCATACAAACGTCGTCCCCCGTTTCCTCTCTGGATAATGCCAATAGAGCAATTTTTTTTTCCAAAAAATCCATGGCCACCATTATGCATGTCCCTACGTTTTCCTTTTTTCAATAAATTAATTATTAAAAGAGATATGAACATTCATAAAACTTAAAAAATTGGCCAGATTTTCGGCTGCGTTCATACATTCAGAAAACAAATTTTACTAGATTATTTAAAAAAGGAAAAAAATAGAAACACTGCCAAAGCCTTTCTTTAATTTTGAATGAAAAAATTAGTTAAATCGGTTAAGTTTTGCAGAAGGAATCAGGGGTCTACGAATCGTTGATTTTGTGTACTTTACATAGGTATTTTCAGTCCAAGCTGCAGCTGTCTCTATTGCGCTCTGCGGGGGGAGGCTTGATAGATGGAGGCAGCAATAGATTTTACAAATACCTATTTTTCAATTCTCTAGCCCTTGAGGTTTCCTCTTAATTGGTCGTTTGCAAGGGTTTTTGTTTACTATGTCTTCCTTCCGGCATGTCATTATTTTAAACAGACAATACAATTTTTAAAATATTTTAAAAATATCTCAAAAGTTGCAAACATGTGTACTTACTGGTCACTAAAAATAGCTAAGAATCTTCTGGCTTAACGGATACAAAAAAAATACGTTGATATCGGTTCATTGGATTCGGAGCATTGAGGCCACACACAGACAGACAGAGACATCAAACTGATATGTAGCACCCCTTTTTATATCGCGGTTTAAAAATAACTTAAGTTTAGGTTCGGTAATCATTCGATGCATGCAGTGAGCAGTGTAAAAGTTGGTCTTTTCAGTTAGAAAAAATAAATATCTAAGAAGGTATTAACAGCCAGGAACCTATTGATTGAATGAGCAACCTCACAAGATAATCAAACGAGGCACGCTTTTGAATGGCTTGTATTTAAGTTTCAAAAGTGGCTGTCTCACGGGGTGGCTTGCTCTCTCAATATTACCCGGCTTTTTGATAAGCAAAAGTCTGAGAACGTCCGGGTAAATATGAAAATGTTGTCAATTACGGCACCTTATGACCATAGTGACGATAATAGTGACGGAGGCGACGGCGTCTGGCGACTCGGGGCGCGCGCGCGCAGCTCACGCCGTGCAGCACGGCGCGCGCCTGCGCAGGAAGCTGCAGCGCCGGCTCACGCGCCAGGCGCTGGCAGAGGCGAAGGCAATCAAGGAGCAGATCCACGTACTGGTGTACGTGGCGGAACTGGTAAGTGTTGTTACTTATCGAAAGTCACTTCGATCTTTGATCCTTGATGTACCCAGGCCCTGCTACCTGGTATGCCGGCTAAAGGCAAAGTAATGAAAGAGCAGATCCCATCGTCGTGAAACTGGCTAGTATTGTTACTGTATTGGAAGTTACTTTGGTCCTTTGATGGTACCTGAACTTGTTAGTAGCAAGCAAAAGCAAGCAGCAGATCATGTGCTGATAGACATCGCTGAAATGCTGAGTCTTCTATATTAGAAGTTAGTTGGAGCAAAGTAATAAGTGACCGTCCAATAAACTTGCTTTCGTTCTGCCACTCACCGCTTTTGCTTACTTTAGGCTAACAAGAGCAACGTCAGGTTCAGCTTAAATACTTCGAGACCTACATATGATATTATTTTGCTTCAACGTAATTTAACTGCATCCTGCGCGATGGCCGACATTAGCTCAATTCGTACAAGAACGACAGATTAACTTACCCTCATAAAAAAAACGAGCTGCCTCTGGTGGCAGATTTCAAGGAGGGCGGCGGTAGAACAATTGAGCGGCTATTCGCAGTTTCTTTTCAAAGTCAAGAATATTGTCGCGATTTCTTAGTTTTATATATTTCCCAATTGCTCTCCCAGGTGGCCACGGATCCAGCCCTAGCATGGAAGAAAGCAAAGCAGCTATACTCGTCCCTGAGTCAGCCAGAACCTGAAAACCAGGCGCGCCCAGAGACTCTGGAGGAACTCGTTGTTCTGCTGGCCAGAGAAACTGCTCGGAAAGTTGTCCATCTGGTGAATTACACTCACACCGACCTGCCCAGGTGACTAAAAAACAACGAATCATCGACAGTATAGCACAGCATAATTTGAATTTTAACTAAGGAGAATGAGGTGATCTATCTAAAAACCTATTCAAAATAAAACCATTTGCGTGCCTTATTTCGCGCAGTTTGGTTTAATTATGGAATTTCTTTGGTGATCGAATAGTTTAATTTCATTCTTCATTTGCCCGAACGCGTGTAAGATAAGAATAAGAAAAAATACTACGGGTCGTAATGATATCACTGACAATGTAATTATGAATGATTATTCTTATCAAGATTGAACTTTCACCTCGTAAGTCAGCGAAATTTCTAAACCCAACTCAACAACATCTCATATTACTCAACAGCTCATCACGAATTACTCAAGTTTTGTTACCATTGCATCCCTCTAACAACGCCCAATGAAAAATAAAGACAAAGTTATTTACTTCCAGCGGCCCTAACATGACAGCCACTTTATCTGTTTTTAACACTCCCATCGTGGATAAACTAGCCTTATCCCCGGTGGCTAACACGACCGCACGTGTCACGGTGTTTAGCACTCTTTTGACAGGTGTTAGGGTTAGTTTATCCTTTTGCCTAACATGACCGGCCACATTCGGTGATAAACCTAGCGTCATTTTGACAGTTAATCGAGATAAAACGGGTTACTTTATCTGGGTCGTCGAAGGTGGGTATAAGATATTTTATTTTATTTAAACAGTGTCTTTACTTTGTAATATTAGATTTTATCATCACAAAAGGTTATTAATTCAGTGGGATAGTTACCAAACTGTTGTATTACGTGTAATAATTGGCCAATGTTTTTGTGGAATGTGACGAGCACACTAGCGTTTGAGTTAAGATAAGGCGGGGTTTAAAGTTTTATCTCTCGGGGTTAGTTTAACACCTGGTCTATAATGTTAGGCCCGCAGAACATAGTAAATAATACAGATCTATGATACTAATGAATGATTTTTTGTTTTTTACTAGGAACGTAAGCCAAGGCCTTTCGTTAGTGACGAAACACCTCTCGACTGCAGCTGACGCATTACTTAAGGTAATATTTAACTCATGGAGTATGGATTTGGATACTAGATATTTTGCTTATGGTACTTTATTACTGCATTTGTCATCGGACCTACAACACATACCAAATTTAAAAGTAAGTCAACCACTGCGGCCCTAACATGACAGCCCAGGTTTAGTTTAACCCCTCCATGTCTCTGTCTAACTAGTGTCATAAGAAAGGGACGCAGATAGAGATAAACTAAACTTGGCCAGTCATGTTAGGGCCACTGAAAACACTGCGGATCTAGAACATTGATTTGGAAGAGGCAAACCCAGCTGTGCAACAACAATACCCGGCCAAGTTTTGTAGTTTGTGTGGTCTCTTACCATAAGGTGACTCAATTCACTTGCTTGTCTGCCTCCCTACTTTATAACAAAAAGCTTATAAATACCTCGACCCTGTGGTCTTACGGGTCGTGTGGTGGCTGTGACCGCAGGCGCTGGAGTCGCCCGAATGCCTGCGCGGGCGCTGCGCGGTGCACGAGCTCGCGCAACTCTCCTTAAGCTTGCACCTGGGAATTGTCACCGGCGCTGGAACTCGGGCGTCGGGCATAGCATAAATTGAGTCGCTGTACACACTTTAGCTATCGTAACATCCCTTACCTTGTATGTTGTGACTAACTACCTAACCTTAGTCGGTACTTATTAGCAAACAACCCACGTGGGTACTAATTAAGTATGAAAGTGAGTGCAGTACTCGCCAATAAACATTGTAGTTTGGAAAAATTTCTTACTAAATTTTACGAAACATTATGTAAGGTAACGGTCCCAATCATTGACGAAAAGATAGTTAAACATAACAGTAAAAAGAGAGACAATAATGATGTCAACTACTGGTTAAAACAATGTCAAGCACTGGTACAGTTACTTTACCATTTTGTTAGAAATAAATAATACAATGAATTATGAGTATGTGTAAAGTAGCTCAGCGCTCGTTATTATGAGCTATGAGGTATGTTCGGGTCAAAAGAACAATTTTCTTTTGACCTATTCTGGTGCTTGGCTTGTAACGAAGGAACGATAAATAGTACCTGTTATTTGGAATGTTTGGTGGTAGAAAATGAAATTAATTGAATGTGGTGAAGTAGATTATGTCTTTAATTAATATGTATAGTCCCAGTGATATTAAACACATTATCACCTTTCTCCTCATGTATCCATGTTTACACTTGACTGGATGGTTGGGTCACGCTTTTTGGAAGATATTAGCCTCGTAAGGCCCAAGTCCTACATATAGGACAAATTGACAAACTGACGTTGAACTCACTGTCTCAAAAGATATGGTTCAAAATTCATAGAACGAAATTTGACGTGTGCCTCACGAGGTTAAATGATGGAGCTTTTTAAGGCTTTAGTTCCCCCTCCTCGTAATCCTCGTACGCCCTCTTAATCCGTCTCTGAATAACAAAATAGAGTTTTATATTCGTCCAGGCGTTACCGGTGGACTCTGCGATTGCGGAGGTGCGAGGCTGGCGCAGCAAGCTGGAGGCGCTCCTGCTACAGTTGCAGGCCACTTCCAAGGTTTATCTGGTAAGTTGAGTCACCGTGAAAACACTCTAAAAATACACACATAAACATACAGACCTCTGCTTCTATTAGGTACAGATTATTTAAACATTGGGCGTTTTTCCATTAGATGGCAACGGCACGGCACCGGCGCCGGCGCCGCTGCACGGTGTCGGTGCACGGCCGTGCCGGCTAATGGAAAAACACCAATTGCCTTGGCGGCACTTACTAACATACTTAAAAATAAAATACCCTAATAAATTTACTTACCTACTCTACACATTGTTATATTATCGTTTGCTGTTATATGCCCTTAAAGTCTCGATCAGTGGGGCGATTCTCTAACTAAGTGAAAAAAAAGAATACCGTATTAAGTATAATGACTGGGATGCATCCGCTACCAATACCAATATATCGGCGATATCGTGGATTTTCCGATATTTCCTAATCAGCGGTATTATTTTGCCGATACTACGAGTATGATACATTTTAAATTACGTACCTACTATATATAATCCATGTGTACCTCAATGCACCATTCTCTTAGTGTTCGTTTATGTACCTAAACGCGCCACAATTTACCGATCTATGCTGAGGTGTATTTAAAGATTTGGCGCCCGGGCAATTTAGATTTGGCGCCCCGGGCCATTTAGCTTTGGCGCCCCATTAAATGACGATAAAGTATTTCCGTTTAGGGACGGCTGCCACCTTTCTGCCACCCCTCGCAGCCTGGCGCCCTGAGCCATGGCCCGGATGGCCCTAGAGTAAATACGCCCCTGGTCTATGCGCGGGGAATCCTTGCATTTTTTAAGTTCATTCCGCTAGTTTCTAACTGTCAGTTGCTGTTTTGTTCTATACTACAAGACAAGTGTCGTCTGTTTCTAATTTAACCCACAACTTTTCACTCCTTTTGAAACCTTCACCGTCCTTAACGGCATCGTCGATACTTTTTTATTAATATCAGTGTCGTATCCGCAGAAGGGCGTATCGACGAAGCCCTAAATTTATGTCCATACTTCAATTTACAGGAGCACCTAGCTATATTCCTGGCAGGCAACGAGGAGCGGGAGAAAATCGCGCCGCGCTCCGCGTATGAACAGCGCGAGGATCTCGCAGCCATCAATGGCGTCAACTAGAGATAAAACATCATACTTAAAGTATATTCATCCTCACTTATCTTAAGCAGTAAACAATATTCTAACCTAAAATGTCACTTTTTATCACCTAAACATCGTTAATCGCCAAAAATAAAGCAAACCCAAGCATTGAAATAAGGTGAAAAAAATTATACATGTTGTGAAGTCATGTATACAAAATTGTAGGTACCTAAAACTTCACATTTTGTCACCTTATCGTTTATCGCCTAAAAAAAAATCGAGGTTGTAAATAGAATACGTGATTTATAGTTTGTTTGTAATGTTTTATTCAAACGACATAATGTTGATGGCAAAAAGTAAAATTTTAGTTTAGAATGTTGTTTACTACTTCAAACAAGTGAGCTTGAATAGACTTACCATAGAAGTTTGTTTAGGCTCTAGGCATAGTTAGGAAGTTGCCGAGTGTTCTAAAAAATAAGGAAATGTTCCCGAAATTTTCAAAAAACTTTCACTTCGCGTATTAAATTTCCTTTGACAGATTAGTAGGCATAGTTTTAACAGTTGTCATCCCATATAAATCGCGGATCCATCACGTGTCTAAGAGAATGTTGTGTTACGACAGTGGTGGTTAACACCTTTCCCAAGTAAAGGCTGTTAAAATGTTGCCTCTCCTACCTCTACAACTGTCTTACAGGGATGTTTTTGGTTTCTGTAAGAGGGCTATAAAATTTTCCAACCCTAAAATCTACCGTCCTAAGCTTAGGCCTACTGAGTCTGCTAGTAAACCGCCACTGTGGTACGAAGGTTACTTGGCTACACAGCACGCGAGCGCAAACCATTACAACTAGAAAAGGACCTTTACAGAGCAATACAACGCATTGCACGAATTTTTATTAGGGTCGCATTTTATGGGCCTTACCATGACTAACATAGGGATAACTCAATGCAGCTCTATCTAAGTACGTAATACGAAAGGGATAGACTGCGAGATATAAAGTTGTCAGTCATGGAAGGGCCGCTGATGTTGCTCTAATGAATGAACAGTGGTCATACTATGTCCCCCCGAGCCTACACGGCTCTATCTAAATAGTAACGTAAAAGTGACGCCATACAGATAAATTATACAGTCAAGGAATTAAATTTCCAACCCACCTAAGGTTCAATAGCATATAGCAAACTGTCACCATAAGAGCTATAGAGCAAGATGTTAGTTTGACATATCGAACTTAATGCATTGCGAATGTCAGACGACATTTCAACGAAATGGGTAGGGAATTAAATTCATTGACTGTACTTGAACGGTCATCATAGCTCATTGTTAGTTCTGGGTTCTGTTCTGGCCTAATTAACGATCTTCCGTTCTTCCTTTGTAATTTTTCATTTGTTATGTCTTAAAATGATACAAATGAAAACTCACACTATCATTTCAATGGAAGCAACTCCTCAAATATTAATTAAATGAATAAATAACTTTAGGTATTAAGTAACTTAATTTTAACAGAAACTATAAATTGGAATGGCAGATTTTATTTAATTAAATTATAATGAATCGATATTAGATGTGACAAAAATTAAGTAACTAAGTTTATCTATTAAATTTTATGAAATAATTTTATTATTGCAATGTATTGTCTGTATTATTTTGATGTAAAATAGGCAATATGTTTTATGTTTATACAAAGTAAATCTACAATTTAGGATAGAAATAAGTAATATTTAATTATAAATAAACATTGTGGAAAATATTGTATTTTATTTAAGACACTAATTAGAGTTCCTAGTTCAATCATTACGATTGTATGGGTATACATTGTATTGCAATTCTTCTTACCGAGTTTTTCTTATAATTATACCTTAAATTGGAATCGTCAAACACAAAGAGCGCTAATTCCCGAGGCCCAAGATGACCACCATAGCTGAATGTATCAGTGCATTCTTTTTCATGGCACTTGGCACTATAAGATAGGCGGAGCCCCAGAGACAAATTAAACTCAGGATTATGGCTTGCGGGTGGTAGGACCTTGTGCAAGGCTCGTCCGGATCACTACCAACATCTTGCTCGCTAATCCTGCCGCTAAGCAGCAGTGCTTGCGCTTTTGTGTTCGAGCGTGGAGAGCAAGACAGCCGGTGCAATTACTGGCACAAGAGGTATTCCATCTTAGCCCTCGGAGTTGGCAACGCATCTGCAATCTCTTTGGTGTTGCGGGTGTTTATAAGCGGTAGTGATCACCTACCATCAGGTGGCCTACTTGCTTGTTTTCCTTCCTATTTCATAAAAAAAATGTTTATCTCTGCGGCTCACGGCTGTGACATCATGGTCCAGATCTTTGGTTACCACCCAAAAACACGTTTTTTTTGCTGAAGCACTCAACCAGGCGCTTTTAGATTCAGCGCAGCTATACAAAATCCTATCTTTCGTAAATACGTTACAGATTTAAAAAATCATAAATATGCACAAAAGAAAGAAAAAAACAATTTACTTATCCAGTCTTTTTGCAGTAAACCGCAATAAAATCAAAACTATTTCTAACTTCGACATATTTGTACAACTTCCAAACGTCACTAACGTCCCCAAAAGGCTTCGGATCTGTATGGACTCCCTTACCATCACCCGGTCCAATAATTATCAAAACATTCCCAGAAAAATACCTCAAATACTCTTCGAAGGCTGTCCTGTTATTAAAATAACAGAATAACAAAGCCGTTGTAGTAGAATCACTCAGTAAGTTTACAGTGTCCCTGTCTAATGTAGGTGGAGTCAAGAGAAGAGGTATAAATGTCGGCGGGGCATACTTGCAGTGCCACCACGCTCCGTCCACTTCTATTCCTGATACTGGTAAACCTGGAAAGGTAAAGTAAATGACAAATAAGGTATACAGTCGACTAAACCATATTCATCCTTTGTCAATATTTTAACCTAATAAGTATTTCAGTTTAAGCCATCAAAATGTTCAAAAGTCAAAAGTCAAAAGTCAAAAGTCAAAATTGTTTATTGCACGAATGTGAGTACAGAAGATCTTAAAGCTAAACAGATTATTGAGCGTCACAAGCCGCCAGGATCAGGCATGCAATATTTAAGAACTTAGGTCTAATTTTAAATTGTAAATTGTATTCATAGTATTAATTTGTAGTCACATGTTTTAACTAAGGAATATTGCTACAGTATTCTTAAATTACGTCAAATTTTCATCTATCATAAAGTCACGCACAGTATAATAAGCTTTCTGAATCAACATTTCATTTAATCGAAATTTGAATTGCTTAAAATTCTCAGTGTCCCTTATTTCTTTAGGAATTTTATTAAAAATTTTCGGAGCCATTCCAAGAATACCCTTTGATAGGAGTGCACTTTTAGATGGAAGTGCATTTATTCTACCGCGAAGTCGGGCACTACTAAACATTCTAAACAAGTTCGGGTTTGTTTTAACAAATATTGCTGTTTCAAAAATATATAAACTCGGTAGGGTTAGTATTTTTAGATTAATAAAATGCGATCTACATGATTCCATGGGCATTAGGTTACATATAGCTCTAAGACACTTTTTTTGAGCTTTGAAAGCCTGTTCTCGTTCAGTCGAGTTCCCCCAAAAAATAACTCCATACCTGAGCGTAGATGTGACATAAGCATGATATGCAGTTAATACAGCTGTTTTAATTACTATTTTACTTAACATGTACAGAGCATAGGAATACTGGCTTAATTTTTTACACATACTGTCAATATGTGTTTTCCAATTTAAGTTACAATCTACATGAAGTCCCAGAAACTTTGTAGCATTCGTTTCCGCTATGGTCTGTCCTTTGTAAGTAACATGTACAATAGAATCAGTGTTCCCTCTCAGCTTAAAGTTCATAATATTAGTTTTTTCCAAGTTTATAATAAGATTATTTTGGACAAGCCATTCTATTATAGATTCTAATGTAGTATTAACTTCAGTTTCCAGAGCGCGCTGATCCAGACTAGTAAAGACTACCGTGCTATCGTCAGCGAATAACACCATTGGATGTTCTGTAACTCGCGGGAAATCATTAATGTAAATAATAAATAAAAGCGGGCCCAATATACTACCTTGTGGTACCCCTTTATTGTTTTCTTCTAATTTTGAATGATACATTAATTCAGATTTAGATTCATAACAAAGTTTATTTATTTGTGTCATTTGCTTTCTGTTTACCAAATAAGATTTTATTAACTGTAGGGCGTTACCTCTAATTCCATAGCTATACAATTTTCCTATCATAATGTCATGATTTACATAGTCAAAAGCTTTAGTCATATCCATATACATCACAGTAGTGTTGTTTACTGTTTAAATAAAACATTACCAAGCAACAAATTACAAACCACCTCCTTTATTTAAAGCCTCCATTTTATTTTACGGGTGGTAGGACCTTGTGCATCCGGATCGCTACCACCATCTTGCTCGCTTATCCTGCCGCTAATCAGCACTGTTTGCACTGTTGTGTTCCGGCGTGGAGAGCAAGACAGCCGGTGTAATTACTGGCACAAGAGGTATTCCATCTTAGCCGTCTGGGTTGGCAACGCATCTGCAATCTCTTTAGTGTAGCGAATGTCTATAGGCGGTGGTGATCACTCACCATCAGGTGACCCACTTGCTTGTTTGCCTTCCTATTTCATAAAAAAATTTAAGCGATAAACGATTAGGTGATAAAAATTGAAATTTTAGGTATAATTTTGTTTACGACAAGTATTCATACGGCTTTACAAAAAGATGTATACATTTTTTCAACTTATTTCAATGCAATAAGGGTTTTTATATAAAATAGGAAGGCAAACGAGCAAATGGGCCTCCTGTTGGAAAGTAATCCCCACGGGCCGTAGCCACCCGCAACCCCAAGGAGATCGCAGATGCATTGCTAACCCAGAAGGCGAATTCATACCTCTTGTGCCAGTAATTAAGCCGACTGTCTTACTCTCCACGCCGGAACACAAAAAGGACTGCTGCTTAGCGGCTGCATTAGTGAGCAAGATGGTATTTTAAGGGCGTGGAAGTTTATATAAGGGGGTGGAAGTTAATATGTAATCCAAAAAGAAGTCACGGGTAAAAGCTAGTTAACAAATGAACTGCCACTTAGCGCTGCGTGCTACGCTCGTAGCAGCTGTTTTCCGCTTTGAAGCGAAAATCTACAAACAGAACCCACCTAGTGGATTCATGGCACTTTTTTTTATGAAAAGGGAAGGCAAACAAGCAAGTGGCTCACCTGATGGTAAGTGTACACCACAGCCTATAGATATCCACAACATCGAAGAGATTGCAGATGCGTTGCCAACCGAGAGGGCTAAGATGAAATACCTCTTGTGCCAGTAATAACACCGGCTGTCTTGCTCTCTACGCCGGAACACATCAGTGCAAGCACTGCTTTTTAGCGGCAGGATTAGCGAGCAAGATGGTGGTAGCGATCCGGACGGGTCTTGCACAAGGTCCTACCACTGAATGTACTGGCATAAAAATCTTCCTACCTGTAGCTTCGGTGATCATCCACTCAAGCAGTCCACTACCGCAGCCAACGCTCAATACCCGGTCACAGCGCAAACTCCTAACGCAGTCCCCAAGAAACGCGAAGTTCTCCTCACTTGGGTACACCCACAACACCTTGTTCCTCTCGGGGTGGTCGTGGCAAGTCCTCACTATCCCCTTCCAGTCACCCCCCTTGTACAAGCTGATGATGTGGTTGACGATATTGTCCTCCATATCCGAAGTCGGTTAACTTAACATTGACAATGAACAGAACGAACTGAAATGTTTCATATTGTGTTACGTAAAACCGATGATCTATTTGCCACTGAGAAGTACTTGGGGATATGTTTTTAGTTATTTTTTAAAGCGAGTGCGACTTTTTTTTTGCTTTCGGTTATTAATAGCTCTGATCAAAACTGAACATGTCAGCCCAGTTATGAAGCAAATAGTAATAAACAACACATTACAGACGTTAACAATTTTATTATTTTTGTTAAAAATAATTTTTTGTTTATTAATAATTTTTGTTTTTGTTAAATTTTCAGGCGAGGTCAACTTCGCCTTTTAAAACTCAGCTTTTAGTAAACTTAAATGACCTTAAATGAATTGCTTAAACCATTTTTTTTATTAAATACTAACCTAACCCAAACACCACTCCACAGGCTCAAAGGCGCCTATTACGCTAGCAGCATTTGCCAGCGAGATTTGCTGAACATAGTACAGTCAGCTGTAAATATATATACAGCCATAGCGTCAAAATATATGTATACATCGACCTTATGTGTAATAGCATAAAGGCTTATAGATATTTTTGACGTCTTGGTAACGTATATATATTTATGACGCTGACCGTACAACCCGGAGCGGGAGTAGCAACCTCTGTCCCACAGTTTCTAATTCATCATCATCTCAGCCACAAGAAGTCCACTGTTGAACATAGGCCTCTCCATAGATTTCCAAAGTGACCGGTTGGAAGCGGCATGCAACCAGCGCCTTCCTGCTACCTGTATGAGGTCATCTAACCATCTTGTGGCTTTCTAATTAGATAAACTTAAAATTCATTCGCAGCCATTATGAAATAAATTACCGATAGTTCCCTATCGAATCCCTCCCTGTGCCATCCCAATGGTATCAGTAATAAAAATTGGCCGCTGCCCAAAAGTATGATGCAGAAGAAATTAAATATAGCCGAAACGAAAACTTCAGCCCTACGATATATCACAATGGCAGTTCCGGAGACAGAGGGATGGTCGTATGCCAACCTGAATGAGTGCGACAAGGATGCAGCACAAGGCGTGTCTAATAAATAATTTTCTTGACGGCATACTCGAGCTAAGTGTATCGAGTACTTTTTCGCATTTACAGCAAATGCAGGGTACCAGTAAATGCAGGCAACTTTGAACCCTGGGGATAGTAACTTGGACGGTTTAAAAAAAATGCAAAATATTTTACCGCAATATTATTACTTGATTGCTTATTAGTAGAGATGTACCGACTAGTGGCCGACTAGTCGGTAAAGCCGACTATCCGGCTATATTTCTAGTCGGCGACTAGTCGGCGACTAGTCGGCAAAAAGCACCGACTAGTCGGCCATTATTTTTTTTTTAAATACGACATAGGAACTCAAACGAGCCAGTCGGTGACCTAGCGGTCATATTACTATTTTTAAAACAGGGTGATTGAATTGAAATCATCGTCATGAACATGAATAAATTTCAATTAAATAGTACTTTCATCATCTGATCGAAGACTTTCGTCTTCAAACACTGCGGTATCTTCGACGAGAAGATGTTGCATTGCACGGCTTCCCGAGCGCTGCTTAACCGAGTCGAATTCGAAGACATACCAAAGACATTCCGGACGTTAGCATGTACGAGATTAGTATGGCTCTCATACAACTTAAAAATGACAAATTCCAGATGACGTCAAATTACAGCCAAACTCCTGAAGGCATTGGCATCCTGAGGGTAAACCGGTACTTAGTGCCTTTAAGACTTTGTTCAACTCCGTCAGTCACGAAGGGAGAACGCCGCATGCATGGAACAGAAGTATGGTGGTGCTCCTTTCCAAAAACGGCAATAATACTCTGCTGAAGAATTATAAGCCCATCTCACTTCTAAGCCATGTTTAAATAATATTTTATTTTCGAGAGTCATTACGAACCGTCTCATGCGCAAGCTCGACGACTTCCAGCCTCCCGAACAAGCCGGTTTCCGAAAAAGCTTCAGCACCGTGGACCAGTTACATGCGCTGCGGCAGGTTATACAGAAGACCAAAGACTATCACCTCCTTTGTTTAGCATTTGTGGACTACGAGAAACCCTTCGATTCAATCGCGACCTGAGCTGTACTGCAGTCTCTCCAGCGATGTACCGACATAGAAGTGCTAAAGAGTTTGTATGAATATGCCAATACGTCCATCTAACTGCAGGACCAAACATTGAAGCCTATCTGCGGGGCAATTCTCGCGTCAGTAGAGATGAAGTCACACTCGACATAAGCCAAAAAGAGTTGTCAAATCCCTTTAAAATCTGTCATATTTTGACACATTTCGAACGTCAGATGAATCTCAATAAGCGCCAGAATTGGGGGCCTGGCTACAGCGAGGAGTTAAACAGGGAGATTTTATCTCTCGGAAGGACTTGACATCAATAAACTCGTAAGCGGTGAATATATCGCTCACCTTCGTTTTGTCCCTGACATAGTAGTCATGGCTAAGGCCATGGAGGACCTTAGTATAATGTTCGATGACCTTAGTAGAGCCTACGAGCAAGTTGGTCTTAAGATGAACGTGGGCAAGATGAAAATCATGTCAAACGCCCTCGTCCTGCCAACTCCCTTAAAGATTGGAGTCTCTACACTCGAGGTTGTTAAAGGATTAGGTATGTATAACTGGGATAGACTGTCCAGTAGTTAGATGGTAGAAACTTCGGCAAAGAAGTCAATCATCGAATCCGACTTGGTTGGGTAGCGTTCGGGAGGCTACGCAACATCTTCTCGTCTAAGATACCGCAGTGCCTCGGTGAATCAGTCGGAATGGTAATTTTACTACAATACAAACTTCTCAGCTAAGTAGTTCGCTGACCTTTGTTTAATTTAAAAAAACGTAGACAATATCATAAGAAAATGCAAAATGAAAAAAAAACCTGGTCCTTCATATCCGCCTATGCGGCGCGTGAACGTATGAGGCGCGTCGAAACGTTACATATTCCGCTCGAACATTAGCGAAAGCAATGATCGGCCTGGCCGACTAGTCGGCTTTTTCCCAGCCGATTAGTCGGCTAGTCGGCTAGTCGGCCAAAGTCATAGTCGGCCCATCTCTACTTATTAGCAATGTTTTTTTGGTATGTTCTCATTTTGCCTTAGAACTAGCTTTGTGTGTTATGATTTTTTTATTCTTTATAGATTTGACAATATTTGCATTTAAGGAGTTTCACACAAAATAAAAAGCGTGGATATTTTTGAAAGTAAAGACTATTAAAAAAAATCAAAACATACAAGCCTAGTTCTAAGGCATAATGGCAACATACAAAAAATCGTGGCTATAGGTTAAGGTTTAAAGAGCGCTGGGTTTATAGTCTTAAGTTTAATTTATCCCTTCCTGCAGTTGTATCTAACTAGAGTCATAAAAAAGAGCCGCACGCAGATAAGTTAAACTTGGGAGGTCCTTGGGAGGTCATCAGGAATAAGCTGGCGACGGTGCACAATTCCAGAGTTGTAGTTAAGAAGATTAGGAGAAAATTCAAAAAAAGTTTATTTAAAGATATTTTATTCGTATCAAAGTGATGCGTTACATTTAATAAACAATGTTATAAACTTAAATTAACGTTATACACAAACATAACTAACATAATGTAGACATCGTGAATCGTTTAAAAAAATAATTATTATCATTTCATTTAACGTTTAAATTGCAATCGTAATTATGATCGTATTAAAAAAAAAAACAAGAAAATCTGTTACACAGAGTTATCGCAGGTTTTACGACGGAAGTTGGGGAGCGAACGGTAATCACCCTGACACATACCTTTGGCCGAAACCGAAGTATACCTTTAGCTTCCACACAGGCGCTGTGACCGGCGTTTTTGCAGCGATTTATTGGCGTGGCGAGACCGCAGCGAGCCCGGCACTAAACCGCCGCGTGCACGCTGCGATATCGCGGCGCTTATTACCAATTATATGTGGGTGCTCCCTGAAAATTCGTCGGTCAAAACGCTAGTGTGAAAAGGCCGTTAAGACCCGAAACGTTTTTAAGAGTTGTATTTGTTTATTTATTTAAGCTTCATTGCAGTTTACTAAAACAAAAACGACTGGCGGACTTAATGCCAGTAATTATTCTCTACCAGTCAGCCACGACTTAAATAAGAGAATTACATACACAGGCTCAGGTATGGGGTAGATAGTCGATCAAGAAATTGCTTGACCACTTTTCGACCGTATTACAAAAGGATAAGGTTCAAAAGTGACCAAGCAATTACTTGGTCGACTATACCTACAGTTTTCGTATATGTGTAGTTATAGGTTTAAGTCAAATAGAGGCTCCGCACTTATTTTATTACCATAACGTAACAGTGTGTCATCAACACGAAATAATATGTTAAATTAAATTAGTTGAGATCAGTTGGAAAGAGATCGATCTTCAGTCGTATTACAGCGAATATTAAATCCTTTGCTCACTACGTTATCCCGGGTATGACATTCCAATGTGTAACGAATACGCAGGCGACAACGCATATGTGCGTTCTTAGGTACTGTTACCACCGCTGTCACAATTTAGCAGACATTTGTACGCACATGGGCGTTGGCGGCACTTGGCGAAAGTTTGAAAAACAATACCGGCAGTGAATGCAATAATTGGGCATATTTTTATAACATATATCGGGACTTTGTAAACGGTACGTGTTGCAACAGCCGTGGTCACGGGGAGACTGCTCGTGACCACGGCTGTTACAACCTTAATCGTCCCGGGTTAGGCTCGTAAAACACACTTTCCCAAAATGTGCACTTTCTCTAAAGGTTCTTCTTTAGAAGGGTTATTTTCTCGGAAGGTACACTGTCTCTAAAAGTGCACATTTCGGAAAGCGTGCGTTTTGGAAAAGTGCACTGTTTGAAAAAGTGCACATTCCGGGAAAGTTTCCAAATTGTGCAAAGTGTACATTTTGGGAGCGTACATTTTGCGGAAAGTGCACCTTTAGCAAAAGTGCACATTTCGGGAAAGTGTTTTAAGAGCCTAACCCATCGTCCCATTGGTATTTGACAATATTACAATTTTACTTTACAATGTTTCTTTTAATCGTCCAGGCGGTTGTTAAAAATGTGGGTGCATACATATTCAAAAAAATATGTACGGTCAGCCTCAGAAGTAGCTGAACATTTTAGTACCTTGTCGCTGTCAGGGATGAGACAAATTCGAGCAAATCTCATTTCATACGTTACTACGACAAGGTTCTCAAGTCTTCGCAACTTCTGAGGCTACTGTACAAGAGTAATAAATGTTTTTAAATAAATGCGACGACGCGGGTACACGTCCAATGAAAATATAATTTATATAACATCAGTACGTCGTTAGCTGCTGGTATCATGGATTGTACGATCACTTTTTGTGATGCCTTTTGGGTAATTAAGAGCGTACAAACAGAGATGTGGCAACGTCGCCTATAGCTGCCAAATACTTAGCTGTTTTCATTGATTTATCAAATTTAATGAGTTCAAATACGGAATATAGCAACGTTATGTACTAGAACTTGTGTTCGTACATTTGTTGGTAAGTAGTAAACCTTATATACTTATACCGAAATGTCCACATTTACAAACGGAAAGTTTCCAAACGCTTGTTTTATAGTTAATTATAACTATTTAGTATAACTGTGTTAACTATTGCAATGCATTATCAATAACATACCGTTGCTATATTCCGTATTTTAATTCATTAATTTTGATAAATCAATGAAAACATCTAAATATTTGGCAGCCATAGGCGACGTTGCCAAATCTCTGTTTGCACGCTCTTAATAGATTCAGGCGTTACTTTGCGGAGGTCCATTTCAACAAACTGGAACAAATTACCTTGCTACTCCGCGAAACCAGTGCCGTGCTCGTGCAAGATAGCTCCGCCTGTGCGACATATGTATCTTCATGCAAAAAATTCATGTCTGTGTGATGTATGTTGTTTCGTGTGGAAGCGGAGGAGGGTGGGTTTTGCATAAAGATATATACGTCGCACAGACGCAGCTATCTTGCACGAGCACGGCACTGGTTTCGAAGAGTAGAAAGGTAATTTGTTCCAGTTTGATGCCTTTTGGGATATTTTTAAGAATTTCTTCAGGATTACTTCTCTACGCCCTTGGGCAGAAAATACGTTGACGCTTTCGACTTACGCAGCTTTTTCTTATTTGATTATTGGCGCCAACTTCAAAAGGCTACAAAGCGACTTGGCAAAATTTGGTCCTTCGAGCCGGATCTTATAAATAATCGTTAAATTCATTTTTGTAAATAACATTTCGAAAATTTGATAAATCCATAAATATTGATATAAATGAAATAATAATGAGCTATTATCCTATCCTAGTACGCCTTGGACGTTTTTATACACGTTTAGTTAGTTAGGGGTATTGGTAAATTAAATAAGACAGTCGTCGGATACGGGCAGGTTTTAAAGTGCTTTTTTATCAAGGCATTAACTGAATTTTTTAATTTTCCAATGCATTACACCACAGAAGACATTTATAAGTTAGGATGGCCTGCCACCTTGCTTTGTAGCGAAACCGCAGTCGCTGACGCCTTTCGCCGCCGAACGTAGCTGACAGTGACAGCGGACGGAGTCACAAAAACATACAAATAATTTATTTTGTAAACAGTCCAACGTTCGTTATATCTATCAGACCCCAAACTAGGCTGAGCCGGTATCTTGGCCGTCTACGGGTGCGTTTACTATGTACATATCTAGGACGTAACCATTAACAAGGTAGAAAATATTTATTTATTTAAACTTGATAGCACAAAATGCGGATGTAATGCCTTTAGACATTCTTTGCCAGTCAACCTTTGGGCATAATCAGAAAAGTTGTAGTTACCTAAATTACGTTCTTAAATATCACTTAAGAACGTAAAAATCTTACATACAGATGTCAAAAAAAAACATAAAAAAGGCATGTTTTAAGGTAACGTAACCGCGTTTGCGTACCAAGCAAGCGTATGTTTGTGTGGCGTGCAGGTACGTGTAATATGATGCGTCGGCGATACAAATCAGGGTAGTACGCCATTCTACCATATTGACGTGTTCTGTGGTGTTCTTGACTTATCAATATTATAATGGTTAGAAAGATCACTTGAAATAATGACTGACACCTTACACTACAATATTGGAACATATCTTTAAAATATATATTATGAAGTATCGTTTGACACACTATAAGACCACTTAGAAACATTCCAAATACGATTATGGTGAATTCGCCTTAAACCTTCACAGGTTTTCTTAATGCGATTTCATAACGTAAAATAATATTGTTGTTTCCTACAATAGTTGGTGAGAAATCATGTTTATTAGTTGTATGGTGAAAGCATTTTACAGCATTTATTTCTATTTTTTCATATAAAATACGGATAGCATGGATGTTTTCTAAACTCTAAAGGCCCTTTTACACTAGGGTTTGGCGTTCCTGTCACATAGAGACTATCAAAATGGATAATTTCTTAGAACTATTTCCATTAAATAAAACAATTTAAACGGTTTATATCGCGTGTATTGTAACGAATCTAATACCCGTCGTTTTATTTTAAATAGAAAGGCATAGAGCAAACGCCATGGACACTCGCAACACCAAGGAGATTGCAGACGTGTTGTCAACCCAGAGGGCTTAGACGGAATACCTCATGTGCCAGTAATTTCACCGGCTTTCTGCAAGTACTGCAGCTTAGCGGCTGGATTAGCGACCAAGATGGTGGTAGCGATCCGGACGGACCTTCTACAAGGTCCTTCGGCTCGCAAAAGCGACCAATTTTCAGGTCTCATGTCCTGAAATTTAGAGTCTGGCGCTGGTATCATAGAGTCTACTCTGTAGTATAATTGCGTTAATTGGAACGATTTTTTTTTATTGAGTAGGTTTTATTAACTATTTTTGTCAGTGTGCCCGTGACCATGAGACCCGAAAAGAGCTGCAAACTTCAGCACAGAATAAATAATGAGCATAAACTTCTCTTTTACGACCGCGATTAAACGAATTCCAACTTTATTCACACGCACAAAAAGTTCGTATTACTTCATACACCATGCGCCAGGCGGCGCGAGTCAAAAGGAACGCGCCGTCCGCGCCCGAATTCTCGCTGCTACTCCCGGCGACACGTTAGGGTTGCGCGGCATTCGTTTTCAATTACACTGACACAGCGGGGGCGTGTGAGCGAGCGCGCGGCAAGCCGACAGCCTACTGCGATTTGCCTATGCCATAGGCAAGGCGGTCGAGCGTACCTGCAGTGCGGAGTGGAACCCCCCTGATTTCGGCAATTAGATTCGTTGGAACACACACGATATACATCGTTTTAATTACTTTATTTCACTGTCTACAAGTCGCGAAAACATAAGATATTATTATCCCAATAATATTAACTTATACTGTACATTAAGTTGACCCGAGTAAAATGTTACAGATGTCGTTTAGTATTAATAATGGTAACGATTTGGAAAGAAAAAAAGCCAAGGCCCAATTTCATAAACGCGACAGGCGACAGGTGACAGTGACAATTCGGTATACATTGCTTGCCCACTATGATGTTAAGTCTGTAAGTCTGTATCGTTACTTGTCAACACAGTAGTGTACGGCTAATTGTCACTGTCACCTGTCGCCTACCGCGTTTATGGAATTGGGCCCCGAACACCAAATACACATTCACGGCAAGGACAATCGTTCGTTTACTGTCGTATTATAGTTTACTGTCGTACCTGTGTTGGAAACTGTAAAATCATTTCCATTCGTTCTATGTACGTCATTCGTTCAAGTAGCGAACGGTCGTGCACTCGATCACGATGATGCCTCGTACGAAACATATACACATATCTCGGTCGCTCGGTCGGTAGGGTCGCGTTATTGGGTCTGGTGCACCTTCTAGATATACGTAAGCACTTATTACTTCCATGGTAAGTCATCCGAAACTAGCCGTACAAGCGTATGACTCCCGCTTGCATGTGTTGGTGCATCTCTTTGGAAATAAAGCGGAGTTAGCCTACTCAACAGTTGCTTACTTTAAATTGTTACGGCGGCCTCAACCGGCAAGTGTGGCAAGGCCCTAAGAGTCATACTGGCAGGTATATATACTCAGTCAAATAGTTGCAATAGTAGATATTTATAAGTTAAAACGTACTAGTCCCAAGTACTTATCCTTTGAAATCAGCCTTCAGGTTCCCGAATATCTGAAACAAGAAGAGAAACTTTGATGATGATGATGAATTTCTGTTATCCCTCAACAGGGACATAGGGCTCGTAGTAGGGACTTCCATGCGTTGCGGTCTTACGCAGTAGCTTCAAGGTCTTGCTAGTTGCGACGAATTGAAGAGATTTCCTTCTCGCCTCCAGGTCATGCGAGGTCGGCCAGGTTTTCTACTACCAGCCGCTTGCCATTTTAATGCTTGCTTGGATATATGGTTATCAGGTCTCCGCAACACGTGTCCGATCCAGAGCCTCTTCCTTAAGAGGATCTTATTGTCAATTGGCTTCTGGTCAGTCAACTCCCACAGGCGAGTATTTGTGATGGTTCGTGGCCAATACATCCCCAAGATGCGTCGCAGACATTTGTCATAAGGGAAACTTTAGGCAATGAGTGATAAATAAGTTCTATTTAATTTAAAAAGATTTTGTGTTGACGGTACATTATTATTCCATTGCCATCCGAGTTCGGAGCTCCATACACATACCAAATTAAAAACAAAATGAAAGATTTATTTTGAAAGCAGGCCGTCATAGGCTCTTTTACATGTCTTATTGTACCAGCTTTGAAGGAGGTGCAGATTTCCTAAGATAACCAATTATGCAATAGGAAACTTTCGCTACTTTCATGGAGGATTACTTACAAAGGTTTTAACGGTTCTTTTTAATTGTGGCAATGTGTGGCAATTGGTGATTTCAACCTTAACAACTACCCAAATAAAAATCCCATACCAGACCAACAGGCCAGCCATAAATCGTTTACGTTCATAAATACTAACCAATTGATATTCATCTGCATTTTCCTACGCCAGTGCATCTTCTCAGTATTCTGGTGTTCTTTCTCCGACCTCTCGTATAATATCTTCTTGTACAGCTCTCTGAACTTCACTGGAGGAGTTCCAACATCTAAATTATTCTGAAAAGGAACAGTAACAGGTCTGATATAAAGCACGTTTAGGTAATGATAGTTTCCCCACTTCACTTTCCCCAACTTTTCAGGCGAAAGGTGTCCACTGCTGGACATGAACACCCCCTAATATTGCAAAAACAACCATTCCAATGCTCTCTCGGGCTCCCGCAACTATAAACAGGTTGTCGCTTTTGTGCTCCTCCTACTGCCACGTAAGTTTAGCAATTCTTAGGCCCATGTTGGTTACCTTAGTTCTATTGCGCTTCTCATTTCTAATTCGATTACACAAAGAAACTTCGTGCATGACCCTGTCCATTACCCTAATTTAATGCTGATTTCACACGGGGGTAGAACCCCTACTGCTTCACTGTTCTGCCCGCGTTTGAAACCAGCATAGCAGTAGTAAAACTTTAACAGTTTAAGTTCAGACAAGAAGCTATACCTAGCAGACATACAGATTTCTTTTCCTGAACTGTATCATTCTTGAACTCATTGTATTTATAGCAGATAAGAATTTAAAATCACAAATGTAAAATATTAGGATCATACTTGGTGGTTCTTCTCTTCCAACTCCACAATCTTCATTTCGTCTATCGGCGGCAGCGGTATCTCCCTGCGACACGACGCTGCCATCACATTAGCCTTCCTAATTTTGTGAACATATTGGTCATAGTCATTCTGCTTCGGACTCCCAACCGTCTTCACATCTCGCTTAACCGGACCAAAAATAACGCTTTGCCTCGCGTTATTTGCTTCAATTATTTTGTCAGTCAAAGATTTCTCTGCCATCTTCTCTTTAATATCCTTATCGACGATTGACTCTTCGTCCTTTTCATGCATATGCTTTTGGATAACTTCAGGGGGCAATGGTGGAAGGGGATTAAGTATTTCCAATTTGATTTTCTCGTTGGTCTGATATATCTTCTCTGGCAAGTCTAGTTTTCTCGAGTCTTTCTTGGGTGTTGTCGGTGCTTCGGGCTCGTCACATAGGACTGCACTGGCGGGCGCATGATCGGGATGAGTGTTGCGAATGTGGCGCTCTAGGTTGTCTTTCCGTCTGAATCGACGGCTGCAGACTTTGCAGCGAAAAGGCTTCGAATCTAGAAATAGAGAACGTGCGTTAATCATGAAAAATCATTTAGTCATGAAAATCATGACTGTACTTTTGTTTATAGTCTTCTGGGACCACAGATGGTCTGCTACTCTAAGGTAAATTGTACTTGCACGATATTATATATTATTATGTCAAGATCTATTTTTACTTCCGAATCAATGTAAAAATAGGCTTTATTAAAATTTTTACAGAAAAAACCAGTCTAAACTGATAACCCGCCCTCTTGACTTATTGTACAATTTCTCCATAGTTACTAGAACCTTTTCTATGAAATGCTCATTATTATAACAGTAGTTCGCATTCAATTACTTCTGTACCATGAACTTAGCCCTATAAATGTGGTATATGGGAAGCAACAGTCAAGTGTGTAGAACAGTGATGGGCTATCGGATATCGGGATATCGGGCAATGTGCAATCGGAGCCTGGCACATGACGCCGCATTCCTCGAAATTTACTTCCTTGTCATCCCACTATCTCAGTAAATGGCGGTCCGTTATTGCGTTTGTACCCGAATGCTGCCAAAAGGGAGGTATATTTACATAGTTTTTCCTACGTAAATACGCAGCATTCAGCTTTGCGTTCAAATTTAAGTACTCAGCCTATTAGATCCTAAAAGATCGGCAATGCCTTGGAGAACCAATGGTTATACTAATCATCAAACTCCTTGCCTCTTATAAGTGAACGCACCATAAGCAGCACCAGGCAAATTTTTACATTTTAGACACTACCTTCTCCTCGCCCCACCGTTTAAAACGAAAATTTCCAGTTTTTGTTTGTACGTCACAATTCACCCATCATTAACTTAATAATTCGTGCGGGTCAGTTAGTTATGTATGAGTATGTGTATGTGTTGTATTACGTGCTAATTTTAATGTTTTGTTTTATAGTCTTTAAGATATTTTTTCTATAGGCCTATGCAGCCTAAAATAAATGGTTCTATTCTACTCTATAAGAAAATGTCATATAAGGCGGTGTATAACTGTACAGTTGTACACTGACCGTCATGCACTGCAGCGTGCCGGCGCATGTCCTTGCGCGCGTGGAATGCCTGCGGGCAGCGCGGGCACTGGTGCGCGCGGGCCGCGCGGGCGCGCCGCCCGCACGCGCCGCACGCGCAGCCGCCGGCGCAGCCCGAACCTGCGATGATTGGAATCAGGGATGGTGACTTTTTTTACTTTTGGTTTGGTTGATATACGCAGTAGCGACAATTACCAAAACATGCTATTGTAGTACAATATCTAGTTCCTGTGCCTGTGTCTGTGTCACATTGATGTCTAGCATTTGTATTGACACGACTGCTAAATTCATAGTCTCTGATTGTAAACTGTTGTCTGGAAAGATCGCTCTTAATTGATAGGACCTCCTGTCTAACTCATTGATTTGATTTATTATTTTATCTGTATTTAAATTGAACATGAAACAATTGTTGTTTTTTTTGGTGTCCTTTAAGAATACCACTGAGAATACATTTTTGGGGCTAGCATGACACACCGCGACTCGCTTGCTCTCGGTGCGTCTCTTTCTATCAAACCTGGCAGAAGAGGGAAGCACTTAGCTACAAGCGACAAAATGAGCGCTTCTCGGCACGCGTTAACTCACTACGTAACTCGGTGCGTCTCTCTCCTACTGCGCTACTTAGAACTAGAGCCACTGAGTTCCGCACCGCGTTCGCACTATAGCGGACTGACCGTTGTGCTTGGCGACGTGCTTGCGGTAGTTGCTGGAGTCGCGGAAGCGGCGGCCGCAGACGTCGCAGCCGTGCGGGCGCTCCTCCGAGTGCGTGAGCGCGTGCTTGCGCAGCGACGTCAGGTTGTTGAACGCTTTGCTGCACTCCGGGCAGGGGTATTTCTTTTCCTCTGTTGACATCATACGATAAGGATATTAAACAGTTTGTTCGTTGTAACCTTGAAATATAGAATTTGCGGTTTATTTGCTCTTGAGCTTTGCTTTGCTTTGTTTTTCGCTAAAATAATTTGGCAGAAGCCTTTAAGGAGTGGCGTTCAACTCTGAATTTTTTTGTCATTATGGGATGAATGCTTCAGAAATACATAAAAAACAAACAAACAGATATATTTTTTATAAAGTAAATAAAAAAAAACATCAGATTTCAATAAAAACTTGGACATCCAATTGCGCTAAAAAGTTGTCGAAATATTGAGGGCGCGCCAACGAATTTTCAGAAAAATAGCATTTTTCTGAAAATTGCCGGACAGAAATAGGGATTTTAATTAAACTTCAATGGTTCTTTTTGTGCGGTGTTTAAAATGTGTGTAATAAAATGAAAACTAGTGTCGAACAAAATGCTATTCAAGCAACTCACTGGTATGTTTTAGCTTGTGCCGTTGCAGCTTGGACATTTGGAAGAAGCTGTCTCCACACAGCTCGCAGGCGTAGGTCCTTTCGTTCCGATGCACCCTCATGTGGTACTTGAAGTGCGAGTGTGTTGCAAAACTCTGGAGACAAACGGTTAGGATGAGGATAAAATTCAGGCTGAGTAACATATTACCTAAAGCAACATTTTATGCAAGCAACAATCAAAAGACATGGAAATCTAATTAACCAATTTTTATGTTTCTTCATTCAAATTGTAAGCCATATTGAAAGGTATAATATATGTATATTATATTGATTATCTTAATGCAGGCATGAGGAAATGGCGGTCCACAACTCCACATTACATTAGGACAAAAATATTATGTGACTTGAGCACCCCTCTCTGTTTGTTTGTCAGAAAATATACATCTTTGCTTGTTGTGTTTTTGCAGTAATATGGTTACTTACATTATTGCACTCAGGGCACTGGTACGGCTTCCGCTGTCCGTTGCAATACGCATGGTAAGCAACCTGACTCCGAGCCTGGAACTTTCTTTTGCACTTTGTGCATAAGTAACTTCTACCATTCTCATCTGAAAGAATTCTAGAGTATTAAGTTTACCCGCAGGTTCTATTCATATAGATATGCTATATGCTATGAATTATAATTTAAGCTTAGAATGCACTATGAAAATCTTTAACAAGCAAGCAATTTTTAACATGAATACATAAGCTTAGTATTTTTAAAGGCTGGGCCACACCAGATGCGTATGCAGCACGGCTTCAAAGACACGCGCGTGCACCAGTAGTAGGTAGTAATACATGGATTATATGTTGCGATGCCACAACGCTTGCTTTCCATGCATGTAACACAGCTCTGTGAAGGGAGCTGGAGCCGTGCTGCATACGCTTCAGGTGTGGCGTGGCCTTAAATCTCCAATTGTAGCAGCAGATACATCTGCATAGTTGAATAGGTCAAGAAGATCTACACAGAACTATTGTCAAGAGAGGAAGATATACTCTTCTGAGTATGAGTCTTGAGTAAGTTGGACTTTGGGTATGTATTTTTGACTATACTATATAATTGCTGTTACAAATAATTATTAGCAGGTATCTAATTATACTCAAAGGGACCTGCATGTTTCCAATGTAGTGAGAGTAATTTTATGTGTGTGAGCGTGCAGTACCAAATAAACGTTTTGATCTATCTTTCTAACTAAGTTAGTAAATGTTTGTTTTGTTCTTTTTTGTACTATGTGCATATGTTGTTAGATCACTTTGGTTCGCTGTAAAGGTGTTGTGATGAGTAAATAAATAACATATTCTCATCACATCTAGCTTTTACATGCATCACTGCTAGGCAAAGACCTCACACAGTAAAAGGGAACAGTCTTCAGGATCGTAGGGTTCTTGGATCCCATCCAGGCCCAGTGTGTACGGATTTAGCACTCCACTATATTACTTTGCAGGTGTGTACAGATTTTCACACAACATTTAATTTCACCGAAATGCTTACGGTGAATTTAATTGTAATTTATATTCTATGTATACTTTCAAAAAACTCAGCTAGTGGTTGGAATTAGAGTTCAAACCAGTGACCTGTTAGAGAGGATGTAGTTTGGACCATTAAGCTACCATGACTTTTTAAACATAAACGCACAATAAAAATTAAATTTATTGTGCATATAAATGTTCCGCCTTAATTACACAACTTAATATTAGGTACACAAGCCAAAATGTAATTAGGATTAACAGATATTTGATAAATACTCTTGTTTATTGACAGTGATGCCTTATTAAGATATTTTAAGCTATTATTGTGAAATACAAGAACAACATTACCATTTAATACCATTTACCATTTTATTATTACTTTATCTCTTTTTGCCATTTATGTTTTTAAATGTACACTAAACAATTTACATACATACATACATACATTAACATGAAAAGCTGCCCAGGTTCTCAGACTCAGCCTTCTTTGTTTTTCCTTATGGATAAATCAGGAAATAAACACATACCTGTAATTATCCTAATATGAGACGTATCAAGCTTTTTTTTACTGTCATAAAAACCGTCTGTCTGACTCTCCTTGCTGACTTCCGACAGGATAAGCTTGAGTGGGAGGTCAGATTGCGCCGGCTCACTGTCCGATATAGGGCTTTCGCTCGGCTCACCCTCCGCTTCGGATTGCGGAGACTCTTCAGAATTATTCTTCTTGGCGCATGCGACGCATCCCTCTTTCTCGTTTAGAAGACAGTCCATACACTTTACGTGCCCACAGCTTTCAGTCACCAACCGATTAGTTGTCGAGTTTATAGGCTTTTTGTTCAGACAATGAACGCAAACTTGCGACTCCATAATTGAATAACAACAACTTTGAGGTTATTGGTACAGCTTCAAACTTTTGTGTCTAATATTCACATTGCAACGTTGAGTAATAGCAGATTATGCGATAGTAAATATTACAACTTTATATTTCTTCGAAAGCAATAATAAATAAAAGACGTACAAACATTGAACATAGCTGCAGGATAAAAAAATTGCGATGCAAAATACGTTCTGAAACTGTATCTTACAAAAGTTACGCCTGTCACTTTGTAAAAATTGCAACTTGCATTGATTTTTGTTTACTTCGTCTATGTTTTCGTAATAAAATTAAGATTAATCAGTAGTATACAAATGTGTGGATAATTGTTATATTGAATGTTCTACTGTAACTAAACACTGATGTGATTCAATAAGTACGTTTCGAACTACCGTTTCGAATGTATCCGACGCCGCTGCGACTGGAATGTCAACTTTTTAGGGGCATAAAAATAATTAATTTTAAATAATATTGTTTTAACAATTTTTGTTGGCATTACTAAGGGTAAAGTGGCTTTATTTTATTTAATTAATTAAACACTAAACAAATTGTGTCTCAAGTAGTAGCCATCCAGGTCAAAAATATAAGTGCATCATGAAAAAAGAAGAGGCCCGTCATCACTCATTACATGCGATTGGTTAAATTGTCGTTCTACTCTCCTTTTAGCCAATCATATGCCAGTATTCAACAGTTGTAACCAATCATCGCTGTAATTCGGCCTTAAATTCAACAAACGAGAATCGAAACTCCAGTCAATTGCGTATCGTACCTACGCCTCAAAGGGCAGCGTTTTTTTGAATAAATGGTTAATAGTTACTAAATATAAACCCAAAAATGGTAAGTTCCTGTATTAAATTAAGTTACAATGCATTTATTTTTCACATAAGATTGTTATTCTGTTATTGACTCGACATGTAACCTCAAAAAATGAAATTATTTTCAGGATGTCTTTTTAATGATTAGGCGAAAAAAATTAACCATCTTCACGGACGCTAAGGATACGACAACGGTATTGGAATTAAAGAAAATGATTGAAGGTGAGTGCGACTCGCATGATTTGAGAAAAGTCTATTTTTAGTTTTGAGACAATGTCAGTCGGTTTGCCTCCGTTTAGACTATGTTTACTGTCGATAAGATTCATAGAGACAGTCTGTGGGCTTGAAAATTACCAGCTGACGAAAAAAATGATTTTTTACATTGTTATTCTTCTTATCCACTGGTATCTGTGATCTAAAACATGACTCCCATAAATACTTGTAGTTCTCAATACAATGTTTCTACAAATAATTCTATCCGCGTACAAAACACGTTGTATTTTAATTATTTACCACAACATGTCATTCCACACTTTCACTTATATTTACCTGTATTACAATATTAACATTCCAAGAAAACATAAGGGATGTTGTATGCTCTTATACATTAACAAAGGAAATACTCAAAAACACTATACTATTTACTAAAACTTTAATAATTTCCATACATTTCATCAAGCTTGTAACTTAACAGACTTGTTGACATTAAAGTATCTACTATTGTCAGTTAAAGAATAAGAACTTTATTATCAGCGAATGGATTATTAATAATAAATTATAATTTGTATGTTTGACAAGGATGAGATAAGTTTTTTGGTCTTTAACAAAATCAATCGATCTTTAGACAGGACCATGTCTAACTTCCCTTGGACTCCCAACCGTTTGTTGGTGACATAAGTGGGACCAACACCATTGCACCACAGTGCAACCACCAAACACTCAGTAGACCAATTTTTTATTTGAAAAGGGCTACTTATTTATTTTATTGTAACAGTTTTGCAAAAAAAGACTTCCCAAGATCGTTTACATCATTCCTCTCCCTAAAAAAACAAGGCATAAGTTGAAGCATAATACCTATACTTCAGTCCAACTTTGGACACTTGGCAAGCAAGGTTGTGCTAGAATTATGTTTATGAGACCCACAATATACAGTCCGTATTCAAACAGAGTATAATAATATAGTATAGTAACCATCCCAAAACATTCTTCTATGCATCCTACCTGTGGCCCGTTTCACGAAGCTACAAGTTACAATTTTACAAGTCTAAACCGGTAACATTGGTCATTATGCCCATTGCCATTGGTCATTATTGACCAGTGTTGCCGGTTTAGACTTGTAAAATTGTAACTTGTAGCTTAGTGAAACGGGCCACTGGGCTCTATTTAAGAAAGAAGCCAAATTTGAAATATACTATTAAAGTGTTAAATGTTATGCCATGGAGTATAATCATTATTGTTTTGCTGAGATACAATAATAATATAATACTCTACAAATGTGAGTGATCCGTTTTTATTAATATGTCCAAGTCTCACAGTAGTTTAATGTAAAATAAGACTCTTTTCCAATTTATTTTCCTATTTTCATGTTAATTGACTTGTCTTAAACCTGTTGTCACAACATTTAATCAAGAGATTACTGTTGAGTCTTTATTCGTTCTTGTGTCTTTTGCCCACATTTCATGATTCTACAAATCTACAGCCTTTTAATATAACTCAACAACCATTGTGTGCTAATGTAAAGAAAAAGAAGTTTTAAATACTTAAACTACACAGAAACAAATACTTGCCCTAGATTTTTTATTTTAATAATTATTACACAATTAGTGCCTCAGTACCAATATGGACTGATTTTAATTAAATATTGCTATGCCAAGTATTTTTTAATACATATTAAATATAGGGTGGGAGACAGATATCATGCATTAAGTAAGATAAAGCTACTGGAAGATGGCAACATGGCAAATAAATAACTGTTTAATATTTCATTTCTTTGACCTCTTAATAAAAGAAAAAGAAAAGTGATGAATGTAGTATTAGTTTTAAATGGAAAACCTTACCAAGAAATTTAATGTAATAAAAACTCAATGTTTTTTCTGAATCTTGTCATTTCACCATGTATTAATGAAAATACATATTATTGTGGAAGAGGCATAGATACACAAATGATCATAAATGGTCAAAGTGTATCCAAAAATAAACATTTACAAGTTAATAAATTTGCTGGCAGGCATCTTGAAGGTTACACCGCCAAGCCAGATGCTGTTCAACAAAGACAGCCAACTCATGGAGGACGAGAAGACCCTGGCTGAGTATGGACTCACATCGGCCACTGCCAAGGCCCAGTGCCCTGCGCCCATTGGACTTGCTGTGCGGTAAGAAACATCTTTTATGGACATTTCATTTCTCTCTGACAATTCTATTAAAAATCTGTGACATCTTTTAAAGGCGCAATTCTGAATCTAAAGGAAAACAACATGATAAGTAAAAACATGGCTGTGCACGAAAACTAGGGTGCCTATCGCAAAAACTTATATGTCAGAAAGCTAAAATTCCATACACTTTATCAATAAATTAGTATGTCGTATTTTACAAAAAAAATTGTTGACATAAAATTAAATATTCTGTCGTATGAAATCTCTATCACTTGAAAGCACCGCGTCCGGTTTTGTTGTTTGTTTCTGCATTTTTTCCTATGGCGAATTTTATTTAAAACACTCCGCCACAGGGTCGACGGAGCTCCGCATTTCGAAACTTCTTTTTACGGGTAGTTCTGGCAAAATATAAATTTATACGACCTCAACCTTCTGACTCATTTATTATTGCCATCGTTATTTAGACAGTGTACGTTAAATTACGAATGTGAAAATATGGGAGTGATATTGGAGGAAAATATTGCTGATATAAATTACGAATGAGAAAAATTAATCATCTTCCTGTTAGCACTTTTTCCTGTTCCTTCTTTCGGAGTGCCTACCGTCCTACGCTTTCGACCATGATTCAATCAGTCAGATACACCCCTGACTGATTGACTAGATCAGTAAAATCATAGTTACACATTCAGTTACTTAAACATTAATGTGTAGGTCTTGTTCATGAATTTCGTCATTAATCCTTTGCCCTCATTGATCGGAGCGGCGCGGCTACAACGCAACATGCTACAAACAAGGACGACAGTCGATTCGCTTTGTCGCCCAATGCGTTTCTTTCCCACTACCCCAGGAGGAGAAATGGACTGAGCGACAAACGGGAAACGCGAACTACCCGTTCTGGAATCAGTCAAACTGATTTGCAGAGCCTGACGGTTAGCCAATGAGATTGACAGATTTAGCAGAACGACAAGGCTTAGAGGCGTCCAAAGTCCTATGCACTTTTATGTGAAGTGCACATTATAATCGTGCTGCTTTGTAAATGTAACAAGTTACTAGAAATGTTTTTAAAAGAACAAGCACTGTTTCTGGCGCCAACTGCTAAAATTATAAATATATTCTAGTCACTCCATGACACTTTAATGCATGGATTAGCTATTTGTTATCTTATCTATTGCTGCAATAGACGAATTATTGACGGATCAGCTGCTATCACTATGTACCGTATCATTACAAGGAAACGTAATCATTTTATTTTGATAATTACTATGTCACATTAAAGTGTGATTACATTATGCACATCAGGCTTGCTGCCCCATACCATACTCTACAGCATATATGTATGAAAATAATTTCAAGCTTAACTTTAATACCTATTTTATACCTATTATGGAATCATTCCTAAACGCCCTCTAGATCCAGAGCGTCAATAGAAGAGTCACTAAACTGAAGATCCTATTTTCCAATAGGTTATTTAGTGATTCCCATTGCCGCGTCAGTTAGGGTACTAGGATAAAAATGGTAGGAAACTATCTATGCGCATGTAAAATTTTTGTACTTGTACTGATTGCTATGTATTTGGTTTAACAGAAAGGAAAACGGTGAATTTGAAGCTTTGGATCTGACCCCGTACTCGTCTCCCCCGGACTTGCCAGACGTCATGAAGTCACAGGAAGCCAATGGACAGGAACAGGTAAAAAAACACTACAGTAATAGTTACAGTAGTAATGTCCGTACTGTCCGTGTTGATTTTTGGGAGATATTATGGTTATGAATTGGGAATGACGAATCTATCGCCATTACCATTGAGGACTTATCGCACTGAATGCGAACTATGGTCCGGTTGAAGTGACCGCAACCCGCAGTATGTGTTGTCATCAGTTACGTATTTTAAAAGCGACATGGGATTGGGATCTTGAGTAGCTTTGGGCTATCTGAGGTTACTCCCAGTTCCCACCAAGCAGAATCTTCTAGAGCTCACAGTTGTAATCCCTCAGGCAGCGTTGACGGAGAGTAAGGAAGAGCCCCCGACCGAGGCAAGTCCGGCACGTCCCGGCAGCGCGAGGCGCTCCGGCACGGTCGCCTGTACCGTGCACGCAACCATGTTCCGATTCAAACGCGCCGTGTGGCGATGGGTGTTGTGAACGGTCCACGCGATTGACAGCATTTTTTTTAATTTGTTCGCTTTTAATATTGCCTTATTGCACGACGCAAACAAGTATTTGTAGACGGGGAAAAGCTTTAATTAGTAATAATTTGGTGGGTTTTGATATTATGACAAGTTTTGTTACAACTATAAAAAAGTCCTATTCAACAGATTTTTATCTGGGCAGATTGGATGGATTCTGGTTTGGACAGATTCGTCAAATCACAACTTTGATATAGAGATATACCTAAATATGTTAATTCTATTACGTGAACAAAACCAGGTTAGGTACGTATTGTATAGTTAAATTTATATTTAAAAAAAATCTGGCTAAAACAGAATCGAGGCATAATCATAATTAGTTTATTTATTCAGTCAATATAAAGTTACATTATAAATTTCAAAAAATGACAAGTTAAGTACATGAATCCAAATAAAAACTAAAATGAAAATGTAGCACTTAAAAAATGGACTTATCATACAGATTAGGTTTGCAAATGCATCCTCTGGATGCCCGTTAAGGGTCCAATATCTTAAGTTTTAGATCTAAGTTTTCATACGCCTATACGCTCTGCCTGGCGTAGTTTGGTATATTAAAAGAAAACATAAATTGTACCCAAGTCAGTAACTTTTTACCATAAGACCACCTTTGTTTTTACTTCGATTTTAAAAGAAGAATCCGTCGAAAATGGAACAAATCATAAAAACGGTTTGTGGTTGACATTGTGCTATTTGGACATTTTGAGTTAAGCGCCATCTTATAGTTTAGCGATACCTGGCAGATATTCTTGAAGTCTATGTACCAGGTTTCTTTTTTACAGAACAATAAATCGCGAAATGTTGTCAATCGCGGTTGGTTTGATCTAAACGGGGCTAGTTTTACTTCTGTTTAATTTTAAAACTGCATTATGTCGACTGACTGCGCTAAAAACACATTACCAACAGTCTTGAATAGGAAAATTTCGGAATTAATGCTGTATATTTTTGTTCATAAGGTCGTGTTGTAGATGGGCGTGCACACTGTCACTTAATCCGTAATGGCATATTTTCTATAATTTAGTGGAATCGGTAGACAAATCAAAATTTCACTTAACAAAAACGAGCTGTCTGCGGCCTGTTATCAAAAAAAATTGAAATGATTGTTCATCCCACATAGTTAAATAGCACTTGTGCTTCCACATCCAGTAGCACGCTAGCGTTTATCGCGCACATAAACGCATCCGTCTCTCTCGCACACGCATACTGGTTAGAAAGGGACATATGCTTTATGTCAGCGACGAAAGCTAGCGTACTAGAGCCTCAATGAAAGACAGAAAAGCTGTTAAAAATCTTCAGTCTCGGCCCTTTACAATAATAGTAGCGGATATGGTACAGTGAATACCCGAAGAGATCAAAATTTCTACCTAAGCTCTTGCTCTATTGACTATAAGATCGTGTGTAGATCTTGTTGACCTCTTCGACTGTCCCGATATGTGCTGCTGAGTGTACACTCAAGCACGTGAGCGCGTATTGTCCGCTCCTATACAGGGTGAGCAATCTCAATGGTTTAGTATGGGAAAGTCTGAAACTATATGGGATAGGAAAATGTTCTAAAGAATGGTGTGGTTGATTTTGAAGCTAAGCTAAACTGGATTTATAATTATTAAAAAAAAACTTGAATATAATTACACCGTCCAATCTAATTTTGTCTTTTTCCATATTTTACATACCTTTACATAATTCCTAAAACTTTGAGATTTTTAAAAGTGCATCGTTTAGAAAATCACTTAAGTATTAGATCATAAAATTCGAGCAAACATAACTTTGGTCTTGTGAAAGGCAATCAGTTTTTCTTAGCTCTAAAGTTACATTTCCATAGAACAAACCCTAATTCTTATAGTTTCACACTTCCCACTGACCTATTTAGCTAGGCGCGTGAGTTGCTATCGGCGACTTAGAGATACACAATGCTATTGCGTCTGGCTGGTCTTGGGACTATAGCTTAAAACAGCGGCATGAACAAAACTGTTTGTATGCCAATGTTTTAACTGTATTGCACGCTTATCTACACGCCTCGCACGCAGACTGCGGCCCTAACATGACAGCCCAGGTTTAGTTTAACCCCTCTCTGTGTCTCTGTCTAACTAGTGTCATAAGAAAGGGACGCAGATAGAGATAAAATAAACTTGGCCAGTCATGTTAGGGCCACTGGACTGCGAGTCGTTACACGAGAAAACTCATATAAAGAAAGCAAATATGTACATAATTTTCTCCTAAATTTCTTTTATTTTTAATACAGTCTGTAGTCACTCTAGCGTTTATCACAAATGCAAAGCATCTCTCCTTTTCACACACGCTAACTGGTTAGAAGGGGATGTATGCTTTGTGTCCGGGACAAGAGCTAGCGAGCTAAGGCCTCAGTCACTGAAGTACCTCAGTGGCCCTAACATGGCTGGCCAAGTTTCGTTTATCTCTATCTGCGTCCCTTTCTTATGACACTAGTTAGACTGAGATGTGTCTCAGTCTAACTAGTGTCATAAGAAAGGGACATGACAGCCCAGGTTTAGTTTAACTCCTCCCTGTGGGGAGGAGTTAAACTAAACCTGGGCTGTCATGTTAGGGCCGCTGAACTCGAAGCCAAAAAAAGTTGCATATAGTTCTTACTTTCTTGACGATAGAGTCGCGTGTACAGTACAATTATTTAAAGACTAGCGGCCGCGCGCGACTTCGTTCACGTAGAATTAGTAGCCTGTGTCCGTCAGCGGCCCTAACTGGACTAACACCTAAGCCCCAGCGAGACTAACACCTCCACGGGATGACAGAACACGACTGGGAGCGGTTTAGCGGAGGTTACGTACAACAGTACGTAATATTGGCACGCGCATCACGCGTACATTGCACTTCCCCTGTTTTTTTATTTCCGTGATTACTGCCTTTACATAGGAGATCAAGTATAACTAATGGTCTAAGAAGCGATGTAAATAAAAATGATCCTTGTCCACTAACGCCGAGAGGCGAGCTTTAAGTGATTGTACTGTACATCCCTTACACCTCTGTGACTGTGAAGACATTTCCTGCTGACTGTACGAGCTTTTTTACTGACGGTACTCCATTATCTTACTGTCATCCACTCCTTAAACGCCTCAAAAGCTGTGGACCCTCTCAAATCGACTCGATGTAATTACTGGCACAAGAGGTATTTCATCTTAGCCCTCCGGGTTGACAACGCATCTGCAATCTCTTTGGTGTTGCGGGTGTCTATAGGCGGTGGTGAACACTTACCGTCAGGTGACCCACTTGCTTGTTTGCCTTCCTATTTCTTAAAAAAAAAAGATACGACCCGGACACTCTCGAGTGGAACTGGGTGAATACTAACTTGCAAGATATAAACCGGAAAAACTGATGATCGACGAAAAAAATTTAAATGAGAGCTTTTAAAAAATAAACAATGCCGTCGGTCCAGCGTACACACTCTGCTTAGAGAGACGCAACTATACATCAGAGAAAGAGTTAAGGGCCATTTACATGGCAGAGTTCTCGCATGCGAGTTGCATGACATTGCGGGCTACCGAGGTATGATGTGATCTATCGATTGAGCGAGTCACGCAATGTAATGCAACTCGCATAGGAGAACTTGCTCCATGTAAATGGCCCCTTACGTGCCAATCTACAATACGTAGCATTATGTTATGGTAAAGTCAATTTGCGTCCCAATATCGAATGTCAGTGAAAACTCGTCAGTGGGTTTTACTTTGAAAAAAAACACATTTTTAGTACAAGCTCTTTTGTTGACGTTGCTTTCCTATTGCACGTCGAATCTACGTACTCATACCAAATTTCAAGTCAATCCGACCACTGGAAGCGAGTCAAGATTCACTTGCCTGACTCGTTTAGGTGTTTTGACGTTACGTCATTCAGTTATCACAGAGCGCTCTTCTACTTGATAAACTTTCACAAACTTTGTTAATTCTTACTTGATTTAAGTGGTAAACATTCTAATCTAACCTAAAATTTCACTTTATGACACCCAAAATTATTGTTACCGTCTAAATAAAAGTCGCAGTTTTAAATATAAAAGTTGATTTCTAATTTGTTGGTTTAGTTTATTTTATTTATGTATAGCTCTGAAATTCTGTTTTAAAAATATAAGAAAAGGAAGGATAGTTGCTGTGTTTTTGCGGTTCTTTTAGCAGAGTCTTCCATTTTTCGAAGTGTACAGTAGTACAATTGGATTTGTACAAAGCCTATGCAGCTTATTTACTTGCAAAAAGAACATAAACAATACTAACCACTATACATTGATGATAAAAAAATAATCTTAGTTTAGAATATGCTTTACCAGTTACCTTAAATAAGTAAGGATGAACAGAGTACAGACACCTGTTTGATACTACGGCGTTTCAACTTCCCCGTCATTGTTGCCTGCAAAAATATGGCGAAAGGACCGTGATTAATCTTTCCAAGCGCGGCACAGCTTTTATTTTGGTCTATTTTAATTTGATACATTTGAAATACCTTACGCCAAGTTTGTTAAGACAATGACGGCATTTGTGATGCCGTATTACCCGGAACTGTCAACTGAGCAAGCCGTCTCGCGATGCACCCGCTTTTGGCACATTTGGAACCCCGTGCCGCACAGTGTTGGAACGCGGCGGCTCGTTCAGTCGGCGCCCGGCTGACCGGAGCCCGTCGGGTTCGCCGCCGCTCACTCATTGGCTTACTCCATTCAATCTCCTTTCAGATGGATCAGCACTAAGCGAGGCGGCAGCGCGGCGCTTCGGCGCCATTTTGTACCATAGTTGTTTTCCGCCCCCGCGGGCACGACCTTAACAATATTTTTTTGCATATAAACATATTTTGTTAATAATTTATCGATGATTTGTGCTCGATTTTAACATTATTCTGTTGCATCTACACATTTGTTTGTAGTATTTTTGTGATGCTTTGTACGAAGGAAGTTAACTGGCTTTTTGTAATTGATTCCCTTAGAGACGTAACGTCAATCGTTTTTGGACGCGGCTGTAAGTTTCAGAGAAGCTTTGACTATGCATCTGTGAACAAAAGAGGCAGAATTCAAAATTATCTCGAAATAACTATCATAGTAGGTACCTACGTTAGGTAATGTCAGGCCCGGCGCACTGCTCTTCCTAGAAGTATATCGGCGGGCCCGTCTTGCCGAGCCTATATCATGAGAAGACGCCCGTGAAAATGAATACGAGTTATACGACAGACGGAAGAGGTATAATGTAGGCAAGTTTCTCATACTTAGATAGCATTATTGTTCGGAAGGGAACCTTCTGTATGTGTAATATTATCTGTTACCTATTGCGGCATAAATGTCGCATGAAATCTGTCGTTTGTATGACAATCAAAAATTGTCTTCTGCCTTTAAAATAGTAGGTGCGTAGTTGAAGTTTCTGGAGGCGCTCGTTGCACGCAGGGTGCAAAGTGTATACTTGACCTTCTGAGGCCCAAAGCTTTTGTTAGTTAAATATTAAACCCTGGCCAATGTTAGTTCGAAAAATTACATTTGTCCTGTTTTTAGGACGCTGGGCCTCAGCAGGTTAAAAGGTTACAACTTAAAATAATTTCTTCATTCGAACATACGGCTTTAAGCGAAGATATCTTTGTGATAATGAGGTAGAAATCGTATGTGACACAAACATATTCATTAAGGTTCAAACAGAATAGAAATTAACAGCAAACGTCTGCAAATATGAAACGGGACTTTGTAATGTGCCACTGTATTTACGACCTTATAATATCTGACATATTATTTAATTTCAGCATCACGGACGAACTTTAACCTGGTGTATATACGGCATGTATAGTCGAAATCGTGTCTCGAATTGTAATGATATTTTCCAAAATTATTAAATGAAATCTCAAGCTTGTTTCGACGTAGTCTTTAGAAATTCTGTCAAAGGTTCTACCTCACGTCGCACAGGACATCTTTGGCTGTAGACTAGGCCATGACATCTCATCTCTTGCGACTAGATTACCTACCAATTAAGTGGCTAACACTGAATCTATAATAATCGTGCCTGAATATTTTTCGCACTAAACAAATGAATTAATAATTGTGTAAAACTAATGCATACGACACTTTGATATTCTAGCTTTACGCTCAATTGTTGCGAGGGGTGGCTGAGGTGAAAGAATGACTAATTTCCTATCGCTGCGACATTAATTCAAGGTGGGCTCGAACGCCTTTGTTATTTTCAATGCAAACGTTTACTTTAAGTGCGCAGAATATCGTCAATTCAGATCTCAAAATTAATAGCATCCCTCTAGCCTTCCACTCATCACGAAGTAAATTACTAAGCAGTGGAGAGAGGATATTGCATTCGAAATATAGAGTCGCCTTATATATGTTAGTAGAAAAATGTTATCTTTGATAAATGACTGGGGACATCTAGTGATTCTTTCTCCGCATTATCCCTCAATAATGTACCTTCTGTGGAAGGGAACGCAGTTATCTCACTTGCGAGTTACTTATTCTGTTGTTTATATCTGTCAGTATACTACGAAATTTCAGAATTCGCCTTTTACTTCACTAGTACCTAATACGCGAGTGATAGAGTCCGCGAACTTGCGATCTTTCGTAGTACAAACATGCTCAGCATTCAGAACTCTTCAAGCACTAGACACTTGTCTGATGCCGCGGATGAAATCGGAACTAAAATTACACTCAAGGCAAACTTCAACGCGTCTGCCGCGCAGATTCGAAAGGCGAGTTCGCGGCAATCCACTTATTGGGATTAGCAGGCGATATGCTCCGTTATTTTCTAATCAGAATCGAGATCATCTCTGTCTCGCTCACTCATGCCAGCGTGCTAGAGTAAGACAGGGTGCTATCCCGACGCTTAGAGCATCACCCCCCAGATCTCAATTATGTTGCGGGACGATCAAGTCACTATGTTATGCCGCATGAGCCGATAGTTTGCCGCCGGCATTCTGAGCCCTTAGTGTAAGTTTCCTGTCAACAAAAAGTCTCGAACGCGGTAGCGTTCACTTCTAAATTGTATGAAAACATTGTTGCAAATAAGCGTCGCAAGAGGCGCTGTCTTTGCTTCCATAGCAATTGAGAAGTTAACCCTGACTCGTTTGTTGCGTTTATTGTAACAAAAACTTACACTACCCGCTCAGTACGCTTTAGACAAGTTTCCAGTACAACAGTGTTAGCGTTAAGATAACATACGAATAGCTAGTAAATTGTCTTAAATTTTCACATACTATAATACGAATTATCAATGCATTTTTTTCTTTGAATGAAATAAAGCTCGTTACGTACTGTATCTTTTCTAATATTATTATGGATGAGAGTAATTGACCTATTATTTCTCGTTGAATGAGTGAGAGTCAACGATCATTGGGTTACGAAGTTTTGTATACTTCCTCAGAACGGAACCCAAGCTGCGCCAATGAGTATTACTAGATTTTATGAATTTAATGCATTGAAGTACACACCACATAGTTATACCACCTGCCTGTAATGTTAAGTGATCTACACGCAGATATAACCAACAGATTTCTTTTCGCCCATCCTAAATCTTTTCTTTTTTTATGATACGATATTTAAAATAGAATAGAATTGACTATAGATATAGCTGATACTGTAATAGGGAGGAAATAGGGGCTTTTATATTCATAGAGGCGGGACGCGAGTCTGCTACATTCTTTATTGTGATTTTAAAATAAACTCTTATTAATTTTTAATAACAAAAACGCTAAAGTTGTCTTTTTTATCTAAAAAACTTTTTCTAAAGCACCTGTATTTTTTTTGGGTGTTCGCATTTCTTATCTGGTGTAAATTGACGCGGGTCCTAATTTGAGCTCAACGCAACTAAACAAAATAGAAATCGATAAAAGTTAACAGAGTTAGGGCCTTGTCACCGTCAATTTGGGTGCATAGCTAGCTAATACAGCCTCACGTACACATGTACGCTTAGCCGGACTCTTCAGATCTAATCCAAGTTAGAATAGATGGGTATTAAACAATATTGCACTTTATTGTACTATAACATAACATAGGATAGAGAATCGAACCATCTTTTCGCCAAGCACGTAACTACCATGCGTTTATACCAAGTGAATTTCTAAATTTATTGTTTTGTTCTTAAACGCATATAGGACCATGGTAGACGCGGATATTCCCGAACTAGTGGAGGTTTAAGGAATAGAAGGTGACCATAGAGTGGTTAGTTGTTTCACATTATCCGACTGGTGGCCCGTACTCGCCCAGTACAATCGAAGACACAAGTCACCATTAAAGACGGAATTGAAAGTGTCATTTTCGAAAGGGAGGTATATAATATGCACTATGAAGTTGCTTTGTCCTTTCAAGCATAGACAATTTCTCCCAGTTCCCTCTTTAACGGTCCGTTAAGTTTGTTACGGTTTGTAAGTGGGCGCTACGGGTACGGCAGTTCATTCATCAATGTATTTATTTGCTCTGCTCTACGGGTCTCTTGTGGAGGTTCTGTGTAACAAGCTGCATTCAAAATTTAGAACAGAACGTTAATTGTCACCACACAACGAGACTTTTAGAAGTATGTATTAAATAGTGTAGTATTTCATGTGCGAATATGGGAATTCTACAATTAAATGAACCAGCAGGAAAATAAAGCTGTTTTGATTTGTTTTGTTGTGTTTTTATTATCACCCTAAATTCTATAGGAATCAGCGTATTAAGCAGTTTGGTGCATAAAACTGCTATTAACTACAGACAACATTACAATGTTCATCATACAATTGGCCGCTGTACATAATCTTTACATGTTGTTCTATACAACTGACTGTAAAACTTGGAATATACTGGAAGCCCTGAGCATACAAGACAGCAAGTAGTATAGCAGTAACACATCGCACCCTTAGAATTAAACCGACTTAATTCTGAATTTGATATTTCCCAAAATTAAACCCTATATCTTTTAATTAAGGTGATATTTTGGGACGTGTATTATTCAGAAATGGGTCGCTTTAATACTAAGCATGCGATTGTAAGAAAGAAAACAAAGCTATTTTTAAGTTTGTAATTCGTTTTGAATGACGGGTCGGGTCTGGTCTGCCCTAGTAATCCTTGGTCATGGAACCGACAAATCGTTGAACATCATAGTTCCGTTACAAAGAGAACCGTACACCGTTCTTTTGTCTCAAATGTTTTCTTATTATTGTTAAGTTTTTAAAGTTCTGTAAAACAAATGAAATGGGAAGTACAGTCAGCAGTAAGTAAAATCTACACGTGCCGTTAACGCTTCGTTAACGTCGTGACTTCGCTAGGTGACATAGTTCAATTCGGACAATAAAATAGTTTTTTAATAAAAAAATACACTTCTTCAGTGTCACTGTCATTACTGTCACACTCGTGTGCGTTTCTGATTCTATTCTAACCTAAAAATTTGTATAACTTGCTGTGAACTTGCTTGAATTGTTTTTCACGTTTTTATTTTGAAGTGATCAAAATGCGTGTATGTTATTTGTATTAAGAGTACATGCTTAATAAAGCGTATATTTAAGTTCGGTTGATTTAGATAAGTAGTCATTTGTAAGTATACGCAATGGGTAAACGCAAAGGAAAATGTGCGAAGAAAAACAGTGTGACGAAGCAGGGTTTGGAGCCCGAGAACTTGGTAAAGGCGCCACATTCGTTCGTGATCCACCGCGGGCATTGTGGCAAGGACCTTATCGATCTGACGAAGGATTTCAGGAAGATCATGGAGCCGTTTACGGCATCTCAACTCAAAGTAAGATTGTTGTGGTGTTCTAAGTAATTCTGTGAGGGCTGTTTGTTTGTGCTTTCACCCAGCGCCGCTTTTACAGTTTTCGAGGCTTTTAAACTCACTTGTGAGTTTGCGACAGTGGATGAAGGCTCGAAAAACAATGCCAGTAGTGAAAAGCTGTTTCACAGTTGATGCTGTTTGTCAGTCTCTGAGTATATGTCTATTTTTTGCCATGCACACTATGCAAGCTGCGTACAAACCAACTCGTGCCAGCTAGGTTTCTATATGGAGCATGCATAGCTTGTGACACAAGGTCCCTGGGCGCTTAAGCTCTAAAATGTGCAAGTAAAATATAAACCTATTGATGCTGGAAAATAAAAATGTTGTATCTCTTGTGTTTCTCCAATAAGTGTAACAGTTTCACTGATACTATACATATTTAAAGTAATTCTTACTCAGGGGTATAACCTTGATAATAGGTTTTTTCTTCTAAATCTCAATTTCTGGACGATAACTTTTTTCAGGAAAGAAAAAAGAACACCATAAAAGATTTCCTGTCAGTGTCAGGGTATCTTCACGTGTCACACATGATGGTGTTCACGGAGACCGAGCTGGGCTCGTACATGCGCCTCGCGAGGCTGCCCAGAGGACCCACCCTCACATTTAAGTTGCACAACGTAAGTTTCACATTGTTATACATTCATCATCATCATCATCATCATCATCATCTCAGTCACAAGAAGTCCACTGTTGAACATAGGCCTCCTCCATGGATTTCCCCAATCATCTTTACATAGTATAAAGTAAAGTAAAGTAAGTTTTGCAGGTGGTAGGACCTTGTGCAAGGTCCGTCCGGATCGCTGCCACCATCTTGCTCCCTAATCCTACCGCTAAGCAGCAGTGTTTGCACTGTTGTGTTCCGGCATGGAGAGCAAGACAGCCAGTGTAATTACTGGCACAAGAGGTATTCTATCTTAGCACTCTGGGTTGGCAACGCATTTTGCAATCTCTTTGGTGTTGCGGGTGTCTATAGGCGGTGGTGATCACTTACCATCAGGTGACCCACTTGCTTGTTTGTCTTCCTATTTATAAAAAAAAAATTGACACTAGTGAATGTTTGAAGAGTTTACCCTACACAAAACAAATAGTCATTAGACTGATTGCAAGATGACACTATGACCAAAAGAATTTTGTCTGTGCGCAGTACAGCCTGGCCCGAGACGTGGTCTCCTCGCTACGCAAGCAGTACGTGATGATGAAGGCGTTCCAGCACGCGCCGCTCATCGTCCTCAACAGCTTCACTGGGGAGGGCATGCACATGAAGCTGATGGCCACCATGTTTCAGAACATGTTTCCCACCATTAATATAACTAGTGTGAGTGCATTTCTGTTGGTACTAGTAATAGATTAGCCTATAAGCCTATTAAAACTATTGCCTGGGGCATCATATCTTAAGGGAAATATAATTACATTATGTACAAACATGATATTGTAAGCGGTATGGTTCAAAATTTATTGATAGCCTTTTTAAAATAGATTATACAGAAATAACATGGTTTATTTGCAATATCTGTGTTAGCAGCTCTTATTCATTTTAAATTCCACTTTTGCATAAAGAGACTTACAATATTGTTTACAATATTGCTATTTAAAAAAAACGAGGTATGTACAGTCAAGGAAATTGAAACACGTACCACTGTAGAACATTTGTATGACATAGCCTGGCGTTGAACCCGTCGCGTCATTGCGATATTCTAAGGTGGTACGTGAATATATTTCCCCTACTGTACACATGGATTTTGCGACATATATAAATTGGATAATACACTCACTCTTATAAAATTTTTGAAACCGAAATTTCTTTCGATTTTATTTTTAAATGTTTTAACATTCAAATTATTTCTAATGGGGCTGACATGTTCAATTCTGATCAAAGCCCCTAAATAAATAAAGATTTAAAAAAAAAACATTCAAATTACACTCACTCTTATTATTGTTTGCGTCTTAGGGGTTGGGGTCCTATGACCCACGCCTTGTGTACACCTATGCAGAAAATGATTTATTTATTTATATTTATTGCAACCATGGTTTACATAAGGTGTTACAGGTAAGAGTGAGCACATGGCACCCTGTTAGGGCCAGTGGCGTAACTATACCATCTAGGGCCCGTGGCAAATTCTTTTGATGGGTACTCAGGTACAATGTAAAAAAATATTTTTGAGCTCGCGGCCTCTTGGGCCGGGGCCCTCTTGAGTCGGGAGCCCGTGGCATTTTGCCAGCCCTGCCACCCTATTGTTACGCCACTGGTTAGGGCACTGCAAGTCTTATAGCTAACTTAAACTTACATACATTTTTATTTATTTTATTATTTCTAATGTTAGTTTCTCTTCTTGATCTACCTCTCTCTATCACTTCGTTCTCTCTATCACAGTTCGCCATTGGTATTATTATTTATGCTCTGCTCTGGATTTAATAACCATGACAATATCAAATTGCAGGTTAAATTAAAAAACATTCGCCGATGCGTGCTTATGAACTACAACCCGTCTACGAAGATAATTGACTTCCGGCACTACGTCATCAGGGCCATACCTGTGGGACTCAACAAGGGAACAAAAAAGGTAAACTGGCGCTATTTTGAATAACATACGAGTACTCAAAATAAAAATAAATAAAATAAATATCTTGGGACAATTAACACCAATTTGACCTAGTCCCAAAGTAAGCAACTAAAGCTGCTTGTGTTATGGGTACTAGACAACGGATATAAATACTTATATGTATAGATAAATACATACTTAAATACATATAACATCCACGACTTCTGTACAAACATTCATATTCATCATACAAACATTTGCCCCTCCCGGCAATCGTACCCGGAACCTCAAGCTTTGTAGTCAGGGCCACTGACCACTAGGCTATCCGGTCGTCAAATAAATATTACTTATAGGTCAGTGAATAAATATTAAAAAACCTCAATTCTATGTCAAATGGATATTATGAGTGTTGTTGAATGGTGGTGATTCCTTTTGCTATCACGCGTCCCGTTTGCTTGTTTTTCTTCCATAATATTAAAAAAAACCTTTACATATGAATGAATGAATATAAATGTGGGATCGTTTGAAGGAAACAACTTTTAAAAACGAAATTAAAAGAGTTTAATAAAAATAAAAACACGGAAAGAAATTACTAAAACACAAGCAGCTACAATCAAATCACCAAACGCACTCCCAGTCGCTCAGTCATACACATTCGTTCACAATCTCTTCCAGTCATTCGCTCGTTTACATCAATCATTCGCTCAGTGTTACTACCATTCCCACATATATTATATAAAATTTTAGGTAAACATGGTCATAATATTAAATGTGAAGGATTCCAGGCAAAATCTGCTTACATTAAGCGTGTAAATATTAAAAATCTAGGACTAAGCAATAATAAAATTGCTATAATGTCATAGCAATAATAAAATTGCTATAATGTCATAGCAATAATAAAATTGCTATAATGTCATAGCAATAATAAAATTGCTATAATGTCATAGCAATAATAAAATTGCTATAATGTCATAGCAATAATAAAATTGCTATAATGTCATAGCAATAATAAAATTGCTATAATGTCATAGCAATAATAAAATTGCTATAATGTCATAGCAATAATAAAATTGCTATAATGTCATAGCAATAATAAAATTGCTATAATGTCATAGCAATAATAAAATTGCTACCCGTTCCTGTCTGTCCTCAATCTCCAACGTGTCTGTTTCGCCACTTCTTAATCATGCAACGGATTTTGACACTGTAAATTCAGACAAGTTTTTACTGAAGGTTTTTAACTACAATACATTCTAATTAAGTTTTCGTTTGTAAATTGCACCCATGCAAAACCGAGGCGAGTGGCTAGTATTAGATTTAAAAAAATAACGTAACTTTCTAACAACAGCATAATAACTACAGCTAAAATTATCAGTGTGTCTTCTTTATTTCAGGTAGTCCAAGGTAAAATACCGAACTTGAACCGCTGTAAGGACATTTCAGAATTCTTTGAAAAGTAAGTTGCATTTTGTAGATTCAGGCGTTACTTTGCGCTATTTTTCATTATAGTAATCGAAAAAAAAATTTTTTTTTTCGATTTTTCTTTTTGTACTTTTTTTACATTCAAATTAAATTTATAATGCTATATAATTAATGACAACACAAAGAAAAATTAGGGTATGCTGCCATTACCCTAATTTTTCTTTGTGTTGTCATCTACACATCTACACAACTATATAAAGAGGTAAACTTTGTTTGTTTTTTTGTTTTTTTGTTTGTATGTAGGGGGTAATCTCTGGAACTACTGAACCGATTTCAAAAATTCTTTCACAGATGGAAAGCTACACTATTCCTGACGGACATAGGCTACTAATTTTACGTGAACGAAGTCGCGCGCGTCCGCTAGTTCTTTATATAGCATTTGCTATTTTTCATATCAACAAATTAGATCAAATTACTTTGCAGCTTCTCTAAAGTCGCCGCTTGGGTTTCTCAGAGTAGCAATGTAGAGGCAATCTGCACTACTTGTGGACACTCTCAATCTGAAAGCTATACTCTCTCATTGTCTGAACAATCCCCATGCGTATTCCAGTTTCCGCCACATTACCGCTAATAATAAGCGGTAATGTGGCGGAAAACTGGAATACGCAAGGCACGGAATGCTGATGTTGCAGGTTCGAATCCTGCCATTACCCTAATTTTTCTTTGTGTTGTCATTCATTATATAGCATTAAAAAAAAATGAATATAAAAAAAAAAATATGTACATAAAGAAAAATCGAAAAAATTTAGAAATAAAATAATTTTGATTACAATAGCCTATCTTCGGCCGCGTTCGTCTCCTAAACCACGTAACCGATTTCGATGCGGTTTTCACTGTCATTTAGAGATTTTTATAAGGAAGGTTTTTAGGTGCCTTTTAGCTTAATTGTAACCGCGCGAAGCCGGGGCGGGTCGCTAGTCAATAATAAAGCGGACGTTTGTTTGTCATCAGAGCGGCGTTGATGTCTGAGAGCGAGTTCGAGGACGACCCCAGCCACCAGGTGGTGCTGCCGCAGAGCCTGGCCGGCCGCGGCGCCGCCGCCGACTCCAAGTCCGCCATCAGGCTGTTCGAGCTAGGCCCCAGGATATCGCTGCAGCTCATCAAGGTAGTAAACTCTATCCCCCTTGAGCCCCTTATTCATAAAAACTTAACAATCTTTTTAAGCTAACAAATGCTTTGTCCCTTTCATTTGAGGGAAAACGTCACAATGACAGATAAAGACATAAAAAATTAAAATTTTAATGACAACACAAAGAAAAATTAGGGCAATGGCAGTACTTGAACCTGCAACATCAGCATTCCGTGCCTTGCGTTTGCCAGTTTCGCCACACTGCCTCTTTTACAATTTTAATTTAATAATTTGAATGTAAAAACATTTAAAAAGAAAATCGAAAGAAATTTCGGTTACAAAAATGTGACATAAAAAATGTTAACTAACAAACGTTTACGAAGCGTTTATGAATAAGGGGGTAAATCTATGTATTCTCTTTATGTATATCTATGTATTGTATTATATGTTTTGTATGTATGTAGTAGCATTTGTCATTGTGTTTCTATTACTCGTTATCCCCACAACTTTCTGTTTATGCCCAAAGGTTGACTGGCAGAGAATGCCTTAAGGTATTAAGTCCGCCTTTTGTGCGTTCTGTATAAACTCGGTTCATCCATACTTGAGTTTTTGTTTCTGGCTTTCACATCTCCGTTGGGGTCGGGATGTATTTTGTGACCAACAACCTGTGCCTGTTGGAAGAATGTTCGGTTGCGTACTTTTGATGATTTTCGGGGAGGATCTGGAGGATATACTTGACTTATCATGTAAACAAAATCCTAACCTAACCTAACCTAAAATTCCACTCTATGTCACCTAAATAAATATCGTTTATCGCGTAATTAAAGCAAATCGAGAAGGTAAATTGGGATGTGTATTATAACAACAACAACAACAACAAATACTCTTTATTGGTTCACACAAGTAAACAAAAATAAAGAAACACAAACAGGGAAATTTTACATGGGATACAACAGGCGGTCTTATCGCTAAGCAGCGATCTCTTCCAGGCAACCTTTGGAAATTAAATCTTGTTCTATTGCCGCATTGGTATTGGTTTGCGACGACCTTTCCAAACTCTGTTAATAAAATGACTTAGTGGTAGCAGTCAGACTAATCTATCTTGCAAATGTGCACACAATGCTGACTGCACCAGGACCGACGACCAACGATCCCCAAACCCCAATAGACTACACCAGCCATACTTAAAATGTGCTCTGCGGAGCCCTAGGGTTCCACAAAGTCTCTGGGGGGGCTCCGCGTGAATACTAGTTTTAAGATGAAAAAAAATAATCTAAAATACACCCCTCCTCTCTGAAAGATAGTTCAACACTGTTTTCTATGTAAGGGTTCCGTTAAAAAAAAGTTTGAGAACCGCTGGACTACACTATTTAAAAAAGAAATTATAGAAAGTACTTGCTTGACTGCAGGTCGAAGATGGACTAATGGACGGCGAGGTGCTGTTCCACGAGCTCGTAGAAAAGACCGAACAAGAGAAAGCTGCGATAAAGAAGAAAAGAGACGCAAAGAAGTGAGTGCCGTTAAATGTTCCTCATGTTTAATAGGTATTTATCACGTTCGCAGTCGCCATACAAAATTTCTGACCTGATGGAAAGTGATCACAGCTGCTCATGAGATCCAGCGATCCCAATAGAAACGCTGATCCGTTGCCAGCCTTCAGGTCCTCCCACTGTGCGCCTCAATGAAGTAGCAAGCTGGTACATCCAGCTAGTAATCTTTAAGACTGTGGTACTACACCTGTCGAGCCGGTCCGTTCGTACTGGACCGGATCATAGGGACCTATGTCCACATCTTCATGGTTTCTATAGTTAGTGAAACCGTTTCAGGAAACAAAAGGAGAAGCGGAAGGCACAGCAAGAGGAGAACGTTAAACGCAAGCAGCGGGAGAAAGATGAACTCAAGCAGAAGTCTTTAGAAGGAATCAAGAAGAAGGAAAGCACGGAAAGTCAAAGGTAAGGTATAAAAGCATTTGAAAACGTAAACTCGATTCGAACTCGCAACTCTTGGATCACGCGATTTAATCATACGATTACCTGGACGAGATCCCTTAAATGAATACATTTGCATTTGTAAATGACTGTCTCTCCGTTTGAAAAATCTCTTTAATGAATGTTTCAAGTACAAGTTTGTCAAGCGAATATTTTTACTGCAGCAGCACCGGTCTTACAATTTTTCTTGAAATCTTAATAATTACTAAGAAAATACATAATGCTCTATAGTCGTTAAAAAAAGGACTTCATTTTTCGGAGCGCTGGTAGAATCAGACGTGTAGACGTGTGCACATAGGCTCTTCTTACTTGCAAAACATTTTTAAATTTTAATTAGCTACGTAATTAATTAATTTGAGAATTAGAGCTTGCTTCATCACTCTGACAAGTTCCTGGGGGCCTAGCACGCTAGCTTTTATCGATGACATAACGCATTTATCCCGTTGTAACCAGTATGCGTGTGAGAGAGGGACCAAAGCGTTTATGTGCGCGATAAACGCTAGCGTGCTACTATAGCTGGTATAATATCTCATCAGATATCTGCGAGGCCGTCTCTGTATATTCTATGGACACAAACAGTGTCACAGATATCTGTTATGTAATGATATTGGGGACTTTTAACATAAAACTACCGTGAGACTCGGACATATTAATAAAAAGGATCACTCACGTATTTTTAAGTGATTAAGGACCACGGACTGGTCCGAAGCATGTCGGGCATTTCTCGACTTAAAAATACGCGAGCGATCCGTTTTATTAATATATTGGGGACTTATCAGAGTCGTGAAACAGGGCCTTCATCTGATTTAGTATATTTTATAGTACATCACACTCGCGTATACCATCTGCACAGATCTGACCCAACCGGTTCCGACAGAATACCAGCGCTGCGAACCTCGCAGCATTTATGCTGAGTCAGCGCCTTTCTTTTTCCACAACACATTAGCATTCTAACTTTTAGTTTTCGGTTAGTTGCGTTTCTTTATATTTTAAGGATTTATTTTTTAGGATGTTGTTTTGTAATTCCTTTATTACTACTTTGTTCTGTGTATTGCTGTGTTGTGGAAAAAATATCAATCAATTTCTAATACCTACTATGTGCGTTGTTTCCAGGCTCATGGAGCTGGCGGCGGCGGAGTCCCAGGACGCTGCGGCTTCCGACGACGGTGACGACGACGCCGAGTACTACAGGAAGGAGGTTGGCGCGGAGCCCGACAAAGGTAACCGTACATCTAATAGTTTCACCTCCTCGTTACCAAAGACCATGATTCTCCTATGGAACACGTAGGGTCGGATCATGGCCGAATCCGTTGTCTGATTTTCCATGACCGATTTTTGGTGGCCGTGATCACATTACTTGGGTTTCAGAACCGAAGGATCCAGATTCTCGCCTGTTTTATCCATTCTAAGTTAGGGATCGTCCATTAATCTCGTGGGACTCTAAAGTGGGGGAGGGGGGTTCGGAAAAATCACGTGCATTTATTTTTTCGCTGAACGCAACCTTTTTTGGCTGTCTGGACACTTTCATGGTGCTGCTTAACTGTAATAATTTCCCAGAATTAAACAGGTATTTAAATATAGATAATTGAAATGTTAGCCAATTTGTACCAAATAAAAAACACTCGTTAATTGGGGGGGGGGGGGGGGGTTGGTCTAAAACCTCACCACGTATCATCAAGGGGGAGGGCGAGTTTAAAACATCACTTGATTAATGGAAGATTCCTTATCCATTAGTTAACTATTCAAAATAAAGGCACATATATATCATAAACTACTCTTGTCAACAGATCTCTTCAGCGCACCACGCAAGCGCAAAGCAGATGACGACTCGGTCAGAGGCTTCAAAAAGATGAGGCTCGACAAAAAACTGAAGAAGAAATACCAACCGAACCAGGATGGTAAACAGAGGCAGGAGGGAAGGTTCCAGAGCAAAGACGGCGGAAACAGAAAGTTCCAGAACAAGGAAGGTGGAGGGAAGTTCCAGAATAGAGAAGGCGGTGGAAGAAATTTCCACAACAAGGAGGGTGGCGGAAGAAAGTTCCAGAACAATCGAGAAGGCAGTGGAGGGAAGTTCTATAATAAGGAAGGCGGAGGAAGAAAGTTTCATGGTAAAAATCAGGATGGCGGTGGTAGGAAATTCCAGAATGATAGAGAAGGTGGAAGAAAGTTCCATAATAACAAAGAAGGAAGGAATTTTCAAGGAAATAAAGGCAGAGGAAACAAAGATGGAAAACCGTTCAATAAACCCAAAAAAGTTTTTGGAGGCAAAGTAAATAAATTCAAATCTGGAAAACAGAGCAAAGGGAAGAATCGGAAATGATACTAAACTTGTGTTTTATCATGTCGCGTTGTTGTAAATAAAACTTTAGAAATATCAAAAATCAGTTTATTTCGATTTTAATACAAAACGTATGATTTATTTTGTAATGCTTAGTAGAAACTTAACTTAAAACTTGACAAATTAAAAATAAACACAAAAAAGGAAGCTATTTAAATATGCTTCTATAAAGGCGGGTTTACAAAAAACAATGCTTGATTGTGATGCTGAATTGGTGATTTGACGAAGATAACTAAACAAAATGTTTTGTACTTGTTCGAGGCACTTAGTTTACTAATTTTAATCAGTATCCTTAGTATATGTCACTAATAATCAATTTCAAATCACAGAATTGTTCAAAAACCCAAGTGAACACCAATCACACAAGGCAATACAAGCCTACCGCCCTAACTGTAACAAGGTGTTTTTTGAAGAGCAAGTAACGCTTTGCAATCTTTTAAGCTACTCAGCCGCGTAGTGTTCAATCTGTTCCAGTAGAAACCTAGACTCCAGAGCGGATCCAGCCTAAGAGCCATGGTCGTGTCCCAATCAGGACAGGCTTATCAATGGAGTATAAAAAAAAACTCATTGATCGCAATGAGTTGATCGCTGGAGGTGCAATTTTTTAATCTGACCTAAGTGACCAAATCTTTATGAAAAAACGGCCATTTTGGTGAGCTTTAGTCATCCGGTGAGATTTAAAAATCGCACTCTTGGACTTAGCTCATGGGGGGGAATATCCTCCCCTTTTGGATCGGACAGTGTCTGTTCTGCTGTTCCAGCTCGACTTGGTCTCACGCGAAAACATGATCTCATAACTGTTTACTGTGGCTGCTCACTCTCCCACTACAGTGACGGCGTGACGCTACAACGTTATATCAGGAAGATGATGTCGTCAGCCAGCATGACCTGGTTGTCAGCCGTCATGCGGTCCAGCGCGGCGGTTATCTCGGCGGGCGGGAACTCGTGGTGCGAGTACTTCTCGTTAACATGCGCCGCGATGCGAGATAGTGGCAGCGAGTTGGCGCGCTCCTCGCGGAACAGCTCGTGCAGGGCCGTCTTAAACTGCGCTAGTCTGGAATTATTACAAGACTTATTGGATGAACAGATCTGGAGCAAAATCAGAGGGGGATTAAATGTCGAGAGCGCTTTAAGCTAGCACCTCTTAGTCGTCCTTTTGCCGCTACATCTCTATAGAAAGTAACATTTCTTGTAAGTAGGTATTGTTTAAAAACTTCTACACGTGCCCTTTTGTAACCTTGCGCCCCTAGGCACGTGCCAACTTAGCTTTAAGGATAATCCGCTACTGAGCAAAATTAAAAGTAATCAGCTAGTTAACGAGTTTTACAAAACCACTTTTTGTAAAAATATCCTTCTTTTGAGCTAGGATTTTCTGCCGTGGCGATTAACTTTTTTGGGAATGTTATAGACTGAATCTAACTTAGTCTAAAATATTTTCTGCTGTTTAACTCAGGTTTAGTTATGCAACGGGTTCTATAGGTCTTATCAAAAATCGTTCATGGTCGACAAGTTTTTAGGGCAAATGGAGCGTTTGCCGAACGATTGCACATAAAGGTAAAAACAATCACGGCACGGGGCTAATCAGAAGTGATCACTGCCGTCTAGGGAACCTGCGACCCCAAAAGTTTCCTCGATTCGCTGCCGACCCTTACATTCCTCTAACAATTGTTGGTATTACATTTTTGTAACCGAAATTTCTTTCAATTTTTATTTTTAAATGTTTAACATTTAAATTATACTGATCTGATGACGCACTGACCTGTTGGGTTCTATGGTGGTTTGCGAGCGCGTGGCGCGCTGGCTGGGCTCGGGCTGAGAAGCGCGCGCGGCGCGCAGCACGGGCTCCGCCTCCTCGTCCGACGAGTACGCGTACGGGTCCGCGCCGTCAGCGCCCTGCGTTACAACATTTATTTTTATGAAATAGGAAGGCAAACAAGCAAGTGGGTCATCTGATGGTAAGTGTACACCACCGCCTATAGACACTCGCAACATCGAAGAGATTGCAGATGCCTTGCCAACCCAGAGGGCTAAGGTGGAATACTTGTGCCAGTAATTGCACCGGCTGCCATGCTCTCCACGCCGGAACACAACAGTGCAAGCACTGCTGCTTGGCGGCAGGATTAGCGAGCAAGATGTTGGTAGCGATCCGGACGGACCTTGCACAAGGTCCTATTACCCGCAACTATTATTATCATTAATAACAGCTCAGAGACAAAAGTGGTCCTCACTCGACGTTCCAAGGGGGGCATGGGGATCATGACCCCTTTGTGGCCCTAACATGACCGGCCTAAGTTTAATTTGTCCCTCCCTGCGTCTCTGTCAAACTAGGGTCATAAAAGCGGGGCGTCCAAGAAGATAAACTCAGTTAAAAATAAACTGTCTTGGTAATTGTCTTGACTGAACTTCGCTACGTGATCCCCCCCTCCTAACTCGAAGGCTGGGTCTACACTAGCTCATCGTTGGTGCATCGTTGAACGGAACGATGCTACATTCAATAATTAATAGATTCTGGCGTTACTTTGCTGAGGCAGGTACAACGCAGACGGAGTAGCAAAGTAATTTGTTTCAGTTCGTCGGTTACTTTAAGCACACTACAATTGATTTTAATAAGGAAGGAAATGATGTCGAAACGGACACAACAATTCCTTAGCCAAATTAAATAACGACGCGCCCCGCGGGGCAGCCGCATGAGGCCCTGCTTTAAAGTTCAAAATCGGGCCATAAGTGGCTTCGTGGCATGCTTCACTGAGTCAGGACAACTAGCACGACACACCGCAACTCGTTTTGGCGCTCATTCTAACCGTACAGTAGCCAGCGTACCCATCTATTTGTTTAATGGCTGATCTATAGGCGTTGGTCTAGCTAGAATTAAATAAGATAATTCACAATTATGCAGAAAGTGAAGCTAATACAAAGGCAGTAATAGTACATTACACCCTGACGGTGGTGAAATAAAGAATGTCTCTGGCTAGCACGCGGACTCCTTTTCTCGCTTGTCGCTCACTGCGTCTCTTGCCTACTCAGCTGGTAAGAAATAGATGCGCTGAGCTACAAAGCTAGTCGCGCTGTGTCGTGGTAGCCATCCAGATCACAGTAACTTGTCGCACGATGCTTTCAACATGCGACCCTGAGGCTTTCTTTATCACCGCCCGAGGTGTGTACACAATTTTACGTCTTCCTCTGGCCAGGAAGTGGAAATTTTCGGTCGCGTAGCGGGCGGTGAATTGCTATTTTCGGCCCGGGGTTGTATAATATGATATAGTGTAGTCACCGTGCGACGGGACCGCTTGGGCTTCGGCTGGCTGGGCTCGGAGTCAGACACCTCGTCGTCGGCGGACACGCGCCGCTTGCGCCGCTTCTCTTTGGTCAACACCTGGAAAAAGCAATAGTTAATATTAATATCTACTAGAGATGCGCCGAGCAACACTTTTGCCGAGTAACGAGTACCGAGTTTTACTCGGTTCAATTTTTTTTCAACCGAGTTCATTCAAATTCCCATTTCGCGCGCGTAAACAAGTACAAACAGGTTCGCGCCGGCTCGCGATGCACCCCGCCCGCGCCTTTCAACTACCAGTCACTTGACAGTTTGCAAACAAATACTTCACGTTGCGTGTCATAGTAGATAAATAATTGAAAGTTTGTTAATTAACGATTGACTGTGTGTAGTACCTGATCAGTGATGACCTGATTTTGATTAACACTGTTGTTTTAATTACCTATATCGGCCTAAATATATTGCTTTTCTTAAACCGAGTATATTTGGCATTCAAACCGAGTTATTCGGCCGAGTACGAGTATCAAAAAACCCGCCGAGTACGCCGAGTACCGAGTATCAACCGAATACTCGGCCCATCTCTAATATCTACGATGATCGAGGTTTTTCCGGACCGGTGGTATATTTTATAACATTTATAAGTACTTCCTGTAAGCCTAACAATCTGAATAACAATATTTTGACTTCGACTTTGATCCCACCCTATAATCGCCAAAGTAGGATATTTACCAGCTTCTTAATACTGTAACATTTTTTTGCTATACAGCCTAATTTTTGCTACACGAATTGTATATAACTTGAAGAAGAACACCAAGCATATTATACATTATCCATAAAAAAGTACATATAAATATACATAAATTTATGTAGGGTGCATCAATACTGATCCCTGAAAAATATTGTAAAACATTGTTGCATTTTATTGAACGTATTTATAATCTCCCATACTTTATCTACTATCCCTTTGATATACTTTGACCCAATAACTTCTGTGCATTAGCCTCCTTCATACTTATTCTACCTCCATAAAATGAATGGTGTGATGCATCAGTTGTGCCTTTAATTATTCTTGTTCAGGGTATCCGTTACCAAGGAGTTTCATGCCGAGGGAATCTAAAATTTCAAGGATTTTTTTTTATTGACGATGGTGAAAACCACAGTCACACCTGATGGAAAGTGTTAACAAGGCCGCAGATGGGTCGCAACTCAGCAAACAGCCTACTTACTATCAGAGGCGTCTCTAGCCCATGTAGCGCCCGTGTGCAAACATTACTCTAGCGCCCCCTAGTAAGCGCGCGGTCCAAATGGAATGGGTACAAAGTACAAGCAACAGCGCCCCATAGGACCGCTCCCTGCACTATAGGTAAAGACGCCTCTGTTTACGATCCGTTTGAAAGTGTCCAGGTCGTATCTTTTTTTTATAAATTAGGAAGGCAAACAAACAAGTGGGTCACCTGATGGTAAGTGATCACCACCGCCTATAGACACCCGCAACATCAAAGAGATTGCAGATGCGTTGCCAACCCAGAAGGCTAAGATGGAATACCTCTGTGCCAGTAATTACACCGGCTGCCTTGCTCTCCACGCCGGAACACAACAGGGCAAGCACAGCTGCTTAGCGGCAGGATTAGCGACCAAGATGGTGGTTACGATCCGGGCGGACCTTCCACAAGGTCCTACCACCCGCAAATCTACCCGGGAATACTGAGACAGGCAGAGTTCCGTAGACGCTTCAGGGCTAAAACAGTGAGGGTATGAGTGGTGACCTTTTTGAAGTAGGCGTACTGCACGAGCTCGATGGCGGCCAGTGCATCGTCCTGCGTGACCTCGAAGCTGAGCCGGCACTTGGCGTGCGCCGTGGCCAGCCGGATCAGCGTCTCCAGCGTGCGCGCTGTCACCGGTTGCGTCTGCCATTAAGGGGATAAAGTCAAGTCAAAATATCTCGGCACGGAGGTTGCAGGTTTAAGTCCTGCCAGATGTCCAAGATTTTTCTCTTTGCGTCGCCGGTAGTAAAGGGGGGGAAGGCGGACGCAGGCGGCGCGTTCCTTTTGACGCGCGCCGCCTGGCTAAATGTGTACGAATTAAAACGATTTTTTTGAGCTTGTTAATAAAGTTGGAATTCGTTCAATCGCGGTCGTAAAAGAAAAGTTTCTGTTCAAACTGGAACAATAATTTCTTGCTACTCCGCGAAACTAGTGCCTTGACCGAGCAAGAAAACTGCGTTTCTGCGACATATATATCTTCATGCAAAATACGCATATGTCGCATAGACGAAGCCATCTTGCACCAGCTTCAGAGGCGGCGTAAGGCGGGGGCGGTTTGGGCTATTGCCCACGGCCTCGCGGTGCAAAGGGCCTCGCGCCTCATAGCCGAAAATAAATTTGTTTATATTCCCTTCTTCTTGCACTATCAGAGGGCCTCGCGAAATGTTCCTTGCCCACATAAGTTTAGGTCTTGCGTCGCCACTGACGAGTACGGCACTGGTTTCGCGGAGCAGCAAGGTAATTTGTTCCAGTTTATTGATATGGACCTCCGAAAAGTAACGCCTGAATCTATACATTATTTTATCTACACACATATCATAACTGCTCAGTAAAGCGTTCAAAAACCGTAGGAAATGACCAGCATTATTACAACCAATGTTATTATGGTCATCACATTACCGATATATCTAACTTTATGAATTTAAATTTGGAACAGCTGTCAAAATTCAAGTGGGTCTCTATTCTAGTATCCATAGATATTAAAACAGTTATCGATACGAAACGTCAACTCAGTATGTTTTTTTAATATAAACGCACGACATTTGATCTCGAGTGACATGAGGATAGGGACTTCATTTGTTTGTCTATGATTTTAAAAAAAACGTTCGTCTTGACGGATGGATCGAATTGCCGCCATTACAGTTGTCATTCGTTTGTAGGTTATTTGCTGTTACGGTTTTTTGCAGTTATGATATGTGTGTAGATAAAGTAATGTATGCAACTGTATATAATTAGGCCTTAAAACACTCGGGTGATCCTATTATGAAACTCGCTGACGCTCGTTTCATAAAACCACACTCGTGTTTTAAGGCCTCTCATTACATAGCAGTTGCATAAACTACTATGTTTCTGTACGTTTAGCACTATTATTGAGTGTGGTGCCCGGCTCACCCTGGCGACGTCGCAGTCCATCATGTCCTGGTTGCGCAGGCGCGCGTACTCGTCGGCGATGGAGTCGGAAGCCTCCTGCGTGAGTTTCGGCTTCATGAGCTTGGCGATGTGCAGGAACTTGCGCATGAACTTGGTGCTGAGGATGCGCTCCTTCTTGCTGCGCGTGTTGCCGTGCAGCAGCGGGTCGTACTTCTCGTAGATGGACTCGGCCGTGTCCTGGGTGGCAAATATTTAAAACGACGATCTTATTGTGAATTTGTAATCTTTGACATTCTAAATTTAATGTAATTTCCAATAAGTAATAAACGAATCTATCTATCTAATCTATCTATCTATCTAAATGAAGAAAAAATATTCACTATGAATTTGATATATGTATCCCTTTCGAGTTTAGACAATTTCTCTCAGTTATCTCTTTAATGGTGGGCTAAGTTTGTTGCTGGTTGTACCTCAACTTCATCATTGTCCGGGTTGTCTGTTGACAGCATCTCCACCGATGACCCCATTGGTAACACTTCTCCGTCTTGCTCTTTCGGATTTCTATAAAAAATTAGATGTTACCCATGTAAATATTAAATGAGGTTCAATCAAATTCTTCAAGCTACGTTGTACATTATTGCAGTCTAACAAGGTACACTTTGCATAGCGCCACTTTCTTCGTAACTTTGCAACTTTTGATGTATAAATCTTCTTGTTGCATTTTCATGATTTTAATATTTAATAAAAAAAAATTAAATTACAAATAAATTCTATATTATAGCATAAGGAACACATCGTTGATATGCAGGAGGAATAAAGTTGAGCAAAGAACAGACCCCTGAGATACCCCCACCATAAAATCCAGTAGTCGAATAAGCAGACATCAATAACAATAATAGACTGTTCACACACGAAATCAGAGATCCAACAACATAGGATTACAGGGATTCCGTATAGAGGAAGCTTTCTGTTTAGACTGCCGTGAGATTGCCCTGTCAAATGCCCTGGATATATCTAAAGAGACTGCGGGAGCTTTGCCTTGAAAAGGTCTTCAGCCGAATGTTTTCGGCGACAGCTGTATTGGTGGTCGCTGAGGAGGCTTTCAAGGCTTTCAAGGTATATCAGGAGCTTGATGTTCAATATACGCGCCATTATCTTGCAGCATATAGAGGTTAGTGCGATATATTGATAGCACGTTATCGTTTTTAGGTGAAGGTTGTACATTAGCAAGTTTCCTGGATTTGGGATCTAAACCAGTTGCCAACGAAAGGCTTGCGTGTTAGAACAGGACGCAATTCAGGTGCACAATTACGCAATACTTGGCAATAACTGGGATTACGTCGCGGCCACTTTCGGAAGAGATCGAAGTTTTTTCAATATCTTTTTCCGACAGATGTCTGGCATTATACGGGGCTGATTTACGCTGGCTTCTAGGCGCGAATTTTCAGCAAAAAAGAGCGGTAAATCAATTCGCTTTCTCGTTTTCCCCGTGGGTAAGTGATCCGCCAGGCTTTAGGAGAGGAGGCACCGAGGGCCGACAGAAATTTGATTCAATCGAGTTTGCAATACCAGATCAGAATGATTTGCTACCTGATGGACCTGGTGATATATCTGTCCTTGGCATCGAACCTGTAATGATGGATATACATTCCGCTAAGGCAAACGTCACCTGTATCTGTGCATCCGCAGCACGTGCTCGGAGATCATGTTGTCGTGGTCGGCGTCCGCGATGTCCAGCATCACGAACAGCAGGTCGAAGCGCGACAGCAGCGAGTCCTGGAGCCCGATGTTCTCCATCGGCGTCTTGTACTGGTCGTACTGCGGAGAGACAGGGAGTAAGAAAAACGGCGACGTTCCCGCCGACATCGATAAGTCAAAGCTCCAATACGCTCCACCTCGTCGAGTCTCTTGCCGGTATCTTCTCATCAGAGGTCTTTCCGAGCCGGCAGTAAATTTCATGCCATCCATAAGCGCTTCCTTTAAGCTCGATCTGACTAAAAATATTTGGACGCGCGAGCGCTCTCACCCGGCCGTAGACAGGGTTGGCGGCGGCCAGCACGGAGCAGCGCGCGTTGAGCGTGGCGTGCACGCCGGCCTTGGCGATGGTGACGCGGCCCTGCTCCATGACCTCGTGGATGGCCGTGCGGTCCACGTCCGACATCTTGTCGAACTCGTCGATGCACACGACGCCGCGGTCCGCCAGCACCATCGCGCCCGCCTCCAGCCTGCACCGTACAAACGAGAGTCAGAACGTCTCCGGTTCGCATCGGAAAAAGTCGCCAACGTCCAGGCCCCTCCCTTCCATCGGGCGACGTGGGCGATCGACGGGGCCTCACAGTTCCTGCCGGATCATCGACCTCCGCCTTCGCCGGTTACTAAAATAGCTCTCCGTCATAGTGCAGTCGGAGAGGCCTCATTGTTTTATAGTGGCCGGGGCCTGCCGCGGCCCGGGCGCGTGGAGCGGCACCTGCGGTCGCCGGTGTCGGGGTCGGTGGTGACGGCGGCGGTGAGGCCGACGCCGGACGAGCCGCGGCCCGTGGTGGTGATGGCGCGCGGCGCGGTCTGCAGCACGTAGCGCAGCAGCTGCGACTTGGCCACCGACGGGTCGCCGATCAGCAGTATGTTGATGTCCCTGCGGAAATCGACCGTTTTAGGAGGGCGAAAAATCGATCGAGTTCGGTCCCGCTTCGAAGAAATTAGGTCTTCGCGGTGTTTCGTAGATCTATCCCGAGAACGGCGCGGGCCCCGAGGTATTTTTAAATTAAGCGACTAAATCTGCTCGCACCGGACGACGTGAAGTGACGAATCGTTGTATGATAATTTATATTCTCTAGGAACTCTTTAACTGAAGAAAATATCACTGGAGAGGTTCGCCAGGAGTAACCCGGTTACGTAGAACCTCACATAGCTAATGGTCGACTCGATTAATGATATCCATATGGACTAAAATCTATTTCTATCTTACCCTCTCAGCCTCGTGCCGTTAGCCAGAATCTTCTCCATACCGCCCAGCAGCAAGCACAGTATCGCCTTCTTAATATACTCGTGGCCGTGTATAGAGGGCGCCAGCGATTTGCTCAGCAGCTCGAACATGTCCTCTGTCTTGCGCTTGGCCAGGCGCTTGCACAGCTTTATGTCGTCTATGGTTATGGCCAAGTCCATGCCTTTGTTAATTTGGGTCACGTTGTTGGCTAAAAGGATTGTTCTAGAAAAGAACCAAGCAAAAAACATTAATGCAGGTAATACATATTTATGTGCCTTGCAATAGTTGTAAATTTATAGTTGTCTTTTAATATCAGATGGATGCGAATGGATTGTGTAGGCTAAATGCCAGCACGCAGGGCATCAAAGGATATATACAAATTACTTTAAACCTTATTATAATACCCATAGGGGAATATGTAAAGTTTTTCCTATGCTATGTGGACCAATAAAATTTTTGACTTCAATATAAGTATTTCGTGATCTGTTTTTATTTACTACTGGATCGATAGTCTCAGGCTGGGTGGCAACCATACGCGGGTCAGAGATGACCTGCGAGCTATAGCTTGCCTTTAAGGGCCTAAACTTTGTACCTAACCGTGTTGTAAACTCGTGGAATGCGCTATTCGAACTTGTAATTAGTGCGCCATCAGTGAATTGTTTCAAAAATAGACTAGATAAATATTTAAAAACTATAAGGACACAAGTGCAGTGATATACACGCATCAGCTCAAGAGCTGCTAGTCTATTTAAATAATAATAATAATAAACTCTAAACCACTGACCTAAAAGTCCCAGCAGTAAAGCTCCCCTGCTTCGAAGGCAGACACCTATAGTTGCCCACGATCTGCACCCTGTCTCCGGGTTTGCACTTGTCCACCAGGTCGTCATCGCAGACCACGTCCACGCTGCGGGGCAGCTGGCCCGCCGGCGCGCGCTCCGGCATCTCCTGCACCGTGAGGGTCTGGTGGTCTTTGTAGCGGGAGAGACCAAACTCGGTTTCTAGTGGGTTCCCTTCATCATCCTGTAAAGGTAATGTTAAGCTATGTGCCAAAAGTCGTGTCAAATTCAAGCAGTGCCTGGTAATAATTTTGAAGGTTTTCACTTGGTGCGGATCACTTCCCATCAGATGGCCCAAATGCTCATTTAATAAATAATAATAATAAATAAGCCATTTATTCAGACATTTTTTTTACATTTAACATATTATTATGCTCATGTTTCATTACAATAATAATTTAAACTATTCTTATTGTCCCATTTAATTCACTTTTATAAATACGAGAAAATCAATTTTAGCATTTTTATTTTATATTTTATTGAATTATTTGCTTTCTTCCTATTCCATAAGAAATAAAATACAAATAAATATTTTTGTATGTGACTACCTGTGGCCCGTTTCACTAAGCTACAAGTTACAATTTTACAAGTCTAAACCGGCAAATAAATATCATTGATAATTGGCAAAATAAATTTCTTTGTTAATTATCAAGATAAATATTTAACATTAATTGACAAGTATAATGAGTGAGGTTGGTGAGGATGATATACCACTCATCAATTTAATTAAGTAGTATGTAGTTGATTAACTTTAATCAGATAATTATCACAATAATTATCAAAGGGCATATTTATCTTGATAATTTTAAACACTGCCTGACAGGAGTTACCTTGAGGTACTCAAACAATACTAGCATACCTTGGTAGGGTAAATGGCAGTTGAGGGGAACGCCTCAAAAGATGTCAGGTCCGTGTATTTCCGTTCCATGACCTTCTGCGTGGCGGGACAGTAGTGCACGCTGCGGACCACCTTGGGGTGCACCAGGGAGACCCGCGTCACGATACCCTCCACGCATATCAAGTTGCCTAAATACCTGCACAAAAAAAAGGAAGAAACATTTTATTGCTTTAGTATGGTGCATAGTTATTTTACTGTTAATGTTTTAGTACAATTTTAATTTTATTACATTCCCTGCACATTGAGAGCTTAATTATTCACAGCATATTCACAGGGAAAGGATTTCACACCCAATATTGGAAACGATAGGACCAAATAGATAACTCCTGAGTTCAACATACATAGACTGCTGACTAAAAAGGTTAACACTTACCTTGATGTCAAACTCCTAGGAGTGACATGTTTAGTTCCAAAGCTCCCCGAGAAAGCCACAAAGAACTCCTCCTGAACCTTCGCATACGTCGGGTCAATCGAAGATACGTATTCTTTAAGAGCTTTTTGGAAAGCTATTTGCTCTTCAAAAGCGGTTTCTAACAGATTTTTAGCGCGGTCAGGATTCTTACGTCTCAAGTCATTTATGTTCACAACTAGCCGCTTTGACTTATCCGCTATCATTTGCTTGACCTTTTCCATATATATTCCTTGGTCTTCCTGAAAAGTGTAAGTTTGTGAGTAAAAACTTAGTTACACGTTTTGAGGTTACGTTTGAATTGTACTTACTTCATCATCCAAGAATTCAAGGTACTCCCTTTGAAGATCTCTTAATCTCTGATCAAAGTCAGTATCTTCCATCTTATTTAACTACTAAACACTTATTTAATAACGATACAACAAAGAAACGTTAACGAAACTTAACACGCCAACCAAACAACTAATAATTCGTCGTTTTGTTTGACAGGAAGTAATGACAGTTCTGCGATTTGGCGCCAAAATTATGCGGTTTAAGGTTCTTTATAGTGCAAACTAGTAAAACCAAGAATAGTTTATTATACCTTTGAAACCCTATGGCTCCATAGAATGCTCTATCACCGCACAGTAAATTTGTGTTACATATTTACTAAAGTAATCCATGAAAAAAAGAGATATCGAACCGTAAAAGCGTAAAACCAAAAGTATTCGTCATGATTTCTACTAAACTTTTACAAAGATCATTTTATTTTTGTTGTGGTATGAACAACTCTTGGTCAACTGTTATTATTTTAGTTACGTAATTTAAAAAATGTTTTATGAAATAATCTGAAAAAGGTTTTTTACTGTAGCTTTCTTAATAAAAGACCACAGCTCCTTACGTTTAGAAATTTTAATCACGACGTAATGAAAAACAAAAATATAACAATTACTGTTCAATAAGCTTTAATATCATCATTCAAGTCAAATATCACAAAAATTTAATAGCCTTACTTTTGAGGGTTTTTATTTTGACATTTTTAACGTTACCCCAGAATCGATAATACACTGCGTTCAAAACATTTATTCCTGGACTGAACATTTACTAAAGCTATTTGAAATAAAAAATACCAATCTTACCACATTGTGTTTAGATTTAATTTGCCTTGCAAAAAAAAACGGAACCGGCGTTAGCATAGCATTGTCAGTCAAGTGTCAAACTGTAAAAAAGGTTTGCTTACCCTAAAACTGCTATTAAATTTACTTAATTTAATTTACTTATTAGTAAAATAATTGCACAACGCGTATTACGTATCAGTTTCCTTTGGAAACTTAATGCCCTGTGCTCTCAGCAGTTCATAACCCCAAAACTCGTAATGGCTCAAATGTCTGAAAACTCCAACTCGAATATGAGTGAACCTCCTGTGGAAAGTTCCAAGGAGAATTCAAAAGAAGAACGTAAGAAGCTGAAGATACTGGCTTTTCACGGGTACAGGCAGAATGGCGCGTTGTTCCGCGGGAAAGTTGGGTCGTTTCGGAAGGCTATAGCTAAGTACGCGCAGTTAACCTTCATATCGGCGCCGCACAGAGTCATGAATGAGGAAGGTGGAGCTGACGAAGGTATCTATAATCTACTATAGTTGTTTAGGCTTTGTATGACATACTTTGTTTTTTTTTGTGTGTTTTAGTCTGGCTTCAATTTGCTTATGCTTAAAATGCGTTAAAATAGTTGTATTGGTTGATACTGGGCACTCTATTACAATCTAATAAGATTTGATATCAGTATCTACAATTCCAGTAATTATATTTAAAATATTAGTGTTTTTAACAATGCTATACCAGTATTACAATAACAGATTTGATATTTTACTCTGTAGGTACATTTCAGTCATTGTTTTAACTCAAAATTTACACATCTTGCAATATTGGGAATGACTAGTGCTGTACTGTAAAATTCAAGATTGGACGGACAGGTGGACAGATGGCACTCTGTCCTGGTTTCTCTGCTTTTATCATAGGAAGTTACCGAGATGACAATCAAAGTCATCATTGGCAATTTCCACTTTGACTGGATGGGAAGTGATTATAAACAGTTTGGGAAAAAAGGAGGTTATTAGGAAGTGGAAGCTATCTATGCTATCCTAAACTGATGGGTATTGGTTTCTACATTTCCTTTTATTTGTCTTTTCTTGGTAATATGCTTGCAGTGCCGTTGGAGAGGGTGCTTTCCACAAACCTAGTAATCACTGATGACTGCCCCCCTAAAAATGACTGGTGGGATAAGGAATGTGAGGCGGTGTCTCTTGAAAGGAAAGCCGCTAAAAGAACATACAATTCCAAAAAGACTAAGGAAAATCATGATATTTATACAAAGTTAGCAGCTAAAGCTAAGAGAATCATTGCTAAAAAGAAAGGGGAAGGTAGCTGAATTTACTAGTGAGAAATGATTATTGTCCGTCTGTTTTATCGGTCTTCATAGTTTATGGGATTGCCTGCAGTGGACATTAGCTAGTCTGTTAGATAAGAGACGGGAATGGGACAGAATTATTGAATTATATTATATGTTTCGACAGGGTCGTTGGTTGGCATGTGGCTTAGATGGTGTTGGGTTAGCGAAAAAAATATTTTTTCTTAAAAGTTTGAATCTAGGTACATGCCTCCTAGTTACTATACTCATGATTAGATATACCGGCGTCGCCGTCGCAAAGCAGAAAAGGTGCTCGAATAATTGTTAACATACAAACTCCAATTATCATTAGTTAAAAAGGGTGGTGGAAGTTAGTATGTAATCCAAAATGTAGTCAAGGAATTTAATTTCCAACCCACCTAAAGTTCAATATTGTATAGCAAACTGTCACCATAAGAGCTAACTAGAGCAAGGCGTTAGTTTGACATATCAACCTTAATGCATTTCGGATGTCTGGCGACATTTCAGCGACATGGGTAGGGAATTAAATTCTTTGACTGTATGTGAACGAAGACCCAGGGAAAATCTAGTTGTTTATATGTAAACCCTTTGTTCTAGATGCCCGTTCCTGGTGGTTCAACGCAGAGGACAATACATTCAGCGGCAAGTGCCTCGGTGGGCCGGCCATCGGGTTCGAGGACACGCTGCGGCTGGTGGAGCGCACGGTAGCGGAGCACGGGCCCTTCGACGGGCTCATGGGGTTCTCGCAGGGCGCCTGCCTCGCGGGCCTGCTCGCCGCGATGCAGCAGAAGGGATGTGAGTCAAATCATATACAGCATTATTTTTGTAACCAAAATTTCTTTCGATTTTTATTTTAAATGTTTTTAACATTCAAATTATTAAATTAAAATTGTAATGACAACACAAAGAAAAATTAGGGCAGTGGCAGGACTTGAGCCTGCAACATCAGCGTTCCGTGCCTTGCGTTTGCCACTTTCGCCACACTGCCGCTGCCATACCTTGCGAATTTTTCAATGTGCTTCGTCTTACGGTCATTACATTATTGATTTTGACCGAGGGTAGTTGCACCCTTAAAATCAATAATGTAATGACCGTAAGACGAAGCACATTGAAAAATTTGCAGGGTATGGCAGAGGCAGTGTGGCGAAACTGGAAAACGCAAGGCACGGATTGCTGATGTTGCAGGTTCAAGTCCTGCCATTGCCCTAATTTTTCTTTGTGTTGTCATTACAATTTTAATTTGGTATGTAGCATGTTAATATTTTGCAGATAATTTACGTAATTTGGGTAGGTGACACCTAGAACCAAATGGCGTGAAAGTGTGTAATTGTTATAGATCGCCATTTTAAAATTATGTTCACAAAATAATTGTAGAGGTACTTGTATTGTGGAGGCTCGACTATAGCTATTTAAAAGTACAAAAGTTAAGAAAAAGAACTTAAAAAAAACTTTAGAACTTTAGAAAAAGGCTTAATGCTGAGTTTCTTGCGGCGCATTCTTCTCAGCAAAGGCCATTTCCGAAGCGCTGGTAGAGTCTGTAGTCTTATTGCGTTAGTTGGAACGATTTCATATTTAATTTTTAATTTTTTTAATAATTTTTTCAAAATTGGGTAGTTTGTATTCTAAGTTTTTGTCAGTCTGCCCGTGAACATGAAACCTGTAAAGGGCTCGAAACGTCGGGAATTAGATTTGTTATAATACACGCGATATAAACCGTTTAAATTTCATTCATTGGTTTTATATCAAAAAGAACTTTAATTGTTTCATTTACTAAATATTTAACACATCCATAACTTAGGTACAAATAATCATGTTTAGCATACGAAACTAATTGATATACAGACATGGTCATGATTTAAAAAAAAGATCATCAAGTGATCTGACCATATTTGGGTTTCAGATTTACCGTACACATTCAAGTTCGTAATATTCACTTCCGGTTTCCGGTCTGGCAGCCTGGTCCACAAGGGTTTCTACGACGAGGAGATCAACCTCCCCTCTCTTCACGTGTACGGGGAAAGCGATTCTATTATACCGAAAGGTAAGAAGTAGCGACTCTTAGCAGGGGGGTTCCACTCCGCACTGTAGGTACGCTCGGCCGCCTTGCCTACAGAGTAGGCAAACCGCAGTAGGTTGTCGGCTTGCCGCGCGCCCACTCTGCTTTTACTGTGTCAATTTAATTGAAAACTAATGCAGCACAACTCTAACGTGTCGCGGGAGTTGCGGGGGAAAGGCGGGCGCGGGCGGCGCGTTCCTTTTAACGCGAGCCGCCTGGCATGTGTATCAAGCAATACGAACTTTTGTGCTTCTCAATAGAGTTGGAATTCGTTTAATTGCGGTCGTAAAAGAGAAGTTTCTTTACGTTAGTTCTATTATTTATTCTGTGTTCTTAGTGCTAGATGGCGCTATGTTTCTAAACTTATTTTTCTAAATTTTCTTTGCAAGAGATACAGTTTAAACCTTGGATCATTCTACGCCAACAAACTGGAACAAATTACCTTCCTATTTGTTTCAGTTTGTTGATATGGACCTCCGCCAAGTGACGCCCGAATCTATTTATGACTTATGTTCACATTAGGGCCACTGGAGACTTTTAATATTTCATCAGTTTACCAGCATATACATCAGGCCCTAGCATGCTAGCTTTTATCGCTAACATAATGCATATATCCCTTTCTAACCAGTAAGCGTGTGCGAGAGGGACAGATGCGTTTATGTGCGCGATAAACGCTAACGTGCTACTAGAGCAGTATACCTTAGTAGAAATATGTACATGTAGCCACAAAATAAATATAGTACTGGCAGGGGGGTTCCACTCCGCACTGTAGGTGCGCTCGCCGCACCACCCATGGCATAGGTTAATCGCAGTAGGTTGCCGGCCCGCCGCGCGCGCGCCCGCTCACTCTGTGTCGCATGAGATAGTAATATAGTAAGCAGCCCAACCCTAGCGGTGCTCCAGGGCATTGCGGGTGGAAGGCGGGCGCGGGCGGCGCTCTCCTTTTGACGCATGGCGCCTGGCGAATGTTTATGAATTAATACGAACTTTTTGTACCTGATCATAAAGTTGGAATTCGTTTAATGGTGGTCAAAAGAGAGAAGTTTCTGTACGTTAGTACTATTATTTATTCTGTGGTACTGGTGGCCAGGCTGTGGTGTTGAAAGGCAAAGCTAACATTGCTTTTACTTTTTTTTCAGAGATGAGTGAGTCATTGATAAGTTTATTTGTGAAGCCAGTGGTAGCGGAACATTCCGGGGGTCACTACGTCGCGTGTTCGGGGTCCACAAAGGATGCATATCAGGACTTCCTGCATGACAGGTGTCAAGACGTACTAGAAGAGGACCAGGAAAAGAAAGAGGATAGCGATAGAAGAAATTCATAGCTGTTATATAATAGAATTGGCTGTTTTAACACTTTCACAGTCGCTTGTACCACATACGGTACATGAAATAACAGCTCTACACATCTCGTGTACCACATATGATACATGGCTATACAATGAGAGACAGTATCTTATGTTATTAAGATGTATGTCCTGATAGGAAAATTTTCTATGGTGAACAGTGACCGTATTTATAAAAAAATTGGTTACATTTTGACTTGTTTGTAATTTTAACAGTTTGTCGGTCACATGTGTATATTATTAAAGAACTCCTGTTCTTAGTAATAAAAGTGTACTTTTACATGCATAAGTGATGTTAAAGTTAATGGTATTTAATGTCTCAATTTAAATAAAATATTTAATGAGAACAGAACAATGAAATAGGTAATCTGATAGTTGAATGTGTGATATCTTCGGAAAAAATATTTTTTCACAACATTCATTTAAACACTAACTGTGGACAACAACAAGCTTTGGCTTCTATTGGCAGTGACTATCGTGGAAAAATATTGTTTCTTAGTTCAAAACAAAAATAGTTATATTTATTTACTACGTACATAAAAATCTGACTTTGTCAGAGGTTAAGAATTTGATAGACATAATGTTGTATGTAAATAAAAAAGCAATTTGTATGCAAGGGAGGAAAAGAAATCACTTAGCTATTTGTTACCATAGGTATACATGTTTCGACATAACTGTTAAGCGCATCAAAAATACATATAAGTTTTTTTGCCAAATGGTCAATGTATAACTAAAGTTTTTTTCAAAATAACCCAAGTTGATTCCAAGTGATAAACGTATGAGTTAAGTAACTATGGTATTTCATTGCTCAGGACCTGACTAGAAAGTAGAAACACCTATTTATTAAATTTAAATGCCCCACGCGACTCAAAGACTGAAGTAAAACTTTTTTTTTATGAAATAGGAAGGAAAACAAGCATGTGGGTCACCTGATGGTAAGTGATCACCACCGCCTATAGACACTCACAACATAAAAGAGATTGCAGATGCGTTGCCAACACAGAGGGCTAAGATGGAATTCTTGTGCCAGTAATTGCACCGGCTGTCTTGCTCTCCCCGCTGGAATACAACAGTGCAAGCACTGCTGCTTAGCGGCAGAATTAGCGAGAAAGATGGTGGTAGCGATATCCGGACGGACCTTTTACAAGGTCTTACCACCCGTTGTGATGTTGTTTTACTCTGATGTCTGTTGCGTGTTTTGTTTATTTATTTAAACTTTATTGTAAAATAATAGATTAATGTACCGATCGCGGACTTAGTACATTCTCAAACAGTCAACTGGTGCATTGTGTAGGGCAGAAAAACCAGCCTAAACTGTGTCGAACGCTAAGTCGCAAAGTATTGGGACATATTGTTTAAGGGCTGAATCTCGACTGCATCAGTTCAAGAATGGAAATATATGTATAACCACAAAGTATATAATACTATACTGTATAGCTGAGGGACTTGATAGACAAGATGTCCTAAAGTCATTTTTTTACCGTTAGGATGTATAGTGGACTGAATGATTGAATTTGTCCTAGCCTCATTCGTAACTGTCACTGTCAATCCAAAGTTTTAGGTTATGTTATGGTCGTGTTTTCAGCATTATATTAAACAATATCTGGTTATTATGTAATAAAATGTAGAAATAAGTATTATTTCATAAAAATAAATGTCTCAAAGGTATTTAAATAAAATGTGGCCTCGTTATTTGTTGTGGTTCGCCCAAGAACATGTTGACTTTCGGCATGCCGTAAGTAGTTAGATTTTTCTTAAATTAAAGTATTAACCATGATAAAATAACTTAATATTATTAAAATATGTTACAGGAAATACAAAGCTTGCTTTCTTTGCTCGATATTCCTATAAGATTTGTCGAAAAACCATGCGAAGTAAAACCTTATTGGGTTGTTGAACTACCTTCTGAAGAATGCGTCAAGAAGCTGGCATCACGATCGATTTTGTTAAAAAATTGCATAGAATTATGGTCTAGAGCGAAGACTGAGTCGCAGTTGCACCAGAACTTGAAGCTGGCCAAAGGGAATAAATCAAATCAGTGGATCATTCCGGACAAAACAGAAAATGGCATTAGTGATAGCCATATTTGTCCTAATTCTCTTATAGAGGCTTGTCGGCCCGCGGAGAAGTCCTTTAAAGTGGAAGTCGAGACATTCTGCAAGCATTTTAATATGAAGGAGAAAGTTGAGAAGATTGAGGTTTGTATCAGTTCAGTTTTGTGTAATTTCTGTAGAATTATTGCATTGTAAACTCTTAAACTCATTTGCCGGTAGAAAATTGTGAAAATAGTGTGCCCTTTAAGCCATCTGGCATGATGAATACAGTCAGAATCCCCTTGTCTCAGTAGTTCAGTTGTTGTGTCTGGTTTTTAAATACTGATCTTTCTTTTGACTCAAATGCGTTGGTTTTAAGCTCACTAGTTTGGTACCTGTACCACCAAACTATGGAGACAAGAAGTCAGAATTCAAGGCACGAGTGACTGTGTTCTAGATTGTCAGTGGTACACACATTAGTTATATATAATGAGTCTATTTTATAAAAGTCACTAAAAATACCTTGCATTTTGTATAATGTAAATTGTTGCAGCTCTGAGATAAAACTTTTTACAGGGTGGTAGGACCTTGTGCAAGGTCCATCCGGTTAGCCACCACCATCTTGCTCGCTAATCCTACCGCTAAGCAGCAGTGCTTGCTCTGTTGTGTTCCGGTGTGGAGAGCAAGATAGCCGGTGCAATTACTGCCACAAGGGGTATTCTATCTTAGCCCTCTGGGCTGGTAACGCATCTGCAATCTCCTTGGTGTTGCGGGTGTCTATGGGCGGTGGTGATCACTTACCTACAGGTGACCCACTTGCTCGTTTGCCTTCCTATGTTGTATATAAAAAAAAAACTTGACTTAAGTATAACCAGCCCTGTTAAATTATAGTTCATGGAGATTGTGGTGATTAAAAATCAGTATATTTTAGAGATGCAACGGATATCCGGTTGCTATCCGGTATCCGGCCTATCCGGCCATTATTTTACTATCCGGCCGAATACCGGATAGTTGCGCACTATCCGGTATTCGGCCAGATACAGAATAGTGATTCTGTTTGGTATTTAACTTGGAAAAATGGTTAGTATACAAGAAAACAGCAACAAATTATCAATATTTGTATTAGTATTACCTTTAACGTACAATTTAATTAAACTTATCTATTCAGCAAAATAGGCGGGCGCACGTGTACTGCATACAAAAGAAATAGTTCCGTACACTGACCTAATAAAACTCGTTTCTTGCTTAAAAAACGGTCCGCGCGAACCTTCAACACGTAACAGGTTGAAACCTGCACGACGCGCCCGCCGCCTAACTAAAATGTAGGTATCGTTTGGCCGGCCGAATTTTCGGCGGCCGGATACCGGATATTCGGCAGGTGATCAGGCCGAATATCCGGTATCCGGTATCCGGCCAAACAACGATCCGTTACATCTAGTATATTTAGAGCCTTGTTTGATTTGTATCTACAGTTCTGGCTTCTCTAAATCTTCATACCTAAAGTAGATATATTTATTTACAGAAATTTGAGTATTTAGCTTTTGAGGGTCCGGTGAAACTGAAGGATCCAGACATTATGCTGGGCTACATTGAGTTTTATGGACTGGATCCAAACAACGTTCCAGACGAGCCTGAGGATTTGTTCTTTGGAAGATGGGTAAGAATTATGTTTAACTTTTATATTAAATTTTTTCTCTGCAAAAATACCCGTTTAATCTATTATCTGGCAACTTTTTAACAAAAGTTAAGTATCTGAACAACTGCTTTGCCAGTAAAAATGCTATTAAATATTAAAAAGAAACTACATTCAAAATGGTTTGAGAACTATGATGCTATAGACTAACACACGCACACACATAGACAAATATTATTAACTAATGAGTTGAGTTAATTGAATATTAGAATTGTTTTTTTTTTTTTTTCTTTAAACACATGCCTGAACAAATAGTAAGAAGAACGCAACTGCTATGCCAAATCAAAAAGTAAATTAAAGAGGCATAAGTAGTTTATAACTAGGCTCAGTAAAGAGTTCCAACAGAAATGACCCCATAGTTACTCTTACAAACTGCAACAAGCTTAATTTAATTGACCATTAAAGAGGGAACTCAGAGAACCTGTCTATGCTCGAAAGTGATGTCTAAATCAACTTCATAGTGCATATTATATGCCTCCCTTTCGAAAAATGACACTTTTTTTATGCAAAGGCAAATAATCAAGTCGGTTATTTGATAGTAAATGATCTTCACCGCACATAGATACCCACAATACCAAGGAGTTTACACATGCGTTGCCAACTCAAGGGCGAACATGGTATACCTCTTGCGCCAGTAATTTCACCAGCTGTCTTGTCTTGTCTTTACATTCCTTCGGCTCCATCTTTAATGGACACTTATGTGTGTCTATCACTGTACAAGTACCCAGGGTGACCTTATTCCATGTCTTATCTAAGATAGCAGACGGGCAGCGCGATCTCATCCAGTTCCACTCGCTGAAGAAGCGCCCGTTCATCGGCAACACCAGCATGGACGCGCAGCTGGCGCTCATCATGGCCAACCAGGCACAGGTGGGGCGCGGGGACGTCGTGCTGGACCCGTTCGTCGGCTCCGGCTCGCTGCTGGTCGCGGCCGCGCACTTCGGAGGTAACGCCCGAATATGGTATTCCACTCACGAATCGAATGGCATAATAGTGCGAAATTATTGTAGACAACTATTAAAAATATACATAGTTACGTCCAAAGAAGCAGTTAAAAAAAGAAGTTCCAGCGATACAAAGTTACAAAAATTATCAAGATTTTTTTTCTGTTATTTCGAAATATGCTCACTCGAAAATTTTAGAAAATTTTATTATGAGAGTAATTAGAGCTGACAGTATTAAAATAAACACCATTTAGTGTTGCCTCCATACAAATCACGAGTTTGACGTCATAATCGCTGTATGCAGCGAGATTACGTGATATTTCGAGAAATATGTAAAATTTTTGTTATTTCTCTCGTGCAGGGTACGTGTTTGGCTCAGACATTGACTACATGATGCTGCACGCCAAAACGCGGCCGACGCGCGTCGGTCAAAAGGTAACAATGTATGTATTACTCGGTGAGGGTTTCCACGGGGATAGGAATTATCGCTAAGCCATTCAGTCAACATAACCTCGTAAGGCCCACGTCAAATTTCGTTCTATGCATTTTGAACCATATCGGTTAAGACAGTGAGTTCGACGTCAGTTTGACATTTGTCCTATATTTAGGACTTGGGGTCTTACGAGGTTAATTATGAGATCTCTATATTTTAAATAGCAATACAATGTGCTAATTAAGACGAATCGATTGACGTAAGAATCATCAAAATCGGCCCATGCATTTGGTCTCTAGATCGCCACAAAGGAACAAACATACAACTATACATTACATACATAAATATATAGCCTGATAAATACATTACCCTCCTTAACTACACACTCTAAGCATTTCCTCTTCAATTGACACCTGGTACACACATGAACAGACAAAATGGCTATCTTTGGTGTATATTAAGGTAGTATAATCTACGGTTTTCTCGTTAATTTTTAGGTTTTACTTGACGCACACTTAATGTAACCATTTTGACAGTTTAGGGTGTGTACGCTTGTCATGCACTGAGGCTATATCCATGCTTTAGTTCTTCATTCAAGCTTCGAATGCTGGGGGTTTGGAAAACGGAACTGGCCATAGACAAATTAAAAAGATTCGAATAATTTCTACTCTAACACAAAGATACTCGTACTTTTATACAATTAAGGTCCTTCTTCACAGATCCGCGCAAAAGAGGAAAGCATTCGCGGCAACATGCGGCAGTATGGCACCCATTCAAAGTACCTCAATGTGATAGTCAGCGATTTCTCACTGCCGATGTGGCGCGAGGACTTGAGGTTCGACGCCATCGTTACGGACCGTAAGTTGTTGCTATGCACTCAGAATCAAATATTTTGGAGCGGACACGGTGTTCCAAAATGTCTGAACTTCGACTCTGTGAAATAAGGCCAATAGAGAGATCTCTTACCAGGCGGGTGTTATGCCTAGGGACCGAAGACCGGATGAAAGTTGGAAGTGTATGCGCCCGTGTTACGAAACTTCGTTTGCGTGATATATCGCGTGTTAGTTGGTTTCCTCCGTTCTAAACTAGATGGCGCTAGTTTCTACATTGTACAGTCAGCGTCAAACAGGGGCGTAGCGACGTAAAATGGCGCCCAGGGCTCGCATCCAAACTGCGCCCCTTTCCCTTTGTAAATTATTTTAAAAACAGATACTTACACATTTGTTTATGATTTTACTAATTTTGTAATGTAATGTATACCTATATACATAACATCCGCAGTTTGTTCTGGAATAAATGTATCTTTAATAAGGATTAAATGATCCTCAAAAGACTTTTATTTGCCCATGTATGCGAATTTGGATTGTATTTTTTTAAAATAGGTAGTTAGTAATTTTCGTTTTTTGCGCCCCTCTTATTTGGCGCCCAGGGCACATGCCCTGCCTGCCCCACCCTAGTTACGCCCCTGGCGTCAAATATACCAGAGCGGGCAAGGTGTCAAAAATATCTGAACTCGACTCTATTGTCAAATACGCTCAGGCGTGTTCAGATATTTTTGACCACCTTGCCCGCTCTGGTATATTTGACGCTGACTGTACTATTATTAATTGATACTTTATTTCAACAGCACCATACGGCGTCCGCGAGCCAACCGAGAAGATAGGCATCGTTAAAGACAACTACACACTGACAGAACAGCACCTTCTGAACCATGTGCCAGCCAAGGTGGAATACGGCCTGGTGCACATATACCGCGATCTGCTCAACTTCGCCGCCAGGCGTCTGGAGGTCGGACGGAGATTAGTGTGCTGGTATCCTTTAGTGAGGTAAGAAAAATCACACATTTGTTAAATCGCGATGATGCCTCGAATGAGGCGAAACGCACGTAGATCATGTAGTTTGAAATTTTAATCGTGGTGGTTAATAGATGAATCTGTGTGATGTATGTTGTTTTTGCTTGAATAATATAGGTGTTTTGAACATGAGTAGCCGACACTAGTTTCGCGGATTAGCGGGGTAGTTTGTCCTATTTGTTTATAATCTCTTGGCGGGAATAGTGATTCTGGCATTCGGAGCGCAGGATTCTAACCCAGCCTTTTATTTTTTTCTGTTCCAGAGAAGAGTACAGAGAGGATCAGCTTCCGTCGCATCCCTGTCTCAGGCTGGTGGCCAACTCCGAGCAGGTGCTCTCTCGGCTGACTGCGAGGAGACTGCTTACGTATGAAAAGACGATGGAACCGAACTGCGACACCGGAGACAACGGGGCCGGCGGGGAGCATAACTTCAGGTGAAATCATTTTTTTTTTACTTGGGACAATTTACACCAATTGCCCTAGTCCCAAGCTAAGCAAACCTTGTGTTATGGGTACTAGACAACGGATAAACATACTTATATAGATAAATACATACTTAAATACAAATAACATCCATGACTCAGGTACAAACATTCGTGTTCGTCACACAAATATTTGCCCATACCAGGATTTGAACCCGGGACCTCTTGCACAGGAAGCAGATACATGTGCCACTGTGCCATACAGGTCGTCGAGATAATGCTAGGTACGGTCGACCTCAAAAGTAGCTGAACAATTTAGTACCTTGTCGCTGTCAGTAATGTGACAAATTCGAGCAAATCTCATATTATACGTTACGACGACAAGGTTCTTAAGTGTTAAGCAACTTCTGAGGCTGACTGTACACGAGGTGGTGACCGGAGGATTGGGAGGCGAACGGGCATGCAGGGGACGTACCCGTACTGCGTGAACCATTTCTTACAATTTTTTAACCCTCTTTCCCCCCTTCGGTGACCACCCGTAGTAAATGCTAAGACCCCACTGTAGTTTTCAAGTACTCGTTCATAAATATGGTTTTAAATCGGTTTTTGTCAACAGACACTTAAGACAAATCATAATTTGGCTCCTATTTGTCTTTATTAAAACGGCGCTTGTCGCCTGAACCCAAGAGTGCGTGCATACCTATAATTTCAATATAGCTTGAAATAACGCGAAATTTCCCTAGATATATTGACTATGTTACTAACCCCCCCTCCCCGCCCTAGTGACCAAGCGTGGTATTTTGAAGGCTCCCCTCCCCCCCTGAATGGGTCACGTAGTGTGGGTACGTTCCCTCACCTAATGAGAAGCAATAACCTCCGCTCATGGTAACTAACGGTCTCAAGGCAATTGTTCTCATCCGTTGCTGGCCTATACATCCCCCCGCTCCCCTCATAGCCGTGACGTAATTGACGGGGCGAGGGGCGGAGGGCCGTAGAACATTAAAACATGTTGTAAGGCGACTGTGGACATGTTAATAGTTTTATTTTAGACTAGCTTTTACCTGCGGCTTCGGCCGCACTGGATTTCACGGGATTTTTACGGAATAAAAAGTATCCTATGTTTTAATCTGTGTGCCAAATTTCATCTAAATCTGTCTAGCCATTAATGCGCGATTGAACAAACAACCAAACATCCAAACATTATTATTTTCGCATTTATGATATTAGTAAGATGTCTAAAAAGACAGAACCCATTATTATGGTACCGGAGCCTAGTGGTTAGTGACCCTGACTTTCAAGCTAAAGGTTCCGGGTTCGATTCTCGGAAGAGACAAATGTATGTATGATAAATATGAATGTTTATACTCAACTGTGTAACTCTGTTGTCTAGTACCCATAGTACAAGCTTTGATAACTTTGGGACAAGGTCAATTGGTTTAAATTGTCCCGGGATATTTAATTAATATTTTTATTTATATACATAAACAGAAAATATTTACATTGGGAAAATTAACACTAATACAAAAAATGTATATATTTATTTCCAACAAGAACACGTCGTCCAAGTTTGTGCTGCGAGGCATGGACCTCAGAACGCTGGCGCTATTACCCCGCTGTATGGCGATACTGAGCCTCTGAGCAAAGTAGGCGCCAGCTCTGAGGTCCCCAGAAGCGTGAAACAGTTTTGTCTTTAACTTATTTATTGGCCTCGGAAGCCCACGGTCCAAGGGTCTCTACCGCGAATGGAACAAATATATAATTCGCGGTGCGTGCCGAGTATTTCCGTTGTTTGAGAAATTGGGCTTTATCCTTAAATTTCCATTACAGGGAAAAATACTTCAACATGGGCGAAGCGACGCGGCAAGAGCGGAAGGAGCGAAAAGCAGCCGAGATAGCTGCGTACACCTTATGGAAAGCAACGCAGAATAAAACAGACGTTACTTAATAAACCACTTTATTAACGAATAAAAATATATTACAGTAACTTGTTTTACGCCCTTACAATAAATACTTTTGTTAATTCATTCACCGCACGGAATTATAGCATGACACGCTATACATGTACCTAGGGTTGCCAACCGTACCGTCCGTATTGTCCTCTTTTTCATGTAGGCGTACTTTATAATCTAAGACACCAATAAAGTACGCTAAAATACTCTGTGTACGTAAAACTGATTGTTAGTGGCTCGTTACGGACAAATGGAAAAAAATAATAAATACTCTTTTATGTGTACTTCATTTTTTAACATAAAACTACCGTGAGACTCGGACATATTAATAAAACGAATCACTCTGATAAAGGACGAAGGCATTTCTCGGCTTAAAAATACGTGAGTGATACGTTTTATTAATATACTTCTTTTTTTTCTACCGAAATGAAAAAATACTTTATTCGCCCTAAAAAAAGGTGGCAACCCTACATATACCTGGGCTGACACGAGGCTGGGACTAATTTTGTCGTTACGTCTCCTTCTGGCTAACGTATAATAAAAAATACAGTGCACCTAGCACGAACTTTATCGACGCGCGTTAACTCGCTACGTAACTCTAGCGTCTAGCTCTCGTTTCGTTCTAACAAGCCCAATAGGAAGGAGACTCACTGAGTTACGTAGCGAGTTAACACGTATTGAGGTTTGTGCAGGGTGCACAGAAATGGCAAATAAAGTAAATCATATTTATCTACACATATATCATAAATGCTATGAGAATTTTTCTAATTTGTTCCTACATTTGTTCAAATTCATTTTTTATTACATTATTTTAATGTGTGCAGTCTATAGATATTTAATAGGTACCTAGCACTAGTAGCTAGTAGCAATGCAGGTCATTGCGCTATGGCTTCTGAACCCATCATAAAGTACTTATGATATGTGTGTAGATAAAGTAATGTATGCAACTGTACATAATTAGGTCTTAAAACACTCGTGTGATCCTATTATGAAACTCGCTGACGCTCGTTTCATAAATCACACTCGTGTTTTAAGACCCCTCATTATGCAACAGTTGCATAATAGTATTTTATGCAACTGCTATATAATGAGAGGCCTTAAAACACGAGTGTGGTTTTATGAAACGAGCGTCAGCGAGTTTCATAATAGGATCACACGAGTGTTTTAAGGCCTAATTATATACAGTTGCATACATTACTTTATCTACACACATATCATAACTGCAAAAAACCGTAACAGCAAAAAACTAAAAACGAATGACAACTAATGGCCGCCATGTATATTAAAAAGGTACTCTGTGATTCGATCTATTCGTCAAGACGAACGTTTTTTTTAAACCATAGACGAACGAATATAGTCCCTATTGTCATATCACTAGAGATCAAATGTCGTGCGTTTAAATTAAAAAAACATACTGAGTAGACGTTTCGTATCGATAACTGTTTTAATATCTGTGGATACTAGAATAGAGACCAACTTGAATTTTGACAGCTGTTCCAAATTTAAATTCATAACGTCACGAGCAGTCACGAGATATCGGTAATGTGATGACCAATAAAGAACAGATTTACCTACTACCACAGACAAGAAAATTCTTATAATGACATTGGTTGTAATAATGCTGGTCATTTCCTAGGGTTTTTGAACGCGTTATTTAGCCTTTATGATATGTGTGTAGATAAAATACTATTATCCTTAAGGATATAGTAAACAACATTATGAGTCATAACATAAGTTATAAACTATGAGCTAATTTACCCCAATGGCCCAAAGCGGCAAAAGTCAAGAAACTCGGCAAATAATGAAACGTGTCATTTGTAGTTATGTAGTTTGTAATGAACGCAACATGCTAGTTATTCCGTTACACATAGTCTAGTCGCAGTCATTTATTATCTACATAATGTTACTAACTATTATAGTAAATATTTTTTTACGATCCCATTGATGTCGATAAAGAAGGCGAATACCTGTGTAACCTAACACAATGTACCATAAACCATATTATATAAACAATGGTATAATATAACACAGAAAAATAACGATATTCCATTTAAACAATATTATTGATTCAATGAATATGTCAGTAAATGCAATAACGTTGTACCTTGGCTAATAACTTTTCGACTTCATACATTATCCGATCTTAATAATCGCTAACTATATGACTATAATATTTGAAGAATTTCCTTAATTTCTCATGGGTCCCAGTATGAGAACTGGATTATCTGAAAGGATATCCTTGAAAAAATTAACTTGAGGTAACAAAAAAAAATTGAATTCATAATCCTCTTTTTTGAAGTTGGTTTAAAAACTATGACCAGTTGATATAACATCCTCTCACTTTATTAAAGAGTATCATGACTCATTGAGTGTTGATCCATCGAATGCTAATCGTACAGGTTCAAAGGCTCACTTTTTACATTAAAGATTTCTTATTTAACCTTTGCAACGCCAATGATGCATAGAAAAGTTGTCACTCACACGCCTCTACGATAACTTCAAACGCAAACTTGAACCTTAAGCATATGCATGTAGGTCGCTGTTACATCGTGTAGGACGACTATATGGGTTGCTGGAGTGGTAGTCAAGACAGCTCACGAAACCTTTAAGCGTTCTTGGAGATTTTTGAACCATCCAAAACACCAAGCTTTGGTGGACTATGGGAAGTAGCAGTTAAATCGGCTAAAGCATCACAATGTCAACAGAGATCGTAGCTTGGGGTAAGGGAGGACAATGCCTACCCTAGATTCTAGACGGCCTAGAAAACTCTTTGTCAACTAGACGAATGGCTAGCCCCCTAGACAAAATTACTAGCTATGCCAATGCAGCGAATATTAGCTCGCAAACGAACAAAGCGCTTACTTCGCGCATCATGTGATGATGTGGACGTATGTAATAAAAAAAAAAGTTTCGCTCACATATTGATCGTAATTTGGAGCTATATTTGTTAGTTATTTAATGTTCTCTTTGCAAAGTTAAGAGTATAGTACGGAGGGTCTTTTAAGCAGTATTGTCTGATATTTAACACAAAATTTACAGCTCTTCGTCGATATGTCAGATTATGAAATATAAAGCGTAGAGTTAAAGTTGGACAGAAAATGAGACACCAAATCATTTTTTTAGCCAATAGTACTAATACTAATCTATTCAGCGATGGCTAGTGCCAGCATCATGTTAGAAAGAGATGGGGTTGCTGACGTCTCCCGCGCCTCCCTCTGCTTCTTTGCTGTTTGACTCTGAAACCACAATACACATTATGAATTTTAAAATACCATGATATTTTTATCATGAAAACCCTATTATACCTTTAGACTGGGTTTAGGGCAGTTTCAGCATTTGATTGATAAGTACTGAATATATTCAAAATTTCAGATTTGTGACTTTTATAGTAGTTATCGAGAATATAAGTGAGGGCGACATAGAGACGGGTATTGGAAAACTATAAGGGTTCCTAGTTTGACTACGGAACCCTGATAAAAAACTATCAAGGCAACGAAATAATATTCCTCTTTAACTCACCTGAGCAAATTGGCAAAGTTTCCACACTTCAGCGCGCTTTGAGCTGTTGCCAGCGGACTTGTAGTGGTTCAGGAGGTTGTTGGTCACCTTCAATTAGACAAATAGCTGTAGTAAAATGTAGTAAAATCTGAGATGATGATCAAAGCGCGCCCCGAACTATGAAACGGGAAAAAAGCGATAGGAGACAAAAAAAATTAAGAGATGGTGCTGGCTGAGTTAGCTGCAAGTGTTTAAAAAGAACAAAAGTATTAATAGAATCAATTGCTTTGCTAATCCGCGGATCCAATGCGTTAAATCAAATATGTTATTATTCTTTTGTTGGGTTTGCGGATTAGCAAAGCAATTGATTCCATTAATATCAATATGGACTTCCGCAAAGTAACACCTAGCTGAATCTATAAACTACAACAGAAATTTTAACAAGTTCGCAGTCTCCATACTGAATGTTTTAAGGACACGCACAATTTTCTGGTCATATCATTAGTCCCGCACGCATCTATTTATACGATTGGGCTCACAGGGATTTTGTAGCGAGGTAATTTATGTATACTACTGGATTTGGAACGTGTTAGAATTCCGACTGTGGCGAAAACTACTTTTTGCTAGCCTCGAATTTTCCCTAAAATTTTTGCGTAATTTCTTACAAGACTATTTCTGTTACGTTTACTTATAATAATAGTTTTGTACGTTTTTTAGCCTTTCGGTAACCAATAGCGCCGTTCGGCATCAGTTTAAATTTGACAGTAAACCACGACAATATTATAAATCCAGTAAACCTTAATTTAATACTATCATTTGACAAGCTTCAATATTGTAATAAAATAAATTGTTCTAATTTTTTTTTTTCGATTTTCTTTTTGTATTTTTTTTATACATTGGACGTGGACGATTCCATCAGTATAGTTAACATATAAGTGTACACACCAAAAACAATCCTAGCAGAGCCCGCATGTTGTCCGGGTTCAGTTTGAGCGCCTGGCAGTAGTACGTCTTGGCTAACTCCATGTTTTCAACGCCACCCTGAAGATAAAACCGAACGATCAGGCAGCGTCATAACTGCGAGTAGCCATGATTTAATGGTGGAGCAAAATGGTTCACTCTCCATACAGTGCATCAACTCATGTCCTTGGAGCAGTGATGAGGTGGAGTGCACACACATAGAGCAAAGTAAACTTATAAAAAGTTCCGTTCACCAGAACTTAAAATACGCTGACATTGCGTAAAATAAGCTACGTCAAAATTATGCACTCTAGTTTACTCTAATGCGCTTGGTATATTTTAGCCCCCGTTTGAAAATGTGCTTGAAAAAAAGTGACGCAGTAGACACGTCACAACGTAACCGCTACGGCGTTTTTTTTTAAGCTTGCTTGCTTCGGTATAGTGTGCAATATCTGGTGTGTTATAATTGTTATCATAAGAGCGGGCGTAAAAGACATAGCTATTACGACACATCGCCATGACATTTACAAGCAGCTGAGTTTCTCCCATTTTCCGAAGCGAGCGTAAAATCAGACATGTAAAAGAACCTTTCAAAGTATAATGTTCATTGTTTACGCAATTTCAGCGTACAGCGTACACGCGTCTATCCAAATCGGAGCCAAAATATACTGAAGCTGCGTAATTTCGACGCGGCGCAATTTACGCAACGTAAGCGGGTTTTAAGCTCCGGTAAGGGATCCCTTTTATAAGTTTTCTCTGTCTGCCTGTAGGGTTAAAAATATAATGCTGATCACTGACCATGGTGTACCGTATGTCGGCGAGGCGCTGCTGCAGCAGGTGGTTGGCCGGCTGGTGTAGCAGCAGCTCCTCGGCGCAGAAGGCGGCGCGCGCATACTCCTGCGCCTGCAAGTAAAGCGAGCACAGCTCCTGCCACGCCTCCACGTCCGACATGAACCTTCGGGACAAACCTCCAATTAACACTGTGCAAACACATCCCCTGGGGCCAGTCCACACCGGTTCCGTACACGTTGCGTATAGAACATGGCTCCGTTTACGCATACGCATCCAGTGTCGCTCGGCCATTGATCTTTTCAACGCTAACGATGGATAGGAAAGAAAAGAACATTCACCCAGTGTGGACAGTAAGCCGAACCTTTCTAAGCTCGCTAACGAGCGCAGCACTCACTTCGCCTGCTGTAATGATGTGGAGGTATATAATTTTGATGAGAAAGGCAAAGACAACACAAAGAAATATTTAGGGCATGTCGGTTGGAGCTTAATTGAGAGCAAGGAGCAGAATGCAGACATTGCACGTTCGAGTCCTGACAAACGACTAAGGTTTTTGTTTGTGTCATCATTGCACCTATGATTAAAGTCTTACTTCTTCAAATAATCAACAAGCTCTTTAATAGCCTCGGTAATAAGTCCTTGCGCCTTCAAGATGGCGACGCGCCGCTTTCGCGCCGCGGCGTTCGTCTCGTCCGCCTTTATTATCACATCTAACACTTCTAGGGCTTCCTCATATCTGAAAGAAAAAATTAATAGTTAAATTAGTCTTTCAAAAAATTCGATTTAGAACAGTCTTTTTTGTAGCGTCCAATATATCGGAGCGGGCAAGGTCATCAAAAGCATCTGAAACGCTCGAATGTATTTTAAAAATAGAGTCGAGTGCAGATATTTTGGAGCCCTAGACTCTCCGAAGCTGACTGTACTTATCATCGTCATGTGAACTACATACGAGTACCAACTACCTCCAACTATCCAACCACTGTAAGTTTAAGATTTGAAGCAAAATTAAGGTCACCAGAACTATCCCGCGGGTTTTATTTCTCGGTTGTCGCTTAAAACGTCTATCTCGTACTGGGTTAGTTAAAAAAAGGCGTACTGACGACATCAGCGACGCGACAAAGCGAGTAGCGATGTGTCGTGCTAGCCATAATGATCCTCTTGTCAGAACACACCACGGATCACATGAAGTGGCATTATGCTTTTTTATTTGTGTTAACTTGAAGGTAACATTCCTTAGGTCAAATAAAGTTAATTTCTCAGTGACACTGTCAACTTGTACAGATTTTAAGGTATTCAACAATTTAATTTAAGCAGTTATGCACGTTAATTCGGTGAAAAAGGTGAAAAATACACTATGTCTATGTGACAATAGTTCAAATTCAAACACAGTCATAGTTGACACTAATCTTTGTGTAACTCAATACCTCATACAATAACCGGAAATTTACTCATATTCGGTAATTCACTACATATATGAAATAGAAATTACCAAAAAACTAGGCAGTTTCCGTGAATGTTTGTACCAAGTAAAATCATGTATTTATCTAAAAAAAAACCGGGCAAGTGCGAGTCGGACTCGCGCACTGAGGGTTCCGTCATCAACAACATCTAGTACCGCATTTTGCTTTGTAAGGCCAAAAAAAACATTTTTTGTGTTTATTAACTATAAATTTACCGTTTTCGGATTTATTTATTTATTTGTGCTGTGAGAACTTGCTTCTTGCCAAATTTCATAGTTCTAGGCCAACGGGAAGTACCCCATAGGTTTTCAAGTGTCTCGCGAATGTATGAAACATGCGAGATAAACGGCCGTATGTTTTGATTGCGTTGACTTAGAAGTTAAATTTTTTCACGGCTCTAAGGGACTACATATTTGAGTATTTGGTATTAATTTCAACTCGATACCTCCACGCGTTCCTGAGAGAAAGGTCTTGACAGACAGACAGACAGACAACAAAATGATCGTATAAGGCTTCCGTTTTTGCTTTTGAGGTACGGAACCCTAAAAAACCTGGTATATGTATGCACCGTGATAGTGTAAGATGTTGAACTAACTTCTCCTCAGCCTCGAGCTGGGCCGCCTGGTACCGCATGACCCTCATGCTGCCAGGGAATTCCTGGGACAGCACCGATATGCACAGCCGGGACACGTGGTACTTGTGCGTGTCCAGCGCCGCGTAGAGCACCTGCTCCAGGATTACGTACTCTGAAATGAGAAGTTTGAAACTATAATACGTAGGGGCTGCTCTACATGTGGACAGCTGTACCAGTGGACACTAAATTTTAAAGCTATACTCTCCCATCGTCCGAGCAACCCTGATGTTTCTCTATTCCCTGCTTTCCTATTACCCTTTGTTTCGATGTTTGATGCGGCAATTTTTTAAACGCTGACTAGAAGTCCATTATTATCCATTGAGGTTCTGCGAGAGGATGGATGTACGGCCTTCTTCTGTGAATTTGTAATTACTTACTTCCTTTGTTCTTATGTGTTTTCTTTGCATAAAATTTGTATTTATCTTAGTTTCATAGTGCTTTGGTTTTACTGTTATGCTGTGAAATTTAATGAATTAAAAAAAAAAATTATAGGCCAGTGGAAAAAAACGTAATTTTTAGTATTTTTTTTATATGCAACATAGGAAGGCAAACAAGCAAGTGGGTCACCTGATGGTAAGTGATCACCACCGCCTATAGACACCTGCAACAACAAAGAGAGTGCATATGCGTTGCCAACCCAGAGGGCTAAAATGGAATACCTCTTGTATAAAGAAAATGGAGCCTTACTCTCATTGCCCAATTTGTTGATGTCTTCAAAGATGGTGACCCAGAACTCCATGACGTCCTTGCTGCGCCGCTCGTTGCTCTCCCGCCATTGCCGCAGCAAATCCTTTATTTCTATCAACAAACTAGCTCGGTCACAGTTTGCATTATTATAGCATCACATTTAATCTGATAATTATTGTTTTTTTTATTATAAAAAGAAAGATAATACCTTCATTGGTATTGATACCAACGCAGTGTGTTGAACATCAGTTCCACACACTGTGGATACACAATATGAGAAACTAATCTAACAAGTAAACTAGAACAAATTTATATGAAAAAACCAGGGCTTAATTTCACAAACGCGACATGTGACAGGTAACAGTGACAATTCGCTGTACATTACCGTGTCATGTTATAGTGTGCATGTGCAACATCATAGTAGGCAAGCAATGTAAACCAAATTGTCACTGTCACCTTTCGCCTGTTGCATTTATGAAATTGGGCCAAGGGGCCTGTACCACAAAAGTTAAGAAGTGCTACATTTTAATACATTTGTCGCAATTTGTATGAAAAGCTTCACAATTACGTCATATTGTAGCACTTGTAAGTTTTTAAGTGCACAAGAGGCAGCTGTTTTGCATGTGTAGAGCTCTGGTTGTGCAGAGTAGCGAGGTAATTTGTTCCAGTTCGTTGATACAGACCTCCACAAAGTGACGCCTGGATCTATTAATTAATCTAACAACTGACAAACAACAGTCATAACATTTTGATGGCAACAATTACGTATTATAAATATTCGTTGTGAAAATTAGGCTGTTAAATTATGGTTTATTCCTTATTTTTTTATGAGGTTCAGTTACACCTGTTATTTATTACTACATCAACTTCATCGTTACATTATTCCATTTGAAATACCTAATAATGATATATTTTTAGATGATAAAATGATATAGTAATATTATTGCAGTGCTGAATATTTTACACAAAACTGAGAAAGGTGTTTCTAATTATTTTCGTTGAAAGTTACTTAGCAAACTTATATATACGGATCTGTTGCTACTATTGGGTAAAATAATGTAGGCAGTTCAGTTTTTATTCAGAAAAAGATTAATTTATGTATGAAAATAGTCCGAAAACAGCAAGAAACTTTCCACGGTAATTTGGAAATGAAAATGATTAAGTATCGGAAAACTGTGTACGAACCTCCGATGCTGAGATCTTCATAATTGTAAGACATTTTCCTCTTTTTGTTAACTGTTTAAATAGTTATTTTATTTATTAATTAACTACGATTAGTACACCAACGTGAAACAACCAAAGACAAACCGAAACCGTGAACGAGAAAAAAAATTGACATGACAAAAATGATGTGTCAAATCATTATTTTGACATCACTCTCCCCTCCGATAACGGCAAGGGAATCTGCCTCTACAGCTATGTATTAAGTATAGCCTAAGCAATTGTATTTAAATGAAAATAAAATGTCTAAAAAACTAAATGCCTTGAATTAAGAGGCCCGCTGTACCTTAGCCCTAAATAGATAGAATATAACAATATTTTTAGAGTGACTCAAGTGGCTCAAAAGTGTCAATCCATGGAAAAACAAAGAAAAGAAATCTTTGTCTTTGTCAAAGAAGAAATTCGTTCCACGCACTTAGCGTTTTAGGCTTTTTTTTTTCTCTACAAGTAATATATAGAAATCCGATTATAGCACATTGCCACGAAGCGTGATATCGACGTTTGAGTACGTATATTGGAATACAAAAGTTTTGTGACTGCAAGCAATAGAACGAGACGTCTGCAATATGTCTGACTATTTGGAAATATTTTTAGATTTAGCTTAGCTTAGTACTCGTGTATCGAACTGATTTAAAGGTTTATTTTAGTATAATCGACACTATGAAAAGTATTTGACAAACAATAATCGAAGGTAAGCCCCGTTAGTGCGCGTTAACAATACAATGTATTCATTTCTTTCTTCCTTGTACATAATGCTGGACTTTTTATGTCTCAATGGCCTTTATCTCGGGGTTTTGTTTTCTTTTGTCCTCTGTTTGCACTTTAAACGAGTTTGTGTAACACGACAATGTGGATTTCAAAAATGGTAGTTTATATGGAGTTATTTTGTTGTACAGATCGATAAGGAGAGGAGTTTCGACGGAGATAGTGACGGTCACGGGCCGTATGAGAGTGTTGTGTGTGGTTGTGGAGTATGCGCGTGGCGATCGTCGTGCGGGGTGCGTCGGGCTGACGGCGCGGCCGCGCGCCGTTCACACTCGTCTCGCGGAGTGCTGACTAAGTGCCGTGACCCACCATGGAGCAGCTCGTGCAGTGCCCCGTGTGCACGCTCTTCCTTCACAATGGGATGTCCCTGGAGTCCCACCTCGATACCCACCCCAAAGACCAGGTCATCAAAGCTTTGTGCACCCTATCAGCTAATAATGTGGGCTTTGGAAGCAGAACTTCCACACCAATGCACTCTGAGCGCTCCTACAGGAGCAGGTCTAGAACGCCCGCTGAGGACAGCCCTCGATGGAGCGGCTCGCACCGCAGCATAGACAATGAGCGATACTGGCGCAGGACCCCTAGCAGGTCGTCTAAAACACCTGTGTCTAGCATAACAAGGAATGTGACACCATCTGACGTCAGGATAGGTGATTTAAACTTTGAGAATGGCTCTAATAATGCTTCTTCAAACCATTACCCTGGGTTACCTTTTATGAAAACTGACAAGTCCAGTCAGCCCTTCATCCAAAACTTACCTGTGCCAGAGTTTGACCCGCAGTACATTTATTACCCTGATCAGCAAGAGGATAAGGAAATAAAGTATTCACGCAGCGCTGAGTACAGTGCCATAGACAACACAAATAATGTTTTTACTTATAATATGCCACCATTGGCCCCTGGGGTCAAGCTACAGACAGCCATGCTACCGGCTGGTTCTCGCAGAAGTAGTGAACTAGTAAAACTGCTGCCCAAACCCAACAACATATTAGTTAAAACAAATATGGGAGGGGTGCAATACATAACACCTGGTGTGAAGCCGGTGCACTTAATGGTGCCAACGGCTCCAACTTTTGTTCAGAAGAATGTTCAAAATAATATGATTGTTTCTGGGAGTATACCAACCAGTCAGATCCTGGAGCCGAAAACTGTATCTTCTCCTTTAGCTACCAGCAACAGTCAATTCAACCAACTTACCTCAGGTACATTCACTCCTGGCACCACTGTGGTGACCCAAAACTCAATTATCTATCGGGAAATGGTTCACAATATTGATGGAAAACCCTTCATCTCAAGTATGCCAGCGGTCCTCAGTGGTCATGACAGTGTCCCCAATGTTGCTGCGACCAGCTCTATGTACCAGAATGTGATGGTTGTAGACCAGTTTGGGAATACATCTTGTATGTACACAACTCCTCAGCAAATACTTTCCAAGCCATGCAGTACACCAATGTACAGTGAAGTGTCAATGAGCAACCTGGAGAAATCCCTGCCTAATAACATGGTAAATGAAGCCAACAAAACATTGATAATTGAAGTGAGTCCTATAGTGACCCCAGCTCCAGCAGAAGTTTGCACCACCACTAGCACCTCACAGGCATCCCAGACTGTTTCAGAGGCATCAGCACCTACTGTGGTGCCTGAGAAGCCTTTAGAGAGAACTGACAGCAGGAATGAAACTCCTAGGGCTCAAGGACTCAAGATACTTAGCAATATTAAGGTGGAAGTCCCCGTGCAACATCACAAAAATTTGCTCAACACTGTAGTAGATCTCACCGGGTCACATGAATCCGAGTATTCCGACAGGCCTGTCTCACCTGAAAGGATCCTTCCAGATTTCGAAGACAACAATCACAGCTTGTCTAGGGATTGCATGCAGCCTTCCACAACTAGTAACGATAGTATAGTTTCAAATACATTCTCTGTGATAAAAAATGTTGGGAATCCTCCCTCATACAAGGACTCCGTTTCGAAGTGTTCTGTAGTAGATAATAAAATTGAAAATGAATTTACGGACAGTTGCCCCATGCCCGACCTCATTTGCAAAGAGAAGCCGTCAATTTCACCTTGCAGCGAGCTCTCTGAAAACGGAGACAACTCCACTGACAGGATTTCTTTGTCTCCCAAGCCGGAGATCTCTGCACCAGCTATTGAAACTCTTATAGAAAATGCTAAGCCAGCACCACAGAAACCCCATAGGAGCATACCCTTAAGACTGAATAATATCTTTGTCAAGAAGCATAAAAAGATTTTAGAGATTAAGAACTTGAAGAATTATTCTGTGAGTTCTTCCAGTAAAGATTTGCAGGCAGGGCCATCAACTCCTGTTAGGTCACCTGAAAATTTCACTATGAATAAAAATCATAGTGTGGACGAGAACAAAAGTAAGGATAAAACTGAGCCACTGCAAACTGTGACTGTTGAGGTTTTCAATGGAAACAACACTCACCATGAATTTGATGCTGATACTGAGGAGCAGTCTATGGATATTGAACCAGTAGCTCATTCCAGTATCAGCCACTCCAATGAGTATTCTGGAGTTAATGTGGTCCAAGTCAAGGAGGAGATCAACACGAGCAACGAAGGTGGTTTTAGCAATGGCACTGCCACTTCGGATAGAGACTTGACGCCTTTGGAGTCCATGCGACCGATCAACGTTATCGCTTACGGAAACCTCGCAGCCGACGACTTTGACGACGAGTCCAACCACAAAGAACTCCTAGAGCTCGAAGCAGCGTCAAAGAATAACAAGTTTGTGAGCATGATGAACGAAAACTACTTCGGTGATAATATTTACGCCGATTATTTTACTCCAGATCGCGTGGAATCCTTCGACGCCGCTCGGGAATCTGTGTCCTTTCCCAAGGAGAGCCAGAAAGATGCAATGTACATTTGGGGAGAGTCTTCACAGAAGGATTCTGAGTTTGTGCTGCCTAACTTCATTCATGAGAGCTACAAGATAGCAGAGAGTAACGGAGTGGAATACGGCGAGGTTAGTGAGAGGGGTGACGTGGAAGGGGATACGTGTGAGAGAGATAGTAAGGTAGACGTGCTAAGTGAGGGAAGGAGCGAGAGTGAGGCGCCGCTTAACATCTGCGCCGACGAGCGAATGCCGCCGCGCGGGGAGATTAGTGGACAAGAAAGCAATGGCGACATGGAGTCTCCTTGGAGTGGGGTAAGATTAACATTTATTACTCTATTCATTGCGTCAAAAATATATACATATATTAGCAATGCAAATTTTTGCTTAGTAATTATTAAAATGTTGACATCAATACTTTTTTACTGGTAGGTAGAGCCACAATGTAGGGTATGCAAACCCGGTTATTTTCTCTGGGAAATAACTGGTTAATACCGGTTTTCCTTAAAGAAAATATCAGGGTTTGTGAACGATAATTTAAAATTTTGACTGATTCATATAACTCGAAGGACCAGATGAACGATAATAATCATAATATAATGCCACTTGGCTAATTAATAATAAATAACTATTAAATCCTTAGTAGGAAGAAAAAAAACACATTAGTTTTCATGAGATGTAATGACAGAAGTCTAATTTTAAAAACAGAAACAAATAAAAAGTATAAAAAACAATGAGGTTTTATAAAAAAGGTTCAATCTTGAACAGTTTGCATTCCCTATACTTTATTCCTTTAGGTACCTAAAATAAGGTAAACAAAAAAGGCACGTGATTCGCAAATCAACCAATCAAGTCAATCTTTTGGGTCTGGAAACCCAAAAGACTAATTTGATTGGTTGATTTGCCGAGTAACGTGGCTTTTTTGTTTATCTTATTTTAAAAGTACCTAAAGAAATAAACCGTAGTTCAGTCAGTTCAGTGATCCTACTGAACCAGGCATAACAGATACAGTTTTGATAGTTTTCAGTGTTTTGTTTAGGATGCGTTGGAGAATTTCTATGTTAGTTCTTTAGGCTGAAGCCAAGAGTTTTATTTGCGCAGACACACATATGCTTAGAACGTATAGCCCGTAATAATATATAATCCCTCTTTTTGCGACGCGAAAAAAATGAAATGGATTGAAATTGATGTACCAATTGGAGCCCATATCTGTTGTTTATTTATTACCAAACTGCCACCAGATATGACAGTTATTTTATTCATTATGCTTATTTTCAGATGTATACGGAGGTGACCCCAGCGGAGCCCTACGACCTGATCGCGCGAGAGAGCTGGGTGTCCGACGGGTCTGAGATCGACGCCAGCGAGAAACGGGAGAACCTGTTAGTATTATTTTCTATTTTCTTGAAAAATCTGGGGCACGTAATATTCGTCATTTTTCTTAATGAATTCACAGGCAAAGAGTTCCTTTACAGGCAGCCATGTTATTCTAAAAAGATTGGACGAAAGAGTTTTGTTTTTCGACTATTAAGTTTAGCTGGCATCCCTGGATAGCATGCATTAGCGAGGCTGTTTCAGTTTAAAACTAATATTGATTTCCATGGTTTAGCAGAGTTTGTGTTTTAAATAAATAAATTAATAACAGTCGGGCCAAAATAAACCATTAACTAAGATTACCACTGTAAGTAGATAAATATTTCGACGACATACTTGCGTTTTGGATCTTCTTCTTCATCGGGCTCTCACAGCTGAGGATCGCGACCACATATGGTTTCCTTGCACAGACTGCGATCGTCAGATGTGTGGACCGCACGATGCATGCGTCTGATTGATGCATGATGCGTTTTGGATGGCTATGATAAAAAAAAAATCGCCGAAACTAGGGATGCAAACAATTAACGATCTTCACGATTTCACTATATGCGTACAGAATTTACGAATATTCATTATCCTTATAATGCAAGTTCCTGTTTCTTGTTGTCTATTATAACTTTCGACATAGGATGCGGCGAGGCGTGGTAATATGGGTGTGTTAACCAAACACACCTGCAACGCGGACAGCTTGTAGTATTCAACTAGAGTTCGTCTGACCCTTACTCGATTAACTCTCACTGAAAAAAATACTCAGGAATTTTTGTAATCGAAATTTTTAATTTTAGATTTTTTTTGTATTTTTATTTTTACCCTACTTTTTCTTTGTGTTGTCATTCATTATATAGCATTTTACTCAGGAATTCCCTTTTATTTACTATTTTATGATTTGATAAAAGTCAACAATGCAGTGTGTTGCGTGGCGAATTGCAAATAAAGGGTGTACAATAAACCTTGTCACGTGAGTATTTTATTCTCGAGTTATTCTTGACACGTAACTACCTACTTAAGGTATAAAAAATAATATTGCAACTAAAGAGTAAAATTTTAAAAAAAATACACCTCGTTGATTTTCTTGGCGGTATCTTCCCATGATGGTTTTTCCGACCAGTGGGTCGATTCTTGTCTTACGCGCCGCTCTATGCTAGGGATGCCCAAAATTTTGATTTGAATCGATCTTTTGGATCGCAATGGATCGTAACCCATTGAATCGATCTACGATCTGGATCGCATGGGTTTGAATCGATCTAGCAAAGATCGCATGAATCGAATCGTAATCCATACTTCCATTATTCCATAGTAATATAGTAAATCCGAAAAGGAGATACTTACTGGAAGTTTCTCCAGTTTTGCTTAAACTTTTATTAACATCACTAATATCACTATAAGTTTTCTTGTGATTTTGTTTTAGATGGTTTGTCAAGTTGGTGGTATTTTCTTTTGTTCTAACCTAACCAATACTTGGCATAATTTACATTTTCCTCCCGTGTCACTTTTAATAAAAAAGTTCCAAACATTGGACTTTACTGGCTCCATTTTAAAAACACGTCACGCTCTCAAGACTACTAATTCGTTATTCAAGATCAAAGTATGGAAGACTTTATTGTCTTAAACAAAAGCTTTTTATTTAACTTGAATAAAATAAACGAAAAATTACCTTCTCATTATTTCTTTTTTAATAGTGCCCATTGAACATAGCCGCAAAGATTGTTAACATTAATGTATATTATTTCACTTCATGTAATAAGAAACAGATCTCAATATTAACTTTGGTCAAGAAATATTTACGTTTTGCATCCTTTACTACGAGAATTTAATAATAAAAATCATTCGATTTTTTCATCCGATCTCTTAGGCATGCGATTCGATCTTGTGGAAGATCGCATCGAAGTGAATCGATTCAAAAAATCGCAGATCGTATTGCAAAAGATCGATCTTCCAAAAGATTGATTCAGATCGGGCATCCCTACTCTATGCTCGCTAGCCGCGCGCCAATCAGGGCCGGCTAAAATATACGCTCGCGTATTCGATTGGCCCGCGGCTGGCGAATGTCGAGCGCTCGAAAGTCAAAATTTACCCGCAGGTAGTATTGTGTGAGATTCATAAAAACTTTATTCAGATTAGGCTTACAAGAAGAACGAGTTTAGCGTGACGCCGTATGTCGATGTGACAGGGATGACGATATTTATTTATTATTATTATTATTTATTCACAGAAACAGACTACAAAATGGTCCACATTAGTTAGTAAACAAACAAAAAGACAGACAATCTTATATCTATGTTAGAAGGGCAACTTATAATTCTAGACAATTAACCTAACAACAGAGGAGTTACCTTCTGCTGACCAGTACTTGGGCAAAGTGGCGCATGCATGGTGAGTCGTACCTTGGCGCCACAGTTTTCAGGATGGAGTTGGGACTAGCCCGCAGCCTGCAGAGCATCGATGCAGTCTTTTTGCGCATGATGGCATAGAAGTCATCTGTTCTAGCCTGCGCAAACATGCCCGAGACACTGCAGGCCCGTGGCAGCCCCATCAACATCCTGAATCCGTTATTATATTGTACTCGAAGGACGCTGATAGCTCTCTGCGTAAAGCTAGCCCAAAGACTTCTTCTTATAGTGCCTTTCCATTACTGGATGTTGGCCGTGAGCTCTGCAAACTTTTCCCTGTCTTGAGCCACCCGGAACAGTTGCTCTGCACTGGTAATACTAGTCCACTCCCTAATATTACGCAGCCAAGATTTCTTCCGTCTTCAGGGACGCCGCTTTCCCTCAATTTTGCCCATCAATATAAGTTGAAGCAGCTGATATCTGTCGTGTCGCAACACGTGCCCCAGATATTCTACCTTGCGCTTTTTGACGGTGTGCAATAATTTCCGGGTCGTACCCGCACGCTGAAGCACTTTCTGATTGCTAACTTTATGGAACCAGCTTATACGGAGCATGCGACGGTAACACCACATCTCAAACGCTTCTAAGCGCCTTCTGGTATCCTCCTTAATGGTCCATGATTCGCTTCCATACATAACCACAGGCCAAATGTAGCAATGCAGGATCCGAGTTCTGAGTCTCAGGCTGATTTGCCGGCAGCACAAAACTTTACTCATTTTCTAAACGAGGCACGGGCGATTTCGATCCGGGTCTTAATTTCTTGGTCGGAGTCCCATGCTTCATTCACCCATGCACCGAGATATTTGTAATGCCTGACCCAAAGACTACACATGTAAAAAACTTGACAGTGCGCTTTGAATAAGGTAACCTTTGCTTACTACATCGTGCAAATCGTCGAGACAACATGTTGCATCTAACTGCCAGCGCCCTTATTTCCCTTTCGATGTCTAACTGGTCCTTCAGGTCGTCGGTGATGAAGTGCCCGAGGTATTTAAACGCGTAAACTCGCTTCAGCTCAACTCCATTTAGTTTGATCGTGGGTATGGACTCAGGCATTTTACCACCGGCGGCCCTAAAGACCAAGTATTGACTTTTTTGCACATTGTAAATCAAGCCATGTGTTCGAGCGTACCTCTCACAAGTGCTAAGTAGTTCTCTAAGAGCCCTGATCGTGGGACTCAGCAGCGCCATGTCATCCGCATAGCTGATGTTATTTACAGCGACATCATCTACTCGGCATCCGACTTTCTTGCTGCTGAGCTCCACAATCAGGTCATCAATATACAGGTTAAATAGCTTGGGTGAGGTAAGTCCCCCCTGTCTCACGCCGCATTCCAATCTGTATGACTCCGATAGCTTATCAGCCCATCTAACATTGTTCATCTGGTTACGGTACCAAAACTGGAAAATGCACAGCAGCTCAGTAGGCACACCTCTTTTCCTCAACTTATCCCAAAGCAAATCATAGCCAAGGGTTGCGCTTTCCGTGGAAAGTCCAAGCCGAAACCCGAACTGCGCATCATGGAGGTGTAAATATTCTTCAAGGCGAGAATCTAGTAGACCGTCTAGCACCTTCGCCAGCACCGTAGCCAGAGATATAGGCCTATAGTTCGCCTTATTGGACACATCTCCAGTTTTATTTTTAATTATTGGGACCACAATAGTCCTCATAAAGTCCGGTGGAAGGTAAGAGTGACCCATACATAGCGAAAGTAATAAGGTGAGTACTCTAGGGAGGTGATCGCCAGCGTGGTGCAGGTGCTCGATGCTCAAGCCATCATGACCTGGCGTTTTATGACTTGAGCGACTTGTTTGGCGGTAAAACGAACCAAGTCAGAATCCTGACAATTCTCGGCATCGAACACCGGCCGCGACGTACCTAGCGGTGATTTCACCATAAAGTGCTGAACGAACATGTTAGCGATCGACACGGGCTCATTGGCGCCGTCGATACTCACGGGCAGGCCAGGCCTGATGTCAAGCCTGTTTGTAGCCTTCCAGAACTTCCTAAAGTTTTTGGTAGCGTGATGCGAAGCAATAATGTCAAGCTTAATTTGTTCTTGGTGGTTTTGACACCACTTAAGTTTGCTTTTAAAAATCTTACGACTTATGGACATTCGATCGTATGTGCCACCTGAAGTGGGCTTATTAGCAGACACCCACAGTCGATAATCAAGTCTGGCCCGCACGTGTGCATCTCGAACATGTCTATTCCACCCCACCACACGTCGCGGCGCAACACGATGACTGACATAACTCTGTGTAGCAGCATTTGACAAAATTAAAACTATATCGTTGTACAACTTATTGAGTATTTGCCTATGACCAATATCATTATAATGTTTGTCACAACATGACGTTAATTCTCGGGGAAAATCAATCTGCCTCAATTTAGCGTTACATAGATCAGTGTAGTTGCTTATATTTTCGTCCTTTCTGTCACCCCACAAAACCCTGCTACAACCATGCACGCTTCGTACTGATTTAGGTTTAACAATGTCTAAGCGGCACTCAATAACAACAGGAAAGTGATCAGAACAGTAAACATCGTGAGCTATACTTATATCAGCGATAGTGTCCCAGGCAGATTGCGTGACAACACAGTGGTCCAACCAGCGTCTGCATCCGTGTGCCTCGCTAACATAAGTATAGCTCCCTGAATCTATACCCAATTTAACCAAGTCCGCACAATGCCAACTCTGTTCAGAACAAAATTCCAATAACTCGGTAGCAAAGGGTTCGGCGGGGTGAGATTTATTATCCTCCAACATGTACACTGTTTCGACGTCGCTTTTTTCGACGATTGCACTTAATTGGCTAAGACAGTATTTATAAAGTTATCGGGACTTTAATCGCGTCAAAGACAAAAAAACATTGTTGATTTACCTCGACGTTTAGGCCATGTTTCAACTAACTAACTTACGGTTTCTCCCGGGCTCTCAAGTTAAAACAGCGCCTCTCTTTCTTATCTTTCAGGGAAGAAGAAGAATTACCTAAGCCCCGTCTCTACACGTGCGCGGTATGTCGCGCCAAGTTCACCTCGCTGAAGGAGATGCGAACGCACAAGGCGCTTGCGCACGCCGCGCCCACTTGCTCCGGGGCGTCCTACAGCCGGCTGGTCACTGCTAGATGCATCAAGAAGGAGGACAAGGCCGAGGATATTATACCAGGTACAAACAGCTACAAACAGCCGACCATCATAAAGGAAACTGAGAGAAATTGTCTATGCTCGAAAGGGATACATCAGCTTCATAGTGCATACTATATGCCTTACTTTCGAAAAATTTCATTTTCTCGCAGTTCCGTTTTTAATGATGACTTATATGTGTCATTGATTGTACAAGGGGAGAGCTAAAGGTTTTGTACTAGGTAGAAGAAGAAAGAATACGAGTCATAGTTTTCTCCTCTAGAGAATTATGAACTAAGTGAGAGTAGGTGTGGCCAAACAAAGAAATGCGCTTCATATACGCGTACGCTTGCTATTCTTTATAATTATTATATGTATAGATTATACAATACATTAACTCTTTGATCACCGCTAAAACAACATGAAAACGTACTATTGAGAGATTATATACAAGATCAGGATAATCTCAATCATTTTTTTCTTAAAATATAATTTTTGCATAGTTAAAAAAATTACTAGCGAAAGAACAGAATTTTGTTAAAATCATTCGATCATTCAAAAGCCTTTCGTTTCTTTTACTTTGTCCACCGTTTTGTTTGTCGCAACACCGAATTCACATTTAACCTTCAATTTCAGGCACCATCCTCCTCCCGGACTCGAAGGAGTCGATAGCATCCACAATGCTCCAGGTGTACGATGCCATGGAATCTAAGCCCACCATCGAGACCCTGATCAAGCAGGAGCCCAAACGTAAACGCAAGGACTTTGTGTGCCCCACATGCAAGGTGGACCAGGGTACGGAGACAGCGTTCCATGCCCACCTGAAGCTGCACCCGCTTGAGTGTCTGACATGTGGGAAATGCTTCTTCCGTAGAGCTAACCTTGCTCTGCACATCAAGACGCATCTTGGGATTAAGAATTTCAAGTGAGTAAAGTGGGGTTTGTTAGAAATGGGCAATGTAGTAAACAAAATATTAGCATTTTACCTTTACTTTTCAATGAAAGTGTTAATTGGAATAACAAATAATTAATAGAGATACCCTTTGGGATTGGATCTTAATTTTTTTTTGTGAAAATCTATTGACGAAGCCTGGTGCTGAATTTAGTTTTGTATTTTTATTTCATTATACAAAAAATACTATTATTATTATTTTATTACTTTATTGAAATCATTACTTAACAGTATCATTACAGGTAAATTTACACCTGAAGCGATACAGAAGCACTTACACATTTAATTAGATATTTTGACTTAAAACTATTAAAAATACTAGGATAACGTGTATAAATCGTGTGTAAATAATGCGAAAAAATCCATAATTTTATTTACTTTAAGTAATTAGGTGGGCCTCTAAATAATATTAGCCCAGGGCCCCCTAAACTCGTGGTCCGGCCCTGCGAATCGGGCTACAAACGTTCAATAGACAAAAGTTACAGACTACAGACTGTAACTAAATAACAAATATGCTCCTCCAGGTGCGAGGTGTGCGAGAAGCGGTTCCTGACGCGGCAGAAGTTGATGGAGCACCACAACAGCCACACGGGCCGCGCGCCCTTCAAGTGCACGCTCTGCGACGAGTCCTTCCGCCGGTACTCCAACATGGTGCAACACAGGTCAGTGGGGTGACCATCCCGTGTGCTCATTTTACAGGACATGGATGCATGGAAAAAAATACGGGACTGTGCGTTTTTGGTATGGTATGGTCTTGTATTTTTCTTATTAAAATTCAGGACACGGCCAAAATGGTAGCTGAAAATAATTAATAGATTCAGGCGTTACTTTGCGGAGGTCCATATCAACAAACTGGAACAAATTACCTTGTTTGGTTTCGCGGAGTAGCAAGGTAATTTGTTCCAGTTTGTTGGTAGCTGAAAAATGGGACGTCCTGTAAAAAAAAGGACAGTTGGCCACCCTAGGTCAGTGCGCCTGCGCCATGCTCACTAAAACTCGTTTTATTTTAAATTTCAATTGCCGATGTGGCTACCGCTGATTATCATCGTCGCCATTCTCAAAAACAACAGCTGATATTATAGTTTGTATTAATAGCTGATAGATCTGACTGCTTGGGCCCAATTTCATAAACACGACAGACGACAGGTGACAGTGACAATTCGGTATACATTGCTTGCCCACTATGAAGTTAAGTATGCAGACACTGTGATGTATGGCGAATTGTCACTGTCCCCTGTCGCCTGTCGCGTTTATGGAATTGGTCCCTGTTGGTTTGGACACACGCACAGAGATAGAAATCGCTGTTAGTTTTAAGTATTGATCTAGAGTAATCTAGACTCTGCTAATGTGTCTGAATAAATTTGTTTTGAATTTCAATTGTTTGGTTTAAGATGTATTTCTAATTGTTGAAGATGTAAGGTTTGATTCACATTATACCGTACATACAAAAGCATACTTAGAAAATTGTGACCGTGCCTCTCCATGCCCGGTGTGATGTGAGACATGCTCAAGTTAAAAGATATGTTACAATCATAACCGACACACGGAGCGTATTGCACGTTGCAATTAGCGATGAGTATGACGCCATCTTACGCGTAGCGTTGTGTTTTGAGTTTCTTAGAATGTTATCGAATGTTACTAATGGAATCGACGAGCCGATTTCGTAGACTGACAGTCGACAGGTCAATAGCTCCTGATTATAAATAGGGTGGGCCCGAGGATACTCCCTTGAGGAACGCCAAATTTAATCGACTCAGTCCCACTTCTGAAAGAATTAACCCTAACAAGCTGCTTCCTATCGGAAAGATAACTCTCGAACCAAGACAGCGGATCTCCCTAATTCTCAAATTTTCAAGCTTGCGGAGCAAGATTGGTTTCGAGACAGTATCAAAGGCTTTGGCGAGATCCAGAAAGACATCAATGCACTTTGAGCCACTACCTAAGTAGGAGGATATGAATTTAAATAAGAGTGTAGTGGCGTGTTCCGTGGATCTGTGTTGCCTAAAACCGAACTGCCTATCAGAGAGAAGGCCGAAACGCTCTGGGTATTTGACCAATCGGATATTTACAAGTTTTTCTAAAATTTTTGAAAATGCACTAGGTAAAGATATCGGTCTGTAATTCCCGGGGATATCTTTGGGACCGTCTTTATGAATAGGCGTTACAGATGCTATTTTCCATTGCTCTGGGAAGCAGCCTGAGCTTAAACTTAAGTTTTAAATATATGCAATAGGTTCTACAATACTATTTTTGGTATATCTTATGAGATCATTTTTAATATCGGCATTTTTAGTATCGGTATGGATTTCCGCAAAGTAACACCTGAATCTATAAACTATTATCGAATGTATTTCATAGTTTTTACGGAAGCGACGTTATGTCGACGCGTCATTCGAAACGTAACTCGGTGCACGATCCACGATACAATCCTACATTCCGTTACAGAGACCGCCACCATTTCCTCAAGAAGACCAAGATCCGGGACTTCGTGTGCCAATGCGGCGCGGTGTTCCACTCGCGCGCCAAGCTGCGCTGGCACCGCGAGACGCACGACGACAAGCCGAAGGCCTGCCCCTACTGCAGCGACAAGTTCGTGCACTCGTCCTCGCTCACCAGGCACGTGCGCCGCACGCACAACGAGTACTACCTCGACGAGCGGAGCCGGGGCAAGGCGGAGAACGAGCCGTGCCCGGTCTGCAAACAGGTCAGTTCATATCGCCGCAGACCTTCCGATATCCGACACTTTGGCTATTTTTTTTATGAAATGGGAAGGCAAACAAGCAAGTCACCTGATGGTAAGCGATCACCACTGCCTCTAGACCCCCGCAACGCCATAGAGATTGCAGATGCGTTGCCAATCCAGAGGGCTAAGATGGATTACCTCCTGTGCAAGTAATTACACCGGCTGTCTCGCTCTCCACGCCGGAGCACAACAGTGCAGGCACTGTTTAGCGGCAGGATTAGCGAGCAAGATGGTGGTAGCGATCCGGGCGGACCTTGCACGAGGTCCTACTACCCGCCACCCATTTCCTATTGTTATTGACGTGCTACCGCGAGTATTTGTAGTGAAGTAATCGCGAAGTTGGTTTTCGCGGCTGGTTTGCGTCAACGCATTGAGTCATCGTGGGCTATGGTGACAGTCGGAGCTGGCACCGCAAGACCGACTTAGGCAAAGCATCAGAAAAACTCATATATACGTACATTCAAATCCCGAAATCAACAAAATCCGTTCCGTGGTTTAGACAGACAGGCACGCATAGCGACTTTGTTTTATACTATGTAAAGATGATAAAAACGTAATACCATTCCAGGTGTACCTCCGAACCAACCTCCGCGCCCACATCCTCACGCACAGCGGGAAGCGTCCCTACCTCTGCATCATATGCAACAAAGCCTTCACCACCAAATGGAACCTCAAGCTGCACCGCTGGACCCACATGTCGCGCTCCGCCAAACCGTACAAGTGCCATCTCTGCAAGGGCGCCTTCATCCGACAAACCGAATACATATCCCACATGAACGCCCACAAATCGGTCCGGCCCTACACCTGCAACTACTGCGGCTGTCAGTTCATAAGGAAATACAACTGCCAGCGCCACGTTCGCGAGCACGAGATGGCCAAAAAGTACGTCTGCAAGGTCCCCGAGTGCGGTAAGTCGTTCCACAGGAGCTATTACTTGTCGGAACATATGAAGGTGCACAGCGGCGCGCGCCCGTTCTCCTGCAACATCTGCGGCAAACTGTCCAGCAACAAATCCAACCATAACAAGCATGTCAAGATCCACCATGCGCGGGAGCCGGTCGCCAGCGAGTGGTAGGCGGTGGACGTCGTTTCGTTATCTACTTGTTTATTTTTTATTTTTTTACGGAGTCAGCGTTTCGGGCGTTGCTAGTAGATTTTCTAGACAGAGTCGAGTTGTTTTTCTACTAATTCTGGTTTGCATTAAACAGTAGTGGTAAGACCCCGAAAAATCTCAATTACACCCCGCCCTCCTGACTTCGTAAGTACGTGTACTAACGAGGTGAAATACAATAATGTGTATTTGGGCCGTATTTCTCTTGAGCGAGGCAACCACTGTCAAATTTATGTAATTACATTTTATTTTGTTAGGTTCCGAAAACGAGGAAAATAAATAATCACGTAGGTCGGTGAATCAGTGCCATCAGCCAATTGATCGACTGGACCACCTGATGTTTTGTTAACATTGTTTCCAGGGGTGGAAGTTATGAATCTCACTAGGTGACTAGAGCTCACCAAAATGGCCGAATCTCTATGAAAAACGGCTATTTTGGTGAGCTTTAGTTACCCGGTGAGATTCAAATGCAATTTTTGAATCTCACCAGGTGACTAAAGCTCACCAAAATGGCCGCTTTTCTATGAAACACGGCCATTTTGGCGAGCTTTAGTGAGGTGAGATTCAAAAATCGCACTCCTGCACCTAATAGAAAATACATTGTAACTTCGAACTTTTTGGCTGGTCGATAGTAAAATTTTTTACCAATACTTTTAAGAGGCCTGGCATGTTAATTTAGTAACGGCAGAAATAGCTGTCACTTATCTTATAACGCAATTTTAATTTGATTTAAATTATTTAAAAAAAGAGCAGTATAAATATCTAAAACGTGTGTTAAAAATTAATTGGCAATGCTATTTAGTAATAATCTGGCCCTAAATTGAGAGTTATGTCCTAATTTCAATGTTTTAGAATAAATCAAATATGCGTTCAATTTGACAGCGGTTTGCAAAGTTGTCAGGTATAAACTTGCCACGTAAGATGACGGGAATGATCGCACATAGTGACGGGGCTCTTAATGAAGCAATAAATTCAGAGGTTGGAAATATATTTTTATTTCGTTTTGTATTTCTCCTTATTGGCTTTTTTATTTTAATCTGTAAATCCTATAAACATTGCAAACCAGTTCTAGGTAGCGAAAGCTTTATCAAATTGTAGCTAAGTTACAAAAAAACCGGTAAATATGGCAAGAGTTAACGTTGACATATTTTGGCGGTCGCCTCGTCCGCCGGTTCAGATTGTCTACCAGACCAATGAAAGCCACTAGCTTTGTACTTACTAAAATCAATTTCAAATTAATGAATACGTATCGAAACTGCGTCCACGTCGCGTTGTAAATATCTAGTTAAAATTGAATTTCTATTCTAAAATGTAAATACAGGACCAAGTGTAAATGGGACAGAGGAGCATTTTACTTACATTCACCAAGCAAATAATGGCCGCCGCACGACAGTTTCAGCTCGAACCTTTTCAACGCCATGACTGATACACAAGTGGTGAGCTCTTGAAAGGACCTTTGGGTTTTAATAATTAATAATACAACCATTTATTTCAGGCTGCATAGGCCCATAAAAATACCTTAAAGGCATACATATATGTATACATATTTATAATACAAAACATTAAAACAAAATTGCACCCCAGAAACACGCCAGAACACGACTACAGTAATTTCATTCGTTAGAAAATGACGTGAAATGTTTGCTGCCAGCTCTTGCTCTATAAGTGTACTATCTTTTTTACCCGACTACGGCAAAGCCAAAAGGAAGGGTTATGTTTTTTATTTTCTAGTACAAAACCCGAATCCGAAGGGTTTTCAAGAGCTGACAAATTGTATGACACAGGCTTCCCTGCTCGGTTAAAATGTGACTTGTTATCCGAATTGGGCGTTGAAAGGGTTAAATTAATAAAATATACGATTCGTAGCGCAAACCATTTAGATTATGGTCATACAACGATGATGAGAGATGTAATTTTTTTTTAACACTGAATCTGTAGGCACAGCTTTTGTTCCAACATATATTTACACAATCGACGTATTTTGCTAAGACTTATCCCTCATATCTACCCGAATACGGTATTCTAATGTTTTTTTTATTTCTAAATTAAATGGATTTGTTAAAACAAGGAAAATTGTTTTTGTTTTTGTAATTCGATCACTGTTTTTCGAAATATTACAAATACTTACTTCGTAAAAGAGCCGAAGGTTGGTGTCGTGAAATCGCTCCATCTGGCTGCATACAATCGTGACGTCACCGTCGCAATAATATGGAGCCAATAGTAAATCGCGTTTAGTATAATACTGTCAGCGTTTGCCTCATATCATTATTTTTTTTATTTTTTTATCTGGATTCCAATGGGCATTATTTTGAAGAACATTTTTTATTTTTTATCGCTGTAACTTTTAACATATTATAGCTTATATTACCTTTTTTGGACATAAAGATATTTTTAACGGCGATCTAATTTAGAAACTAATTTTTCTTTAACCCTTTGAACGCTTTCATATTTCAATGAAGTGATCACTCACACGCCGAGCACTGTTGCGTTATAAAAACAAAAACAATTCATAATAGATTTTATTCATGATTAAAGTTTCACTCCGACCTTTTTAGTGGTTGTTAGCGTGGTGGGCACGACGACACACGACCACTTTATTATAGGTTTTTGGCGTTCAAAGGGTTAATTATGTGGTTGCTAAAACAACCTCATTTTAAACTAAAAAACGAGGTATACACTGTTAATTCTGTAACTACCTAATTCGGGTAGATGCGGGATAAGTAAACATATTGAGTTAAAAACAATAAAAGTTACAAGTTGGTAGTGTCAATTTTATTGACAAGTGACAATTGGTCACAATTTAGTTCCACGTGTCATCTATCATGTTCATCCGTCATCACAACGGTTTGTGCTATGAAATTCAGTTTGGGATCTATGGGTGTTATGTATTCATTCCAATATTAGTATGTACAGGATTCCAAGAGGGCCTAAACTTGCTAGGTGTCGCCGCAGTTATAAAAAATTATAAAAAAATGTTACAGTTTATCTACTGATAACAACGACCTCCTAAACAATGGACTATGCACGCTATACAATATCAAAACTCAAACATGGCGCACGCCTCTAATGTCGCAAAGTCCGCCATGGCGGAGTTTTACATGTGCCACGCATATCATATATTATATGCATTATCCACTGGTGTAGTTGATCGAAGACTAATAAAGTCCGGGAAGCTCCGGGAGATTCGAGATCATACTGCGTGAAGGTTAGCTGTGACGTTTGATGTTTGCTTTTGGTTTCTACTACTTAATTGTATTGGTTGGGTCCTGAATTGGGGTCGTGACAAACCTCGCGTCTCAGTGGCGACATCTAGGGACTGTTTTCGAAGGCCCTCGTCGTGCGGCGGATTGTGTCATAGGGATATGTTTAGGCGAAAGGGCATTTCGGTATAGGTACCCCGCTTGTACAGTCAACCAAATTGATTTCCGGGCCACAGTTGAACGGTTTCACAACAAACGCCATGAGCTCACAGCTTCCGGTGTCACACAGGGTTCTGCAGCGGCCCAGACCGCAGATTGGTTGACTGTGCTAATATTTATTTATTTAGTTAGGTATTTTTGTGTCATGCGATTTGATGGGAATAAGCATGGCTTAAGACTGCTTTGGTTTAGTTTCCTGATAGGAATGAAGTTGTTATAATTGATCACAAATGTTCCTTAACCTTTTCCGGGCCAGCGGGGCGAGACTCGTGCCAGTAGAGATGAAGTCGCTTTCCAGATACGTCAAAAAGGCGAAGTCAGATGCCTTCAAATCTGTAATTTTTAGACATATCTCGAATGTCAGATAAATTTCGATATACGCCAGAATTGGGGGCTAGGTTGTTTGCTGTAGAACTTAATTTTGGGCTAATACATTTTTTAGCCACACATTTTTCAAAAACTAGCAGATTCTTAATAGTTTAATTGTTTTTGTTTCTGACTGATTTGAAGGATATTCTAAGGATAGCTATCCTTAATTAATTAAACCTATGATACAGTAAAATATCATTTTGGAAATACGATTTAGCGGTAACGCCAAAGACGTCCAATGTGTGGTTAAGATAGTTGATTGACCGATTAGTTTGATTCGTTCTTTACGTATCACGAATGCTCGAGAGCTGTGTACGCGAGTGAGACTGACTTTGGAAAGGTAAAAAGGTGAAATGTGTTACCAATAAGTTTAGAAATTGAGTTGTAATTATAAATAAACGCCAGAAAATGAGTTATAATTACAAAATCGTGTAACAGTGCACTGTGAATTCTCCATGCTTATTCTCAAAACCTATCAAATAGTCTTTCATATGCAGACGGAGCACAAAACTTGCGTTAGATACATTTAAACTAATTTCTATGTATATATAATCTTAATTTTGTTATAGTTTGCTTATTTAAAGTCTAAGGTCTTGCGCGAACTGTTATTAAAGACATTGGGGTTGTATCCGTTACAACTATGAAGGGAATAGCGCCATTTTGATCTTGCATCTCACTTGCAACCGCACTAAATGCACACGCTAGAAAGAGATGCGAGATGAGAACGCAGCTATTTTTTGAACATTTCAACTGAAACGCATTGTATTTTTTAATTGTTAGTTAAAATAAAAGTTCGTGCGAGCAGTAGTCTTTTACGTTTAACTCAAATAGAAAAATGTGAAATTTGTTAATATTCGGTTTTTCATATTTTAGTTTAGTTTCTTAATAATTATTGAGAGCGAAACACAAGTGAAAAACAGTCATTGTTGATTTTAGGACAGGTTATAGCGAATAAATAACCTGATAGGACTCTATTCTTTGAGAAACAATGAAAGTAAAAAAAGTGGTTATATTTATTTTCTATTTTATTTATTGATCTGCGAAACAGTGCGATGGCGATTGTTGGGTATTGTTGTTTCTAATTTGAAATTTTCTATTATGTATAAACTAAGGATAATGAATAATACTAGTGTATAAAAGATACTATTGTGAGACGTCTCTTTTTTTTAAGAACTGGATTTATCCAACAAGTATTCCATCTTAGCCCTTCTGTGTTGGAACGCGTCTGCAATCTCCTTGGTGTTGCAGGTGTCCATGGGCGGTGGTAATCACTAACCATCAAGCGACCCTCTTACTTAATAGTCTTTTAGGCACTAGTTAAATTATTTACTATTGTTATGTTAAAACACGAATGGGAAATGTTTTAGTTCAATGCACCAGTGAAGTCTACAGCTTCTGATTGGCTGATAGAATCGCCTGTATAATGACTGTCTTCTGATTGGTCATCACATGGTTTTCACAATGTTTTCGACTGTACCATTGGATTACAACATTGTTGGTTGATTGTGATTTATTTAATAGTGAGCTCATGAATCATGATATTGATAGAATAAAGTTGACAGGCTAATATATTCGAAGTCATTTTAGATGGGCGCGCAATATAAAGTATGTAAGTGCAGGGACTTGGGCGACCTATGTCACAGTCAAAATATCATTAGGGACTATCCATAAATTACGTTACGAATTTTAAGACTTCAAGACTCATTGTGACACCATATGATTTGCCTACTTTTTCTTTCAGTATCATTAATTATTTCGACAAATAGATGATCTTTTTTAATTAAAACACAACTAACAAACAATTTGTGGTGACGGAATTGCGATATTAAAAAAAATAGCTACAAGGTTGATTTGGTGCATTTAACTAATGCCTCGCCAAAAAATTGTATCAGTTCTAAACTTCAAAAATCATTGTATTAATCGCTCGTTTAATGTTATGATAACATCACAAAAGAAAGTTTTCCACGTTTGTGTATAAAATATTTAGTGTTGTTTCCCTTCAAAATAGTATTGGTTAAAGTGAATAAAGAAAGTGAACAAAGAGATATTAAAATAAATTGTAAAATGTTATATGTACTTGTTGCAGCTCAGGAGTGCGCGTCGCCTTTGATTGTGTTGGTGACTTGTCTGTGTGTATGCGAGCGTGGTATTACGGCGCTCGCTCGCGTTCTATCGTTCCTAAGGACTCGCACAGCGCAACGGGAATGGTTGCTACGTACAACCAAAGGCCACGCGCGCTCGCTTTATGCTACAACTATACTTTAATTTCAAATTAGACATTGATATCTTTGGAAGTTGTTTTGAAACTGTTCCTTCTATACTTCGTTCTATCTAACACAGTCGTTTCAAAACTGCCCGACCTTACCGTGTTAGTTTATTTGAAAATCTTGCTAGTGGATTTTGATCAACTTCCAGTGCTCGTATTGATTTTAAAGCAAAAAGTCTTGTCATAAAATCATATTTTTCAACCAAACCTTTATTTCATTTCTTTTCGTTGGGCAGGTTATAAGATATAAGAGTAGGATCAAATGTTTCTAAACGGCTACAATGCGTGCTCATTTGTAGATCAGTGCGTCTCCTGCAGAGTAAATTAGAAAGAGACGTACTGATGGGCGAAGTGAGTCGCGGTGTGTTATGCAACCATACATTTACCATTTACAAATACAATGCAAATATTCTTCATACATTCAACTGCAATAGAAAAAAACTAGCGACCCAGATGTCCAAAAGGTGGTATTGTCGCTTGAGAGAAATCTCTTGTAGAAATCTTAATTTGGTTCAGTTCGTTTATTTGCGATAAGCAAATTGCATGCAAATACATTTAAAATTCGGTGTTTTTTTACATTCATTACTTTAAATACAGAGCTGACCAAAGTATACAGTTATTATTATAAGCTCACGCCTGTTTCCCTTTGGGATAGGCAGAGACCACAGAACGCCATTTGCTCCGGTCCAAGCATACTTCCCCACACACATTACACACACACAGTATACAGCTACAGGTACAGCAATAGTATACAGTTATTCTGTAATTAATATTATAGTAGGTCATTAAAGTTCTGACTTTATTTATTCACTTCAGCCGATGTGAAATCAACTTGCAAAACGGAACCGCACCAGCTGTGTTCAACATACCGTATTCTATAATTTTTCATGTAAAACAATGATCTCGTATTTTTTTTAACTACATAAAACGTTACATGTTTTTTTTTATGAATTATAAATTTAATTAAGCATTTAGTTGTAACTCGCTCTGTACTCGGTTCTTAGAAAAATTGGTTATTTATTTTACCTTAGTTACATTTAACGATAGTTTAATTGTTGTAAATAGTATAGGTATGTATTTTATAACGTGGGTCGGTACACCAAAACTCAGTTCGGCGGGGTCACTGAACTTGAAGGTTTGTGTCTGCAATAAATTACAGTAAGAACTTGAGAGTGCTTTTTATTTGTACCCAAACCAAAATGGAATTGTCGTGATGATGGCGCAGGCGCAGGCGGAACGGCTACCGCGACTGTTCATTTTTTCGCTTGTCGCTCAGGCGTCTCTTCTGGACCCCAATTCTCGGTTCACGCGAGATGGATCTCACGTGCGAGATACGTCAAAAAATAAGAGATTTCCAAGGGATATGACAGTTGTTTTCATGCGAGATGAATCTCACATAAACCGAGAATCGCCCCGCTGGGCTCGGTAGATAGACACGTTCTGAGCGATAATGGGAGTCACGCTGTGTTGCGCTAGCTGTAGCAATACAGGCAGGCGTGAAGGTAAGACGAAAGGGTTGCTCGAAAATGACTACCCTATTCTTTTAAGCTGTAAAGTATAATACGGCCTTCGGTATTTCCTTTCAAAGTACGATGGAACGGGACCAGGTTCGGGTTCCGTATATACACAATTATTGAGAGAGAAATTTTTGATGTTACTTTAAATAGCATAGATATTTTATTCTTATAGGTTTTCCTGTAGTCTACAGGTATAAACAATTTTCTGTATTTTTTTCAAAATGTTAGGCCCAGTAGTTTTAGAGATAAAAGAGGGGAGTGGCTAATTTTGGCCTAGTTTCTTAAATAATCATTTATTTATTTTAATTTACCTCCCAAAAATGGCCCCCATATAATGGCCCACATATAAAAGTCGCTTGTTTACGTTGCACGTCCGTCTTTGGGTCACTGACTTACATATATGTTCCAAACTTCAGCTCAATCGATCCAGTACTCTTAGCAAATTGGCTGTGACATACGGACTGACAGACAGACCAACACACGAGTGATCCTATAAGGGTTCAGTTTTATCCTTTAAGGTATGGAACCCTAAAACAGTATAATTATAGTCTTAAACCACGTGAGTTTAAATTAATATACAACACAATAGTACAGTCGCCATTAAATATATTGGAGCGAGCAAGTTTCTCAAAAACGACTATACTGCCAAATGCGTTTGGTCGTGTTCAGAAACTTTTGAACACCTTGCCGCCTCAGATTAGGAAAACGAGCAAGTGGGTCACCTGATGGTAAGTGATCACCACCGCCCATATATAACTGGGAGAGCAAATGCGTTGCCAAACCAGAGGGCTAAGATGGAATACCTCTTGTGTCAGTAATTGCACCGGCTGTCTTGCTCTACACGCCGCAACACAACAGTGCAAGCACTGTTACTTGGCTAGGATTAGCGAGCAAGATGGTGGTGCGATCCTGACCGACCTTGCACAAGGTCTTACCACCCGCAAAATAGATATATATACCTATACTAGCGGACGCGTGCGACTTCGTTCGCATGGAATTAGTAGCCTATGTCCGTCAGGGATAGTGTAGCTTTCTATCTGTAAAAGAATTTTTTGAATCGGTTCAGTAGTTCCAGAGATTACCCCCTACAAACAAACAAAGTTTACCTCTTTATTATGTTAGTGTAGATTAGCGTAGATATATTTGGTGACGACTGTACAACTTGATTCACTTGGATGCAGGATAAAAGTATATTATTGTTTACAAAGTGCAGGAAAAATGTTCATTTTTCCTCCTAGCCCAACTGGTTTGGCCACATCACAAGGAGTAACATTTCTGCGTGTCCAATTAAGTTTGGCTAATATGTGACGACCGGATAGCCTAGTGGTTAGGGACCCTGACTATGAAGCTAGAGGTTTCGGGTTCGATTCCCGGGAGGGGCAAATGTTTGTATGATGAATATTAATGCTTGCACCCGAGTCTGGATGTTACAACTGAGTCTATGAATATATCAAGGACAAATAATAGTTTAATTTTAATATTATGGTCCAGCAGCCCCCGCCTTTTTTTTTAAAGTGATCAATAACAGGCTGAATCTTCGTGAGTTCGTTCGGTTCCACGAGACGCCCAAGTTTTTCCTATGTGCATATTCTCAAAGAGGTAGGTAATGTAGTGCCATGGAATTGAAAACTTCCAAGCGTAGGACTAGGAAAACGTAGCACTACATTTGTAGGACTTTGTGGCCATTCAATTATAATATGACAATAAACTCGGAAAAACAATTGTCCTACAAAATCGATGGTTTGAGTTGGAGCATCTTCCACGCTGAATATGTCGAAATAATGAGGTCCTAAAAATCATTAATAACCAGCTGATTTTGTGTGTGCAGCTTAGTAAATATTAGTATCATTGAATGACCACAAAGTCCTACAAATGTAGTGCTACGTTTTCCTAGTTCTACGCTTGGCAGTTTTCGATTCCACGGCACTACATTATGAGAATATGCACATAGGAAAAACTTGGGCGTCTCGTGAAACCGAACGAACTCACGAAGATTCAGCCTATTATTAATCACTTAAAAAAACAGGCGGGGGCTGCTGGACCATTAGTTTTAATTGCGAAAAAATTAATTGTTGCGGGTATGTCACGATAGACATGCTGCATGCTCAACTATGGCTATTTGTGTGCCTAATGGCACAACATAGTGGTAACTACTCAACTTTTTGGAACATGAATTTTACAGTTGCCGGCAAACAACTTGAGCATTGACCTTGGCTGCGCAGTAGCCATTTCTAGTACAAATGTGTATACGCAAACTTACCCCCTCCACCCGACTTATGCTCAAGTTGTTTGCCTGCAACCATATACCTATGTATTTAAGTATGTAATTATCTATTTAAGATATCCGTTGACTAGTACCCATAGTACAAGCTTTGCTTAGTTTGGCACTAGGTCAATTGGTGTGAATTGTTCTGAGATATTTATTTATTTAATTTATATACTCTTTTTACATATAAAATAGGACGGCAAACAATCAAGTACACCCGCAACACTAAGGAGATTGCAGATGCGTTGCCGACCTAGAGGGCTAAGATGGAATACCTATTGTGCCAGTAATTGCACGGGCTGTCTTGCTCTCCACGCCGGAATAACAGTGCAAGCACTGCTGCTTAGCGGCAGGATTAACGAGCAAGATGGTGGTAGCTATCCGGACGGACCTTGCAGAAGGTCCTGAAACTGAAATTCTAAAAAAAATAACAATAAAACCTTATTCTAAAATTAAAGATAAAAAAATATCGTAATAAAATCGTTACCAAACTGATATTAATTATTTTATTAACGGTAAAATATTTTGATCCTAAGTGTGCTAGGGAACCCCCTCTGGCTACAACTAAGTTTCAGTAACCCATTTCGTAATCTAGAACACCCCGACCAAAGTGGATGAAGTGGGGCATCGCACGGCAATCTGTGTCGCGCTAATTTCACCTTTAACCCCCGGTGATATGGTTTATAATGACGTGGTTATCTTTAACAATGAGACGCTCGTGCTTATTATTTTTAAGGCCTGTTTTATTTGTACGTCTATTTTATGCTTTAGTAGCGGAAACATTTTTTTTTATGAAATAGGAAGGCAAACAAGCACGGTCACCTGATGGTAAATGATCACCACCGCCTATAGACACCCGCAACACCAAAGAGATTGCAGATGCGTTGGCACCCCAGAGGGCTAAGATGGAATACCTCTTGTGCCAGTAGTTGCACCGGCTGTCTTGCCTTCCACGTCGGAACACAACAGTGAAAGCACTGTTGCTTAGCGGCAGGATTAACGAGCAAGATGGTATGTATGTAAATTCGTAATGAACAAAAAAAATAAATGACAAAAAGAGACACAGTGATGCACAGACGAATTTATTTCTTCAAGGGATCTCTTTCAGTTAACTTTTGAAGTGGATAAGGTTGTACAGTTCCCGCCAAACAACTTGAGCATTGACCTTGACTGCGCAGTAGCCGTTTCTAGTACAAGTGTGTATGCGCAAACTTACCCCCTCCACTCGATTTATGCTCAAGTTGTTTGCCTGCAACTATACATTAAGTACATGCTAATTTTATCCGTACGAAGTCGAGGCAGGTCGCTAGTATATGCATACCACTGTGGCCTTGTACGCTAGTTTTTATCGCTGACATAAAGCATATATCCCTTTCTAACCAATATGCGTGTGCGAGAGGGGCGGAAGCGTTGCTGTGCGCGACAAACGCTAGCGTGCTACTAGAGCTACCCTTACCATGAGTACAGTGCATCTAGCCGTAACCGTACTCGCTAGCGACGGCGTAAACGATTTGTATGGGGAATTGTACAGCGCCTCTAACGCTCACTTAGAGAACTAAAACTCGCTAGTATGAGTTCAACGGTAATTTACCTATCGTAATTTAAGCGCCAGTGACTAAAGTTTCGTAGCTGTTGCCGTTGAATATTGGTAACCTATGAGTGACAAATTTGACACAGTCATCGAAAAATACCGTATCGACTATAGTTAACACTCACTGACAGATTGGAGCGTGTTTAACCGCTATCGACTGTAGTAACGTAATATGAATTTTCGATAGAAACTCATGGTAGTGGTAACTCGCTAAGTAGTATGCGTTTAACGGGTAAATTAGCTATCGTAATCTAAGCGCCAGTGACTAAAGTTTTGTAGCTGTTGCCGTTGAATATTGGTAACCTATGAGTGACAAATTTGACACAGTCATCGAAAAATACCGTATCGACTATAGTTAACTCTCTCACTGACAGATTGGAGCGTGTTTAACCGCTGTCGACTGTAGTAACGTAATATGAATTTTCGATAGAAACTCATGGTAATGGTACAGGACTTTTCACGTGTTAAACACGTGTCTGTCATGTTAGGGCAGGTGTCGTGATCCTCAGTGATCTGGACATCAGTGGTTTTAGGTAGTTTTATTATAAAATGTTTATTTATTAATTATAATGGCAATTAATGGACCACAGATACGACGCATGCCGCCCAACTTATCAATGAGTCGAGAAAAAACCAGTTCGCTATAATAGGTAAATATTTTAAATTTAAACAATTTAGAAACACAATAAAAATATGGCGAAACTATAAGGGTTCCTTGTTCAGGCTACGGAACCCTGAAACAAGGCGGATCCAGCTTTGGCGCCAGGAGGGGGTCACATATATAGTCGTGGTCTTGTCATCTTCTGTATGGTGACAAAATATATAAATAAAATCATTATGTTCAGTTAGTGGTCCACCTAAGTCCTGGAACCAGCTCAGGGGAGGGGGGGTCATGACCCCCATGACCCCCCCTGGATCTGCCGTTGCCCTGAAAAAGGTTGAAAATTAAAAGGTAGCCCCTAGGTAGGTAGTAGGTTTGCACGGAGCCCTTTGTAAGTGAGGCTGACTTACACTTGGCCCGTTGTTGGCCTGTCACTGAACTTGCAGTGATTTTTCAGAGGGTAATATTTTGTACTATCTTTAACCTGCAGCTTCGCCTGCGTGATTTTATTCGGAATAAAAGCTATTACAAAGTTCATCCACATCCGTCCAGTCTTTTTAGCGCAAAGAATGAACAAAATACTATGTCACACAAACTTTCAGCTTTAAAATATTAGTGTGAAGTGTGATACCTACTATCACAGGGGGCCTAGCGCCAGAGGCGTATTTAAAGATTTGGCGCCCCGGGCAATTTAGCTTTGGCACCCCATTAAATGACGATAAAGTACTTAATTTTAAGGGCGGCTGCCGCCCCTCGCAGCCTGGCGCCCCGGGCCATGGCCTGGATGGCCCTGGGGTAAATACGCCCCCGCCTAGCGCGCCAGCTCTTTTATCGCTGACATAAAGTGGGTGTGTGTGAGAGGGACGGAAGCGTTTATGTTCGCGAGAAACTCTAGCGTGCTACTAGAGCTGCACCCTTACCATGAGTATAGTGCCATGCGTCTCAAATTTGATAAATGTCATCGAAAAATACCGTATCGACTATGATTAACTCTTTCACTGACAAATAGGAGCGTATTTAACCGTTATCGACTATAGTAAATTAATATGAATGTTCGATACATACTTATGGTAATGGTACTGGACCCCAATTCTCGGTTCATGCGAGATGCATCTCACGTGCGAGATACGTCAAAAAATGACAGATTTCCAAGCGATTTGACAGTTGTTTTCGTGCGAGATAAATCTCGTATGATACGTGAATCGCCCCCCTGGCCCCCAATTCTGGCGCTCATCGAGATTCATCTGACGTTCGAGATGTGTCATAATATGACAGATTTTGAAGGGATTTGAAAGCTCTTTTTGGCTTATCTCGAGTGTGCCTTCATCTCTACTGAGGCGAGAATTGCCCCGCTGGACTTGGCTCGTGTTTATACTCTTACTGCCATGTAGAGCTACGGGCAAAGCTCGTAGCACTTCTCAGCGTTTTCCTCTTCGTAGCGAAAACACGCTAAAGTCTGAAGTACCACTACTTCAAGAATTGACAATCAAATCAAATCAAAATCATTTATTGCAGGATTTGATCCCATAATGTGTTAGTAACAATATGCATGGATTTTATTTATGAAAACAAACAAAAAACTAGTAAAAAGAGAAAGTACGGCATTTCGGGGGTTTTTTATGGTCATTTGATAATCTCCAACAATTTGACAGACTTTTCCCATTTCGCACGTTTAGAATTAAAGCGACCCATTTCTGAATTATACACGTCCCAAAATATCACCTTTAATAAAAGACATAGGGTTTAATTTTGAGAAATGTCATATTCAGAATTGAGTCTCTTTAATTCTAAGCGTGCGATTTGCTTCGTGATTCATATTCCCTATTGACTTTAGCTGTCATCGAAAATGAAATCTATCTATCTATCTATCTATCTATCTATTTATATAAATAAAAATGAATTGTTGTTCGTTAGTCTGATTAAAACTCGAGAACGGCTGGGCCGATTGAGCTGATTTTGGTTTTAAAATGTTTGTCGTAGTCCAGGGTAGGTCTAAACGGTGAGCAAATATGCCTCCAATAATTAGGCGGTACGAAGTTCGCCGGGTCAGCTAGTATTGAATAAAATTTGATAAGCGAGGTACATTGCTGCCCTTAGAAGAAGGCCAGTTATCATGTAATGGTCCGAAGATGCAATGTAAAACAAAAACGATCTTGGTCGTCAAATGTCAAGGGCCCAAGAGGCATACTTTAAGTAATCGTACTGTAACTAGAATGAACCCGATAACGAGGCCTTGGCACTAAGCACCTAGCACGAAACTACAATAAACTAACTCGATACGTAGCTCAGCTCTAGTAGCACGCTAGGGTTTATCGCGCACATAAACACTTCCGTCTCTCTCGCACGCGCTAACTGGTTAGAGAGGGATGTATGTTTTATATCAGCGATAAAAGCTAGCGTGCTAGGCCCCCAGGTCGTCTCTTTCTCACTAGCTCAGTAGGAGTGAGACACACTGACTTACGTGGCGAGTACGGTGTGTCGTAAAGATTCGTGCTACGTGCTAATGTGTGGCCCCTAATCGAGGTCCAGTGTTGCCAGATTAGGCGATGTTTCGCCTTTATGGCTACGTTAGAAATTTTCAGATGACTTTGAAGATCACATATCCTATAGGCAATCGTCATTTGGGCGACTTTAAAATACTAATTTGGTGATCAGACTTGGCACGATCTACAAATTTATTTAAATAAAATGTATACATAGGTACTATAAAAATTTAATACATAATTAAAAAATATCACAGCTCCACATTTCACCCGCTCGATGCGGCGTGCCCAGAATGCTTGCGGCATTAACTCGCTGCACGGCCGATTGTTTTAAACTTTCGCGATTTTCACACATACCTATTACGTTTATCGGGATAATAAACTGTTTATTTATTTACCTCGACGTTCCTCGCTGCACGGCCTCAGCCTTTGGGCGAAAAAGACCTGCCCTTCGATCACTAGAGACGCCAACCAATTTAATCGACACCTCGTTAACAGAGTTTTTGGTATCGGATAAAAATATATGAAAAAACAGTCATGATTTGGGCCTTTAGTCCTATAGGGAATGTGCAGAGGGGTAATGGAATGACACTCACTCTGTATTTACACGCTATATTTACACTTCAATTTACAAGAATAATAACATACAGACGGAACGATCTTTAACACAGCTTGCTAGGCTGAAGGCAGCAATGCAAGAGGCCGCGCGCATGCGCGGTTCCTGTCTGCTTCCGGTTGCTGTTAAAGCAAACCGGAAGCTAACAGAAGAACTAACTTAATAACTATAATTACATATAACACAAAATAGGCTGTCGCCACATCAGCCCCCCCGGAGACCTTTACGGTCGATAAAATTGCGGAAAATGCACCTGCCGACCAGCACGAGTGACTACTGGCGCTTCCGTAGGAGGAAGAGAATCAGTAGGCGTAAGAGCAGCAGGTTTATCCAATATGATAAAGGCTGGTTTTAACCTGTCAATAGAGACGGATGTAGTTTTGCCTCCAACTTTGACTACAAAGTATTTATCGTGCTTCTCAACCACTTCAAATGGACCGGCGTAAGGCGGTTGTAATGACGTTCTAACCAAGTCCTGCCTAATAAAAACATGCGAGGTGGTTTGCAGGTCTTTAAAAACAAAAACTTTCTCAGACCCATGTCGAGTTACAGAGGTAGGCTGCACCTTTCTGATATGTAGACGTAATCGGGACAAAAAATCAGAATAATCAACAACATGATCAGCGGATGGTTCGAAAAAATTACCGAGTAGCCGTAGGGGTTCCCCATATACCAGCTCTGCAGCAGAAGCAGATAAATCATCCTTCCATGCACTGCGTATACCCAAAAGTACCAATGGAAGAGCCTCTGTCCAACTTTCATCCGCGTGACACATGATAGCCGCTTTAAGTTGCCTATGAAAGCGTTCGACCAAACCGTTAGCAGCAGGATGATACGCGGTCGTCCGTAAGTGGCGAAAACCCGTAATTACTGACAACTGATTGAAAAGATGAGACTCGAATTGTTTGCCTCTATCAGTTGTCACCCTTTCTGGGCAACCAAAACGAGCTATCCACGTAGAAATGAAAGCTTTGGCCACGCTCTCAGCCGTGACATCGACTAAAGGAACAACCTCAGGCCAACGTGTGTACCTATCAACCGCGGTGAGGCAATACCTAAAACCGTTAGAAATAGGAAGCGGGCCTATCAAATCTACGTGTACATGCGAAAACCTAGCTGAAGGGATTTCAAATTGATGAACCGGGGCATGCACATGTCGGGACACTTTACATCTCTGACACGATATACAAGACCGCGCCCAGCTCCTACAATCCTTCTTGACACCAGGCCATACGTAACGCTCAGTCACTAACCTAATGGTATTCCTAGCACTGGGGTGGCTGAGTCCGTGTAAAATGTCGAAAACCTGCTTACGAAACTCAGCAGTAATGAACGGACGATGAACAGAACCGGATACATCGCAAAATAACTTAGAGCGTCCAAATTGCACTTGTTGCAACTTCAGGGATGAACCGGTAGTAAGCAGTGTTCGAAGTTCAGTATCAGTAGCCTGGGATACGGCTAAAGCGTCAAAGTCAAGTCCGTCAGTAATAGCGTCAGTTCTCGACAACGCGTCCGCGACAACGTTGTCCTCACCGGAAATAAATCGAATATCAGTAGTAAATTGAGATATAAAATCTATATACCTAAATTGCCGCGGAGAACAGGCATCGAGAGACTTTTTGAAAATTGAAATGATTGGTTTATGGTCAGTTAGAATGAAAAAAGGTTTCGTCTCGATCATATAACGAAAATATTTTACCGACTCATAAATGGCTAACAACTCGCGGTCGTACGCACTATACTTAGCCTGAGCTGCCGTTAGTTTCTTCGAGAAGAACCCTAACGGCTGCCAGTGCCCTGCAACTTGCTGCTGCAATACAGAACCAACGGATGTATCACTAGCATCCGTAACAATAGCTAACGGGGCAGAGGAATCTGGGTGTGCTATAAGCGCTGCATGCGACAGACTCGCTTTGCAGGCTTTAAATACATCATCTAAAGCGGGGTTCCAGTCAATAGTATCATTGCTTTTAACTGATGAACCGCCCAGAAGAGCATGGAGAGGAGCTTGCAGCTTAGCAGCGCCCGTAATAAAACGCCTATAAAAATTTAACGCTCCTAAAAATCTACGAAGCTCTTTTATAGTTTTAGGCTGCGGGAACTGTTCAATAGCTTTAACTTTGTCTCCAATGGGTTTCGTGCCTCGCGATGAAACCAGGTAGCCTAAAAACTCAACCTCAGGAACAGCAAATACGCATTTGTTGTTATTGAGCAAAATACCGTGCTCATTGAAACGTTCAAAAACAGTACGCAAATGTCGCAAGTGCTCCTCGTCATTAGCGGAAGCAATTAATACGTCATCAATAAAAGGAAAACAGAAATCAAGTCCCCTAAGAACTTCGTCCATAAATCGCTGGAACGTTTGCGCCGCGTTGCGCAAACCGAAACTCATGAACGGAAACTCAAAAAGTCCAAAGGGAGTCGTGATTGCTGTTTTCGGTACATCTTCTGTCGCGACAGGAATTTGATGATAAGCACGAACCAAATCCAGCTTACTAAAAACTTTACTGCCGAAAAGGTTGTGCGAGAAATCTGCAATATGGCGCACAGGATAGCGATCAGGCACCGTGCGCGCATTAAGTGCGCGGTAATCGCCACAAGGGCGCCAGCCTTTGTCCTTTTTAGGCACCAAATGGAGAGGAGATGACCAAGGACTGTCAGAACGCCTTGCGATTCCAGCGCGTACCATATCCTCAAACTCCTGACGCGCAATCTTTAACCGATCTGGTGCTAACCGCCTAGGTCGCGCAAACACCGGTGGTCCTGGAGTAGTCTTGATGTAATGCTGCGTCTGGTGCTTACATTTACGCTCCGAAGGATCTCCACAAGGCCGCATCACATCAGGATACTCTTCAAGCAGTTTGTGATAAGGAGAGTTACCAGTAACAACTTTAATCTGTGGGCTGGGACACGTAGAAGCAACTAGGGCGGCTGATGTAAGCGACGTAGTGCCGTCAATTAAGCGTGCATTTCGCACGTCAACAAGCAAATTATAAAAGGATAAAAAATCCACTCCTATAATCGGTTTGCTCACGTCAGCAATCACAAAACGCCAAGTAAAAGAGCGGCGTAAACCTAAATCTAAGGACAAACTAATCCAACCGTATGTAGGAATAATAGTGTTATTTGCGGCATAAAGCTCATAATTTGTCTTATGACGACGTTGTGCACGCAAAAAATTGACCGGATACACACATAAGTCAGATCCGGTGTCCACTAAATATTGTAACTTAGAAGAAGAATCCGTAATAAAAAGGCGGTTAGTTACTGACGCACATTCACCGGTCGCAGCAAGCGACCGCTCTACTAGTTTTTTGGATAGGCACAGGGCGGGATGCACTTGGTTGCCTTATCACCGAACTTCCAGTGGTACCAACATTCGCGACCGGCACGGCTCTGAGAACGCGAACGGCGTCCACTGCGCGACCGCGACCTTCCTTGGTCCCGACAACGCGTACCTTGCAGCGAAGAGAGCGCCTCAACTTTACGTGTCAGCTCGTCGATCTTACGTTCGAAGTCGTCCATTCTAGTAGGCACTGGTGCAGCTGAGGTTGAAGCTACAGCTACATGAGATGCATCTGTGTAAGGCGCTACTTCGAATACCTTGTCCGCCATAGATGCCACGTCGTCCAAAGTCGAAGTTTCTGGCTGCATGGCTACAACTGTCCGGAGGTGAAGCGGCAAACGACTAGACCAAAGTGAGCGCATAAGCATATCAGAGACGTCGATACCTGCCAATCCACGGCAGTGGCGCAGAAACTCGCTCGGTTTCCTATCTCCGAGCTCTTCCCTACATAATAATTGTTGCAACCGTTGGTCTCGCGTAGCAGATAACCGCGATGTCAATTCATGCTTCAGCGTTTCATATTTATTAGCCTGTGGCGGCTTCGTTATAATCTCTTCAACGATTGCCGCGTGCTTAAAATCCAACACTGAGATGGCATAGTGAAACTTTGTAGAGTCGCATTTGATATCTGCCAAAACAAACTGGCTGTCTAATTGCGCGAACCATAGCGCCGGCCTGTCAGTCCAGAAAGGAGGCGCTTTGACAGCTACGCGGCTTACTCCGCGGTCGCCATCGTCTATCTTGTTACTGTCATCAGTGCTGTCATTGTTGGATTTTGTCATTTTTCCGTTGTATGAATTTCGTAAAAATATTGTTCAAAAACTCACAGTTCGGGGTCACCACTATAGGGAATGTGCAGAGGGGTAATGGAATGACACTCACTCTGTATTTACACGCTATATTTACACTTCAATTTACAAGAATAATAACATACAGACGGAACGATCTTTAACACAGCTTGCTAGGCTGAAGGCAGCAATGCAAGAGGCCGCGCGCATGCGCGGTTCCTGTCTGCTTCCGGTTGCTGTTAAAGCAAACCGGAAGCTAACAGAAGAACTAACTTAATAACTATAATTACATATAACACAAAATAGGCTGTCGCCACAGTCCCATCTCGTAGCCAGATATGGTAGCTGGCTTCTAAATGAGAAATGTGCTTTCCCATCTTGTATCTAGCTACCAAATGGGAACGACTTTTCCAGCTCATAGCCGGCTTTGGTAGCTGGCTTCTAAATTGGAAATGTGACTTCCCGTCTCGTAGCCAATAGCCAACTATTCAAAATTTATTTTGAGGAGCTACGACGAAACGCAGGGAAGAGATGGAGTAGGACTAAATGATTCCTGTTTCATAAACAGCTTCGAACTGAGGTTATTACTCCCATTTGGAAGCCAGCTACCAAATCTGGCTACGAGATGGGACTAAAGAGATTAGGACAACCTCAGCGCAAAAACTGGGCGATTCGCATAAAAGTACCTGGCAACACAACACCGCCGACGTCAGGAAAATCTACTAACGCATTGTTTATCGCCACAAAAGGTCGCTGCGTCGCTGTACTGACGGCAAAACATTAAGATTACGTTATTTTCCATAATTGTTTTAAAACGATTGTTATTTTATTATGATCTCTGATATTTTTAGCCGACTCGTGCAAGCGACGTTATGTTTGCGTCACTAAAATTATGAAGTTCATGCTCTTCGACCGTTAAAATGCGAGTCGGGTTCAAATTGTGGTGATTAGATTTGAAAGGGAACACTTTATTTTTGACACTAGTGGGCCTAACGTGACCCAGTTAAGTTGTTTTTTTTTTAGTTTCTTGGCATCCAACTTTCGTACCCAAAAACGCCACCTTTCGGAAAGAATTCCTCCTTTGCGAACGGAGGCGTTTACAGCATCACGATGCTGAGCGAAGGGGCGACCTAAGGCCGGCTATTAAGTGTGCGACCGACACCTGCCGCCAGTGCCCGTCTGTTTCATAAATCAAACGTGATTTATCGTATACTTGTTACCTATAAATAAGAAACGCACATTATTCATAAACCCTAACAAGTTGAACTGTAAGTATGTCGAATGTCGAGTCATTCTTTTGTATTCCAAATTCCATACTAGAAATAAAAAGTGTAATTCCGTTCATAATTATGAAATTGATAAAGATGCATATTTATGGCCATTATTAATATGAATCAGTGTATGATATACGTTACAACATAAGAATAACGAAACTAACTACAGTGTATTATTCTTTTCGTGCAGATTCTGGAGAAGAAAAAGTGATCATACCAAAGTTACGATCTAGCAACATTGGTTTGGTACCGCTGCTGCCAGAATCTAGAGTTGACCATGGCGAAGAGACCATTTACCTCGAAGCATTCAATCAAAAACGAAGAATCGAATAAGTTTGGACTGACTTTTAGACGGGGGGGGGGGGGGGGATTCCAGTTTTGAAGCTACATAAGGGTAGAACTGTGAGGTGGTGCACAATTAATTCTGAAAACTTTTATCTCCCGGCATATATAGAGGATGACGAGTCCGTCGAATTGAAGGTGAGCGAGCATGAATTTGAGACTACAAACATACAATTGAGGAGTGGAGACGAAGCATTCACATTTACAAAGTGTAAACTGTGCAACATGAACAAGTCGGATAATAACAAGTGCGAAAAGGTTATACGCGACGATAAAAGAGATGTGCTGATTGAGTTAATTAACAATGTTACAGACTATAAATTCAAAGGAAAGGTTCCTCTTTTGACGTGACAACGTCTTATAAATTGGTTTGCCGGGTGACACTTCAAGAAACTGCGTTACGCTCCGCTCACGTTATGCGCTCACAATGAGAGCGAGTGAGAGGCACGCGTCCCTTCCACTCGGGCATGGTTAGCCCGCCTAAGAGCGAGAGAGACAGACATAAAAAGTGAAAGGCACGCGTCCCTTCCACTCGAGCACAGTTAGCCCGCCTAAGAGCGAGAGAGACAGAGCGAGAGAGAGAGAGTGAGAGAGATAGGCATACACACCGGTTCATGTCTTGCGCTTCTATTTCGCTTAGGCGCCTGCATACAAGTTTACACGTTGCCAGTTAATTGTAAAACAATTGTGTAGTGATAATGTGAAGGTAGTTTCGTCCATCGCAACAATTCAAACAGCAAAGGTAAATAATTTCAGACTTCTCGAGTTTCTCGATAATTCGTCGTCGATAATTCTTTGTATAAATAAATGTTTTAAATTGTTACTATTATTTCATCCTTCTTCCTACTATACGAATGAATATTCACATTAAAATTATTTTACCACTCAAAGTCGTTGTCACGTAAAACTTTCGCCCGTATACCGACTTTACAGGCAACCAATTTTTTGTCAGTAGCCTGGTTCAGTACGATCCAAAAGTAGCTTTGAAACTAAATACATATCTGGCAAAGTTGTATGCCGAAAATAATTTTAGTCGTATAGCTGACTTGAATGTTAAGTTTAGATGTAAGCTTTGTGCAATTAATGAATTGGACAACGCGGACGTTCACCCGTTTGGTCTTCGCATGAGTATAGAGTTGCAATCATCCAAAACTCAAAAATTGTTAAATGTTAAACATTTACAAACAAAAAGTACATCTAGCGATGCGTGTATTATAAGTACTCCAAACTTTAATATTGTTTATCTGTATCGTCATCCAACATACAATTGGATTAGGGTGTGGGTGCATGACATAAAGTATTTAGAATCTATGGTTTCGGATCTAAAATTGTTGCAGCTTGGTTATGATTATGTTGTCATACTCCATGATAATGACACGCTAAATAACAAAGAGACACTATACTTTGAAAATATGTCAAACACCTTCAAAATCATCCTGCCCCCCGTCTCAAGAGTTTTCAAAATAAAATGAGCTGGTGCGTATACAGCTTCAAAGAGTCCACCTCCTGATACTGCTCCCTGCCAGTCCTCTGCCAGCGGCTTCCAATGTTTACGGGTGGTAGTAGGACCTTGTGCAAGGCCCATCCGATTCGCTACCACCGTCTTGCTCGCTAATCCTGCCGCTAAGCAGCCGTGCTTGCACTGCTGTGTTCCGGCGTGGAGAGCTAGACACCCGGTGCAATTACTGGCACAAGAGGTATTCCATCTTAGCCCTCTGGGTTGGCAACGCATCTATCTGCGATCTCCTTGGTGCTGCGGGTGTCTATAGGCGGTGGCACTTACCATCAGGTGGCCAAGTTATATTACTCAAAATAAAATAGGGCCCACTCTACATTTCCGTAAAACAAAAATTGAAAAATGTATGTATGTGCCAAAGTAAGGTATATTTATATAGTAGGTTTTGATCAATAAGTAGGGAGGACCAGCCGGGTAAATAAACCGGGCAGTAGACACTGGCAAAATGCATGGTGCAATTGCCAAAAAACCGCGCGCGACGATGGCGGACGAAGATTACTGATTCTAGCATCTGACTTGCCCCCCCCTAGGCCAGAAGCTGGGTACGCCCATGATTAGATAGTACTGAAAGGTTATATTTTCAATAGGTACCTTCAAATCGTAGTTCAAGCGAAACGATCTCCTTAAGCTATGATTTCAAGCTATTTCGCATCTTGACGAGTAAACTACAGTTTTCAAGAATTAGCTGCGGATCTCTACATCCGGTGACGCTACTTTTGTTATAGTTTTATATTATAATCATCAATTATATCAGTTGACTGACCTCCAAGTAAAGCCAGCGGCAAAAGAAGTCGCTAGAATCTTGAAAGAACATAGTTAGGCAGTAGGTACGGGCAGAATAAACAGTTAAAACTTAAGTCAAAAAGGAAAAACTGTATTGTAGTATCCTATGCTCTACAGTATCTAGTACTTAAGAGGAGTGTGAACCCAGCCCCAAAAAGCGCTCCCCATACTAACAGTGATAACGTTTTCCACCCTCTAAACCTTAATCTATGGCAATGACTTTTTGGTATGTTGTCATTATGCCTTAGAACTAGGTTTGTATGTTTTTATTTTTTCAATATTCTGCATAAATTTGACAATATTTAAATTTTAGGAGTTTTATACAAAACAAAAATGACAACATCCAAAAAAATAAAGGCTATAGGTTAAGGTTTAAAGGGTGGAAAACGTTATCGCTGTGTGTACTGAGAGCGGTGGGTTCACACTCTTCTTAATTTGCAATATTTATAAATATAGGTATTTGTTTATTTCATTTCTCACTAATTTTGTTTTTATTGTATGTCTGGTTTTCACGCTTAAACGGCAAATCTGATTTGGATGAAATTTGGTACAGGGATAGTTTGACAGCCAGGGACGAACATAACTTTTTTAAAATAATCTACGCCTAACGGTGACGTGATGGAAAGGGGGAAGAAACTTTGTATGTGAAAGTTAAACTCTTGATTTTATTTCGATGAAATTTGATACGGAAATGATTTTTAGGGTTCCCTACCCAAGGGTAAAACGGGACCCTATTACTAAGACTCCGCTGTTCATCCGTCCGTCCGTCTGTCACCAGGCTGTATCGTAACCGTGATATGATGATGAATTTCTGTTGCCGCTATAACACCAAATACTAAAAAATGTAAAATGGGAAAAACATTGCAAATTCATGTGTGTACACTACTTCCATAATACTCACATATATGTATAGTTTTTTTTCAGTCCCAGTATCACACATTTGACACACCTGATGTAAAGAACCACTTTCAGCGAATTCGTAACCTATTTTTAATATACTATTTAATGAAAGTCATTAATCGTTACAAGCGACCCGCCCCGGCCTCTGACGGGTACAAACGGGATGTATATCTACATAAAATTTTCCAAAAAAAACTCTATTGGAGAGTGTAAACCTTATTAAAATCCGTTTCGTCGTTTAGAAGTAAAAGGCGGCCGAAGATACACTATAAGGATTTAGGACACACAGTGGCCCTAACATGACAGGCCAAGGTTAGTTTATCTCTATCTGCGTCCCTTTCTTATGACACTAGTTAGACAGAGACACAGGGAGCGGTTAAACTAAACCTGGGCTGTCATGTTAGGGCCGCAGGACGTTAATGCTGTTCAGGTTGGCTGATGTTGTCAACGCTTCTTAATGATATTTGTCGTGTCCTTGATGTTTTTTTGTAATTTTATATTTCATGTTTTGTTACCTATAGTAATTCTTTGCCCTATGGGCTAATGTGACAAAGGTACGAAGCCCGTTTACCACCACAATAATAAAAAAAAGGACACACAGGAACGAATAGCGACTTTACTATACATATACTATGTAAAAAAATATATAAAAAAGAAAGAAGATACATTCGTGTAGGTACTTAACAATGGTCACATAATATTTATTAATCTCACCTCGCCAGTTACCTCGTGACAAACCGATAACTATAATATAAACAATTATACAAATATATTTTAATCTTACTGATATAACCGCTTCAACATACATTGTTTTTAAGTATGTCGGTCGTACTGTCAGCAGACGAAGAAACTAAACAATCCAATAGGTCAACATTTTTTAAACCAGCCCATTTTGTACAACAATACTTTTGAAATAATCATGTACGTTAGGAAAAATCTATGCAGTTTTCCTACTAACATCGATAAGCCAAAGGCTGCTAGAAATACGTGGAAGCTTAAAGTTCCAACTTACAGACTCGCTAAAACCAATAAGTCGTTCATGGGAAATTGTGTAAGATTTTAGAACAAAACTCCAAAACATTACTGACCAAAATGATACAAAATTGAAATCTATTGTCAAGAAGACATTATCATTTCTCGAGCGTATTATATATAAAACGTATGACTACGAATATATCTTAGATAGATATGTTTGGAAATGATACAGACTTGTGCTGGCGATCCCTGGCTCCAAAAATGTACACCAAATCATTGTAGTTTTGATTTATTTCAATAAAACCCCACCCTGCTCAGTTTCTTGCCGAAATCTTCTCATCAGAGGTTTTTTCCGAACCGGTGGTCTCAAAAAAGAGTATTTGTCTTGTATTGTCTTGTAGTAGTCCACATTCGTTGCCCTCTGTACTACTCGCACGGTTCGAGCTCTCGTGGCGTATAGGGGGGAGGGGGCGGGGGGCGTATTATACGTAAATACAAATATGTTTTATTAAATACCATATTAACAATATTTACGAATAAATCTTACATATTCGTATCCAAATTCGGTCTTATCGCTTGAGAGCGATCTCTTCCGAGCAACCTTTGGACAGAGATAAAATTAAAACTAAGGTGATAAGATGGTACGCGGTGTAGATATAAAACAGTGAAATAAAAATAAACAAAATAAATATATAAATAAACAACTACATACATATATTTTATGTCCTACTCTACTATGTATTAAGGTTTGCCGTAACCGAAAACTTTTCTGCATTTATAATATTAGACTGAAAACATTAAACACGTAGGTCAGCATAGATTACCTAGGTTTTATAGTTAGCAAATATAGTTTCAGACTTGACAGGTAACCCTTGGGTAACCCTATAAGTCTCAGGGGGCGCGGTAGTGCCCTCGCCAAGTCAAACCGCTACCAACGTTAATTTATTCGAAGAAAATTTACGTCGTTTTGATTTAAGTTTCAAATTCAATCAAACTACTGTTCATATAAATTGTAACAATTTTTTTACTGTGATATATAAATCCGTGACTATAAATGAGCATGAGTAAATAAATCAAAACTATTGTCATTCAGATAAGATAAATGTGACCCACCACTCTGATTCCTTACTGGTGATATCATTATGTTTTACAATTTTATTGTCTTTTAGTTGATAAAGCTTATCGCCGAAGTTTAATTGTGCCTGAGGCAGTCAGCCTCGACAATGTTTACGTAAACTGGTGTAGGTACATTATTTCAAAATATTGTCAATTTTTTTTAATGCTCGATGGTACCTACTACGTACTATATTATTGACTACAAAAAAGCTCGACTTCTAGTGATTATGTTCGACGGATATGTTCGTTTCCTAAACATCGAACTTTTAGCACTGGGGAACGCGCGGGAGGAACTATTGTCACTTTGTCAAGGTTTTTAGAAAAAGTGATAATCCGTTGGCGTCAACGCTAGCTAGTAGAAATAACAAAATTTATGGGTATGACATTGACGTTCGACTAATGTCCTGGTTTGCTTTCGCTGTCTTATTTACGTCAAGTCCATATTCATCTTGACATTTCTTCAAATGTTCGGTTGACTCTAACAAAATATCATCTTATCCAGGCGGAGGAAGTGTTGGTGATTCAGAATACATGCATCAAACAGAACTAGGTATAATAAAGCCATCACCTTATGACATTCCCAGATTTGATTTGCCATTCAGCTGTTTGTCCGGATTTGTTTCTATGATCTCTTTAAGTAATTTTGCTATACTTACTGTATTTAGGTATTCAAAATTGACATAATAAGATAGGAAGGCACTTTTTATAAATGTCTCCGTATCCGGATTTTCGGCGAACTAAGAACTTTTATTACGCCGCATTTTATTGCAATAAGATTAATTGGTAACACAATTAATGAGTAAGTTCATTAGTATTCTGTTCTTTGTACTAGCTTGATCTTTTTTGTGCACTCATCTTTATCAGCAGTACTTTTAACTAGGTACGCCATAAAGTTTAAATCTATATGAAAATAAATAAATTAATATTTATAAACAGCGCATCACTTCGGAATGGCGGATCGATTTGGCTATTTTTTGTTTTATATTGTTCGTTCGGACTATTGTCCGAATTTAGTTTTGAGGGAAAGAAAGATTGGATTTTTTCCGGAAAATTGACGAGCCCGGGATAAACTGTACGTCCTTTTTTTCATATGGATTTTTTGTAGAGGACGACGGACGACGCCTGTTGGTTAGTACTTAAATAAAACTGAAATTTAATGTTGTTCGTTGGTAACGACACGACATCAGACTGGTTTCGCTATTTTTTTGTAAATGTACTCTGAATTAAAATAGAAAAGAAGATTGAAAAAAAATGCCCGAAATAATATCAAAAACGGCTGTTTTGCTCTCATACAAACTGTTCTTGGTTGTCGAATTGATGTTTTGTATCTAAATATTAGATAGAGCAACGTCTACGGGGTCAGCTAATAAATAAATAAATACAAATTTCAGTATATTGTGTTGCGTACGAGTCGATACGCAGCGTCGGAGTTCTTGCTGCTCTCTGGCACTAGCAAGGTACCTACCGCGTCGTGCGTGTCGTGACGCACAAGGGTAACGCACGCAAGTAACTCGTAGCTTTATAATGATTTGTTTATTTTAGATAAACGAACAATAACTTCAGAGCCTTAAAGCCTTATTCTATTTCTTAAAGACTTTAAAATAACTTATTAGTTTGCGTCGATTGGTGACAATATAATATCTTATCGAATTAGTCATACGGACTTCAAACGGCAGAAATCAATCTGCAAATATCGATTATACACAAAAAGAGCGATATATACAAAAGAACATTTTTTTCAAAATCTTTATTTATTTAGGGGGTTCGATCAAAACAGAACATACTCGTAATCAACTTCATACTTATAAAAACAACACATTACAAAATCACAGCACAACAAAAAAACAAAAGCTATCTATCAAACACTTATACAGACTTAGCTGCATCGCTAGTTGGTTCAGATAAAGTCGGTTGCTACGATTCTACATTGAAAGAACCAAACCCAAATTGTGTAATTAACCTGTCCATAATTAAACTCCTTCCAGATATATTTCATGACCAAACGATAAAGTCTTCGTGAATTTGGCTAATTTGCCATCCTCATCAAATAAATAAATTTGGTCAATGGAACGTGCCCTGAAACGAAAAACCTTTCAAATTCAAATTCGAATTCAAATTATCTTTATTGCAAACTTATGTTGTACAACAGTTCTTCCAGGAATGCGATTTTTGAATCTCACCGGGTGACTAAAGCTCACGAAAATAGCCGTTTTTCTTAGAGATTTGGCCATTTTGGTGAGCTTTAATCACCTAGTGAGATTCAAATTTGCATCTCAGGTGTTGTCTGTTCACATGACTGAACGTCCAAAACGAATGGCAAAATTTAAGTACTTGAATCATATACTGTACGAGTAGACATTAAACAAAAAATAGTCAGACTAAATGAACAAGACAACCATATAATCAGTAGAATGTTCTAGAATCGAGATCTAGCGTTAGTCATTTAATTGTAATTAATACGTACATCAGAATAACCACTTCAGTTACTGAATGCGTCGTTTAACCAAGTCAGCAGAATATAATCAGCTATTAATACACGTTCGTTCACTGCCGCAACACGGGTCAGTGGGACACACCCTTTACTGACACAGATTACCTACACAGATATCGCGCGGGTGTCATATTATATCTGTATCGATATATTGCACATGAACTGCCACGTGACATGTGACGTCATTCGTGACGGCGGTTATTGACAACATGCTAGTGTGACGAGATTCAATTAAAAAAAAAGCATTAAAAAAATTGTGATTTCACTGAGTTTAGCTTTGAGTCGGGGATAGCTGCGGAAGTAATGCGTTTGCGCTTGAATAGTCTAACGTAACTTCGAGACTCTAACACTGCTTGGCGAGCATTGAGCCCCGTTTGTGCCATTATTTCAGTCCTATTGACAGACTCGGCTAGGGTGACCAAGTCTGTGTGCTCATTTTACAGGACATGTGGTCTAAAATTACAGGATGCATGGAACAAATACAACGCGTTTACTGTATGATATGGTCCTGTATTTGTCTTATACAGGACACGGCGAAAATTATAGCTGAGAAACGGGATGTCCTCTAGAATACAGGTTGGCCTCCCTAGACTCGGCGTACCTTGTAGGAGCGGCCTTAGCCATTGCGAGGTTCCGCGGGCAGTATATGTTTCCGAGGCCCTCCTCCTATGTAGTTCCTAATGACTTTCTACTTGGATTATTGCGAGACAAGAGGCCCCTGCTAGCGGATCTACGACTTTTTCGAATCGGGGCAAAAACTTGATAAGGGTGTCCCTTCTATCCAGCGTTTGAGATAAATGATGGTTTTGGTGGCCTTCCCATAATGTTATATTATCATTTTGGCGCCTCCGAGAGACTGCCGCCCGGGTCAGGTGCCTAAGTTTGCCCCTCCCCCCCATAGAGCCCTGGCCCCTGCAAGAGTGACGTCCCGGGCGACGGCTTTGTCTTCCTCCCCTAAGGTCACCACGGGTCCCTTGCGTATCCACAGTAGCAGACCATGCGTATTGCTTCAACGAGTGAGGTAGACGCAGAACAGGAGTGCTATTTTTGAATCTCACCGGGTGACTAAAGCTCACCAAAATGGCCGTTTTTCATAGAGATCCGACCGTTTTGGTGAGCTTTAGTCACGTGGTGAGATTCTAAAATTGCACCTCAGCAGAGCTCTTCTCTCTTATCACTGCCTTACTTCACCATATATAAACGGACTCCCCAATTGTTATTGATTAGAGTAATAAGGCTATATCTTTCTTGTGTCTTTGTTACCATTCCAATCCTGTAAGTCAATTTTCAGGTATCAGCTACGGCGTAGCTTATACCTACGATAATTGCTACGGTATTATACTCGTAAGTAGATCCGTTGAAAAGCAATATTAAACTGTAGTAAAAACTGCTTGGAATAAAAATATTTTTGACAACAGAAAAGCTGTTTGTTTACAGAAACATAGGTACTTAAAAACATAACCCTTCCTTTTGGCTTCGCCATAGTCGGGTAAAAATTAGTTTATGTCACACGAACAACGGAAAAAAACTAATTTGAACAAATTCAGATGCTTTTAAGTGTGAAGTTCGCTTCAATGTAAACTACTTAATATTTTCATTTCGGTGACTCTATTTCTTTGGAAATTGCTCAATAACACAAAATATTTAAAAATCCACATATTACTCACCGGGGTGATCTTTGGGGTCTTTGTTTACTTGGTTTTGTCAAGTTTGACATTATCACCTATCACAAATCGTTTTCTGTCAAAGATCAAATAAATAACTGAAAACATTTTGTTAGGGTTTATTTGCAGTTTTATTTTTTTAGCCTGGTAAGCATAGCATATTATACTTTTCTATGCTTCAATTTATTAGAATGACCTATTTTACCTACCTACATTGGCAATTTCCATTAAATCCGACTATACCAAAATTTTATAAAAAGTTGGACTAATGTAGTGTAGGAAAGTGCTACAATACAACCCTGACGTAGTCATTCTTGCTTGTTTTGGTTAAAGAATCCTTTGACCTTCAAACTTAGAGGAAAACTTACAGAGTTTTAGGTTTCAAATATTCCGAATAAATAAGAAAAAAAAATTATAAACAAACGTCGTCACGAGGTCAACGCGTACTAAATGTAGCGGAAAGGCCCCGTCAAAAAAACGTATTATCTGCGAACATGTATACCCACTATTCGTTAGGTAATAGTTTTACGGATGCTAGGAGCTTTCCGTCTGATTGATTGATTGATAATTTACATAATCTGGATCGTTACCACCATCTTGCTCGCTAATCTAGCCGCTATGTAAGCAGTAGTGCATGTACTGTGTTTCGGCGTAGAGAGCAAAAAAATCGGTGTAATTTCTGGTACAGTCAAGGAACTTAATTCCCTACCCATTTCGTTAAAATGTCGTCTGACATTCGCAATGCATTAAGGTCGATATGTCAAACTAACGTCTTGCTCTATAGCTCTTATGGTGACAGTTTGCTATATGCTATTGAACCTTAGGTGGGTTGGAAATTTAATTCCTTGACTGTACAAGAGGCCTAGTATAATCTTAGCTGGGTCTCTGGGTTTTTACTACAGCTTAATATTGCTTGTCCACGGACCTACTTACGAGTATAATACCGTAGCAATTTTCAGGTATCAGCTACGGCGTAGCGGCGTAGTAAAAACTGCTTGGAATAAAAATATTTTTGACAACAATTTATTTTAATTCTAACTGGATAATAGGGGTTATTAAGCCTTGCGTTATCGGTTTCGCTTATTTTTACTCCTATTAAATCAAATCCTGTTTTTTGTTTTTTCACATGAGAAAAAACTAGCTTGATTTTCTCCACACTGTATCTCGGCTACCGTTGCTTTAAAACTTGGCGATGCACTACTGTGCACTCGGATATTATTTATTGTTTTATAAATACTGGAAAAACATCGCATGACTTGTCGCCACGTGCGAAGAGCGTTACCCCTTTTAGCATGCGTTTTATGACGCGATAGCGTAGGACGATATCATATCAGATAGTTTTATTCTATTCAGCTTTAAGGCGACAACAAGGCAACCTATTAAATACAATAAAAAAATTGTATTTTATTGGTTATATTCATACTTATAAAAGAGTTCCTAACTGATTGATAGGCAAGGTACAGACTTCAAACTTCTTCAACTTCCAACTTTCATCCTTCGGACTTTGGTGCCCAGGCATAACAGCTGCTGGGCAATTCTGGCGTCAGTAGAGATGAAGTCACACTCGACATATGCCAAAAAGAGCTGTCAGATCCCTTCAAAATCTTTCGTTTTTGGACACATCTCGAATGCGAGATGAATCTCGATGAGTGCCAGAAGAGGGCCTGTCTGGTGAGAGATCTCTCTATTGTGTGGCTTACCTCCACAATTTAGTTAGACTCTCGTATTTACACCACAGAAAAGCGCTTGCGCTGAATAAGGGTTGAATTACGTATCTCGCCTTAAGAGCTTTATATTATGCGTTGCCTTGACAATCGCGGCTAGTTGAGGTCGGATCTTATCTTAAACATGTAATAAAATAAGCAAGGTCAGGTGGACCTGTATAATCTGTATCTCCTCGAAATAAGGTCTGTATTCCTTGACAGCTTTCTTCTAATAGTGCCACGTTATAGTGTGACATTATACATAATATTATGGTTATTATAATTTATTATGATAATATACGATAGCGTTTATAAATGTTACATATAAGATAATGGTATGACTTTCATCTGCCGCGAACCGTTGAAAGATGGCTATAAGTAAATAGTGGAATAAGCAAAAGCTTAATGCTTCCATCGCCCCACTTTACAGGTCATTGCCCGTCAAATGCCGTGCCGCAGCATACAACTTTGTCACATTAAAGGATTTATTATTTTCCGCAACTTTGTGTCAGCCTCAGAAGTAGCTAAACACTAAAGAACCTTGTCAAGTAACGTATGAAATGAGAGTTGCTCGAATTTGCCACATTCTGACAGCGTCAAGGTTGTTACCCGGTCAGGTACAGAAGTTCGCCCTAGGGGATTTTCGAGTGAAACAAGAATTATAACAATAGGTTTTTATTAAATAAAAGCTCCCTAGGACGACTAGAGACTCTAGGTCGTAAGTTCGTAATTCTTGTGCCTAATTCGTAACTTGAGTCAATTAACGTGATCGCTCGCACTCCACTGGCCGTGACCTAAATGTTGCCAGCGTTTATTTATACCGATTGGTAAAATAAACGCTGGCTTTAGTAGCGCCCTCTAGTGTGGCTCGTAGTAATGTAGCACAGCGTAACAACCTCCTTGAGCGTAACAAGGTACCTACTAAAATGTTCAGAGCCCTTAATGTAAGTTTTCTGTCAAAAAACGTCTCGAACGCGTTAAGGGCCATTTACATGGTGCGAGTTCTCGCATGCGAGTTGCATAACATTGCGGGCTTCTGAGGTATCCATGAGGATCCATCCGTCGAGCCGTGCAATGTAATGCAACTCGCACCGTGTAAATGGGGCGTTAGTGTAAACTTCAAAATCGTATGGAAATATTTTGTTGCAAATACGCTCCGCTGGAGGCGCTGTCTTTACTTTAGAAAATGATAGAGATGAGTATATTCATACTGCTGTTTCAACCGCCGTCTTTGTTCTTTGCGACATACCTATTGACGACAAGAATAAAAGGACAGTTATTGGTAACAAAATTAGAAACTGTGCTCGAAAGCTGTGCTGTGCTGGTAGGACCTTGTGCAAGGTCCGTCCGGATCGCTACCACCGTCTTGCTCGCTAATCCTGCCGCTAAGCAACAGTGCTTACACTGTTGTGTTCCAGCGTGGAGAGCAAGAAAGCCGGTGTAATTACTGGCACAAGAGGTATTCCATCTTAGCCCTCTGGGTTGGCAACGCATCTGCAATCTCTTAATCACAACTCTACTTAATTCTGTGTATACTGTGTTTGTGTGTAAAGGCAAACGAGCAAATGAGTCACCTGATGGTAAGTGATCACCACCGCCCATAGACACCTGCAATACCAAGGAGTTTGCAAATGCGTTGCCAACCCAGAGACCCAGCTAAGATTATACTACGCCTCTTGTAGCAGAAATTACACCGATTTTTTTTTCTCTCTACGCCGAAACACAGTACAGGCACTACTGCTTACATAGCGGCTAGATTAGCGAGCAAGATGGTGGTAACGATCCAGATTATGTAAATTATCAATCAATCAATCAATCAGACGGAAAGCTCCTAGCATCCGTAAAACTATACCTAACGAATACTAACGAATTTGTCTACATAGTGGGTATGCATGTTCGCAGATAATACGTTTTTTTGACGGGGCCTTTCCGCTACATTTAGTACGCGTTGACCTCGTGACGACGTTTGTTTATAATTTTTTTTTCTTATTTATTCGGAATATTTGAAACCTAAAACTCTGTAAGTTTTCCTCTAAGTTTGAAGGTCAAAGGATTCTTTAACCAAAACAAGCAAGAATGACTACGTCGAGGTTGTATTGTAGCATTTTCCTACACTACATTAGTCCAACTTTTTATAAAATTTTGGTATAGTCGGATTTAATGGAAATTGCCAATGTAGGTAGGTAAAATAGGCGGTTTAAGAAAAATGTGAGAAATTATTGTCATTCTAATAAATTGAAGCATAGAAAAGTATAATATTTCTATGCTTACCAGGCTAAAACAATAAAACTGCAAATAAACCCTAACAAAATGTTTTTAGTTATTTATTTGATCTTTGACAGAAAACGATTTGTGATAGGTGATAATGTCAAAATTGACAAAACCAAGTAAACAAAGACCCCAAAGATCACCCCGGTGAGTCATATGTGGATTTTTAAATATTTTGTGTTATTGAGCAATTACCAAAGAAATAGAGTCACGGAAATGACAATATTAAGTAGTTTACATTGAAGCGAACTTCACACTTAAAAGCATCTGAATTTGTTCAAATTAGTTATTTTCCGTTGTTCGTGTGACATAAACTAATTTTTACCCGACTATGGCGAAGCCAAAAGGAAGGGTTATGTTTTCAAGTACCTATGTTTCTGTAAACAAACAGCTTTTCACATGTATGTATATTTAGCCACTCTGCACCATTTATATACGATTTTACCAATTTCAATTTCATTTATTCAAATAAAGACAATAATATTCATCATCAACAACATCTCAGCCACAAGAAGTCCACTGCTGAACATAGGCCTCCTCCATGGATTTTCAAAGTGACCGGTTGGAAGCGGCATGCAACCAGCGCCTTCCTGCCACCTGTATGAGGCCATCGGACCATCTTTTGGCTGGTTGTCCTACACTGCGCTTGCCAATACGCGGCCGCCATTCGAAAACTGCGACAATAATATTATGGTTTTTTTAATAATGTTTTAGTAAGGAAACTTAGGGACGTAGTTTTAAACCGAACTAAAGTTCCAGGTTCATTTCATTTAGACTGTGTTAGTAGGTATTTAATTGTAAACAATGACCAATAATGTTAACTAATATTATAAATGCGAAAGTGATGACGTATGGATATTTAGATGTTTGGATGTTTGTTCCTCAATAACGCATTAACGGCTTTACGGATTTAGATGAAATGTGGTAGACAGATAGATCATGTCCTGGAACAAAACATAGGATACTTTTAGCCCGTAAAAATCCCGGAAAATGCATATACGGGTGAAGAATATAAACAAACTTTTGTTATTAATTGCTATCGTGTGACTTAAAAAGCTTTCACCTGACCATTCAAATTGTATATGAATGCGTTAATTTTTATGTAATTCATATTTAAGAAACATTCATATGATTTGCAAAAAATGTAACTAGAAACAATGTGGAATCAGTTTCCAATAGTAGTTTAACCGCCTATCATTTGCGTTCCAAGAATATCAAGGTATTTTTTCATAATAGTTAATTAATATGAATCATATTAATTAAATAACGCTACGCATGAATGGAGAGGATGTAGTAACGCTGTTACGCACATTGTTCCCGTATCGTAGGTATTGTAATAATTAAACCCAAATAGGAGTCAGTTGCGATAAACCGCTTCGAACTGGATCGATCCAGTTTAAAAAAATGACTCGCTCCACGAGATTATTTATTATTCTAGTGCCATTCAGAAAGGTCGATGGAATTAAATAAAAGTGTGATTAGGAACTAGAGTGAGATTTTTGAATCTCATTGGGTTTGGTCTCATTGGCCGTTTTTCATAGAGATTCCGCCATTTTGGTGAGCTTTAGTCAAATGGTGGAATTCAAAAATTTCGCCTATGAACATTTTCTATTAAAAGCCGAGATCCAATATGATATTCGTAAGATTTTTAATATTCAAAATTGAAAGAAATAGTAAAAAAATTGAGCATTAAAGAATTATGTTTCCGATATATTTCTCCTTTACGACCATTTTTTTAAATATAATGAGTAATAAAATAATAGTGGGAAATGGTTAAGCCTTAAGATACCGCTCGGCTCCATCATGAGGTTCTGTTGTAAATTGACTCAATTTACGTACACATCATTCATCGGCAAATACATTATTTGTTTATTTAATACTTAATAAGCTCCTAAGAAGATGCTATTCAAGTTAATTCATGTTAGTCTTCCAGCGGTTCCAAGGGAGCCTGCCATGAGCCTGCCTACAAAGAACACGATGCCGTTGACAGCGACTCCACGGAGCCCCGCCGTGTCGATGCTTATCTTATTAGATTTAATTTGTTTGTTGAATGTTAAAGCGCATTGGTTATTACAGTAATGCTGTAAAGCAGGGTTACTAACCTTTTTCAAGGGCAGACCCCTAGTGCCTTCTTACTCTGATTCGCGGACCCCTAGAAGTAAGAATAAATATACTTTTAAAAATTTTTGTAACCGAAATTTCTTTCGATTTTTATATTTAAATGTTAAACATTCAAATTATTAGATTAAAATGCTATGCAATGACAACACAAAGAAAAAATACGGTAACGGCAGGACTCGAACCTGCAACATCAGCATTCCGTGCCTGGCGTTTGTCAGTTTCGCCACATTACCACTTTTTCATTGTGTCATTGCAAAGCATTTTAATTTAATAAACTTTTTACTTACACGGAAAACGCGGTGTCCATCCAACGCTTAGCCGCGTCATGTGCTTCATAATTTTGAATTTAACCACGGAACCCAGGTTAGGAAACACTGCTGTAATATTTTATTTGAACAAATATATAAATCATACTAATATTACAAACGCGAAAGTTAGCGTGTGACTAAGTATTTTTGTAATTAATAAACGCTTAAACGCCTGGGCGGATTTGGACGTCGAAAGGGGATTATTTCCTGAATTAACACATGAGCTACCTTTTATCCCAAAGCAGTTACGAAAGTCAGTGACCCGAGCTGAGGGTAAAAGCACAGAATAGATAATAGTACTAGTAAAAGCTAGTAAATGATAAATAACTAATAAGGCTTTTAGCTTCAACATCAGGCTCTGTCACGTCTACCTACGCAGCGATAAAGCGGTCCGGTGTCCGCTAGTAACCTTAACAGAGATCATACGATGATGAAATTGACTTCTTTATTTCAACATTCAAATAATTAAATTTTTTTTTTTTCATTTCAAGGTAACTAAGACTCAATTACAAAATATCAAACAAGCATGCATCTTAACTACTATACAATTTTTAATAGGCAATGTCAACACAATAATAAGAAAAATAACCGAATAATAACTAAAAACAATCACAATACATACAACTTAAAACACTAATACAATATAATCATTAATGTCAGTTAAGTTAATATAATGTCAAAAGTGTCAGTAACTTTCCCATAATTTAAAGCTAAACCTATTCCCCTAGCATGCACATCGGATATCGGAACGATGGCCGATATAACGGCAGTCTACTCTGCTGGTTATCACTGCCAGCCAGGACAATGTGGGAGCTGGCGCGAAAACTGCGCACTGCCCTGCGCACCGTCGCCGCGCTGCGTGCACGCATGCTCGCGTAAAAACATGAGGTCCGCACCGGACCGAACTGGCCTGGACCCCAATTCTCGGTTCATGCGAAATGCATCTCACGTGCGAGATGCGTCAAAAATGACAGATTTCCAAGGGATTTGCCCTTCTGACGCACTGCACTCGGGCAGCGGCGTGTATGTTGTGTGCGTGTCTCTCTCTCTCTTTTTCTCTCTAGAGAGAGCTCTTGTCTTTCTCTCTCTCTCTATCTCTGTGTGTGTGTGTATGCGTGGGTATAGCTGTGCCATCTTAGCTTTCGAATAAATTTTACCGATTTGAGTGATTTGAACAATTCGAAAGCAGGTTTCATTGCGGTGCTTCTACGCCATGTTTTTTGCAAAACAGTTTACCAATTGTCGATATTATCAACTTTCAAAATATACTACATCACTTTTATTTTGTTAAATTAATTATTCTTCAGCCTCCTTATTATTTGTCAAAGTTGAGTAAATGTTATCTCTACCAATAGGCAGTATTTCGATACGTCTAACTAAGCACGCGGAGAGTTTACTACTCTGTAGGACGGTGCAGCGCGTGGCGGGGCCGTGCCACGATAAACGTTCACTTACCTATTACAACTTATAGCTAATTAAGTTAAATTGAACACGATAAGTTATAAATAAGTTAATAAGCTGTTGATATGTCTAGCTGCTGACCTACATTGATGCGATTAAGCTATTAATGTTTAGTGGTGGCACAAAAAACAGTCTTACTAGCAATAGTGAGGTTGTATGACTAGACCAGGTACATTTCATGCAGGATAATGGAACATTTATGTTTTTTATAGACTAAGTAGAATCAGTCCAAAATGGGATTGACAACTACGTAAAAATATAAGCACTCCTAAATAAATCTAACCTTATTAATTTTTTTGGTCTCACTAATCACCGTAATTCATTACAATAACCTTTTTACCAGGGATCTCATAGAGTTGGATAAAATGCTAAAATATCTTATTTTGTCTTTTTTTCTTTAAAACTCAAAAGCTTTAAGCATTTGTTTCATTTTAGAAATTTTGTATACTGTGTAAGTGTATATCGCGTTCTTTTAAATTCTTGTAAATGTAATGTACAGTCAAGGAATTTAATTCCCTACCCATTTCGTTGAAATGTCGTCTGACATTCCCAATGCATTAAGGTCGATATGTCAAACTAACGTCTTGCTCTATAGCTCTTATGGTGACAGTTTGCTATATGCTATTGACCCTTAGGTGGGTTGGAAATTTAATTCCTTGACTGTACCTAAACAAAGATTCAAACCGCACGTCGTCTAAATACAAAATCTCCGCGTTTACGTTTTCCCGTTAATAATTTAAGGTAATCCTTTGAAGGATGATGAAATCTAGGTGATGAAACGTGTGATACAGGTGAATCTAGAGGTATAACCGGTTTGAGGTACGCCACCAAAATACCGGTAATTTAAATATGTATTATTAGAATTAACATTTTCATGCACTTGATGTTAAGCTAAAATGGATTGCTATATGACACGAAAAACTTTCGTCGCTGTTTGAAAATTTTATAATAAAGTATTTTCAAATTTTAATCGCAACATAACATCACTTAAATATACTGATTTCACACTGGGAGAGAACAGTAAGGCACAGTATTCATACAATTTGAACGCGTACTAAGGAATGCAAACCCGGTTACTACTCCGAAACTTCACTCGTCGACTGTATCGTTTGCCAACAGTTTCAACAAACCGGCTAGCTTTGACTGTATTAAAGTACATCGTATTAGAACCCGATAGGTTATATTAATAAAACGGATCACTCACGTATTTTTAATTCGATAAATAGGTTCTGTTACGTTACATTTCAAACTTTATAATTTTAACAAAAAAATAATTTGGTCAAATGAAACTGATGGATTGTTTTAGACTAATACTTGTATAAATCTAAGCTCTTTGTAGAGAACCAATTTAAATTCAAAGAAAAATACAGATAGTGGCTGTAAACGCGAATTTAAGCCTTACGTTCACGTCACGTTAACGTTCGCAATCCCCTTACAAATACCCCACTTGTAGTAAAATAGCCACGATAAATGTAATACCTAATCAGTGCCTAGCAGACATTCAAAGGGTATGAACTTTAGTCGAAATATCTCGTTAAATTTCGTTATAATTTTTTTATTTAATTAATGCCTGACGCAAGAATTTTCGCCATTGCATCATCAACATAAATATATTGTTTCGATGTTTGATAAAGTCTGTAATAAAATCGGACGATGTTACTCTGTAGTTTAATGATTGGATATTTTCCATTTTTTTTTGCAGTGCACATTTCAATCTTCATGTTGACTTTATTAAAAACAATTAACTGTATTAAATGATAAATCTCGTAATCTAGATTCACTATAAACATACATTACAATAAAAAAAAATACAAATTCGTTTTGTTACTGTTTGTATATATAAAAATAGAGGTAGAAATGATTTTTAAAAGGAACTTTCTGAAATCTGAAGACTTAAGGCAATTTCTATGGTCAAAATGATGCGTCAAAATTAAGTAAATTTAAGTAAATTTGACGCATCATATTGACCATAGAAATTGCGCTTCGCGGTAACTTAGAAATTTTAAAAATTGATATTAAACAGAAATCATGTTTCAAGGAATTTAAAAGGGTAAATTTAAGAATCAACTTTTTGATTTCAAAGGAACATAAGACATTTTCAAGTCGTCGAGTTGAACCTGTGTTTATTAAAAGAATTAAATGCACTACTTTGTAGGCGTAATTTAATTTGGAGTTTTATATGATACTCATACAATTACGTAATCGTGAAATTTTCAGAAAAAGATTTTATCATTTAATCTGATTAGGATTTGATAAATTAAATTACGGATTATGAATTTTTATTGTCTATATCTAATGTTGACTCAGAGATTATCCTATAAAAAATTATGTGCACGCCCTTTTTTCCTAACTTAAATCTCTATTAAGTACGTACTTACAAAAATATTTATCTGTAGATATCATAACACTCGATATCTACAGATTAAAGGTTAGTTTGTTTATTTATCAAATTTACAAGTGAATAATATGGGTTACTACATACTTTCAAATTGATTAGTGTAGTAATCGACTTTTGAATTTTTGAGTAGATATTAATCGAAAATTATTTAATGCTTTTAGAGGCTTCTAGGCATTCTAATCTGAATTATGATATTTTAACTTAGTATTACGCCTTATGGCGCAGGTATGTATTTATTGTGAAATATCAACAAAACATCGAATGAGGATGGTGTGTTCCGATAACTGAATGCGAAAAAAGCCAGCGCCCTTCATATGACAAAATTGTGAGCCAATGTCCAAACATGCATAACATGATTTCAACGTGGCTCCCAATGTTGCGAAACATTTTACAGTAACCAGATTAAAGTTAGAAAAAAGTCTTTTTTTTTAATAGGAGTATACTTACGATCGATGTTTTATGATCTATAGGTAAGCAAGTTACCGCCGTCATGGAAATCTAATTTAATGATCGAGGATCCAAGTTTACCTTAAATTTGAGTTTTACCATACTACAAAATGAAATAACACGAAACATTACTTAAATATTGTTATTTCTGATTTATTTGTTTTTTAATAATTTGTGATGGAATAGTAGGTAGTAAAATGATTTTTATAGATTAGGTATATTGATGGTAGGTATCATAATTATTTTATTTTATTTAAGTAATGACCTGGTACTTAATACAAAATAAGAAAAATAATATTAACATTGATTTCAAGCAAATTTTTTTGGGCTGGGTAAGTTATATGAGTATATATATATATATATATATATATATACCTACTTATTTTTTAAAAATAGTACCTAAGCATACTTACTTATAGTTTGAAGTTGAGTTCCTAGGTTATAAGATATGTTTTAATATTTGCATGCTTTCTCGTAGCCGGATTTCATATGGAATTCTATTCTCATTGTTACCACCCTATGCACTTTGTGCCCTAATTTTATACCAATGATCTATCATTAATTTATTAATTCATCCATTTATTTATTCATAGGTCATAGTTACATTCTGAGGCAAAAATATATAACTATTATAAAGCTATGCCTCTAATCTTTGATGCTATCTTCGTGTAGGCCCCTCTTTCAGGACTTGAAAATCTTAACCTTGCCTTCTCTATACATATACGAAATGTGCAATTTTGTTAAAAAGAATATTAGCATGTACAGAGTTCTGGCATCTAATCCCAGACAGACTTCTAAGCTTCATGGATTTAACTAGTGTTATCCTAGCGACCATGGAACGGTATATTTTAGAAAGTTTTTTGTACATGTCAGTTCACATATTCAACCACCTGCCTAACGAGATGAAGATGCTAGAATTGCCCGTGTTTAAACATAGACTGTACGAGCGGTGTCTCAGGAGAGCGTATTACAGTGTAGCGGAACAGTTTAAACAACAACAATAAGTTACGACCCACAACCCTTAATCGTTTTTGCTACTCTTGTTTTTAAATTTGTGGGTGATGTGATATTTATTGACAAATCATTATGCTTTTATTTTTATAATTTTTATTTTACTTGACTTCTCAAATTTATTAACAGTTTATGCATCTAATTAATTGATTGACATTATTATTTCACTGATTGACATCACATTTACAAATTAATCTTTTCATGACATGACAAGATTGATGATTTTTATGTTCTGGTGTTCTTGATTTAAGTATTACTTATCATTATAGACTTTAATATTGTACGCAATCGGTTGATTGTGACGCACTCCAAATTTGGACTAACTTTTACCAGCTCGCAATCTGACAATAAATCATTTCATTTCATTTCATTTCATTTCATTGACTTTGTTTAAAAAGGATGCGTCCTTTGTCCGCTCGATAAAGCGAGTTATAGCCACTTGTGCTAGCCGCTGACTGCATTAGAAATTACACCTACAATATTCTTCATAAAGTTGATAGATTTGCCCTTCGAATATTGGTAAATCACGTATTTTAGTATTTATATAAATAGTTATTTGTTCAGCGATCGTGTAGACGCCCCTTGCGAGGAGTAGAATCAGCAAAATACAGATTTAAAAAAAAAGTGGGTATATTAAGCCTCTGAATTGCAGTAATGAGAATAAGGCAAAGTCGAACGACTGCTAGCCGGAAAAGTTATTAACCTAAGTTGTCTGGACAAACCGAAGATAAATCAAACCGGTACTAAAACACCTGTAACTGTTGCTATCGTTACAGATAATCGTATCACATTTAAACTGAAATTTACCCGAGATTTAGATAATTTGAGGACTGTATCATTAAAAGTACCAAGTTTCGCTTTGGGAACATTAACATTTTTGACCTAATGACTTGCCCGTAAAGTCTAAATTTAAAGCAAATTTAAAATGGAAATACGTTCGTTCTAAAAAACCATTCCGTTTGCTATCAATAAACTGCTACTGAATCACACATTTTTAATACGCAGTTAGTAGCACGTGTGAAATTTAAATGTGATCAAGGATTACTGGGAAAAGAATGCAAATAATAAAAAGATTTTTTTTGGTATTTTTTTTATACACATTCAAATTAAATTTAGAATGCTATATAATGAATGAGAACACAAAGAAAAATTAGGGTAATGGCAGGACTTAAATTGAATCTATGTAAAAAAAATTCAAAAAAAAAGAAATCGAAAATTAAAAATTTCGATTACAAAAATTTAACAACAAATGGCGTCATCCCTCATCAGCTAACGGGCATTCATAAATGACCAAGTTGAATGAGATAACTTGATTAAGTTTCTCATAGATGACATCGAGGGTAGCTTTCCCAAACAAAACATCAATAATGTAATTGTTCAATGTGTTTTATCTTTACGAAACACATTGAAAAATTCGCAGCGTATGGTAGCAGTAATGTGGCGAAACTGGCAAACGCAAGGCACGGAATGCTGATGTTGCAGGTTCGAGTCCTGCCATTACCCTAATTTTTCTTTGGATAGTCATTCATTATATAGCATTTTAAATAATAAGAAAAACTAAAAAGTCTGTCGTCGATCGTGACTGTAGTTTTCTTCACTCGGCTTACGAACCACAATGCTTCTTTATCGAGGGGGATATCTTCAACAACTAACCTAACCGAATGAGGGTAGACGTCGGGTTATATGTTATTTTTTCCTATTAAAAAACCCTCAGGCTGGATAAGGAATTTAGGGCTATCCATGTGGACTCGTTGGAGTCCCAAGCACCCTGCCAAAGCTCAACCGCGGAAGAAGCTGGCTCCTCCTAATAACAGTTCTAACCTACCCTAACCGCCTTCAAAACCTTATAGCAGTGTTTCCCAACCAGGGGTCCGAGAACCACTCGGGGTCCACGAGCCTATCCCAGTGGCCCTAACATGACTGGCCAAGTTTAGTTTATCTCTATCTGCGTCCCTTTTTTATGACACTAGTTAGACAGAGACACAGGGAGGGGTTAAACTAAACCTGGGCTGTCACGTTGGGGCCGCAGGAAGTCCACAGATCAAAACAAAAAGTAAAAAGCGTTTGATCAGTGTCGTATTTTTCGTGTGATTAGAATAGACCCATATAATAGTAACAAAGCGGGTTTTTTATTTGATTAAGGAGTCCACGGATCATGGTAGGGTTGCAATAGGAGACGGGCTTCAAATACCGGTATTTCTAGTATGACCAATCCCGGTATCCCGGTATTGTGCAAACTAAAAATATCGGTGTTGTAAACCCTGAATAGGCGCTCTTTATAAAGGTTGGGAAACCCTGCCTCATTGTATTTCATTTTTTTTTTATGAAATAGGAAGGCAAACAAGCAAGTAGGTCACCTGATGGTAAGTGATCCGCCCATAGACACCTGCAACACCAAAGATATTGAAGATGTGATTGACAGACTTTTTTCGGGTGGTAGGACCTTGTGCAAGGTCCGTCCGGATCGCTACCACCATCTTGTTCGCTAATCCTGTCGCTAAGCAGCAGTGCTTGCACTGTTGTGTTCCGGCGTGGAGAGCAAGACAGCCGGTGTAATTACTGGCACAAGAGGTATTCCATCTTAGCCCTCTGGGTTGGCAACGCATCTGCACTCTCTTTGTTGTTGCAGGTGTCTATAGGCGGTGGTGATCACTTGCCATCAGGTGACCCACTTGCTTGTTTGCCTTCCTATGTTGGATAAAAAAAAAAGATGTGATACCTTGAACAAAGTCCTACCACCTGCAAATTAGTATAATGTAATATTTACCTCAATCATTAGTTACATCAACTGCAACATTGATTGCCTATTAGACTTAGATCATGCATGCCTCATTAATTTAATAAATCGAACAACAAATGCGATCACACCTCAAGTAAATAAACTAATTGGGTCATTGAGAATTAAAGGCCTTGGTCGCCGCTATAAATAGTCAGAGACCCCTGCGCCAGCGCCGTGTTTTATCTAACTAGGTCACTGGGGACTAAATGTTATTCGGACCGATGGCAATTCACAGTCGTTAAGGACTCCTTGTGTAAAAACTTTAAGTCCCAGAGGCCTTAGGAAGCTAGCTTTTGTTACGGGCATAAAGCATCTATCCTTTTCTACCCAGTCGGCCTGTGCGAAAGGGTCGGATGCTTTTTATGTTCTCGATAAAATTATAAAGATGCTAAGTACGATGTACTAAGAATTTTATTTCACACTGGTCTGAATATCGAGTCCAAACCCTTAACTGTTTAAAAGCATTGGCATGCTCACATCTTTTATGCAAGTTAATTTCTGTTAAAGGCTGTAAAAAAATGTAAGTGATTCCACTACCAAGCTATCATTTTTTTGGCCTAAACTTTCCCATGATCGCCGTTTTTATTTGGTGGACCCAAACTCTGTAAATTTGAAAACACTTGAAGCTCAAATAACTTCTTGGAATTGGACCGGCCAATTCCAAAAAGTTATTTGAGCTTCAAGTGTTTATCAAAGATTTCAAAATGCTGATAGGTAGAACCCTTAAAATAAGACGAAAAGGGCAAAATAGGTAAACTATTTCTAATGGATATCTGCCTGAAACACGATAAAGAAGCAATGTCAGGGCAGGATAGGTTCATACGCTAGTTGTTTTCCGGTGGAACAATCTGGGGACTTCGGATGTCTGGCTTGCTAGAGGTATAATTAGTTGATTTAATTCCATTTGTAGATAGTCATTTGATCTATCCTAAGGATCAAGTCGCAAGCGTGCCTAATACTGAAGTCTTCCGTCGTTCCGTAATCAATGGCATGGAGGCCCTCCTTATGCAACGATATCTCACATGCCTGGTTATGTTCTTTTATGAATGACTGCCATCTACCTAGAGTGGCGTCTCATCAAGTGGCAAACCGAATTCTAATGAGGACCGACGATGTGACGAAGAGGGCTTCATAAGGGTGGGAAGGAAGAAGAAGCCCACCAGTTGAAAATGTGCAGCACGGCGCCGGCCGGAATGAGACATCTGCTGCGTCCTGTTGTTTCAATGACGCAGGAGTACTTGTACATGTACCGACTGCATAAGTTCAGAAAATTGAGGTCGTACAGTACTTATATCAGAATAAGAAGAAGATGATAACGTTTAGGGTTAATTTATTGCTCTTCGTGATTGGCTATTTTGGCCTGGCGAGTCCCATAAGAGCTTACGCCAGAAAATAATGCATTTGGCAAAAAAAAAAAATTATTTACTCGTATTATACCATCCTTGTTGTCTTTAAAACCGGTCATCGTCATGGAAATCGACGAGAAGGGCTATAGATAGATATTCCTGCGGCTTTCTCCGTTTTTTTACATGTTTGAATAATGACTAGTGCCTAAACATATTATTTACGGCTCTCTTATAAAATAAAATGCATACATACCTGGCTAAGTCATCTATTTTATTTAAACAAAAGATTTCTAATATTGATGTGGTCACTATAAGATGTTGTTAGATTAGGTACGTAATAACTTAAGACAGAAGGGCCCTTAAGTAGGAACTGAATAAATCAACCGACTTGGTATTGCATGGATCTCACAACTTTTTACGGTAGAAGAACTGAGTTGCGAGACTTGTTTTTTCACAAGTTTTGTTTTTGATGGCATATAATTTAGAGCTATAATAACTACTCTGTGAACTTAAATGTTTCGGCTTCTACCCCTCCATTAAGCGTGTGGGTTATGTATTGGTTAGCGGTAATTTTGATATGAATTTAGTGGGGTCTATATCGGACCTCATACATATCGATTGCCCTAACGATAATATTTCGCATAATGCCGTTTCGCATAATTGAACTTATACTGATAGTATCAACTTCTCAAAAAGATAATGGCTCCCAATTTAGTGGTGTATTGTCACTATCATGTAGTCCTATTGCTTGCAATTCATGCTATCAAAGAAATGCTTTTTTAACTTCAATCACGAGGCAGACCAAGATCGCGATGGCGGGATGACATAGGCGCGACTTGACTGGATGACTTTGACTAAGATGTAGAGGATGTCTAGACAAGGTGGCATTCTGTTAGCGCTGACGCTAATAGAAACGACAGTTTGACATTGACGATAGATACATTGTTCAATTGTTCACGGTTGTGCACGTGCAAAGGGGCAATCTCACGGGCCTATGTCACGGGTCTCTTCAGAGTAATTCCTCTACTTAGTACGTCTACTACTCTTATGATGCCGTCTCTACCAGGAACCACTGGGTGATCCTTCCGAGTGGCAAAGTATTCCGTGGTAGGTTTTGGTTAGCAACGAGTACTAAAACCAAGTCACCTTCTTTGAATGCAGTCGCTGTAGTGTGGGAGCCGAAGTAGACACTCTCTAATCCAACCCTTGTCTAGACCCCATGGATTAAAACTGCGTCAAACAGTCCTGTTGTAGAGGTCAGAAGGAGAAGCCTTAGCCTAGTAGAGTAGTAGAGAGACACAATAACAGGCTACAAAAAAGTATATTTTAGGCATACCATTCACGGATTAGAGGCGTGTGTCACCTTTGCATCAGCCATTGTTACGTGAGGCTTTATCTTCGAAGACGTAACAGACCCATCCTCATACCAGCTCCTTATCTAACCTAAACACGGCTTATTCATTATTTTGCAATATTTAAATACATCGAACGATGTTTGCACTCAAGGTTGAGTGGGTTAGGTTATATAGGTAACTGAAGATAAGGCAACGGATGTAGATAGTCATAGTTTAAATAATACGAAAGATCTGTGCATGTTGCAACTTGTGTCCTACTCAACCATTATGCTTGTCCCATTAGATGTCATCATCATTATCTCAGCCACAAGAAGTCCACTGTTGAACATAGGCCTCCTCCATGGATTTCCAAAGTGACCGGTTGAAAGCAGCATGCAACCAGCGCCTTCCTGCCACCTGTATGAGGTCATCGGACCATCTTGTAGCTGGTCGTCCTACGCTGCGCTTGCCAATACGCGGCCGCCATTCGAGAACTTTTCGGCCCCATCGGCCATCAGTTCTCCGTGCTATGTGCCCTGTCCACTGCCACTTCAACTTGCTAATCCGCTGGGCTACGTCGGTTACTTTCGTTCGTCTGCGGATCTCCTCATTTCTGATTCGATAACGCAGGGAAACTCCAAGCATAGCCCTCTCCATAGCTCGTTGCGTGACTTTGAGCTTTCTTATGAGACCCATAGTAAGCGGCCACGTTTCAGTACCATAAGTCATCACTGGTAACACACATTGATCATACACTCTCGATTTCAGACACTGAGGTATATTGGACAAGAAGACATTTCGCAGTTTCCCGAACGCTGCCCAGCCGAGTTGGATTCGACGATTGACCTCTTTCTCAAAGTTGGACCTGCCTAGTCGGACTGTTTGTCCTAGGTAGACGTATTCGTCAACAACTTTGGGAGTTGAGTTTCCTACTGCTATTGGGATGGGCACCACATGGACATTCGACATGACTTTCGTTTTGTCCATGTTCATCTTAAGGCCCACCCGTTGGGAAACCCGATTGAGGTCTTCGAGCATCGTGCTAAGGTCTTCCATCGATTTAGGTAAATCCATTAGATTTAGGTAAAGTAGACTTGCAGTGGGCGGGGCACATTGCTCGTAGAACCGATGACCGTTGGGGCGGAAAGGTTCTCGAGTGGAGACCACGTGCCGGAGACGAAGCGTTGGTAGGCCTCCCACAACGTGGACCGACGATATGGTGAGGATCGGTGGAAACCGGTGGATGCGAGCAGCACAAGACCGACCGTCGTAGAGATCCTTGGGGAAGGCCTATACCCAGCAATGGGCGTCCTCCGGCTGATATGATGATGATGAGACTTACGCCTAATCAGATGTAGGTGGCGGTTAGTGAGTTTCATATTCGAGGACCCTCCCCCCCGGGAGGGACGTTCGAGGTGGGCGTTAGAAAATACAGGTTAATGCACACGGAATTGGTTCACCGGTAATTTTCAAATTGTAAGTTCCGCCGTTACCTTTGGGCCCTTTGGCTTTTGAGGATAAGAAATAACCTAATGTAACCTACATACCAAAGGAGTAAAAGACTAAAGGAGTAGGAGTAAATGAATACAAACAATCTGTAAGTTGGTACACAGGGTGTGACTTTCAAAAATATGACAAATCGTAAACATTGATATCATAGTCACCGGTGAAATTTTGATCACCAGTTATTTAGTGATCATCGGTGACATCCAAAAAATCAAATTTAACACATATTAAAAAGGATCGTTCTTTATTGATACAATCGATAAGTTTGTAGATCTAGTGATTATATGTTAAGGTTTAAAGGGAGGAAACATTAACGCCGTTTGTATGGGAAACGGTATTTGAGGTTTGGTACACTCCTCTTAACGATCCTGAATCACTGTAAACAATCATGTAGGTAATCTATCTAATCTAAAATTATCACAATCAATTTAACGATAGGATTATGGATGACTATCTGTCGAAAGACGTGATCTGTTTCACGGCCAATGATAAAGGTCAATCTCTCTTTTTGGGGTTCCGTAGTCAAACTAGGAACCCTTGAAGTTTTGCTCCGTCTGTCTGACTGTACGTCATAGTCACTTTCTCGAAAAATATGAACGTTACAAAGCTGAAACATTTTTTATCTACACATATATCATAAATGCTCTATAATGCGTTCAGAAACCGTAGGCAATGACCAGCATTATAACAACCAATATTATTATGAGAGTTTTTCTAATTTGTTTCTATATTTGTTCAAATTCATTTTTTTTTACATTATTTTAATGTGTACAGTCTATAGATATTTAATAGGTACCTAGCACTAGTAGCTAGTAGCAATACAGGTCATTGCCCTATGGCTTCTGAACCCATCATAGAGTACTTATGATATGTGTGTAGATAAAGTAATGTATGCAACTGTACATAATTAGGTCTTAAAACACTCGTGTGATCCTATTATGAAACTCGCTGACGCTCGTTTCATAAAACCACACTCGTGTTTTAAGACCCCTCATTATGCAACAGTTGCATAAAATACTAATACATAACATAGACTACCCTGTGCTTGAGAACAGTCTTCTCTATCTTTATATTTATCTTCATTACATAGTATAAAGTAAAATCGGTATCCGTTTCTGTCCGTCTTGTTGCTGACTGTACCTAACAATTCCTTATGCTTTATGTACGTACCTAATGTAAACAAAAAGATTTTTTCGACAACATTGAATGATATTTAATTATGATATAATATCCCTTTAAATATTATCTGTATGTTATTAAATAAGTATCAATTTTAGGATTTTGCGTTCCGGCTAGGAAGGCAGTATTGAGCTCTATAAGTACTTATATAATTTTTAAATATATATCCATAACTACAAATTTTTAAAATTGCGAAATGTCTTAAATGAAAGGTTATGTAGCGAAAAAGGAAAATGATTACAACTAAGATAGCTTCATTGGTTCTTACGTTATAGAAAACAGTAATGTATCTACTAAATATCATTGATACTACCTTTGGATAGAAAAAAATAGCTAAATCTGGAAAGAGTCTGAAAAAAATGTTTTTTTTTGTTTATAGTTACGGTTATTGGAACCCAAAATATATGTTGCTAGATTAGTCGTTTTGTAGCTATATGCGGCGATGATTTAGAATGTCAATCGATCAACCAATCAATCATATGGGTCAGTAGTTATTCCACTCTGTATTACATTGTATCGTATAGATTATGGTTGTTTATTTATTATGTCTATAATTTTTAGCCTATGGAATATCCAGTCTTGAACAAAAGCATTTTAAGAGAATCCTATATAACAGCCATTCCTTTGCTTTCCCACTTTTTGGTGGTCTATCCAGCAAGCTGGTGGTGGTTTGTGTATTTTTTTAATAATCTCGTGTTTTTTTCAAGGTAATCTTTTAAAAAAATAGGGCCTCACCTCACATGTTTATTGTTGTACCATCTGTCAAATACATGAATGACATTTACCGATAACATTAATTGGCGTGACTATCAACTACATTATCAAAATAAGCCACGGCACCTGTTGAGGCATCCTGTTGCTATTAGCCATCTGTGTACGGAGAAATATGAATTTAAACTTTCGAATAATAAGGTGCGTAATCGCTCTTTCTTTTCTAATAGTATATTTGGAGGGACACACAATGTTGATTGATATCACCACAATATCACTAATATTCAACACCCGTTGATGTCTAATCTATAAAAAACAGCAAAGTCAAATAAAGGTCAAAGATTAAACTTGTCAATTTGAAGGATAACGATTCGATTATTTAAAGAAAATGTAAGTGGTGGTAAGAAAGGGATTTGCTAGCTACATTCCTATACCTCAGCCATCCTTTCCTGAGCATGACACCTTGCAAATAAATACTGAATACTGAATAGCAGTTCACTTGAGGCTGGGCGTCGCACTAAGTCCTCCACGCCTATGCCCCTGTGCTCACGTCGACCACTTCATACCATGAACTACGTGCCAGAAGATTGCGGGTTCCGTTCCCGCCATGCTGCGCTCGTTAACATCATCTGCTGGACTCCAATTTGTTAGTCGATTTAATTACCTATTAAAATGATATGTAATGACAACACAAAGAAAAATTAGGGTAATGGCAGGACTTGAACCTGCAACATCATTCCGTGCCTTGCGTTTGCCAGTTTCGCTGGCAAACGCAACGCAACGCAATGCAAGGCACGGAATGCTGTTGTTGCAGGTTCAAGTCCTGCCATTACCCTATTTTTTCTTTGTATTGTCATTTTATAGCATATTAATTTAATACTTAAATTTCGGTTACAAAAATTCGATTCAATTATATTTAATGCAGTTACAAGAAAACTCATCATCATCATCACTTCAGCCGAAAGACGTCCACTACAGGACATAGGCTTCCCCCAAGGATCGCCACAACGACCGGTCTTGTGCTGCTTGCATCCAGCGGGTTCCCGCAACTATCACCAGGTCATCGGTCCACCTTATGGCGGGCAGTACAACTGGATTGTAGAATGTAGAATGAACAGGGATTGTAGAATGAAAATACAACAGTCATACATATTGTTGTCTAGCTTGATTTAAATTATTTGTATTTTTAAATATTTTTATCAGTTTGTCTGTGAACATGAGATCTGAAAAGGGACACATCGAGAGTTACATACATTCGTTACATATAATACGAGTATACGCGATATAAACAGTATAAATCGTTTTATTTTAATGTCTACAAGTGGCGAAAACATAAGAAATTATTACATACATACATGCATACGGTAGGCGCAGATACACACATACACTATGGACTGAAATCGTATCACCTTGTTCTAATGTGAACAGCCCTATTCCAATATCCATTCGACATGTTTGTCATTCCGGTCAAACTGTCCCTGACTGCTTAGCTTGCTGATTGACAGACGGTTGTACAAATAGAAAAAGAGTCAGGATTTTACGGCATCCAAAGTGAAAGTCAAAATCAAAATATTTTTATTAAGATTAGGCTTACAGGAAGCACTTATGAATGTCATAAAATTTACCACCAGTTCGGAAAAACCTCTGATGAGAAGATACCGGCAAGAAACTCAACGAGGTCTGAACAACAAGCGGGACACTCAGCGTCAAAAATGACCCGTATTGGTCCCACGTGCCACGACACGTTGCCCATCACCCCATTTTCGTCTATTACGTCACTTTGTATGTAAACTCCGTCCATAATTAATTATGAAAGTCACGGTATGATAACGGCTTAATTAAAAGTTATGACTAACGTCTATCGAATTGTAACCCCAAAATTTCGGGTACAAGGTATAATTTCAAATGCTCTAAATGTTGGACATAGGGCTTTTAGAGCTAGTGATGTGATGAGTAACGCATGAGTGACGAAAGTTTGACGAAACTTTGCAATGTTTACTAATCGATAATGGACCAAGAAGGCTTACCTTGAATGATAACATTAATGCACACTATAATACTGAGTAATATAATAATATTATTATGTAATTTAAGAAAGGATCTGTCTGTTTGTCACGTTCACAAGGGCCGAATAAGGCTAGGTAGGAAAAGGCAGTAAACAAAATTCTTTATTCATTTAATTTTTACAAAAAACTTTGAATTACGCAAATGGCGAATCAGTTCTTTAAATGTTATCTGCCAAGCGACATTAACTTAAATAAGCTGTACCCTATGTACCTCTTTATTTAGAAGAAGAAACAAAGTTATTACAGAAAAGAAAATATAAAAGTTAAAATGCTAATTAAAATGAAAAATATCGCCCAAACCGCTGTTTCTGGGTATAGGTAAAGTGCCCAGAAACCACTCTGAAATTATTTTTTTTGCAAATATAAGAGCTTGATTTTAAGATTTTTTTATGCGCCTCCTACAATGTAAAAAAAAAACTTAAAGAATAAAAACTGGCAAAGGTGATATAATTGCAGACCGAAATATAAACACAGAAGCGGTAATAAAATATAGGCAGTAAGGTTTGGATCTCACGAAAAACATAATTTTATTACATTAGCAAAGTCGCGAGTTAAAGTTATCTCTTGAATAATTAATTGATAAGGACGCAATTATTGACTCGTCAGAGTCGGGTCACTATCATTAGAAGAGAGAACTGCATCGGCAGTACACTAGCGTTTATCGCGAATATAAATCATCTATCCCTTTTGCACACGCTAACTGGATAGAAAGGGATAAATGCTTTATGTCCGCGACAAAACCTCGCTAGGGCCTTTGGGTCCAGTACCGTAAATAGCCTTTTACGCCCAGTGCTTCTGTCACTGCACCCAGCATGTATGAGCTCAAACTTAGTTTTCGTTATATCTGCGCCCCTTCAGGGCCTGGCACCGCTGACAGCGTCCTAGTTAAGGCACTGTGTGGGTCCAGCCAAAGGCGTATACATTGCCATGTTCTCAAAGTCAAATTAAATTTCTTACAGATCTTGAAGCTAAAGAATTTATTGCGCTTTACAAACTGCCAGGCAGGATCTAGCTAGCAATATTTAAGAACTAAGGTCTTATCTCAAGGCGCAGGGAGAGGGAGGTTCTGGAGGGACTCATGCTACCAATTAATTACTTTAATACATACTACACTAGAGATGCAGTAATGCGCTGGTATGATGGAAAATCTTACATGGGGGGGGGGGGGGGGCACGAACCCCAGGACTCCTCACCTTGTATACGCTTATGAGTTCAGCAGTAAAACGTAACATTAAATAACCCAGTCAGACGTCAGCAGAGCGGTCGCCGTTTAAAAGCGTTAACAACGCAATAATTATATGCGTGTACGCAGACATATGTACAATGTACCTATATATATTGCAAATTGAACGCTTTTATGGCAGCGTGGGAGATCTAGAAGACTGGATTTTATGGGAGATAAATTGGGGCATGTAATGTTCGTGCTATCGATGTCAAAACCAGCAGTTAGAAAATATTACACTGTTTGACGTTGAATTTTACGTCCTAATGCATTATGGAAGACTGAGGAATGGAAAAAATTAAAACACTAAAACTTTAGGTGCGTCATTCCGAAACAAGCTGCTGGCAAAAAAACCTTTGAGGAAGGAAGTTTCGAACAGTATTTTTCAATTAACATCTATTTTCCTCGACCGAAGTTGAATGATAAACAAAAAAATATGTGACAAGATATAACTCCATCAAAGCCTTGATTTGGTCACTTAAAACAAGCCACAATCGCTTCCGATAAGACTTCACATATCGCAAACTCAAAACATTAATTTAAATATTTACGAAAACGAGAGGAAAATTGAATCGCTTGGGATTTTTAATAGTTACATCCGTCGTTTAATTGGGTCTAGTTGTTTCTGACGCAACATTGGCCCGTTTTGGCTTACCCAAACTTGGGAAACACGATTGGCAAGCTCCGAGACACGCGCCACGATAAATATACTACAATGAACGACTGACATTGAGTCGCAGTCATCGAACCTATCTTTATCAAATTCGGCGGGTTTATCACACACGCGTCAGATAACCTCTCATCACGTATAAAAGGCGAGAATCTCGATCAAATCTTCAGTACACATCCAAACGCCAAACAATCAATAACAAATCTAATCGTTGCATTTGCACTGTGTACACACAATCTTGCAATTGTTTTATTTTGTGACTATTTGTGAGTCAACCGTCAAGATGCGTCTACTGCATTTTCTACTAATCCTACTATCGGTGGTGTTACTGGCAACACAGGCCGTCGCCCGACCACCGGGACACAACCATGTCCACAAAAGATCATCCCTGTGCCTCTTAAAACTCTGCAGCTACTCTTTACCAACGTCAAGGAGGGTGCATAGAGTCGAGAGGCTTCGATAGAGGAGACCGTCAAGGAAAAGTTCAGTGTTTTAAAGAAGCATACGTCACATCAAGTGTGACTTAGTAGATACTGGCAACATTTGCTGTTGTAGAAGAAAGTGTTTGAAAAAGGAAGGCTTTTTCAAATTGCCACGTCGCTACCGCCTTGGGAGAAATTACTAACAATGTACTAGCAAGATTTGAAGCCGTTGCTTTTAAAAAGAGAAAGTCAACATGACATCGAATAAGTGATCGCGAAGATTGAAATTTGTGAAAAGAAACATGTATTCATCTAGTATTTCTCGTCGTATTTGGCCTATATTAGGCCCCCGCCTAACAGAAGTATTCTGTATTTAATAGTGTAGGAGAATTCTAGAAGAAATTAGAAAGTGACGACCATTATTGTGACGTCGTAGTTGCGTGTGACATTAAATGCATGCGCAAGGGCAAATGGATAATTATCTAGCTTTAGTGTTAATTTTACATCAAAAGTAAAGTATTGTAAAACGCTTTCATTGTGAAAAATTTAGTATTGTTTGACATACACATTGTGATTAGATTAATATTTATACCTTTAGACTTAACTAAATAGAAATAGAGGGTTTCGAGAAAATTGAAAAAATAAAAATTAACAAGAAACTTTTTTGTTTATATTTACGTTCCTTGATTTTGCAACAAATACTTATTTTCATTTGATTTAGTACTTGGAGGATTATATATATACCGTTAAGGTCTTCCAAAATTTAATTATGCCACAAAACTTCCAAGTCCTAAAATTTTAAATAATTGTAAAATATTTAATATCAAAATGTGACAAATACGTTAAATTGTAGCACTTGTAATTTTTTTTCTAAGCTTTATTTTAGTGGTACAGGCCACAGACCTAAATATTCAATTGGCCAAGAATCTAATGGCTTTTTTAAATAATAGCCACTTTAAGCAGTCATGCATACCAGATTTAGCCGCGAATCCACTTTTAAACAAAGTCTATGTCCTGATACAATTGCGATTTAGCTTTCAAACAAATGCCAATATCGCAATGTCCTAAATGGCCTTTAGAAAAATTAAAAAGTAAAGCTCCATTTTGGACTTCGAGATAATTGGCCCAGTGTGAACATTAATGCAGTTCATGTTGACTTAAAACTGAGAAAACATTGCATGTTTTATCAAAGGTGGATAAACAAATTAGCGTTCGGTATGTTTTTTAACACCTGTCGATTGTACGAATGAGCCGATATATGTATTAAGTTAAAGAGATAATAAAATAATTTGTAGGCTCACTTAGTTTACAGCGATCAGTTTTTATACGGAAAAAGCATGCATGGTATGCATGGGCATACCAAGACAAAACGATAAGTAACGATCGTTATTTGATAACATGATAAACGATAAGTTTAAAAATATTTATATGAATAGCTTTAACGAGATAAGGATTGTCCAGTATGTTCGATTGGGATTCATACCTATTCACTCAAGAAACTGGAGTGCGTTTTTTGAATCTCATCGGGTGACTAAAGTTCGCCAAAATGGCCGTTTTTCGTATAAATGCGGCCATTTAGATGAGCTCAGTCACCTGGTGAGATTCAAAAATTGCATTTGAAACTCACGGGGTAACTACAGCTCACTAAAATAGTCGTTTTTCATAGAGAGCCTCTATATAGTAACCCGTTTTATCTCGATTAACTGTCAAAATAACGTTAGGTTTATCACCGAATGTGGCCCGTCATGTTAGGCAAAAGGATAAACTAACCCTAACACTTGTCAAAAGAGTGCTAAGCACCGTGACACGTGCGGTCATGTTAGCCACCGGGGATAAGGCTAGTTTATCCCCGATGGGAGTGTTAAAAACAGATAAAGTGGCTGTCATGTTAGGCCCGCAGGTATTGAAAGATATCGGCTTCTTTCAGGTTTCCGGCGATATATGAAATATTTTCTCCAAATTCAAACAGGCCAACCTGGAGAATACTCAACCAATTCAATTAAAAAAAAAATCTTTGCAATCGTTTCACAATCGACGAGATTATCGGTTGACACACGTAAAAAAATTACATACGGACGAATATGGTAACTCTTCTTTTTTGAAGTTGGTTATAAAGCGACAGAATCGCTTTCAAGAACCAAATTGTATATTCTAGCGATATCTAGAAACCCTGTATTTAGTAATGTAATAACGATAAATTAGAAAACATAATGAACAACAATCAATTCAACATCATACGACATGCCGCGCGCGTGCGCAGTCATCCTCTTTCTTCAATAAGTATAATTTAGTGAAAACACGGCTCTATTACTAAAAGCGTAGAGTTGTATTATATGTAATGTGTCGATATTTATGTTATGTTATGATTGTAACATATAGGTGCTGTTTTGTTCAAATTAAAACTCTGTTACAATAACCGTTAGGCATGAACTGTAATAATGGACCCATTATGACCTCTTCTCAGGGTTGCTGCGTTATTGACAACCTGGGTGGTATGTTGATACAGTTCAAATCGCAATGGTGATATAAAAAAAAAATGCATTATAGTTAAATCACTAATAATGGCCGGTTCCTCTAGTCAAACAACTGATTGGATTGTTTTAAAAAGAAAGAAACAAAAAATATTTACCTATTTGAAAACTTTTTAACACAATACACATGTTACGCAACATTGCCATTTGAAACATATTCAGCCTATTCAGAATATTCTAACCTAAAATTTCAGTTTTTGCTGTCATAATATTGTTTGTTGTTCAAATAAAACATTCTAAAGCAACAAGTTATAAATCATCTCTTCGATTTACAGCCTTGGTTTGTTTTATTTAGGCGAGAAACGATGTCTAGGTTACAAAAAGTGAAATTTTAGGTTAGAATTTTGTTTACATTATGAGGCAAACATGTATACGAACTATAACTAGGTACCAAAAGTTAAATTGAGACTCAATATTCTATATTAAATCTGTCAAAATTTAACAGTTGGTAGGTAAAACGATCCGTTGTTAAATATAGGCAAACGGCATAAGGCCAACAGCGGTATTTTTTTTACATTGGCCCTAACATGACTTTTTTGACAGTACAGTTTTGACGTTTTGGGCTAATAACTACTAAATTGCATTTTACCTCTTTATCAATATTCCCAGATCTCAAAGCTTCTTGCTCTCAAAATACCTAAATTGCAGAATGCCTAATTTTTTTTCTTAATACACCGGAATCTTAACATGGCCGAATTTCAAAATAGCTAAGTCTCATAATGCCTAAACTTCAAAACACTTTCATAACAAAACAACATATGCTTAAAACAACAAATGTCAATAGTATTTTATGCAACTGCTATATAATGAGAGGCCTTAAAACACGAGTGTGGTTTTATGAAACGAGCGTCAGCGAGTTTCATAATAGGATCACACGAGTGTTTTAAGGCCTAATTATATACAGTTGCATACATTACTTTATCTACACACATATCAAAACTGCAAAAAATCGTAACAGCAAAAAACCTAAAAAGAATGACAACTAATGGCGGCCATGTATATTAAAAAGGTACTCTGTGATTCGATCTATCCGTCAGGACGAACATTTTTTTTAAACCATAGACGAACGAATGAAGTTGCTATTTTCATGTCACTCGAGATCAAATGTCGTGCGTTTAAATTAAAAAATCATACTGAGTTGACGTTTCATATCGATAACTGTTTTAATATCTGTGGATACTAGAATAGAGACCAACTTGAATTTTGACAGCTGTTCCAAATTTAAATTCATAACGTCACGAGCAGTCACGAGATATCGGTAATGTGATGACCAATAAAGAACAGATTTACCTACTACCACAGACAAGAAAATTCTTATAATAACATTGGTTGTAATAATGCTGGTCATTTCCTAGGGTTTTTGAACGCGTTATTTAGCCTTTATGATATATGTGTAGATAAAATACCTTAATTTCATAAATTTTAATGCTGGCCACTTGAAATTCAAGCATTTTTAAGCATTTAGGTGTTTTCGGTTCGATTTATTTTAGTATTTTGTCATTTCTGTCATTCGGTATTTGAAGAAATTGTGCATTTCAATCTTTAGGTATTTAGAGAATACGACGTTTTTTTAGGTCAAAGTCATAATGAATTTCGTTCATTTTAAGAATGAGTCAATTTGATATGTAGGTATTATGAGCCCATGGTAATTTGAAAATTAGGAGTATTAGTGAATAAGGTATTATGAAATTGAGTGGTTTTAAGCCCAAAGCTACAAAGCTACAGAGGGATGGTTATGTTAGGCCCCACTCAAAGTCAACATAACTTTATTCAGATTAGGCTTACAGGAAGCACTTGTCTTATGAATGTCATAAAATTTACCACCGGTTTAAAGAAGCCTCTGAGGAGAAGATACCGGCAAGAAACTCAACGAGGTGTAATTTTTTAAATTAATATCAATTATAATGTTATTTTTACATCTTAAATATTTAACACAGTACGTGTCCCTGTGTTCCAAACGCGGGTCCATCCATGGCTAGCTAATCCTGCCGCTAAGCAGCAGAGCTTGCACTGTTGTGTTCCGGCGTGGAGAGCAAGACAGCCGGTGCAAGCACTGGCACAAGAGGTATTCCATTTTAGCCCTCTAGGTTGACAACACTGCAGTCTCCTTGGTGTTGCAGGGCGGTGGTGATCACTTACCATCATTTGACCCTTCTTCATCCAAGGTATGCCCACAATTCTAATCGAATATAATTATAGGAATGCAACGAATCAATCGTAATCGACTTTTTAGTTCTCGTGGAGTGCGATTTTTAAATCTCACTGGATGACTAAAGCTCACCAAAGTGGCCGTTTTTCATTGAGTTTCGGCCATTTTGGTGAGGTTTAGTCACCTGGTGAAATTCAAAAATTGCATCTCTGGGCGATTTTCGTTCGGCCTTGCCTACAACCTTTTTTTGAGCGCCGGATCCGCGCATGCGATTTGTAGGTGTACATATTTCTAAGTATTGTCGCTGCGTTTAAAGGTTTAGGAAGCTGCGCCTACTCCAGTTCATGTGCACTAAGACAGGGCGAGTGCACTCGACCTGTACTCGACTTGTACTTGACTTGCCCTCAGCTTGCACTCTGCCTAGCGACCGTTGCACTGATTTACATCCACAGAGCAGAGTAGCTTTAGAGACTGCCACGTTAAATTTGCTAAAGAAATATTTTAAAGTACTGGTAGTATAATTAAACGCACATAGAAGTACCGAATTAAACACGAGAAAAAAAAATGACTTACGAGTGTATGAATTAGTGCGACGACCGGCTAGCCAAGATGGTAAAGTGACCCTGACTGCGAAGCTAAGGGACACAGAGTTCGATTTCCGTGAGGGGTAAATATTTGCATGATGAATGAAAAGTACCTGAGTCGTAATTTTTTTTACCTATGTATTTTTTTATGAAATAGGAAGGCAAACAAGCAAGTGAGTCACCTAATGGTAAGTGATCACCACTGCCTATAGACACCCGCAACACCAAGAAGATTGCAGATGCTTGGCCAACTCAAAGGGGTAAGATGGAATACCTCTTGTGCCAGTAATTGCACCGGCTGTCTTGCTCTCCACGCCGGAACACAACAGTGCAAGCACTGCTTTTTAGCGGCAAAATTAGCGAGCAAGATGGTGGTAGCGATCGGGACGAACCTTCACACGGTCCTACCACCCGCAAATAAAGTAAGTAAGCAAGTAAGTAAGTAAGTATAATAAGTTTATATGAGTATGTAGATCCGTTGTCTAGTACCTATAGAACAAGCGTTGCACAGTTTGGAACTAGGTCAGTGTAAATTATCCTAAGTTATTTTATTAATAGTGGTAGAGCCATATTGTGGCTAGTTGCTGTTTGCAGTACAAATGGGCTGGTTGGACCGGGATAGTACCACTCTCACAGAATATCAGCATGAACTAGGTATAGTTACTTGACGAGTAGAGTCAAACCAAAATATCTTTATTCAAATTAAACGTACAAAAATACTTAAGATTGCCAAATAAATCACCACTGATTTGGAAGGAACATTTGATGAGAAGACACCGGTAAGAAACTCACGAAGTCATATATTTTTTAAATAAAATCTAATTACATTATACGTATTACATAAAAAAATTGGGGTCGTAAAAGATCTTTATAATGGAGTATCTGTCGAGTGAGCTACAGTACACTGTCAAACACACGACACGGGATTATGTACCTCTGCACTAGCTGACCCGTGACTGTCCGTGAATTTGCACACAATGTATAAAATATACATGTATCTGTAACACTAATTACTTGTATAATTAACAAAATAGATTACACATTGGAACAAAATTACTTTACTTCTACGCGAAACCGCGAAACTATAAACCAAAACCGAACCGGTTTTGCAGAGTAAAATTACCTTGCATTTGTTTCAATGTGTTAAGGCTTTGGTATAGGGTTTCCAACACCGGTATTTTTAATATACACAATACCGGGATCCCAGGATTGGTCATACTAGAAATATCTACCGGTATTGGAAGGCCTGCACGTATATAACTCTTATGGAACGTTAAGAACGCTTCTCAACCAAGCTCTTTAAAACAATAATAAAAAAACAGTACTCAATTCTCTTGATGTTCAGATGTTGTCTTCCATTACATATTTTTTTTACAGCTCTCAAATAAACAGCAATATTGTAATGCAGTCCCAATTAAAGTCGTAAAAACCGGTTAGCTACTTGTTAGCCACGGTTATTTAACGAAAATACTGGTGGGCTAATGATAAAATGCGATTATAAATGGTTCATTAGTCGACTGCTAGTTATAAAAATTATACCCATGTAGTGGGTTTGTTAATTTTGAATGTAGTAGGGAATTAAAGTAAATTAAAATATCGTTGTTAGTATCTTGTCTTGTACCTGCGAGCGTCGAGGGCGAGCGGCGGCGTGAAGTTGGAACGCAACCCAAACTACCTTCCTCGCCGCTCGCCAGCTGTCAAAAGTATTTCTGTCAAAGGGACGCTTAGGCGCATGCGCCTACGCGGAGTTTACCCTTCGGGCTCGCTTAGGCTTTAGCCTTTTTTTGGGTTTTAGGTTTTTGTGACGTTCTTTAAGGAAATTTCGCGTTTTTTCAAGCTACTCTCAAATTGTAATAAAAGATATGCACGTACTTTTCGGGTCATGCGACAAGCGCCGTATTAATAAAAATAAATAGTAGCCAGTATATTGTTTTTTTAAACTGTCTGTTGGCAAAAACTAGTTTAAAACCATATTTATGAACTGCTACGTGAAAACTAGAGAGGAAGGGGGGAGGGGCTTAGCATTTACTACGGGTGGTCACCGAGGGGGGGGGGGGGGTTCAAAAATGCCAAGAAATGGTTCAAGTAGTATGAGAACGTTCCCTAATCATATTGCTATTTGTACAAATGTCGTGATATAAGCAAAAACCTGAAAAAAGAGCAAACTACTAAAACACCCGCCATGGGGGGGGGGGTGTTTTAGTATGTTCATCTGGACACCTCAAGGTATAACTGCACCAATTTGTGAAACTACACAATCCCCCCTGTAACAATCTTCCAAGTAACAATTTTCTGTTGTTACTTGGAAGATGGTGATGTTTGTTATTGTAGGGATACACGGGGGGGGGGGGGAGCGGATCTATAGCAAGGTCTTATCTCTGAGAAAAGTCGTTTTTAGTCGTATCTCTTCCCAAAGGAATGAATGGAACTTTTGACCCATTAATTATCTGTGCTAATTACTAAACATCACTACTGCACTGTTTTTGCAGAGTCGCATTGGAATTCGTTTCCATTTGATGACAGGGTTTTCTAATTTAAAAATGTAAATGCAATGATAATGAAAGACCAATTTATTTACACGCTTTATTCACAATTTCATCACACTTACAACAAATATGTGGAATCCGACTGAAGGCAGAAGAGACCATATTCTCTTACAAGGGCAAGAAAATTTACCGAAAAAAACATTATCTACTACCAAAATGATCTTTATTTTACTTAAGGCCCGATGTTATTATATTATTATGTTAATGTATCATTACTTTTTTTTACTTCACTCTTGCTCTTTGTCTGTCCCTACTATGATACTTCTTTCACACACTCAAAGGTTAACTGGAAGAGATCCCTTAAAGGGATAAGTTCGCCTTTGTGTAGTGTATCTCTTTTTGTAATTTGTTTCTTGTACAATAAAGAATTTACATACATACATGTATCTAACAGCAAAAGCAATGGGTAACTTTATAGTTTTTAAATTGTTTTAAACTTTCGCGATTTTCACACATATTTATAACGTTATCGGGACTTTAGCGGGATAAAATATATTGTTGATTTACCTCGACGTTTTGGCGGATATATTTTTAGTTTTTATCCCGAGGAATGTAAAAAAAAGACAAAAGCCTCTCTATTGAAGATTCTAAGGCTCAGCTTAGCCCGACTATTACGAACGAGTCTGATTTCTGTTGCATGCATACAGAAACTCTCTGATTGGTGGATGATTTGTTGCATATAAAAACATACGTGTTACTTAGATGAATGTAGCTGTGATAAACGTAAGCCTTTAGAAAGTTCAATAATGACTCTATAAATAGGCGCCTAGATACAACTCCACAATATCTTGCAAAATAAAGCGATACGGTTGTTTTATTATTCACACTTTATTCCATATTCACTGTCGATAAGTGAGTTATCGTTGTTTTGTAATAGTTGGTCAGAAAAACACTGAAACATCTGAAATACCTACACCGATCTCTAATATAACAAACAAAGGATATAATGCAAAAAAAATACTGGTAGCCCAAAACTGTGCTCTAAACGCAGACATATTTGATACAAGTAGTTTTTGCGCCTATAGAATTCACAACGTAAAATCTCAAATATCTTTTTTTTAAATGACGTAGGCAAAGGTTTTTGTAGGCGCAGCGAGACGCTACAATACGATTCCAGTTTATGTTTAACTAGTGACCCGTCCCGGTTTCACATGGGTACAATTACAATGTAACGTACGTACCTACCTTCCACAGAACATTATCTAAATGACTATGAAAACTGTATCAAGATCTGTTTCGTGATTTAGAAGGCGTAAGCGGTCGAATATACGAGGGCAGACAGGAACAAATGAACTTTGTTTTATACCATGTAAAGATGTCGTAAATTACATTTTCATGTAACTACAGTCAACTGATTTGATTCATAAACCACTATGGAACCTTTTCACAATAATAATAACTCAGCGATGACACATTGCGACAACGTTCTACAGTGGCCGTTAGATCAAATAGGTTGTCTGTACCTACTTACTTACTGAAAGGTACAGTCAAGGGATGTAAAGGTTTTGTCACTCTTGCATCTTATAACATTAATAGGGTGCAATAGTGACAAACCTTTAATTTTTCGACCGTACATCTAGATCAGTGTTAATAAACAGAATTATGGTGATAATGATAACATACAGTTAAACAAGTCTTCAAACCCAAAAAGCATAGTCTCTGACGGTCCACCAGACGGATTTCAATGACCAAAACGTGTAATTTCACTTATACAACATGAATTTAAGTACTTGCTGGTAACCGAAACTACAATCACTGATTGACGCTCACCAGTCGACCATCATCTGGTATCTTTAGGAGCCCCACAGAGGAGCAGCTGATCATACTTCTTCATCTGTTTAGAAGCTAGTTCCACCTCTACGTCAGTCAGATAGTACGCCTCGAAGTTAGTTAGCGGACGGAGCATTGAGTACAGGCGTTCTGCGTATTTTCTGTAAAGACAAGCATTCTGTAAGGCAAGGTGCTAAAAAACATCTGAACTCGACTCTATTTTTAACAATTTTGTCAATAAACCCGTGAATATGACCGGAAAAGGGTTAAAACACCAGGAATTATATTGGTTTCAATATACGCCATATAAACCTTCGTATTAATTATTTTATTTCAATGTCGACTCTATTGTCAAATACATCGGCCGTGTTCAGATATTTTTGATCACCGTTCCCGCTCCGATATATTTGATGCTCACTGTACTTACGTGTCGCTAGTGCTAGGCGTTTTAACTGCCGCCAAAGTTGGCTACATCTTAACCTTAACAGGGTCAAGGGCGTAACTACCGCCGTATCAGCCGTATAAACGATACGGGGCCTCCTAGTTACAGGGGCCTCGATTTTTAGAACCATAAAATCATTATCCTCCATTTGGGCTTCGCCGCAATCGGGTAGAAGGGCCACCCGACAAATTTTTATACACGGCCCATACAGGGCAAGCTAAATCACTTAACAGGGTCCATACCTAAGGGAATGGAATAAGTAAATAGTCATGCAGGCGCTTCGTAAAGCAAGTCACCAATCAGTGAGTTTTGCTGGCTTCAACGTTGCTTATACCTGGTGTCAATGCTCTTGTCGTCGAGCAAGGCCGCCAGGGCGCGCAGGGCGTGGCGCCGCGCCACGGCCGCCGTGGGAGGCCGCGCGCGCAGCAGCTCGCGCCCGCCGCCCGCCAGCGCCGTGCACACAACCAGCAGCCGGGCCGCCGCGCACCGCACCAGGTGGCTCTTGTGGCTGTAGTAACATAGTACCAAGGAGAGGTGAGAGTCCTAGAATTCTAGGAGAATAGCGAAGATTATCCCGTAGTAAATTTTTTCTCATTCGAAATATAGTCGCTTTTAGCTCCGTGAACGCGGCGCGGGGTTTTGGGCCTCCGAGATTCATATGAAAACGAAAATAAAAAATATTTTGTCCATGTGCGTCTTCAGTACTTATACCCAAAATGCTAGGACCACACGATTGCAAATAAACACATGAAAGTGTCCAGGAAAAAAACGGGATGATATGATTGGGAATCCATTAAGCCATGGTGGTCTATGGCTTTTCAAACTTAATTCTAATATTTAACACCCAACAACTTGTTTCAATGTCTGATGCATTCGTCAACACATGCAACACTTACGACTCAACATTGCGCCCTTGCCATAACATGCTTGAAATTACGACTTCAGTATCAATTTTTTTCTGCCCTCACCCGGTTAAAGGATAAACAAACGTCACCAACCTAACGCCGTGCACACACAGGGCCGTGACAGACTGGCTCAGCTCAACGCCGCAAACTATGTCATCCAACGCGACGTTAGCGGCACGACGCACCGGCTTGCTGAAGCTGCCAGTTTTCACCAGCAGTGAGGTCACGGCTTCGTAGAAATCCTGCCGAGGTCCAGTCGATTAGTGCTAAGATCATTCTTACAGACCACATTGCAGAATAATTTGAGGTTGATCATTCCTTACTCATGAGTTGGCATTTAGAACACCAACGTATTTCAGTAGCAGTAAGTTGACAGCATCATTTCCCTATTTAAGTAAAAGAATAGGACGGAAACCGAAATAAACAACAGTGTCTGCCTCAGCCGTAACATTCGGCAAAGAATTTGGTCTTCCATTTTTTGACTCTATTTCGTATGAATTTAGGTTCACTGTTCAAACTAGCAGATTACTTTCCTTGCCGACTGTAATTTAGTGATAGCCGTTGCGATTTTCTTTGCTGTCAGCTGTCGGAATGTTGTGTCGCAATGAAACAAAAGATTTAGTTTTGTTGTTACTGTAGTTACGAGCACAAAATCTCATACAATTTTAAGTGAAAATGCAAGTAAATAAAAGCTTTTCAGCGATGTGCGCGGTTTTGACCCCCACTTTATGACAGGGTACTGACCGGTTTCTTCGTATAGTTGGTGTTCTTCAAGATGGTAGCCAGAGTGTTGCACGCCACGCGAGCCACTTGAGTCCGCGGCGAGTCTACGTGGACGCTCACCTTTAACAAACATAGTGGAAGATACAGCCACACTGTAGTCAGTTGCTGGTTGAAGTACAAATGGGCTGACACGACCGGGTAGTTCCTCTACCATACTTCAGGGTTTTTCTCAGGCTGTATAGGCTCAAGGATAAATACCTTGAAGACTAACATAAATATTAATGTGTTATATGGAAATATGAATTAGTGGGTACTTGTCTGATTAGATCCGCGATGCGTTGTTCCGTGATAACACACCAGAATTTTTCCAACATTTTTGGCAGCTCTTCAAGAATTTCTACTACTTCGAACCTGTTAAAAATATTAAATCAAGCAATTAATCAACCATTGAATCTGATAAATATGTGACACAAAATAAAGATACATTTTAACGTTCCTTTATTCCTAAAAAATGTCTTCACAGCAAATCGATCAAGGCTAACAAGCAGAGCTGCAATTTTCCACTCTAGTACTTGACTAGTGACTTGCTACAGCTTTCAGATCTGTCTACAGAATCTAATAAATTTATCGCCAAGAAGGTTTCGATGTGAACATTTGGATTAAGGCAAATGAGTGATTGGACAACTCACCAAGACTGTGTCCGTAGGTTCTTGATGACTGCACAACACAGGACATCACAGCCTCGCTCGGCCGCGTCGCACAGTCGGCCTTCGTCTAGCGATGCACTACCAGGGGATAAACTTCTGCTTTCTGGTGGCCTGGTAATCAAACTTATAAATCACTTGACGCATTTTTGGTGAAATTATGAACCCCGCACCCATTGGCATGTCGATGATTTTTTTGCTGACATCCCCCTACCCCTAAAACGTTCGTTTTTAGAAATAGGATTAAATAGATAAAGAAAAACAAACAGATGGGAAGAAGTTCAATGTTTTGCAATTCTTTCATCGATCAATGAACTGCTGACATTTCCCTTTACTTTTAATGCCGTTCAGGACGGGAGAAGTCTTTTCGCTTATTCCCTCTTATAAATCTACACTATTAAGCTTACCCCGGTAGCACCATGTTGCCTTAATCTACTTACGATACAATAAGTAAAACTCCAGAAAACCTGTGTGTACATACATGTGAAATGTCACGTGGCAATTGATGACTCTTTCCCTAACTAGCATCAAGCATGACGTGACTTATGGACGCCGTCAAACAAAACCAAACTGCTGCTGATTATTAAAGATTAACTAACGTTGAACTATATTTCGGCATCCTCAATCTTCTGCCCGTGCTCATCTTGAGCTCTTTTATCCTCTCTTGAATACTAATGGTCTCACGCGGCGTATCCGAAGATACAATGCTGCTTTTTGGGTTTCTTGACGAGTCTACCGTGTTGCTGTCACCGTAGTTGATATGGCCCTCGATGTATATTGAAGGGAGGCAATATTTCTCGTTCGGTTTGAGGACTGTCCCTGGAGGATTACCTGGTTTTGTGAGCAAAAAGCTATTATGCTATTTTTTGGCAAACAATCCTGCGGCAAAGGATTCGGCGGGTACTCATTAACTTTGCTCTTACAAGAATTACAAGTCTGATATCAACAGCCGAAATTAGATTTTTACCTAACGCGTTAAGTGGAAATGCATCGTCCCGTACGTAAATTTCTGCTTGGTATTTAAAGGCGGAAAAAAGACAGAGAAATCTATAGGTAAAATGCAAAAACGTCTTGACGTGCAGGGTATCTGGACTCCTAGTGCTGACTGGGATGTTCCCGCTTGTACATTATATGCAAAATTGATGACTTTTGGGGTAAGATTCGCGAGCTGTGACAGCGATGCGTAGATGACTCAGACGCAACGGCCTCTGATCTTGGAAATTGCGTATTTCGTTAAGCTACATCAAAATCGTTTGAACTCACCGGATCTTCCATTGATGTGGGCACTCTCTCCAGAAGCTAAGTCTTTGGTTCCTATCTCCCATCTATCTCCTATCCGCTGACTCTCGAAGAGGCCAGGCAGAGTGCCAGCTTTTCCTGGTTTGTAAATAGTATCATTATTCAATTCAATAAAATGATAAAATGAGACTTAATCAACTGTGGGGCACTACTCAACCAACAAAGATGATAAGGGACACTAATGTAATCAAAATTATTAAATTTTGATCTTATTCACTAGTAAATGTTTATATGAATGTGAATTACCGAACAGTGAGTTTAAATGTGGGCTACTCGGACAGGATTGATTGTTAATAGGCGGTAGTTTAAATGGTTCTGTTTTATATTCATCTGTTGGCAGCAATTTGACTTTCACTCCAGAGTTATTAGTGAAGATAACATTTTTGTCAGTTTCCTCTGTGGGCTCTATTGGCATGATCTTGGTGTCCACTTCCGAGTTCTTAATGAAACTAATATTTTCTTTTTTTATTTCCTTTAGTTGAGATATAGAGTTTCTGGTCGGTGTTATATCTACAATACTATCTACTCTGACAGCAGTTGATTCCTCAGTTAGTGGAGTGAGGGTAACGTAACGTGCAATGTCAAAATTATCGGGCCTCTCGATCGTTCTTAGGTCGAGACTTTTCTCCAGCTTATTGTAAAGCTCCTCGACATCATTATCTACTGATTTCGGGATGCTCACTTCACTAATATCAGACTGATTCTCCGGTCTACTTTCTCGATATTCATCTTCGAGAAAAGAGTCAGCGTCAAAATCTGAACCAAACTTTGAGGTATCCTCGTATTCGCTTGTGTTATCAAATGTTTCTTTTGGTTCCTTAATACTATCTCTTGACCTTTCATCGACTATTTTGAGAACACCTAAAGAACTGTGGTCATTAGAATAGTCAACAGAACGTTCAGCTTCTTCTTCAGACGAATGAGTAAGATTTAAAGGTTCAATATTTTGACAACATGAGTTTTTGTAATATTTTTGCAACGATGAGCTCTCTATCTTAGGTTTGGAGTCTTTAGGAATTTCATTTCGAGTAAATTGCGTACGTGATCCAGTTACCTCTATTCTGTACTCTATAGTTTTGTCTTCAATAATAGAGACACACGAGGTTTGCGTTTCTATTGCCTTGTAATCAGCAGTTCTTTGGGCACCATCTGTTTGAGCTAACTCAAATATAGTTTTGCTAGTCTGCGTGAACGTTTCCTGTGCTACAAAATAGCATCTTTGTAAACTTGTGGTCGTTGATCTGTTGAGACTTTGATCGCAATGTACATGCGTATCGGTTAGTTTTGTTTCGACTGTGATTTTTTTATTAGCGTTTACTTTAGTTTTAGTTAACTTGTTGGAATTTTCTTTACCCCTGTCAGGTTTATCGTTTAGGTTAATAACGCTTTGTTTGCCGTGTAGTTTGAAAACGGCGTCACTATCGTCACTGTCGCACTCAATCACGTACGTGTCTTTGCCCGACGAGTTGTTCTTCTCGGAACTGCTGTCTGTGAAGTCTTGGGAGTACGCGTTCGTCGTGGCCACGCTTTTCTGCGAATCTGTCAACTGCACGTCACCTACTATATCTTCAATTTCGTCATCCTGTGAGAAACGTAAGATAAACAAATAATTAATAGGTACTGTGTTTTTATATAATTTTTAAATAGATTAAATGGTATTATAATTAATGTAAAGAAGTAACAATACTTTAGAAAATATTGGTGCTTAGAAGCAAAGAGCATAAAAAAATAGATTAAGTTCTGAGTAGGTAATAGATCAGTTTATAAAATCACTATTTATCATTTAATTGCACCGTTGAATCGTTGTGATGTAATAAATATTATTTGTATTACTTATTTGTATTTGATAGAGATAATCAGGCAAAAGAGTTTTGATTTTGAACATATCTCGTTTTTCATAAGTGTTAAATGAATTAATTTACCTACTCCGACTAATAATTTCGTTTGACTATAGTTGTTCCGTGTAGTCTTAACCGACAATGACCACATCTAATCTGTGCATCCGTAGTTGACTCACATGTCAATAATTTTTAATATAAAGATTCACGTTTTGCTATTGAAATTGTGTTTATTTTCGGAACAAAGCAATCCAAAGCAACAAATTAAGATATTGTGTTTTTGATCAAAGCCTCAATCTGTTTAATTTAAACGATAGTCTTTATTTTGGTGATAAGATTTGAAAATATAGATTAGAATGTTGTGCCACTACTTAAGTAACGATGAATGGGTGATATGGGTACATTCTTTTGATCAGTCACGAGTAAAAGTACATAGCTATGAAGAGTGTAGGTGGTACATAGCATTTGTACAAATATTTATGAAATGTTTGCAATAAAGATAGCCCACAGTTCCGCACTAAATAAGTACTAAAGTAAGTGGTTTAGAAAGTGATTGTATTCAATTTGAATTACGTCCCCAAAGTACACAAGTCAGCAAAGACAGAAATAACTCACCATAATTGAATAATTTAGAACAAAATTAATATAAATCACAACATGCGAGCGCGACCACAGGAACGCGGACTCTTTAAGTATTTACAAATATTTCAGTGAAATTCTGACAGGCCATGACGACTTTGAACTCAGAAAATGTCAAGTCTACTTTTTTATTTTATTGTGGCTGATATATAGAAACTACAACCTCTTTTAATTTAGATATTGAGTCTGTATGGGAGAGTAACACCAAAGTAACCATAAAGTAACACATTAGATTAAATAAGATTGAAATGGCCTACAATGGCCATTAGTATACATATTATCAAGGGTGTATCTTTATATATCTATGTATTGTATAACATGTTTTGTATGTATGCATTTGTCATTGTGTTTCTGTTACTCGTTGTTTATCCGCACCGCCCACAACTTTTCTGTTTATGCCCAAAGGTTGACTGGCAGAGAATGTCTTAAGGCATTAAGTCCGCTTGTACATTCTGTATTTTTTGTGCAATAAAATTTGGATAAAATAAATAAATGGCCCCTTGTCACGGTCCCTGTTTGCTGTAAGGCTTTACAGGGCCCAAGGGTATCCTAGAGGTGATCAAAGGAAACAATATGTAGTTTGAGACGTATATTGATCCCCTAGGGCAGACAAAAATTACATTCGTTCTCAGCGGCCCTAACATGACAGCCCAGGTTTAGTTTAACCCCTCCCTGCGTCTCTGTCTAACTAATGTCATAAGAAAGGGACGCAGATAAAGATAAACTAAACTTGGCCAGTCATGTTAGGGCCACTGGAGTGGGTAAGTCTTGGTTTACTTAAAGGAAGAAAGGGCTTTAAGAGTCGAAGTCCTTCAGGTGGCCCGCACTTTCCCAGGATAATGAAATAAAACCATCAAATATACATTAAAATATGACAAACTATTTATTCACGTCTAGTAAAATACCCACCTACGGCTACAGCAGTAGAGGTGTACAAATATCACAACGATAGAAGTAGTAGGGATTCGCCGGTTCTGGATCACTTTTTTTTCGCTCAAAATGGCGGATTTGGGGGCAAAGAAATCTAAAAAAAAAAAAAAAAAAAAAAAAAAAAAAAAAAAAAAAAAAAAAAAAAAAAGGTCAACACCCCATTTAAAGCGATTGGACGGGGTCTCATCACGCTCCGCCCACTCCTTCACGTATATATGTACTTCCATTGCAACATAATACCAACACTTAATCACATACTCATAAAAGGATAGAGACCCTTTCCTTTGTTTCCTACTCACCCTTTGTTACGTTCAACTTCTTACCTGCGCCCACTTGGGGGTTCGGTGCCGACCTTTTTTTTTTCCTGGGTACCTGATCGCCCGCCACGCTCCGTACAAATAAAATACCATGTCTTTTCGTAAGTCCACTTTCAATTCATTATTCTATCAGCACATAAATATCCTATCGCATTATTCGCAGTACACTTTTATTCGTAGCCTATAACTTTTAGGACTATCATAAATCTAACCTAACCGAACCTACATTTTGGAGAAATTCAAACCTAACTTAACCTAACCTCCATTTTGGAGACATTCAAACCTAACCTAACCTACATTTTGGAGAAATTCAAACCTAACTTAACCTAACCTACATTTTGGAGACATTCAAACCTAACCTAACCTACATTTTGGACAAATTCAAACCTAACAACCTAACCTAGGTTTTGGAGAAATTCGCAAGCCATAACTTTCAGGACTATTTTAAATCTAACTTAACCTAACCTACGTTTTGGAGAAATTCGTAAGCCATAACTTTCAGGCCTATCTTAAATCTAACCTAACCTACGTTTTGGAGAATATTGTCACGCTATACTTGGTTTGTACTTTTGATTCGCAACTCGATGTTTCGTGGACATATCTTTTGACAAATTCTTATTTTGCAAACTACTTATTTTATTCTGAATCCATAACTTTCAGGACTATCATAAATCTAACCTAACCTAACCGACGTTTTGGAGAATATTGTTACGCTAAATAGTAAATGGTTTCAGTTAAAAACAAGAATTTTGTTGCTTTATTGCTTTTTACTTCTAACCTTATTAAGTACTCCTTAGAAATACTAGTTTTAACGTGTTTGTTACGCAATTCGATTATTTAAATACTAGTCAAAACTTGTAGGATTGCACTATGTACAAAGGATATTAAGAACGCAGCCTTGTGTTTCGCTTACACAGTAGGTACTATCCTACATTTTGTGGACATATTATATAGCTAAAGTTTATTTTATGAATATACATATAGACAGAGAGTTTACATAATACAGTAAACGGTTTCAGTAGCTTTATTGTTTTCTTTGTATCAAACGCACCACGATCTTTTATTATTTAATTACTTAACATCAATACACTATGCAAAGAGAGCTTTTTGAAAAAATAGCTAGTTTGAACGTGTTCACTAGGCGAACCGTTTACCTGACCATCGTCAATAAGAGGAGCGTTATGTTTTTTTGAGTGTATGTCTTTGAAGATACTGGTTTAAACCTGCTAAATTGCACTACGCATAAAGGACCTCAAGAACGCGGACGGCATTGTATAATTGCTTTATTGTTGTCTTTGTATCAAAAGAACCGCCGCTGTCTTTTGTTATTCAACAAACCGCGTCTGGGGAATACGAGTTTATACCTGTTCAATAAGCGAAGCCCTTCTTTAAAAAAATACCTGTCCCAACTCGTAGGGATTGCGCTGGGTATAAAAGCCCGCCATCACATCTCGGCTTCATTGCGCCCCAAACAATTCTCCGAGCAAGATCTTCCAGTAAGAGAGTCGTGAGTCGTGAAGTTTAGTGCAAGGTTGCTGAAAGCAGTGTTTCGTTGCTGAAATGGATGTAAGTATGTAGTCATAATTTTATGTGTGCCCACTTATTTCAGATTTTGATTGATTGTAACATAACCTTCATCTATGTTTTATGTGTGCCCACTTATTTCAGATTTTGATTGATTGTAATATAACCTTCATCCATTTTTGTGTTTACCATGTAAATCTACTTTGAAGGACCGTTTGAATAACGTTTTTATTTTGTTACAGGAAAACACATTTAAAAATTATTACTATCCCGACGACGAAGCAAGTGATGAAGAAGGAACGTTGGCCTATAAAGTCAAAAAAGCTATTGCTAACACTAACAAGAGGCCTAATAACAGCATAGATGGCTTCTTTGAAAAACGGAAGAAAAGGAAAGTTGCTGTAAAGTCGTCGAGCGTCAGCCAAGCTACTGCGGAAGGCGTGGCTTTTATAAAGTCCAATAAAGACGATGCATCATACGCCTCACATCTTATAAAAATTGAGGTGTATGATGCGCGGAAAATAAAAAATGTTCCGCCAACGGAGCATTGGAAACATGCGGAAGTGCGTGTTAAATACTACGCGCACTCCGAAGAGGATGCTCACGTGGAATCCACAAGAGATGTGATTTACCAAATCACCAAACAGTTAGCGGAAAAAAGTGATTGTGTCAATTACGTTATAGACAATACAAAATAAGTGTAAAAGTAGTTTTAAGATCTTCATTTGTTCCTTTTATCTTTTTTTACTCGATTGTTTGCGTTTTGTTTGTTAATTGCTTTATAACTCGTACCGAACATTTTTCTTTGTATAGCGAACACCTTTTGTATTCTAAGCTTCCTTTCTAGTTATTATTTTTCCGACAAAGAGTCATTGTCTTTCATATTAGATAAGTAACACAAGTTCCAAGCGCCGATGTTCATTGTATAAATAGACCATAGCCCGCTTTAAAAAAAAACACATTCTAACGAAGACGTAATAATGGACGGACAGAGCTGCAACTTCTTCGACCAACAACTTGAACAGCTTACTGAAGACCAAAGGCTATACGAACTCTGCGAAAAAGTGGAACAAGAATATTTTAAAACGTAGGTTACTTACCTTTGTTATAATTCTGCTTTTGTTATAATTGTGCTATTGTCATAGATATCCATCCTACTGAATCATGCTTTAACTCATTTGATGCTAATAGTTACCTTTGTTATATTGTGTCATTGTAATGGATACCCATCCTACCGAAACATGTTTCAACTCGTTTTTTGCTAGTTGTAGCTGGTAGGGGTGGATTTTAAGGTATTTAAACCGAATGCCAGTTGCTTCAAATCATTTGTTACTTTTCTCGCGACGGCATAAGACTAGTTCTATTTAAGATGTATTTCAATTTGGATCTATCTCAAAGTGAAATTGCAAGCCTAGATAAATCTTTGATCTTGTCCAAATTCCATAATTTGATACGATTATGGTATTTAAAAAAAGTTTTACCACTTTCGTGGTTAGAGGATACGGAGATTATGCCATATTTCACACCATGCAGTGGACACATCATACACACTCATCAATCTGACACATCCGATGAAATTGATGGTGTACTGCCAATGCAGGCATATTGTTTAAATTGTAGACGAGAAATGAGTTAGTATTAAACTTTTAGGTGTTTTTGTTTATGTTATAATTGTCAATAATTTGTAATATTAATAATTGTTTTATTTTTGCAGATCTTTACAAGTTGGCCGAGGAGGTGTAAATAAAAAAAGATCAGCAATGTCTACCGTGACTGCCGAACCACCAACAAAGAAAAATAAACCTTTGAACAATTCAGCTAGCTACGCTGCTGTGGCAACGTCAACAGTATCAGTTGGACACCAAAACGTGAGTACAGAAAGTAATCACAAAATTGAATGTCCTGTGTGTCACGTGTCAGTATCTAGAAAATATTATTCCAACCACTTGAAAAGTAATACTCATAAAAACAACGTGATAAGTTCTGACAAGGAATTTACAAACGTTCAGTTAATTGAAAGTGCGTTCGGGAATAGAATAGTTACTTACAGAATTTTACCTGATTCCGTTACTACCAATGCATTTGAAACACCAGAATTATTTTTGCATAATATCAAGGGAAAAGTGTTTAAGTTACTAGAACGATCCATAGCAGAACAAACTGTCGTAAAAGTAAATTTCATTCTTAATGCAGACTTTACACAACAAACTAAGCAACTTAATAATGTTTTTGACTTTCAATCGTTAAATTACGTCGTTTGCAAGGGGGACGCCACAGATGGTATTTATGCATCACTTGTAACTGAAATTGTTAACAAAGTAACCAATTTTGAAAAAAAAGACAGCGGATGGAGTTTAGTTAAAATAAAATATTTAGACATGAATATCAATAAATTCAATCCTTTGCGTGGTTCATCTTACATAAACTTACCATTGGATATAAAAAACAAAAAAGCAGTTATCAACGTTAAAAACAAAGACCATGAATGCTTCCGTTGGGCTATACTGTCAGGTTTATATGAGCCAAATAACAACTCTAACAGGGTCTCGTCGTACAAATTGCACAGAAATAAATTGAAATTTGAAAATCTTTCCTTCCCAATAAAAATAAACGATATTCATAAATTCGAGAAAATGAATGATCTAAGCATTAATGTTTTTGGCTTGGAGTACGATTCGAAAAGCAAGCAAAATAAAGTTATTGGTCCGTTACACTTAACGAAAAGTAGGAAAACTATCCATTTAAACTTGCTGTATTTAAATCACGGTACTAAGGGCCATTATTGTTACATAAAAAGTCTATCGCGATTAGTATCAAAACAAATGACGACGTCAGAGCATGCAATCCACTTATGTGATGGTTGTTTAATTTATTTCACTTCACATGAAAAATTGCAGAAACATCAAAAACATGACTGTTTTCATGTATGTACAAACTTACCCTCTGAAAACGATAGTAAAAGAAACTGGTTTAATGAATTAGTTCCCTCTAACCAAATATCATTCAATAACTACGATCGTAAATTGAGGGTCCCATTTGTTATATATGCCGATTTCGAAGCATTTTTAAAACCCATTGAAACTTGTATCAACGATCCGAATAAATCCTCAACAACCAATGTTCAGGAACATGTAATGTACAGTTTTGGATACTATATTAAATGTTCATATGATGACAGTTTATCTGTATATAGAACATACACAGGTCAAAATTGTGCCGAATCATTTATGAAATTATTAAAAAAAGATTTAGAGAACATTTGCAAAAAGAACACTTTTGTAAAATGTCCTTTGCCCTTAACGGAACAAGATAAAGTAACCATAGCACAAAGTGATACCTGTTTCATTTGTGAAAAAAAATTAAATGAAGAATTCATTGTGTCTCATAACCAACATACCGGTGCTTTTGAAGGAGTCGCTCATCCATCCTGTTCTGAGAAATATCGAACCCCTAATTTCTTACCTGTGTTTTTACACAATTTGAGTAGCTATGATGCTCATTTTATTGTACACGGGCTTGGATTTGAAGAGGGGGACATAGAAGTTATCCCACAAAACAAAGAAAAATATATTTCTTTCTCCAAGCAATTTCACATCAATAACCATGTAATAAAATTAAGATTTCTTGATTCCTTAAAATTTATGAGTAGCAGTCTTGATAAGTTAGCCAAAAATTTACTGCCCGATCAGTTTCATGAACTTCGGTTAAATTTTCCATCTGAAGAAGACTTCAAACGCTTAATACGAAAAGGAATATATCCATATGAACATATGACATCTTTTGAATCATTAGAATTGGTTAGTCTTCCCAATCACGATGATTTTTACAGCTCATTAAATGATAACCACATTTCAGAAAATGATTATAAAGATGCACGTGACGTATGGAATCACTTTAAATGTAAAAACATGGGGGATTATTCAAATCTTTACTTAAAAACTGATGTTTTGTTGTTAGCAGATGTGTTTGAAAATTTTAGAAATGTTTGTAAAGAAACATATGGATTGGATCCTGCACAATATTACACGGCACCTGGATTAAGTTGGGATGCTATGTTAATGTCTACTAAAATTAATCTAGAACTTCTAACGGACATTGACAAAATTTCTTTTATTGCAAATAACATAAGAGGTGGTATTTCTCAATGTAGTAACAGACATGGGAAAGCTAATAATATATTTATGTCTGAATATGATCCTACGTTACAATCTTCATTTTTGATGTATCTAGATGCAAATAACCTTTACGGTTGGGCAATGTCACAATGCCTTCCCATTGGCAAGTTTGAATGGGTGGATAATAATACCGATTTTAATGTTTCTGATGATGCTGAACACGGATACATTCTAGAAGTTGATTTGGAATACCCAAATAACTTACACGATTTTCATTCTGATTTACCATTCTGCCCAGAAAACGTTTGTTTAGGTGATACCAAAGAAAAAAAGCTGATTCCTAATTTAAATAACAAAGCGAACTATGTGATTCACTATCGAAATCTAAAACAATGTTTAAAATCTGGTTTACGTTTGCTAAAAATTCACAGAATTTTAAAGTTTGAACAAAAGGCATGGTTAAAGACTTACATCGATTTAAATACACACATGCGTTCGTTGGCCAGATCAGAATTTGAAAAAGACTTCTTCAAACTCATGAACAATTCTGTTTTCGGTAAAACTATGGAAAATATTAATAAAAGAGTGAATGTTAAATTACTTAACCACTGGCAAAACCACGGAAAAACTCAAGGAGTTCAATCTTTAATAGCAAGACCTGAATTTCACAGCCTTTCTATATTTTCGGAGAATTTGGTTGCAGTACAGTTGAAAAAAACAAAAGTCTTGTACAACAAACCTATTTATTTAGGATTTTGTATATTAGATTTGTCAAAAACTTTAATGTATGAATTTCACTATGACTTCATGAAAACCAAATATCCAGATAAACTGAAATTGCTTTACACGGACACGGACAGTTTGGTATATCAAATATTTACGGATAACTTTTACGCTGATATACTAATAGATCTAGAATCTTACTTTGATACTTCTGATTATCCTCCTGACAATCAATACGGTTTGCCATTAGTAAATAAAAAGCAATTGGGTTTTTTTAAAGATGAAAATAATGGTAAAATTTTTAAAGAGTTTATTGGCCTTCGATCAAAAATGTATGCAATGGATGTACAAAACGAATTTATAGCAAAAGCAAAAGGAGTTAATAAATGTATTACTAAAAAATTTAACATTGACAATTACAAAACATGTTTGTTCAAAAAAGATAATCTGTTGTGTGAAATGATGCGGTTCAGGTCTATAAAACATGTTATATTTACACAAAAAATAAACAAAATATCTTTATCACACAGTGATACAAAACGATATTTACTAGAAAATTCCACTGACACGCTTGCTTGGGGCCACTACAGAATAAAGGACATTCAGTGTTAATATTACTTTTCTGTACTTGCGATTGTTCCTAAATTCGTAACAAATTTTTTTGTAATTTTTGAGTATGGACTGGTAATAAGATAATAGAAAGTTGTAATTTATGTATAATTTAAAAATTTCAGAATGTTTTTAGACATTTTTTTTTTATAAATTTAAGATTTTTCTTTGTAGTATTATGCATGGACTAGTAATAAGATTACAGAAAGATGTAATTTACTCTTTTTTTTTTTAAATTAAATAAAGTGTTTAGATAAATTTCATGTGTTTTTATTTAAAAATTATTCAGGTGTGACAAAACTATATAACCTTGTTTGGACTTAAAAAAAAATCATTAGTGTTTTAGGACTTTTAGATTCAACACGTATAACAGATTTATATAATGATTCACTTTTGTCACCCTTTTACGGCCATTGTTGCTGGTCCCAGTGGGTGTGGAAAATCAAAATTTGTTACAAACTTTTTAAATGATTGCAAAGTACTATGCGATGTAAATTTTTCGGAAGTTATTTGGTGTTATGATGAAATGCAACCTTTGTACAATCTGGAAAATGTTAATTATAGTCAAGGAATACCTGATATTAACATGTTTGATGGGAAGCAACCTAAACTTCTTATTATCGATGATTTGATGAGGGAGTCAGATGGACGGATCGTTGATATTTTCACGAAGGGTAGTCATCACAGAAACTTAAGCGTGTTTTATATTACACAAAATATATTTCACCAGGGACGAGGTCAACGTGACATCTCGCTAAACACAAGTTACATTGTATATTTTAAAAATCCTAGAGATAAAACTCAAATACGATACTTGTCGCGACAAGTTTATCCTGAAAATTCAAAATTCGTGGATGAAGCCTATAAAGATGCTACTAAGGATGCCCATGGATATCTCATGATTGATCTGAAACAAAATACAGATGACTTATGTCGTTTCAAAACTAAAATATTTCCGTTCGATAAAAATTGCACAGTTTACATTCCTAAAAAAGGATTTAAATATAACAGGAATCAACAAGTTTTAGTCAGTTCTAAATGATGCACTCGAGTGTGAGCACATATAAACACTTACTTGAAGCGTTGCAAGTACTTAAACCAAAATATCGCACGGCTTTACTCAAAGCTTGTGATGATGATGAAATCAATATTATTTGCGAGTGTATTTATAACGTGCTAAAAGGAAAAATTCCATTAGAAAAAAAAGAAAAATCTAAATTAAATAAACACAAGAACATATTACGCAAGCTAGTTTCAAAGGGAAAACAAAAACTAAGAAAAACTATCATCATTCAAAAGGGTGGTGCATTTCTACCTGTTATTTTAGGTGCAGTTTTAAGTGCTTTAATAAACTCTTTATAACCAAAATGGAGAACACAAAAAAAATGCTTTTGGTAGAACAAGATTTTATTGAAAGACTTAAAAATAATGAGCTATCAGAGAACTCATCGTCTCGTCTGGATGGAGAGATGAAAAAAATATTGAAAAGTAAAATGGATGATCGTGAAAAATGGGCATTATATTCCCAAGCACTGCAGCGATTTTTACATTTTGCCGAAGCAGATCGAAAGCCTTTCAAAATACCAATAGTAATGGATGGAGTTGATCACTTAAACAACCTCAACAGTGACTTAGATTCAAAGGTAAAAAAGCAGGAAAATGCAAATAATGACTCAGTCGCAAGCCCAACTTTGCTGGAAGATGATGTTCCTGCTACACCACCACTTAATAAAACGAATCAATACTATCCTGTGGAATTAACTCCATCTCATATCGTACAAGGAATACCGAAATCTTATCGATCGAAAACCCAAACTTTAATGGACATTATTATCCTTAATAAAAAAAAAATTTGGTGGAAGACAGGAGGGGAAGTTGTGTTAAACAATCGAGTGATCCCAAATAGCAATATTGTCGATCTGATAAACGATGTAACAAGACCTCTAAAACGCGCAAAACCAATAGGTTGGGAAGAATTTGCATTGGTTTTAAAAGATATAGGAGTTCCTACATTTTGTATTGGTAATCCTGCTAACTTGGAGTATATGAAGAGAGATTACACCAACGAGTTTCGCGCATCATCATCATCTTCTAAAAATACAAGGGATTCATCATTTAAAGTAAAAAACGCATCTACACCTATTTCTGCTAAAACAATTGAGTCGACCAAAAAGAAATTAGATTGGGAAAAATGGACCCCCTATTAGATATAAATAAGATTTACTACGATGTGTCCAACCCAGCTGGTTACAGTAGTATAGATAAGTTAGCGAAGGAAATGAAAGGTAATATGAGCAAGGAGGAAGTAAAAAAATGGTTACAGTCTCAGGAAACGTATACTTTACATAAACCTGTCCACCGACGATTTACTAGGAATCGATACATCCTATCTAATTATAATGAACTCTGGCAGGCTGATCTCAGTGATATGCGTACTTATAGTCAATATAATGATGGATATAAATATATTCTTTGTGTTATTGATGTTTTTAGTAAATATGCTTTTGCAAGAGCCATGAAAAAGAAGGATTCAGAAACAGTTAAACAATGTTTTGAAAGCATATTTGCAGAAGCCAAATCTACCCCTCGTCACATCCAATCCGATAAAGGCACAGAATTTGTTTCAAAGGTGGTAAGAGACTACTTTAAAAGCAAAAACATTAATTATTACACCACTAATAATCCAGACATTAAAGCAAGTATAGTTGAAAGGTTTCAAAGAACTCTTAAAATGAAAATGTGGCGTTATTTTACTCATAGAAATACTTACAACTACACTAATATATTACAAGATCTTCTTCACTCTTATAACCATAGTTATCATTCTAGTATCAAAATGCGACCAATTGATGTTAATTTTAATAATATCATGACTGTTTGGTGTAACTTATATGATAGAAAAAAAGACAAACAAATTTCATTAGAAACCACACAACTGAATGTAGGTGATCATGTTCGAATAACTAAATATAAACACATATTTCAAAAGGGTTATGAAACTAATTGGAGTGATGAAATTTTTATAATTGATGCAATCATTAGACGATCTCCGAGACTTGTTTATACCTTAAAGGACTTGGATGGTGAACCAATCGTAGGTACATTTTATTCTAAAGAATTACAAAAAACAACTTATCACCCCTCCATGAAGTATAAAATTGATAAAATAATACGCTCTCGGCGTGTTGGTGGCAGAAAGGAAGTGTTAGTGAAGTGGCAAGGTTATCCGAGTAAATTTAATTCTTGGATTCTTGCATCAAACTTAGAAAAAATATGAGTGAAGGAAGTTTTTATATAACTTTGTTAAGCAATAGCTCGACGGCTTATTATACTGATAATACAACAGCACATTTTATGACCAAACTACCTAAGACCGTTAAATTAGAAGGAGAATGGGTTGTTGGTTTAGTGGAATTTCAATACCCACGTTCCATGTACAATGTTCAAGATCAAGAAAATATCATCTATATAAAAAAGAAAGTACGATTACCTAATGACAAGTTTGACAAAATCATAGATATAAAAACTCACATACCTGCTACTACATATGATAGCGTTGACACTTTCCTTGACGCGTTCAATGAAAACCCGCAATTAAAAAATAAGGTGAAATTTAGGTGTGATAAAATATCAAAAATGGTGGCTATAACTGCAACTGAAGATATAACATCTATCATAACATCACCGATACTGAGTTTGCAGTTAGGTTTCAAACCACGATCTAATTTAAAACAAATTTCAATTGGGAAAAATCCAGTAAATTTGTATTTAGGGTTACCATCACAAATATTTGTGTATACCGATATCATTGAACCGCAAGTAGTGGGGGATGTTATAACATCATTGTTGAGAATAATTCCATTGGATCCAACTCAGTTCGTTTATGGAGCTTACAAAATGCATGTCTTCTCACCTGCTCATTATGTACCTGTTTTACGTAGAGAGTTCGATACGATTGAAATAGATATAAGAACGACTACCGGTGCCAGAGTACCATTTCAATTTGGATCTTCTTGTGTGAAGCTACATTTTCAACGAATAAAATGACTTACAAACGATCGTCTGCCTCTTGTCCATATGAACATTATTATTTACATCAAGCTGGCTCTGGTGTAGGAATTGTCTATAAAGGTGTTCCATTTCAACGAGGTCATGGGATTGGAAGCTTTTTGGGTGGGCTATTTAGGTCTGTGATTCCTTTGTTATCCAGTGGTTTTAGGGCTGTAGGGAAAGAAACATTAGATGCGGGGATCGGCCTGCTGTCTGATATGGTAAATTCACGTCCTATGGAGAGTTCGATCAAGTCTCGATTCAAAGATGCAAGTGCTAACTTAAAAAGAAAAGCTGATGAAAAAATTGATTCTCTAATGTCAGGATCTGGGTATAAAATGTCAACTAAAAGACGAGAACGACTCATTCCGTTAAAAGCATCACGACGAAGAGGAAGTAAAAAAATTAAAAAGTATAACGTCGAAGATATATTTTCATATTAAATAATGTCATTCTTACATAATCATTCATGTGAATGTGCAAAATCTGAGTTAGATATATTTGCCCTGCCGTCAACTCAAACCAGTATTGAAAGTGGACAATGGGTTCATTACAAACCGATTTCATCTTTAAACGACGACGGCCCTATAGAATTTCAAGTTCCCGGATCAGGTGATGACTATATTGACTTGTCACATACGTTACTGCATGTCAATGCAAAAGTATTGAATCAGGATGGTACAAATTTAAAAGCAGATGTCCAAGTTTCGCCTGTTAACAATTGGTTGCATTCCCTTTTCAATCAACTAGACATATATTTAAATCAAAAACTCATATCACCTCCGAACAACACATATGCCTATCGTGCTTATTTGGAGAATCTTCTTAACTATGGTCCAGCAGCCAAAGAATCTCATCTAACTTGTGGATTGTGGTACGAAGATACTGCACATCATATGGATGCCGTTGACGCAACGAACAAAGGGTTTCACAAAAGAATGGAATTTGTGAAAGAGAGTAGACAAGTTGAAATGATTGGTCACTTGCATGGTGACATGTTTAACCAAGAGAAATTTTTAATAAATGGCGTAGAAATGCGTGTTAAGTTAGTGCGCTCAAAAGAAACATTTAATCTTATTTGTCATCAAGATAAAAAATTTAAAGTACAAATAATGGATGCTAGTCTTATTATAAGAAGAGCAAGAGTCAACCCTAGCGTTTTGTTAGCCCATCAAAAAGTACTAGCGTCAACAACTGCAAAGTATCCTATAACAAGAGCGGAAGTTAAGGTTCTGACAATACCGGCAGGTGTGCAAGGTAAAACATTAGATAATATATTCCTTGGACAAGTTCCTAAAAGATGTATTGTCGGTTTTGTCTTAAATTCAGCGTTTAACGGTAATTTAGCATTGAATCCTTTCAACTTTCAACATTTTAATATGAATTCATTCAGTTTGTATGTAGACGGTCATGAAATACCTTCTAGAACATTACAACCATCATTTAGCTCTGGTTTAATAGCATCACCATATCACACTTTATTTTCTGGGACTGGCATTCATTTTCACAACGAAGGTAACGCAATAAGTAGAACAAACTACGGAGACGGATATTGTTTGCTATGTTTTGATTTGACTCCTGATTTATCTGCTAGTTCAACGTCACATTGGAATCTCGTCAGACATGGAAGTGTTCGGTTAGAAGTTCGCTTTGATTCGTCTCTAAGTCAAACTGTTAACTGTATTGTATACGCAGAATTTGATAATGTAATTGAAATAAACAAGAATCGTGACGTAACTGTGGATTATAACAGTTAATAAATACTTTGTTTTTAATAAGGATACATCATTTGTTCTTAAACGTTGTTAACAGAATCATTTATAAGCTGCTAAATTTATATTTATCATGGATACAAATGAAATACAGCTCTGTATGAATAAAATAAGTTCCAGTTTTAAATCAAATGTTTTTGCTGCAAACCGATTGCCTATTTGGGTAAATTTACCTGCTTTTATTATAAGCAATTTAGATCCCGACTCAAAACCGGGGTCTCACTGGATAGCTATACACATTGATATTAATGGCATTGGTGAATATTTTGACTCATTTGGTCGAAAACCTACAGGTAGTCATAAGCTATTTTTGAAAAGAAATTCCAGGAGATGGGTTTATAACCACAACTCATTTCAAAATCCTTTTACCTCGGTCTGCGGGGAATATTGTTTAGTCTATCTGTATTTTAAGATTAAAGGAAAAACTATGTGTGACTTGGTAAATGTGTTTACTGAGAGTTCTCTATGTAACGATCTAATTGTAAGAAATATGTTTAAGTCTATTTTTTTGAAATAAACAATTAAATATAAAACAAACTCTTTTATTGTTCTAAGTTAAGTCTACATTTTCGTCAAGGGAAGTGTATTTGTGAATAAAACATAAAAAATGTAACATGGTATTCATTAAAACTTTATTCAAAGTCATGGCTATGGTCTATTTATACAATGAACATCGGCGCTTGGAACTTGTGTTACTTATCTAATATGAAAGACAATGACTCTTTGTCGGAAAAATAATAACTAGAAAGGAAGCTTAGAATACAAAAGGTGTTCGCTATACAAAGAAAAATGTTCGGTACGAGTTATAAAGCAATTAACAAACAAAACGCAAACAATCGAGTAAAAAAAGATAAAAGGAACAAATGAAGATCTTAAAACTACTTTTACACTTATTTTGTATTGTCTATAACGTAATTGACACAATCACTTTTTTCCGCTAACTGTTTGGTGATTTGGTAAATCACATCTCTTGTGGATTCCACGTGAGCATCCTCTTCGGAGTGCGCGTAGTATTTAACACGCACTTCCGCATGTTTCCAATGCTCCGTTGGCGGAACATTTTTTATTTTCCGCGCATCATACACCTCAATTTTTATAAGATGTGAGGCGTATGATGCATCGTCTTTATTGGACTTTATAAAAGCCACGCCTTCCGCAGTAGCTTGGCTGACGCTCGACGACTTTACAGCAACTTTCCTTTTCTTCCGTTTTTCAAAGAAGCCATCTATGCTGTTATTAGGCCTCTTGTTAGTGTTAGCAATAGCTTTTTTGACTTTATAGGCCAACGTTCCTTCTTCATCACTTGCTTCGTCGTCGGGATAGTAATAATTTTTAAATGTGTTTTCCTGTAACAAAATAAAAACGTTATTCAAACGGTCCTTCAAAGTAGATTTACATGGTAAACACAAAAATGGATGAAGGTTATATTACAATCAATCAAAATCTGAAATAAGTGGGCACACATAAAACATAGATGAAGGTTATGTTACAATCAATCAAAATCTGAAATAAGTGGGCACACATAAAATTATGACTACATACTTACATCCATTTCAGCAACGAAACACTGCTTTCAGCAACCTTGCACTAAACTTCACGACTCACGACTCTCTTACTGGAAGATCTTGCTCGGAGAATTGTTTGGGGCGCAATGAAGCCGAGATGTGATGGCGGGCTTTTATACCCAGCGCAATCCCTACGAGTTGGGACAGGTATTTTTTTAAAGAAGGGCTTCGCTTATTGAACAGGTATAAACTCGTATTCCCCAGACGCGGTTTGTTGAATAACAAAAGACAGCGGCGGTTCTTTTGATACAAAGACAACAATAAAGCAATTATACAATGCCGTCCGCGTTCTTGAGGTCCTTTATGCGTAGTGCAATTTAGCAGGTTTAAACCAGTATCTTCAAAGACATACACTCAAAAAAACATAACGCTCCTCTTATTGACGATGGTCAGGTAAACGGTTCGCCTAGTGAACACGTTCAAACTAGCTATTTTTTCAAAAAGCTCTCTTTGCATAGTGTATTGATGTTAAGTAATTAAATAATAAAAGATCGTGGTGCGTTTGATACAAAGAAAACAATAAAGCTACTGAAACCGTTTACTGTATTATGTAAACTCTCTGTCTATATGTATATTCATAAAATAAACTTTAGCTATATAATATGTCCACAAAATGTAGGATAGTACCTACTGTGTAAGCGAAACACAAGGCTGCGTTCTTAATATCCTTTGTACATAGTGCAATCCTACAAGTTTTGACTAGTATTTAAATAATCGAATTGCGTAACAAACACGTTAAAACTAGTATTTCTAAGGAGTACTTAATAAGGTTAGAAGTAAAAAGCAATAAAGCAACAAAATTCTTGTTTTTAACTGAAACCATTTACTATTTAGCGTAACAATATTCTCCAAAACGTCGGTTAGGTTAGGTTAGATTTATGATAGTCCTGAAAGTTATGGATTCAGAATAAAATAAGTAGTTTGCAAAATAAGAATTTGTCAAAAGATATGTCCACGAAACATCGAGTTGCGAATCAAAAGTACAAACCAAGTATAGCGTGACAATATTCTCCAAAACGTAGGTTAGGTTAGATTTAAGATAGGCCTGAAAGTTATGGCTTACGAATTTCTCCAAAACGTAGGTTAGGTTAAGTTAGATTTAAAATAGTCCTGAAAGTTATGGCTTGCGAATTTCTCCAAAACCTAGGTTAGGTTGTTAGGTTTGAATTTGTCCAAAATGTAGGTTAGGTTAGGTTTGAATGTCTCCAAAATGTAGGTTAGGTTAAGTTAGGTTTGAATTTCTCCAAAATGTAGGTTAGGTTAGGTTTGAATGTCTCCAAAATGGAGGTTAGGTTAAGTTAGGTTTGAATTTCTCCAAAATGTAGGTTCGGTTAGGTTAGATTTATGATAGTCCTAAAAGTTATAGGCTACGAATAAAAGTGTACTGCGAATAATGCGATAGGATATTTATGTGCTGATAGAATAATGAATTGAAAGTGGACTTACGAAAAGACATGGTATTTTATTTGTACGGAGCGTGGCGGGCGATCAGGTACCCAGGAAAAAAAAAAGGTCGGCACCGAACCCCCAAGTGGGCGCAGGTAAGAAGTTGAACGTAACAAAGGGTGAGTAGGAAACAAAGGAAAGGGTCTCTATCCTTTTATGAGTATGTGATTAAGTGTTGGTATTATGTTGCAATGGAAGTACATATATACGTGAAGGAGTGGGCGGAGCGTGATGAGACCCCGTCCAATCGCTTTAAATGGGGTGTTGACCTTTTTTTTTTTTTTTTTTTTTTTTTTTTTTTTTTTTTTTTTTTTTTTTTTTAGATTTCTTTGCCCCCAAATCCGCCATTTTGAGCGAAAAAAAAGTGATCCAGAACCGGCGAATCCCTACTACTGATAGATACCCATATTTGTTACATGTCACACATTTGTATAGAAACTGACTACCTCCAGGCATCACCTAACTACCGCCGATGAAGCGAGCTACTGTCTACATTTTCACCAAAAAAGAATAAATAATTATGCCGACTAATAAATATAAATCAAATATCAAAGTGCTATGCCATTAAGCTCTTTCTGTCTTGTCTTGAGCTTGTTACGACGAAATACCACAGTTTTTTCCAGTTATCCATAAAAAAGTAGTGCATTTCTTCTATAGTCCGCTAGAGCGAGTGGTTCGCTACTCGAGCTTGCTACTCGCCCGAGCTGGCTAGCTACTCGCTCGAGCTGGCTAGCTACTCGCTCAAGCTGACTGGCCACTCGCTAGCCTGACCCGCTACTCGTATTTCGACGGTAGTTTGACAGATGCCAGGGCCTTGTGAGTCGTGGTGGCAATTTTTACACCACATTTAGACACATTTATCCAAAACTAACCAGTAATTTTGAAGCCAATTAAAATCTAAATGCGGTAGAAAATTTTGTAACTTTCTAGAACTCGCTAGCTCGACTCAGGTTTTAGTTTAAGAACATGCGGCATGATTATTATCAAACCGGGACTAGAATATCATAGAAGAGTAACGTCAGCACACTGTCATTTCATAAATATAGGAATGAAAAATGACGTAAGTCAATGCAATGTGCTGATGTTACTCTCCAATGCTATTCTAATCGCGGTTTTATAATATGGAGACGCGAGTTTGCGAAAGTAATTCGATGTCGGCAGTGAACGTAAAAAAACATGGAAGACTTCTATGCGACAAATTCTCCATAGACTATGCGCGCACACTCATAAATACAAGAGAATCAAAATTAGGTATTCATAACTCCACCCTGACATATAGTGACAAAGTAGGTTTTCCTATGTACGATGCGGCTAAAATTTGACAGACACGTCAGGCATACAAAATAATATGCTCTTGTGTACAGTCACCCTCAGTAGCTGAACACTTAAGAACCTTCTCGTAGTAACGTATGAAGTTGATCGAATTTGTCACATCACTGACAGCGACAAGGTATTAAAATGTTCAGAAACTTCTGAGGCTGACCGTACACTTAGATACCTCCATGTTTTTTATGTTCACTGGATATTGACCAAGATCCTGGTTTAAGATGTGTTCTTTTCTTGGACATTAATTCTCCAGGTGCAAGAAAAGGATCGCGAACCTCTACTCCTTATGAGACCTGAACTTTTATATAGTAGAAACTTTCAACCAAAAGAAGTTAGGCCTCATGTTGGGCTAGCATAAGTGCAGTAGCAACCAGCTCATTTCGTTGTAGGAAAGACACGCACTAAGTGCCAAAAATGGCAGGTTGCTAGCCGCTCCATAAATAATAGATACACACACATTTAGAAGCCTGAATTCCGTCTCCCTTAAAAACCACCACCAAGAAACACAACTAGGTACTCCATTAATCAAATCAACTACCACTGTTAGGTATTCTTAAGCTTTTGACGTAACAACACGTTTAACAGTCTGGCAGTTGACATCTAGACAAAATACTTCGATATATATAGGGTGGCAACAGACCTAACGATCTATTCAGTTTTTGGAGAATCCGGGCTCATCGCCACACATACTGCATCGTACGTACATCGTCACAAAATGCCACGAAATACTGAGCTAGTTCGTAAGTCATGTCTTTCTCTGACTGGCCAGGAAGTTCTCATTTGCGATGCTGGCTGGTTGCTTGCTGACAAGGCATTCTTAACGATTCTGTCGATATGTGTGAGACAAATACATTTTGTATTGCGTATTAGCCTACCGGTTACAATTGTTATTGAAACAGAATAAAATCGGTGGGTCGGTTGCCGACTATAGAGCCCACATGCTTTCGTTGCGGATTTGTACCCAAAAATATATGCTGTTGACTATTTGTAATAGAAGGGTGGCCAGCCAAGTTTACTGGAAGTTCATTTTCATTTTTCTTCGACATATAAGATTTGATTTATTATGATAATCGCGATTACGAGATACAGTGTAAGCGGCCAAGGCTACAATCATCTTTTCTATTTAAAAAAATAGAATATTGTACCAAATGCACCTTAATTCATAATGGCAGTCGTAAGATGCAAGATAAAATATTTTTGTTCACAAACTCGCAGCGAAAGGTCTAACCTACTAAGAAAATATTATAAATACTCATACACAAGGTATTACGAAGTCACTCTTATAGTTAACAAGACATGGTTGTTCAGTACGAGATCAGTCCAATTAGATCGACTATCCCACAGAGTCCAGAAAACAATCAATTGTCAATTCAAGCCTTCACGAAATTTCGGTGACAAAAATGATACTCATTTCTGTTCGATTCTAGTCTTGAAGAGACAAAAGTAAGTTCTCTTCTGTACTCTTCGTTTAATAAAGAATAAAACAGCTAGCGTGACATATCCATTCTGTCACTACTTGAGCGATGAATTTGGAGATATTTTCAACTTTAGAATGCTAACAATTTTCATACTTTTGCAAGAATTTTAGTGCAAGCGTAAAAGCTGTTAGAATTATCAACCAACGTCACTCGTTTGTTGGATAAGTAATAAACCCCTGCACTCTGAGCATACCAGTTTCATTCTGGGGGAGGGGTGGGGGGGGGGGGGCACGTCAGCTTTTCCATTGGCCATTCTGGGCCCGTGATCTATGGGTCCCTCTAGAACCTGCCAGATTACCATCTTACTCCTACTACAGTCACTGGGGCCCAATTGTAGTAAAGTGGTTGGCATCCAGAATAACAGAACAGAAAAGTTAGGCAGACAGCTGGCGTTCAAATATAGATCAGTCAACTAGTACAAACGGCGAGCAGCACTGCCCTGTTTACCGCACTGCAATGCACTGCCTTCGCGTTCACTAGAGTGCAACCAAAGTGTAGACGATTGAAAAAGATGGGGGGCGAAACCAACTGCCCCGTAAAATAGACCAGCAGGCTATTAAATGTTTTTTTTTACGTATTGGTATTAAATGTCCTGCCTTGATTGCTGCCTTGCTGGCGTACGCGTTCAAATCTAGATTTACACAAGAGGTAAACTTTGTTTGTTTTTTGTATGTAGGAGATTATCTCTGGACTTACTGAACCGATTTCAAAAATTCTTTCACTATTAGAAAGCTACACTATTCCTGACGGACATAGGCTACTAATTTCACACGAACGAAGTCGCGCTCGTCGGCTAGTTGTACATATAAGTACAGTCAAGGAATTAAATTTCCAACCCACCTAAGGTTCAATAGCATATAGCAAACTATCACCATAAGAGCTATAGAGCAAGACGTTAGTTTGACATATCGACCTTAATGCATTGCGAATGTCAGACGACATTTCAACGAAATGGGTAGGGAATTAAATTCCTTGACTTTACATTGCTGTCCACTATTAAAGTGTGAAGTCAGCATTAAAGATGGCCTTGTTGAAATTATCTCCAAGCAGTTCATCAATGGATGAAAATATACGCTAGCCGTTCAGATTTTTAAGACGTTCAAATATCTTAACATTCAATACATTATGAATTAAACTTAACTCCATAAATACATTAAAATTTGATTCGCCAAATTAGCTTAAGCCGTAAATATAAAGTTTACGCGCAAACAGACTTTAGAGTAATAAACATCGCTACACATTCAACATGAACTTATCATAAGAGACTGACTTGCCTTAAGTATTTTATAGTGATAACAAACAAAACGATATTTTACATCGTTCTGTAGAAAATATTATTATAATTATTCCAACTTTTGCTGTTAAAACGCAACTAATTTGTCGAGGTCATGGAGTGGCCCTAATCTGACAAACCAATGCATATGAGCGCACGCTCATGTTCATATGGTTTCGCTATCATTGCGTTAAAGGCCGGGCCACACCCGATGCGTATGCAGCACGGCTCTAGGTCGCTTCGTAGAGCTGCGTTACGTACAACGCAAGCGATGTGACATCTCAACATATAATTCCATATATTCTGGCGTTTGCACGTGCGTGTCTCCGGAGGCGTGCTGCGTAAGCATACGAGTGTGTACGGAGTGTGCTCTGCTAATCAGTAAGCTCTGTAAATCAGTAGACAGAAAGCAGTCCGAAAGGCCTTAAATGAACGATGTTGAGACATGGTAGATGACATTTGCATGACAAGCTAGTATCAAAACCTTTGACTCGTAGTCACACGAACTGTCAAAATGGTCCCCTACACTGAGCATTAGGTAAGTTAGTATTCAGTTCAGTTCATTGATTAAGACATTTTTTAAACGAAGAATTAGTTAAAATAACACAAGGACTATTGTATATGTTTTAAGCTTATTTCTCGCTTTATTGATACTTTCGTGATTGTACAGTACAATTAATTCAAGAATTGATTTCGGCGATCACCGGAAATGCTATAGTAAATACAATTAAGCGAAGTACATTGCTGCCTTTAGATAGAAGGTCAAATATCATGTAATGGTCGAAAGAGGCAATGTAAATCAAAAACGATCTTTGTCAACTAATAACGAAAGGCAAACTTTAAATAATCGTTCTGCATGCAAGTCGACCTTTGTAAAAGCGACAAGGAATCAACTTTTTCTTGCTTATTCTGTCCTGTCACACGAGAGACAACTATGATAGAGTGATTGTGATACTTGTTTCTATCATCAGAGGCGTCTCTAGCCCATGTAGCGCCCGTGTGAACCCCCAAACATTACCCTAGCGCCCCCTAGTAAGCGCGCGGTCCAAATGGAATGGGTACAAAGTACAAGCAATAGTGCCCCCTAGGACCGCTGTGCCCGTGTGCAAACATTACCCTAGCGCCCCCTGGTAGCGCGCGGTCAAAATGGAATGGGTACAAAGTACAAGTACCAGCGCCCCCTAGTAGCGCTGCGCCCGTGTGCAACGCACACCCTGCACCATAGGTAAAGACGCCTCTGTCTATCATGGCAATAAGACGACTCATAAAATAATATGTCCATTATTAATAAAATTACAACTTTATTGGTAAATTTTGTCCCTGAAAATATCACTTTTAGGAAGCAACTAAAGAGACGTAATCATGCAAACGAGTGACAAAAAAAGGTGAATGACCCAAGAATGACGGCGTTATGTTTTGGCAACGTCCATTTAAAGCCTAGCCGCACTGAGCAGTGTCTGTCTTTGTTCTAAAACATGTCAAAATATGTTTTATTAACTGTCTTTTCCAGTTGGTGGTCAAAACAACTTGTATTAATTTTAAATTCGATTATTTAAAATTAGTAAATAATAATTCTCATAAAACTACAGAACACTTATGAATAAATAAAGAAATATTAAAAAACATTGCTAAATTGCAAACAAACTTGTGAAACGATATACGTTTATGACAATGAGTATTTCAATAAATATAATAAAAAAAATTGCTGAATACAATATCAATTGTTTAAGTTTTAAAAATATTAACCGCTTCAAGAGAGAAGAGAATTTAATAATCGCTTTAGGAAGATCGTTCATGATATGTTACAATTTATAAAATAAAATAATTCCAAAGAAAAACATATAACAGTAAACAGACATATATGAACAGGAGTTCTTTTCAAGAACATATAGTATTCATAGCTATAATAATGATAAATTTATAATTACACCTCGTTCAAAATGGCTAACTAATACTTTTTATATCTAACGTTTCTTTTGATATCTATCAGCTAAATCTGAAAATAAAAAAATAAGGACATCAGCTGGAAGAAATTCTACTAATGTTTTAATGATCTATCATTTATTTACATCAGATTATTTTGAATGAAATCAGATAAGTATAGATTTATTAGTCAGCCATTGAACGTAGGCCGTAGAAAATCTAGCCCTGGTCCAGACAACGATCTATAATTCCATATACAGTGGAGAATTAATCGATATAGTTTACACACAACACCAAAAAAGGTATACAAAACCACTAACAGTCATACAAATTTTCCAATTTCGTTTTATACAGTAGATGTTCTTTAATTATATATAAACTAAAAAAAAAAATTCAAAGTTTCTTTTCACTCGCCAGTTTTAAAATAATTAAGTAAAAATTATAGGAAATAGAAGGTTTAGATTCTGTTTTCTAGAGTCTAGTATCATAACACTGTAGTTTAAAAAATATATAGTTATCAAAAGCTATATACTATGTGAAGTCCAAAATTTAACGGTCTTTAGACTCTTTTAACCTTTACAACATGTAAACAAAACAAGAATAACGGTATGACTCTCTCAAAATTTAATTTAAATATTAAAGGAACACATAAATTAAATATCGACGGTCGGAAATATACCTTAAAAATTAGAACAGATGATCGACTGTACAAAACGAAATATTCTTAACATTAGCCCAATACCCCCTGTCACCTTCACTTGATAAAATGCAACTCCAAATCTATCTTACTCTTTTGGCTTCGAAATGCATCGCCTCCGTTCTCTCTTCGTAAACACATTACCCTTCGCGTGACACAGTCGGGTAAAAATAACGGTCACGTTCAATACCTTAACCATTACTTTATGTTAAAAATTTACATTAGTGGAAGTTAAATCGTTTCTTTTAAACAAATTGTTGTATAAGTTTGGGCAACTTATGAAAATAATTGCCTCTAATTTGATTGTGTATTTACACATATACACACAAAATTTTGAATAAAAAATAATTGCGATAATGATTTTGCTATTATTAGGCCCCCAGGTTACGGTTTCTGATGGGTAAGACAAAACTTTTTCTAGTACATTTTCAATGTCTTTCTTTTTACGAAAATAATGCTACGCGTGCTCATTTTAAACCAACAAGTGAGACAACCTACATCAAACAGGCTTTACGCAGGTCGGTATATAAATTACGTTATCGTTATGGTGATACCGTTATTTAATTTTCGGTACCAAAAAAACGGTATAGGAATACCGTTACAATATAACCGTTTCCTTTATCATTATTTTATATAGGAGGTTTTCTAAAGTTGTAAATTACCGTAATTCGATGGGAATTATAACCAGTTTTAAGACCGCCTGGTTAGATGTACCATTATGTAATACAATAAACTATATTTTTTGTTTTTATAACAACAAACCATTGACGCTTGAAATGCGTCTCCCATAAATACATTATTTTAAACGATAGCTACACATTTTGTCCTTAAACAAGAACATACTTATTTAAGTCTTTAAACGAATTGTACATAAATAGTTACCTATATAAGTGTCATTGGGACATGGAAAAGGTACATAGAGGTCTACCAGGAACATAGCAGACTTAGATTCATTGCGCCTGAATAAGTGTAGGTACTCCGCGTAAAATAATAGCTGGCAAGAATATTCCATAAACGGTAACTCTATGCTGTTGAATAAACAATCTCGTTCACTGCCCATTTCCGAGTCATTTTAGAAAGTTACCGTTAAATTAGAGAGCTAGTTTAACGGTCATTTTCAAAAATGACTCAGCTATTTTCTAAATGAGTGCGGTAAGGCATCAGCCAAGTAAAGTGAAATCAAAGATTGGAGTTTCCTTATGAAAGAAGCATTTACCCAGCCCGCTGAGTTCATGGTAGATAATTAGTTTCCGTTTATTCATAATAATATAAACACTCATGACAATTTTAGTTCCAAATCGTTTTAGATCTCAATAGGTCTTATAAAATTTTGATTAGTAAATTTCTTAATTTCAATAGTTTATGAAAAACGACAAAATCACCGAATTTTTCACATTTCACACCAGGTCGCGTGGGGATAGGTTTTGTCCTAAATAGTTTCTAAAGTCCATCCAGTTGCTACACTGCACTATTTAGTCTAAGGAAGACTACTTAACCAGAACAATATTTTACTATTATATTTCCAAGATACCTCGGAATTTACTTGGCTGTATTTTTCAGGATTTCACGCTCTTTTATTCGAGAAATTGTTTGCCTACGATGATTTGATGTAAAATAGATATACCTCGTCCCCAGAACGTAAAATAAGGTTAATCGCCGATGTCTATCTGACAAAATTATTCGATTAAGTAGCCTCCTCTAACACATTATCGAGTCAAATCTTCGGCGTTTTAAATGCTACCATTGTTCTTTTAGAAAAAATGCATAAGAAATGTCAACTATGAGAAGCATTACCTTCCGAAAAAAACACAAGTAGATTTTTTTGATTCTAGTGAACACTTCTTTTAGCATTTTACGTGGGCAACTAACGGGTGTTTAAAACGCCGAAGTACTCTGTTACGGCCGCCTAGTCCGTCGTGAGGTACACGCGGCGGCGCAGGCGGCCGTGGGACACTCAGCGCGCGGGCGCCGGCGCTGCGCCGCCCATGTGCTCGTCGTGAGACGTCACTATTGCCGCCACTATCGCCATCTCTATGTCCGCACCTATGGCAGAAGGAGGGAAATAATAAAATAAAAGCAAGAAAGTTTTTACGGATTCTTTTGTATATTTACACTTCACACGGGCAATTTATGTACGGAATCCCTCAATTTGCCCTAATCATTAGGCCTGAAGGATTCCGCGTTAATCATGTCCTCACAAGATTATAAAAAAGATTACCTTCGTTTTATACCAGATTTTTTAGAGTTGTGTTCCGTTAAAGCTACCCTTGTGGCACTGTATAGCAACGGTTTGTACTCAAAATAATAGTAAATAAATATTAATTTATTCATTCATGAAGGTGTTTCACGTGTAACCAACTGCATTATAAATGACAATTTGATGTATGCATGCTTTCGATATTAAAAGTCGAATTAAAACTTTAGTCATTCTCTACAAAATTTTCATTGATGCTATTTACATTTTGAGTTTGATAACTTACCAGAAAGTATATCTCCCCGATTGAGTGCGATTTCCTGGGTTGCATTTTTAGTCACCAAAATAACTCTGTTGTGTCGCGTCTGCAGAAGATTCGCTACAACCACCTAAAATATATAAACAGAGTCACATTGTCATTTATCTATCTATTGATATCATCGTCTCAATAGTTTCAAAAGCAGTAGTTAATAAGTTTTTCTAAAAAATTAAAATTTTTCGTTGACACTACTTTATTATTTCATTATCATCAGATCTAGATACACATATCAAATTTGAAAACAATCCGACCACTAAAAGTGAGTTGGTTGACTTGCAAATTTTGAAACTAAAAACTTACACACGAACATTGAAAATTAAAGAAAAGCTTGTAAAAATTAATTAAAGGGGGTAGTTTTTAAAATTTTATCTGCTATGATAACAAAAATTTAGAAAGGAAGTCGTTGACAAAAACAATAATGTTCTACAAAATGTGGCACAGGGAAGTCGAGAAATGTTTTTTTTTTGTGAAGTTGTTTATAGACTTTTCAACTACTAAACCTACCTTATGCTTATACTTCTCGAGCGCAGCCTTCGCCTTGGGCACCAGTAGATTCTCATCAGTCTCTAGCTTGAAGGACACGACGTAAGCAGTCGGCACCCAAAGGCTAACCAGTGGTGCCAGCATCTTCGGCACTAGGTGTAAATGAATCACCGGGGCGCCGCTCTCGGATTGCATCTTGTGAGTTGGCTGGTGACATTGAAATTTAGACTATTTACTTGTGCTCTACGCCATGGCGATGTCGTAGCTCTAATAAGGGAGAAAATTTAGAAGAAATGCCTAGAAACTGAACAAAATAGTACCGTCTAATGACTTTCCAAATCATTAGACGGTTAATAACTATTGATACTATTTTATTGAGTAACACAACAGATATGATACATAAGACAGTCACATACAACATAGACAGATGTGATAATAAAGGAAGTATTTCAAAAGAATCATCTTAGTATGGCTTGTGCTCGGTGTGCAATGTAATTCGGGTATCGGAAATTCGGTATCAAAGTTATTTCAATTATCAAAAAATAATTTCAATTTAGATATTAAACGGTAACGATTCCTTAAAAGGTTAGGTTCACCTTTGTATAGCGCTGTATCTCTATTTGCCATTTATGCTTTTGTGTAAAGAGTTTACATCGATAAATAAACGGTACGGAATTAACGGTACGAAAAAAAATAGGACTATAATTTAAATTGATGATGACATTTTTTTTAATTAAGTGATTTACTAGCCAATAAAGTTAAGTAAGTAGATAGAAAAAAGGTATAAAGTTTGTGAAGACCTGTGGCCCGTTTCACTAAGCTAAAAGTTACAATTTTACAAATCTAAACCGTCAACATTGGTCAATAAGGACCAATGGCAATGGGAATAATGACCAATGTTGCCGGTTTAGACTTGTAAAATTGTAACTTGTAGCTTCGTGAAACGGGCTACTGGCAAACGACCAGAAGTAACAAGAGTAGAGAGGTAACATCTTACTGACAATCTTTTTGAGTCATAGTGACATTTTACGAAACTCTCTCTAGCGAATTATGGAGTCCGAGTGATTTATAGACGCTTCTTCGAACACTTAAAACTCACCACTTTATCCTTAGGAATATAGAAGTCAGAAACAGCAGCTGCTAAGTACAGCAAGGCCCTAGGGCCCAGGTTGGCAAGGCACTCGCAAGCCGCCCGCAGCAGCCAGAAGTAGTCGGACACCGTTGTGAAGGAGACATAGAGGATAGCGCCAGCCGCGTGCGCAGCCTTGTATCTGAGCAGGATCGGCGCTAGCACGTCCACGCTGTCGGGTTTTACTGTTGAAATTAAAGATCCACTATTAACCTTCAGACCTCATACACAATGTTTCGAGTACACTGACAAATCTCTTAATTTCCCGATCAGCCCATGTCTGGCTTTAAAAATCTACTATAATATATACTAGCGACCGTCCCGGCTCCACACAGGTACAACTAGGATATAATGTACCTACATAAATAAAAAACCTTCCATAATAGTATTTTATGCAACTGCTATATAATGAGAGGCCTTAAAACACGAGTGTGGTTTTATGAAACGAGCGTTAGCGAGTTTCATAATAGGATCACACGAGTGTTTTAAGGCCTAATTATATACAGTTGCATACATTACTTTATCTACACACATATCATAACTGCAAAAAACCGTAACAGCAAATAACCAACAAACGTATGACAACTAATGGCGGCCATGTATATTAAAAAGGTTCTCTGTGATTCGATCTATCCGTCAAGACGAACGTTTTTTTTAAACCATAGACGAACGAATGAACTCCTATTGTCATATCACTCGAGATCAAATGTCGTGCGGTTAAATTATAAAAACATACTGAGTTGACGTTTCGTATCGATAACTGTTTTAATATCTGTGGATACTAGAATAGAGACCAACTTGAATTTTGACAGCTGTTCCAAATTTAAATTCATAACGTCACGAGCAGTCACGAGATATCGGTAATGTGATGACTAATAAAGAATAGATTTACCTACTACCACAGACAAGAAAATTCTTATAATAACATTGGTTGTAATAATGCTGGTCATTACCTAGGGTTTTTGAACGCGTTATTTAGTCTTTATGGTATGTGTGTAGATAAAGAAATATTTACAGGACAGTGAAGACCGCATCAAAATCCGTTGCGTGGTTTAGAAGGAGAAAGCCGCCGAAGGTATGAGAACAGATAAGAACGGATAGCGATTTGGTCGGAACGGATACTATGAAAAGAAGATAAAGATAGTACTGGAAGTGGACTCACATGAACTTCTCAGCGTGATAGATACATATTGTATAGTTGTAGGCAAACATCTTGAGCATAAATCGAGTGGAGGTGGTACGTTTGCGCATACACACTTGTACAAGAAACGGCTACTGCGCAGTCAAGGTCAATGCTCAAGATGTTTGCTGGGAACTGTATACCACTAAAAAGGGAACGGTCAATCGTGTAACTCTTACCAGTAATCGTAGTATTAGGCCCCCTCTCCTGGATATCCAGCATATCCAACAGCTTCTGTCCACTGAAGAGCCTCGTGAACGGCTCCAGAGACTTCTGGCGGTGCATGAAGATAACCGCGTAGCCGTGCTCCAGGAAATATTCCGCCGATGCGGACCCCCGCGTCCCAGCGCTGAAGTTGTCGACAAAACGGACAGTGTTGTGTTCTAAGGGTACTGTCGTTCCGCCGGACTGGAATGACACGAGAACTCTATCATTCAGGGATATGAAATTGGCTCTTACTTTCTAGCCAATATAATCGCGTGTCGATGATTTTGATATTTACGACCACGTACAAAGAATGTACCTGCTGCTGATAGCACAGTCCAATCTGAATAAGTGCAGTAACAAAGTTGTTTACACTGTGAGTTTTGTTAGTTAGCTACTGTAAGAATGCGCGTGAGTTCGGGCCTGTCGAGGGACGAGGGGCGCGGGCCGCACCAGCGCCGCGTGTATGAACAAGAGGCGCCCCGCAGTTAGCAACGGTCGCCAGGAGCAGGAGCACGTCGCTTCGCGCCGCTATCATACCTACGTCTCGCGAGTGATATTCGTATATGTATTGCATTACCTTTCCCACTACTAATTATAACGTACGAGCATTATTTGATGGACTTTAATTTTCCTACTCCCGTACAGTTCAGAAGTTGGATTGAACATTAACGCCTATCTTACTATTTAATACGTACGCGAAATGTATTTACAATACCCATTTTTCGCGAGTGTGTCGTGTGCAGTGTATTCTGTGTATTGTTTTTACGTATGAGACAATTGACGACGAACTTTGCCGCATACGCCGTGAACTTCTATTTAATTTAGAAGAGTAATGAAAGCGACGAGTGCGTGACCTTGAAAGGGATGCGTACGAGCGGCGTGCCTGCTGCCATCAAAGAGCGCACGGAAGTGCGCCCTACGCCGCTATGCCTGGTGCTGCGTGTCAACGGGGCTCGTGAAGGTCACGAGTACTCGGACACCTGCCGCCACCGGTCATCAAGCGGTGCCACATGTAGTACCATCGTCGGTGGAGCTGACGCCGGATGCGCCAGCCCCTCAGCTGGCTCAGGTTCTCCGGTATCACAGCACGTGACGCCAGGTGGTCTTGGCGGTCAGGGCGTCGCCGCCAACGGCGGGTGTGGCCTCATGGCTTGCCTGACGCGTGCGCAACTGCGCGCGCATGGGAGGGAGCCGCCGCCGCCGTCCGCCGCTACTGGGCGCCGCCGCCGCCGTCGACACAAGTGAGCGTGGCGTTTATAACGCCCATGGATACCGGGTATGTCGTTCCACCATCACTGAGGTATGTAGGTCTTAGCGACCCAATACCAGAATTTGACCCCTAATAACCTTAACATCTAAACCGACGAAACGGCTATAGTCGTAATAATAATAGAATTACCTATTGTGCTTGGTAACGGTGACGTTGCCGACTATTTTCAATACCTACTTCGTCAAAATTAAGAAGTTATACTTGCTTGTAGTTTGATAACTTTAGTGACGTAAATATGACTTGGATAGATTTCAAGTCAAAGTTACCTAATGGTGGCTTTTCCGTCTCAGACGAGCAAATTCAATACTTAGTTTATGTTACTTGACCTATATTTATAACAGCGGTCTACTCGTGACCGCGGCCGTTGAAGCATGGCCGAGACGTCGAGGTAAATTATCAATATGTTTTTATTGCGTCTAGATCCCGATAACGTTATAACTATGTGTGAAAATCGCGAAAGTCTAAAACAATTTACGTGACCTAATTCATATTGCGAGAAAACCGAGTAATTACGTCATATGCGATTTATGTTATAATGTTAAAACTTTTCGCCACCGTGCCACCGTTCACCGCCGAGTATAATACTTAAGGACGATCGGAAGCGAAGTACCTAGTCGAAGTCCGTACGGTCTTTTGTAATGACCATGTCCAATCACTAAAGTACCTATCGTCGCTGCGTAGGTACAAGTCGAAGTAGTTCTATCATTGAAAGATAAAATTCATCTTTCAAGAAAGCGTGTTGTAATTGTTTGTAATAAAAAGCGCTGTCATACGGCGAGTAATAAGACTACGTTTTGCACCTTTTGTCGTAAATCGAACCAAGGAGACCAAAAATGATAAACACATTGCCGTCCTTTGCGTCACGCAGTCGGATAAAAAAAATGCACGTACTGCGATAGGTTGGGCCATAGGTATTCGGTATCACAGAGTGCCTAAAGCTTGAAGTCCGTAAGGTTCACGGCAATAATAATAATAATAAGATTTGAAATAAATATACAATAATAATAATTCGAATGCGAAGTTATCACGGGTGGTTCATACAACAAATCATTTATAAAATACAATACGCTTTATTGAATGCCACGTTAGCAATTTCACTGAATTGCAGATAAATCTTAAATAGGTGTCCAAGAGGCGGTCTTATCTCTTGGGAGCGATCTCTTCCAGACAACATTAAAATTTATCATGGAGTCCGAAATATTGTTCCAATGCAAAGGTCAACGACCGCCCTGTAGGAACTCCTATCAATTTTGGTGACTCGTACATTACCATTACAAACTCTGTGTAACAAAAATTTCAACCTCGAGGTTCGGTATCAATCGAATATTGTTATTATTAGTTTTGATGGTTCGAAGATAACACCGGTTGGTGAGTTGTGCGTTAAGGTGTGCGCCGACGGGGCCTCGAGCGGGCCCGCGCTCGCGCTTGTATCGTAGGTACCGGAGTCTGCGCAAGACATCGGCGCTATCATCGACAACCATACACTGATTACTAAACACCTTAGACCTTAATAATAATAATGTATAACGCTTATTTAATTTTACTGAGTAAATACCCGATGTTTTTGAGGATGTCGAGCGGTTATAACATAATAGTCTATAGTGTTATCAACTACTATATGGACACGCGTATATATACGCGTCGACTATCGCGCGCTATAAAAAAAAAAAAAAGAAAAAGCGGCACCTTTTGAGTCTAGTTACAGAGTAAATATAACAAGCGCCCTACTGTGTGCCTCATTGGTTGCCGTGTAAGTCGCATTCACTCGCACGCGCGGCGGCCTCAGTGCTGGGGTGTGCCGGTGTTCTTGTGGTTGCGCGGGGTTGGCCGCGCCTGGTCTGATACAGGTCTTGCTTCTGACCAACGGGGCCGACTGTTAAAAGCGGGCGTTTTTACATGTCCCAGGCATCTAATCGGCTTATTATTGTTGCATTCAAAGCAATGATGAACACTATACTGCGTTTATCGTATCGAACGGTCTTTATTCGAATATGTTTAACGTGAAAGTGTTCCAACGCGCTATAAACGGGATTCTTAGCCTTTTAAAGTTTAAATTTAGCATAACTTATGTCCGGCAGTGGACGTCTTTCGACTGAGGTGATGATGATGATGATAACTTATTTAAATGACAGTTTGACTTATTTTGACTCGAAAATAAACGGGTCGGAACATCTTAACCTTTGCTAAGGGCGGTTTAGAGCCAACTTGTGGCGCTAACGTGACGCTCAGTCTTAACAAATATTCATCTTTGTATCTCGTACACCATGAAGTGTGTGACAGCGAACTGAAGCCTGCCCATCGTAAATTAAATGATGCGATTTTAAACAACTCTAAGACATAGACCAAGTTAGGCAGTTTTTATGAGCCTGACAACTGTTTTTAAAAGTAGGTACGTACGTAATTTTGCCTTTTATGCATTTGCCTATCATGCTGTTGACGGGTAAGGATTTACCGTTGGTTTGAGCTAACAAAAAGCATTGCCAAATAAAATAAAAGTTAAAAGTCCTACGCGTGTCAACAACAGGTACAGTTACCTTATATTAAGGACACATTAGTGAGTCGTCCAGTACTACTATTATTTCACCCGAAGATCGGTCTGTGGTGGTATTTTACTACAGAAACCGTCTTGTGTTTGCTTATGCTAATCGTTAGACGACCACCGCCTAACATTATTACAGTTTCGAACTACATGTAAATGTTAGTTATGTTATTGCAAAAGTTTTGAGTGTATTGGCTGGTTTAAAATTACTATTGCTAATGATTGCAATGTTCTGCGGTGGACGTGGTCTAAGTGAATCTAAACACACGTATTCCTTTGACGGGAGTAACGCGCGTGAAAGTCCGTGGCTTGCGTGGACGCGTTGAGTCGTAGCTCTGTTGAGTCCGCTATGCGTTGCACAGATAGAGCTCTTATAGTAGAGAGCATGCAACAGGACTACGGAGCAGTTAAACAGTAGGTAAACTTCTATGGTCAGCGCGGGAGCATATGCCTTGAAACTAACGTGTTAAACGTGTAATTTGACATTCTGTGCAATTTATAACGTTGTTTTGTACTGACTGAATAAATAAAGTAAGCTAAATAAAAAAAAATAAAAAAAAACAATGGGCAAAATCCATTAGTGATACTGCGTCAGTCCTGTTGGTCGTTTATACAAACTTTTGACCATAATAACGGTCATGCCAACCATAGTGAAGACCGATGCGATAAAATGGTAGTAGTATGAGGCGGTACGTGATTCTGGTCGTGATAAGTTATTAAAAACGTTTGTCTAGTTCTTTAAAATGTTAAGATTGCCTAGCCGTATAATCAGCAATTGTGCGTTGCTGTTGCCTGCCATGAGTTAAAAAGGTACTGTCATATTAGGCAGATTAACTACGTGCTGGCCGCAGTTGTTAGCCCGATAGCTATCACTCAAATTGACCATTTTAACCACTCTATTTTAAGTTCCCTTGTCGCTTACCTTGGACAAGAGGACCAGTACCGTTGGAAGGGATATTTACAAAAGGTACAAGCTTAATTCTAATGTACATCTTAGCACAGGGAATTCGCCACTGGAGCTACTGCATAGCTTTTGGGGCGCGACTGTCAGGAGACAACGTCGTGCCTACGAGATCTGGACATCGGCTTCTTTGGGCCGGCGCTCATCCGGATCCAAGAGGCTGCTCGCAGGTCCCAGGCCGCCTTTGATAAAAGGGCGCGAGGGCACCTCATTCGGCGAAGGCGATCTTGTCCCGGCCGAAAGGCGGGTGTACTGGTGAGGGTAACGCAGCGGTAAGTTAATGCCGCGTTTTGAAGACCCCTTTAAAAGACCCCTTTTGCAAAATATTTTATTAAATGATCGCTATCACTACCTAATCAAAAGCACCATCTCGTGCTGTCGTTCCTATGCGAACGTTCTTGTGAAAGATTAGGCCCTTGCAATATCCTAGCGCATAAACTTTCAACTCTGATAACAGGATGCGAGTTATTCTAATTTATGTTTGGATTTTATATTTTATTCAAGTTGCTTACGCAAGTGACAACTGTTACTATAAGCATTGTACATTGGTTAAGTACGTGGCACTGGGTACTGCATACCAAGTTACATGTTAGATGTACCATAATGTGTGCGCCTGAAAACAGGTAGCTGATTTGATCATTACTAAGTATTAACTAACCAACCATGTGTCTCATCCCGAGTGATTAAAAAAAAAAAGGGCTTATAGTACTCATTTGTCAACTATTTAAAATGCAAGTAGTTTTAATAACGATGAAAAATTACGATTTCTACGCATTGTTATAAAAAAAAAAAAGTATTGTGAGCTCGCCAACCCGCTTGCCAAGCGTGGTGAGTATGGCAAAACCCCCTTATGGAAGAGGCCTATGTTCAACAGTGGACTTCTTGTGGCTGAGATGATGATGATGATTGTGAGCTACTTATTGTTTGTAGCTGCTGTAATATTCATCTGTCATATTTACTTGCTCAATGCTAATGTTGTTGTTCGTGTTGCGAGCCACTGACTCGTGGCCGCATCAATCGATGATCTATCACATTTACTTGCTCAATGCTAATATTGTTGTTCGTGTTGTGAGCCGCTTGCTTGTGGCCGCTGCAACCGATGACCTATCATATTTACCTGCTCAATGCAGATGTTACTGGCAGGTTGTGAGCCACTGACACATGGCCGCTGCAACCGTTGACCTATCATATTTACCTGCTCAATGCAGATGCTGTTGCCAGGTTGTGAGCCACTGACACGTGGCCAACCGATGGTGCAACCGATGATATAGCAATATTGCTTGCTAGGGGTACCCTATTCAATTAAAAGCGCTATATAAGAACATGCATGAAGACAGATACCGCATGGGTGTCGTCGTTTGGAAGCTTCCGTGGACTGGTAGCAGATACAGAGTGTCGTATGTGCTGAGGGACACGTTAATAGAGTGTCCGTCGCTCATGATAGATACTCAGTGTCGTTACCGTCGATAGACACATTAATAACGTGTCATCCGCAGATGATAGACAACAGGGTCGGCACCTCCAGTGTCATCATCTGACAGACACATTCATACGGTGTCGTCTAACGACAGATGCCTAGCGTAGCGTCGTCGGATCGGAAAGAACACATTTATACGTGTTATCCGTACAGTGCCGGACACATTAAGAAGTGTCATTTCTGTGCCTTATGGCCTTACCCTCTTATTCATAACAATAGAGCAATCTTTTAAAATTTTGTAACTGAAATTTCTTTCGATTTTTATTTAAAATGTTTTTAACATTCAATTTATTAAATTAAATTACATAGCATTTTAATCTTTTAAGCTAACAAATATTTGAGGGCAAACGTCACAATGACAAATAAAGACATAAAACTTGTTAACTAAGGAAAGTTTACGCAGCGTTTATGAATAAGGGGGAGTCTGTATGTCAAATGTATTGGCATATGTCTTTCAACTTCTTTTGCGAGTTTAAGAGCTCGTACTAATCAGCCGACCTAGGCGGTCGGTTCATTGACCCTAACAGGCTACCCGGGACGTGCAGCATCGTCAGAATGGCCGACTGTAAGAATGCGCGTGAGTTCGGGCCTGTCGAGGGACGAGGGGCGCGGGCCGCACCAGCGCCGCGTGTATGAACAAGAGGCGCCCCGCAGTTAGCAACGGTCGCCAGGAGCAGGAGCACGTCGCTTCGCGCCGCTATCATACCTACGTCTCGCGAGTGATATTCGTATATGTATTGCATTACCTTTCCCACTACTAATTATAACGTACGAGCATTATTTGATGGACTTTAATTTTCCTACGCCCGTACACTACATTTTAGAAAGGGGTTCTGAATCTCCCAAGTCGCTACTAAAGCAGCCTCTATATGATGGGAAGGATAGGAATAATGAGTGGCTAAGGTTTGATCTTCCTGATAGCTAGCTAATCTCCCTTGGACGCATGATGGTTTGTACAGCAAGCGCGACAATTTTTAATCCTTTTAGTTGGATAAGGACATGTGGTGTTCAATTCGCGGCCATAGTGCTAGCCACATTGCCTTTGTCAATGGACTGTTTGCGGAAGCTGTTAGGAGGGTCCTGATCGTGTGCTGGCCTGAAATACCAAGAGTTTACATACCGTGACTAGCACAATCTTGTTCCCTTGGAGCGCGTGCCGCTCGCAGAACTCTTTGAGCAGCGACCGGTTGTCCTCGAAGTCGGTCGGCGGCAGATGGTTCGCGAAGAACTCCTCCCAGCTTCCGTTGTTGGCCATCGTGGTGTCTGCCACTGGCTGGCGACAAAAACGTTTCTCAGCTACGATGGCTATGGTAACAGGGGCTCTAAGTCAAAGTAAAAAACACCCCGCCAAAGAATGATCTATAGGTCATCACGGTCGATAGCAATAGTGCCAATAGTTATACAACTGGTAGTTTTAGTTCTCTACAGGTGAATTTTGATAGATTTGTCACAGAAAATGTATCAAAACCTATTACGGTAAAACTAACAGAGTAGCAATTCATCGGTAGAGATAAAGTCACAGTCGTGAAATGCCCGAAAGAACTGTCCTTCGGAATCTGTAATTTTTAATTTATTTCGCGTGCGTGATGAATCTCGAAGAACGCGAGATTTGGGGGACAGCATCGGGGCTATTCTCGGTTTATGCGAGATGCATCTCGCACGAAAACAACTGTCAATTCCCTTGGAAATCTGTCACTTTTTGACGGATCTCGCACGTGAGATGCATCTCGCATGAACCGAGAATTGGGGTCCTGTTCAAAGATTGGGACCGGCCTTATGGCTGTTTGATATTACTAGATAATCACGTAGGTAGTTACACTTTTGTCGTTTACTCCATTGCAATAAGGTAAAAGACTGTTTACATATTTATGATCTTGACGTTACGAAGGTAAAATACCTACATATATACATAAAAGCAAGCAATAGGTAACAATAATGAGGCTATAACCTTGAATGAATAGTTCGATTTCGGCTCACTGAACTAAAAACCAATACTAACACTTCAGTAGATACCTATCTTAAAAAACAAACTGAAAAACTAAATTTCTTGTGTCTGGCGAGACTGTAAAACATTACATAAAAGATTTTTCTTTAGGCTTCCATTTTTAAACGCCATAAGCATTAAATCTACACTAATTCAATAAAGACGTAAACTTTGTTTCTTTGTATGTATGTAGGGGGTAATCTCTGGAACTACTGAACTGATTCCGAAAATTCATTCACAGATTAGCTACACTATCACTGACGGACATGGGCTACTAATTTCACGCGAACGAAGTCGCGGGCGTCCGCTAGTAAATAATAAAATCGCCTAATGGACGTCCACATTCACAAACGGTATTTCGCGGGAGAGTTGGATAACTTGTTACAAACAAAACTATTGTTGAAACTTGAAATTCACCAGTCAGAAGACACTGCTAATAGGATGACTGTCGCGCACAGTCAAAATGTAACTTGAAGTAAGGTAACCCGATACAGTATTACAGGGATTTGCGTTTATAAGGCATCTGTTGTTCCGGCTTTAGATTCGAGTTCATTACACGCACGATTTGGAAGAGTTTTCCAAATTTAGCGTTAAATGACTACGGCGCACATTATCACGAGAACTTGCACTGTTTTGAAATAAATTCTTTGTTTATCAATGATAACCAATTCTAGTCAGTATTCTAGTAGTAGTAGTATTCTAGTAGTTTGATAGTCTTTAATACAGTACACACAAGAAAAGTAATACATAAACGAATACCGCGTTGAGTTTCTTGCCGGTATCTTCTCATCAGAGGTTTTCCGAACCGGTGGTAAAATTTATGACATTCATAAGTGCTACCTGTAAGCCTAATCTGAATAAAAATATTTTGACTTTGACTTTGAATAAAGTAAGTTAAGAGCGATCTCTTCCAGACAACCATTTACGAGTAAATAGGTGCTGAAACTAACAAAACATTAAAGTAGGTGGTGGAAAACAGGATAAATTAATCAAAATATTAGTGACAAATGTCAAATCAAAATGCCTCTACGATGAAAAAAGACTTCCTAAGATTGTTCACATTACAACACTTCTAATCTTATAAAAAACGATGTAAATATAGTATACTAAAAAATAAAATAAAATAAAAATATTGATAAATAAAGTTTTCGTCGTGTTATTAATACATTTTTGGATAATAATTACACACATTTAAAACTCTGAACTTATTTTCGGCATATTGTTCCGGAGCTAAGAGGAGACAAACAGACGGCAACCGATGAGTTAGCCAAGTGGATTCTACTAGATTCCACCAATACCAAATGGATTTATCATTTGCATTCTACTAGTTTACTTTTTATGCAAATATAAACGTAAAGGGGCAATAATTAAAGTTTACATTTCTATTTGTTGATCAATTTCAAGGCGGCGTGAAGCGTTTAGTCTTTTTCATTCGTTTAAAAAAAATTGTTCAAAAGTGTAAAAAGTAAATAGACTGCTAAAAACATAACCGTTCCTTTTGGCTTCGCCGTAGTCGGGTTAAAACATAAAAATAGATAATTAAAAGCTTCATACTGACCGGAAATATGGTGGAATTTTTAACAGTTTACTCAATAAATTACTTTTGAAAATATTGTAAAGTGATAAATACCTATTAAAGTTACTGAGAGGTATGAATTGCTTGTAAAATCTGCACAGACTGACCTTTATACTAACTGTTGGTGTAAATAAAAATGATAAAAAAAATGGACTTTGACCCCACTTGTCAAAGATGCCTCGCTTTTCGCGCGTGTTCTCTCACGCAATTTTCCTTTTTTAATAGCCTATATTTGCGTCCCACTGCTGGGCAAAGGCCTCTCCGCAAGACTTGCACAACTCCCGATTTGACGCAATGTCAGCCCAGTCCTTTTCGAAACCCGTCCAAGTCATCCCGCCATCCTTTTCTTGGTCTGCCTCGCAATGTATGTTAAAAAAAAATTACAGACCGACAATAAAGCTTAAGTAGGTACAAAAATAATAAAGACAAAGTTTTTATTTTATTTTGAAATTTTAATCCAGGTCAAAATGTAGATCCGCGATTTTGACACTGGTACTACGCCGGGGTGCGCGAGGCTGTATATTTAACATTTTATCTACACACATATCATAAGTGCTCAATAACGCGTTCAAAAACCATAGAAAATGACCAGCATTATTACAAAAAATGTGATTATGTGATTTTTTTTGTCTGTGGTAGTAGGTAAATCAGTTCTTTATTGGGTAGTATCTCTTAGTAGTCTGTGTTTATTGGTGCTCACATTACCAATATCTCGTGACGTTGTGAATTTAAATTTGGAACTGCTGTCAAAATTCAAGTTGGTCTCTATTCTAGTATCCACAGATACTAAAACAGTTATCGATACGAAACGTCAACTCAGAATGATTTTTTAATTTAAACGCACGACATTTGATCTCGAGTGACATGACAATAGGGACTTCATTCGTATGTCTATAGTTTAAAAAAAACGTTCGTCTTGGCGGATAGATCGAATGGCCGCCATTACCAGTGGTCAGTCGTTTGTTGGTTTTTTGCTGTTACAGTTTTTTGCAGTTATGATATGTGTGTAGATAAAGTAATGTATGCAACTGTATAAAATTAGACCTTAAAACACTCGTGTGATCCTATTATGAAACTCGCTAACGCTCGTTTCATAAAACCACACTCTTGTTTTAAGGTCTCTCATTATATAGCAGTTGCATAAAATACTAGTATGCAAGTACCTCAGCTTGTATAAAAACACGCGCGGCACCACACACTGACGACGCATCCCCGTGCAGGAGAAATATTCGTCGCTGCGCACACCGCCGCGAGGCGCGGTGTTAGTGTGAGAATCGTTAGTTTTATTATACTCTTATAATTAACTTAGTAATTTTTAATCTACAAAATTTGATTTAATGGCTTATTATTTTTCTTATTGTTTTGATTTATTATTGTGTACCTGATTGATTCTGTTTCATTTTACTGTTTATTATTTTTTTACTTACTATGACATTTTGACATTTTGTGAGCTTGTATTTATATTTTTATTGTTACAAATTGATTGTTATTTTTGACATTTTAACATTTTCTAGACTTATTTCTAGATGTTTTTATACATATTGTACTATATTGTTTACCTTTTTGACGATCTTATTGTGAATTTGTTATGTTTCACATTCTAAATTAATAGTAATTTCCTATAAGAAAAAAATAAATTTTATGTAGGTGTAGGTACTTACTGAAATAAACGCGATTTAGTGTGGCGCTACATACATTTTCTACATGCGTAGTGATGTCCTTTTTTGTATGAAGCGGGATGGAGAGATCACTAGAACAACCATATTATAGCAAATAAAATTATTTTATACGAATTAACTGAAAATATTAAACAACTAAATACCTATTCGTACAGACAGACAAACACACTATCATGTTGAACCTATAAGGTTTTAGTTTGATGATGGATCCCTCAGAAAATAAGATAACTTAGATAAGATTTATGTAAAGATGACTAAATATTCAACAAAACAAACCCTATTACACATGGGTAGAGTACGTATTTTAAATGCTCTTGTTGGTATTTAATACCTTATAGAGTTAGACTGCTAAAAGATCCTACGATGAATACCATTTGATAATATTTTCAGTGCTAGCAAGAGAATTGATTGCACCATCACGTTGCAAAAAATCTTAGCAACTATCCCATTACTATTGCTAGCGTACCTAACATTCTGTTTAATTTTTCGTGCTAATTTTGTCCTTATTAACTTTTTTTTTACAAAATAGACAGAATTACATTCTAAGTAAGTAGGACACTTTGATTGTTAATAACTTTAGTCTAAGTTAAAGTTGGTTTGAAGGTTGAGGTAAGTCAATATTAATATGTTTATAGTTCAGTGCCTCATATATGGAACACGTCAGACTAGCTCCACAAATCCGTGTATGGAGTACCAAAAAAAGTATTTAAGTACCTAGTCGCTTTCCGTGGTCTCCTTTAGAGAGAACTTAAAGAACATGTGGCTAACACCATGTCCTTAAGTTCTTTTCCTTCTACACCTTTAACTTCTGAGTATTTATTTATATCTAAGTAAGTATCTATTTTAAGTATTTAGAATTTGGGTACTATATTTATTGTTAGTATGTAATGTGTTTATAGGTAAATTGTATGGTAATTTTCCACTGTTTTGATAAACTCTTGGTCTTAGTCTGTCCCTGCTATGATACTCCTTTCATCCACTCAAAGGTTAGCTGGAAGAGATCCCTTAAAGTATAAGTTCGCCTTTGAACTTCACTGTATCTGTTTTTGTCTTTTATGTTTTTTTGTATAGTCGACCAAGAAATTCCTTGACCACTTTTCGACCGTATTACAAAGGGGTAGGGTTCAAAAGTGGTCAAGCAATTACTTGGTCGACTACACAATAAAGAGTTTACATACATACCTAGTATATTTAAATTAAATTAAATACATATACTATACATACATACATGTCACATAAATTCTTTAAAAAAAAGGCAATCAAGAGTAATAATCAGAGTCTGTAAAGATTTTTTATGAATTTATTTTCATGTTAAAAAATATAATGTATGTCATAATGGTGATGGAAAAAATATTTGGGCTTCATTAATTCACACTTGAGCTTTTGACTTTTTGGGCTTTTTGGGCTTCGAGACACGGGGTCATGCTACATGTGGCAAAGTGTGTAATGTCATAGTTGAATGAGCGAATTTAGTTAACTTAATGTAATCTTATTTAATTTCATGTAATGTAATTTTAATTTGATTTGACCTAATTAAAATTTTGGTTCAATTTAATTTTATTGAAATTTATTCATTAACTATATGCAATTTTTATGTTATTTTATTTTGTTATGATTTAACCTTGATTTAACATTAATTCTATTGTATATTAAATTAAAATTGTAATGACAACACAAAGAAAACGCAAGGCACGGAATGCTGATGTTGCAGGTTCAAGTCCTGCCATTGCCCTAATTTTTCTTTGTGTTGTCATTACAATTATAAATGAATAATTTCAATGTTAAAAACATTTAAAATAAAAATCGGAAAAAAAAATCGGTTACAAAATCTATTGTATATTACTATGATATTCCAGTTCATTTTTTTTTTTGTTATATATCTAATTGACATGCAAAGTAAGTCTAATATTTCAAATTATACGCCGACTAAGATAGTTTTGTAAGCATCAGTTGTTACAAACTTATTATGGGATCAGGGGTGCAATTTTTGAATCTCACCAGGTGACTAGAGATCACCAAAACAGCCGCATTTCTATGAAAATCGGCCATTTTGGCGAGCTTTAGTCACCCGGTGAGATTCAAAAATCGCACTCCTAATCCTGGAATAAATAATTTGAATTTGAAATTCCAAACATTTAGGAAGTATCCGCATGATACTATTTGTAATACAGTCAAGGAATTAAATTTCCAACCCACCTAAGGTTCAATAGCATATAGCAAACTGTCACCATAAGAGCTATAGAGCAAGACGTTACTTTGACATATCGACCTTAATGCATTGCGAATGTCAGACGACATTTCAACGAAATGGGTAGGGAATTAAATTCCTTGACTGTACTTATTCATAAGTTCTTCAATATTCATTAAAATGGGCTTATTTGGCCATCTGTTTCAAGATTGTTACTAATTTATTCTACACCTGGCCCTTATTTCACCAAGGTGACACATAACAACCACAATTCAGCATTCCGACGGTTGTTACTCAACCTTGTATATGGAATTTTTACAAAAATGATATAACCACTTTAGACTGTATATTAGTATTATTATTTTATATTTATTTAAAATCTTAGGTCAAGTTTTTACAATATTTCTATAAAAAGTAATAAAACAATATCAATACAAAATATACAAACATTATAAACTCTCGCACACAAAACTAGTATATAAGTAATGTTTACCCTACTAATATAGATATTAAGATTTTGTCTCAACTTTACTAACAATATATGGACTTGTTATGGTGGTCTGAAATAAAAAATATTTTATTTTATTTTTTATTTTATAAAAACCTAACCTAGAGTGTGTTTATTATTATTATTATTAAATCTTTATTTAAGGTAATAAGACCCATACAATAAATACCTTATAGACAGACATATAACAAACGTATAAAACTATTTCAACTATTTAAAATATATATTATTTAATTTTCTTATTTCATTTGACTTATTATTATTACTTCTCATTGTTTTAGATTATATTATGTTGTACCTGATTATTTTTGTTTCATTTTAATTTTATTAAATTTTTGCTTGTATTGACATTTTCACCGTTTGCGAGTTTATATTTTTATAATAATTGTGACATTTGAATTTTTTATTTTTGACGTTTTTCTAGACGTATTTCTAGATATTTTTATTTTATTATTTTGTTTACCATTTTTACGATCTTATTGTGAATTTGTTATTTTTAACATTCAAAATTTAATGTAATTTCCAATAAGTAGGTAAGTAATAATCTAATCTAATCTAATCTTTCAAAAAAATTACATGTATGAGATTGAGTCAGAGAGCCTCAATACATAACTAATTTAAAAGTGTTTGTATTGGAGGACTTAAATAGTGGATACATAATGTAGGTACTCTAAATCTTTTCTGTCACCTGACATATTATTATTATGCTAGTTTTGTGAATTAGGAGCCTGATATAAAGCCACCATACATCATACATTTTAAGAAGATTTTGTTTGGTGCTACTATTTTTTTCTTTTCAAGTTCTTTATTTAACAATGAAACAGTTTATATTAGGTAATCTATACTATTGTGCATTTTTATCCTAGGTTTAGTTACTTAACATGTTTTAATAATAAATTAATGAGCTAGTAACAACAAATGTAAGCTTCTTAATTTTTTTTATTACACAATATTAATTATTTAGCAACAGGAAGCTCATGAAACTGCTACATTTCTAATTTATATGTTATGACTGTTGTAAGTTGACATTAAATACTACAAAAAAAAACAAGTAACATTAAATTTGAATGATACATTATTGCTAGAGATGCCACAAATATCTGGCATATATTCAGTATTCTGCTACTTTTTTACTATTCAGTAGTCAGCTGAATATTTCTAATTAAATAGCAAATCATGAAGCTTTTCGTGAACAAACAGTGATTATTTTATAACATACTAGCTTTTGCTCGCGACTTCGTCCGCGTAGACTTATTTAAATGAATCAAGCAAACTTGCACCCAACATGCAATCTGCAACCTCTTGGACAAATTAATAAGAATTAGTTGCTTTGCTGCTCATGACGTCACGGCGGCGTATATAACTTACTTATCGCTATCCCGTGGGAACTATGCATTTATACGCGATAAAAAGTATCCTGTGTGTTAATCCAGGTTATCAACTATATGTGTGCCAAATTTCATTCAAATCCATTCAATTGTTTTTGCGTGATTGAGTAACAAACATCCAAACATACAAACTTTCACATTTATAATATTAGTAGGATAAACACACTATAAGTAACACAATTCCAAAAGACAATGATTCCAATCAGCACCTTATTGACACAAAATTCAAATCTATTGTCAAGAAGACATTAATTTTTCAGGCATATTATAAAATCAATTACTATATCTTGGACACGGATGTTTGGAAATGATCCCAATTTGTATTGGTGATACCTGGCTCCGATAATTGTACACCTACTGTGTTAAATTGTTAAATTCTTTAATATTTAAGATGTAAAATAACATTGTAATTTAGATTTATTTAAAAAATTACACCTCGTTGAGTTTCTTGCCGGTATCTTCTCATCAGAGGTTTTCCAAACCGGTGGTAAATTTTATGACACTCATAAGTGCTACCTGTAAGCCTAATCTGAATAAAAATATTTTGACTATGACTTACATTTTTAGACCGTTGCCTGGCAGAAATGTTAGAGTGGCTTAAAGCAATAAGATCTCCTTTTGTGAGCTTTATATTAGTGTGCATCTTTAAATTGTGCGGTGATCATAAAGAGTTATTCTAGTTGAAGTAGAGTAAAAACTGTTAGACACAAGTTGGAGACAGTTTTAATTCATCAGCATTCAGTTTTTATAAGTTAAATAACTTCTGTCTACGGGACCGCTAAGCAGCCTTAATAGTCTTATATTTTAAAAAAATATAGTATTAGATTTTATTACAACTCTCCTTAAAATTGTTAAAGGCTGTTTACACAAATACCTAGCCAACATTTGACACAACTACAGATAAAAAAGTTGCATACCTACCTCCGAGTTAATAAACGCTTGGGCTCTGATAGCTGACAGTCGTTACTAAACACGCTTCGAGGTGTTCCGAAGGGTTTTGCTAGCCTCTACTAATATTTACCGCCGTCGTTTATAGAAAAATCAATGCGTTCAGGCGACACCTTGACAAGGTGCAAGGACCTTTAGCTCTGTAAATAGCGTTATTTTACTTACGTAAACGGTTAGTTTGCTGTGTCCTTGGACGGTGAGTGGAACAGGCCGGCTGGACGACCTTTAGACTCAAGTTATAATTTAGAAAATGTTGGAAGAGCTGCTATCAATCGTTATCACGAAAGTGACGTTTGATTTGATTGACAGTTGACGGAGCGTTTACGGGGTATGTTTTGGTGGAGAGTCGGATAATTTTGTAAATGCAAGCTTAATAATAAATTAAATAAAAGATAGCATAACGTTCAATTGTTTTTATTATAGAAATCGAATAAGTTGCAATTGCAACTACTATAATTTATTTATGTACAGATCAGACTTAAAACACATTTGAGTTTTCGTTCCACCATTTCGGTGCTACTCCGCTCTGTTACTTGTAGTGAGCAAATCAAAATGATCTAATTATCTTAACGCTAATTATCATTTAATAAATTTCTATTCTACTAGTGGCCGGACTAAAGGTTTTAAAGCTACTCCTTCGTCTTGTTCTTCAGCAGGTCGAGATTTGTTGAGATAGCGATCATCCGGCAGCAATGTTAACACCAAAGCGGAACCTTAAACAATTAAGAAGATTATCGAGTCCAGTGAACTTTTTTTTTTACGGTCGAAAAACGGTAAAGCAATTTCTTCATCTTTTTACAATGGTCAATTACGAGTGTTATACAAGTATACTAGATGCTATAGTATGGTAACCAAATAAAATAGTACCTATAGTCGTATTTAATGATTCCGAGAGAAAAACATAAATCACAAAAGGTAAACTTATCCCTTTAAAGTATCTCTTCCAGTAAAAAAATAATGGCATTTGTTGCATGAAGGTATATACTTTAGTCGTAAATAATTATATTTTATAACTAACTAAATTACGTATATTATCCGTCCAGAAGCAAGATCTTTGCCACCCATGTCAGCATGATAAAAAAACAACCCCATCTGCAGTGTAGATAATCTATAGACAGCCCTCAGAAATTCAAAATAAATTGCAGTGCTCCTAGCACGAGCCTTTTCGACGCGCGTTAGCTGCTACTTAGCTCAGTGCGTGTCTTCTTACTGTGCTAGTTAGAAAGAGACGCACTGAGTTATGTAGCGTGGTAACGCGTGTCCAAAAGGTTCGTGGTAGGTGCACTTTATACACCTTTGAAACTTACTAGCAAAGACAGCAGCAAAGAGGAAGAATCCCAGTCTGCAGCTGTGTACCAGCAGGTAGTTGACCACTTGTATGGTGAAGAACCCACACAGCCGGCCGCCAGTAATCGTGAAGGCCACTGCCAAGTTTCTGAACAGAAAAAAAAATTACAATTGAATTACTAAACAGACGATCGGATAGCTTAGTGGTAGTGATGCTGACTACGAAGCTTGAGTTTCAGGGTTCGATTACCGGGAGATTATGAGAGCAAGCTGTACTTACTAACGTTTGCACATGAATCTTGGATATTAAACTTGTATGTATTTAAGTAAGTAAATGTTTCTATGTAAGCGTATATATCTGTTGTCTAGTGCCCATTGTAGGTACAAGCTATGCTCAGTTTGGAACTAGGTCAATTATTGAAAATTGTCCCAAAAAAACCTCTTATGTGAAAGGGAGGCCAAAGATAGCGACTGCCGCCCACAAGTGCCGACCTGCCGCGAGGCAGTAACAGTCGTGTGTCGGAATAGATCCGATAGAAATTCATAATGCCAAGTAATGGCGTCTACCATCGCGGCACATGCCGTTGGCCGTCTACTGCTGCCGCCTGCCGTTTGGCTCGTATTCGCACCTCAAGTGTGTGGGAAACAGGGCAACAGAAATGGCGGTGTACGGCCCAACGACGATGATGCCGACGAGGAACCCGCCGAAGAAGATGGCCGTCGCGATGGCGTTCGGCACCAGGTTCACCAGCGCGCCGCTCGCGCCGCAGAGCATTACCAGCACCATCACCGAGTTGCGCCGGCCGAAGCGGTCCACCACCTTGAGAATACAGATTAATCAGCTGCTACCAGTCTAGAAACCATTCTTAAGTTACAACAACAACAAATACTCTATTGATTCACACAAGTGAACAAAATAAAAGAACAAACGCAGGGAAATTTTACATGGGATTCAACAGGCGGTCTTATCGCTAAGCAATAATCTCTTCCAGACAACCTTAATTACTTACAGATCATAATATTTGTGGCATTATAATAATAGTTAGCTTTTGCCTGCGACTTCGTTCGTGCACGTGAAATTTGGAATTAGGTAGGTATCTATAGGTATTTTTTTCTTGTTATTAATTTCCGGCCTCTAGCCAGGCGCTATGTCAAGATCAATCATAGATTTTAAGTTAGACCTCGAACAATACAACTGTACAAACCGCATTCAATTTAGTACGGTAGTTTTTGCATGATGCGCGTACAAAAATAAAGACAGACAGACAAAAATTCTAAACATATTTTTTGACTTCTACTGCTCTTATGAAGACCCCTCTTTTCCCTAAATATATCTTACGTACAGATATCAGCGGCCCTAACATGACAGCCCAAGTTTAGTTTTACCGTTCCCTGCGGCCCTAACATGACAGCCCAGGTTTAGTTTAACCCCTCCCTGTGTCTCTGTCTAACTAGTGTCATAAGAAAGGGACGCAGATAGAGATAAACTAAACTTGGTCAGTCATGTTAGGGCCACTGTGTCTCTGTCTAACTAGTGTCATAAGAAAGGGACGCAGATAGAGATAAACTAACCTTGGCCAGTCATGTTAGGGCCACAGACGTTACAATTTATCCCTCACTCCGGCTCTGTTTACCCATTGTCGTAAGAAAGGGATCCACATGGAGATAAGTCAAACTTAAGTGGTCGTGTTAGAGCCACAGTGGTCGATACTTACAAGACTTAGTATGCCGTTGGAGAAAAACTGCATGCCGGTTACTATGAGGACCATCAACAGAGCTGTCACGTTTAAGGAGCACGGGGCAGCGCTTGTGTTAGGCTGTAATCAAACTTATTCATGATCATCATCATCCATCAACATCTACTTGTTCCACTTGACTGGACTCTTTCTTTTCTGGAGGAAAACAAGCATGCCTTTTTTAAATAGGAAGGAAAACAAGCAAGTGGGTCTGCTGATGGTAAGTGATCACCACCCACAACACCAAAGAGATTGCGATGCGTTGCCAACTCAGAGGGCTAAGATGGAATACCTCTTGTGCCAGTAATTACACCGGCTGTCTTGCTCCGCCGGATCACAACAATGCAAGCACTGCTGCTTAGCGGTAGGAATAGCGAACAAGACGGTGGTAGCGATCCGGACGAACCTTGCACAAGGTCCGACCACCCACAAAAGTTATGCCTGCATTAATTGACCGCATAGGCTCTTTTACATGTCAGTCTACCAGCGCTTCGGAAAATGGAAGATTCTCCTGCAAAGAGGCGTTGCAAAGCTCACCTCAACCTCACCCACTCATCTTTATTGCTTTGCAAGCTTCCGTTGCTTTCATCACCATGATTACGTTCATCAACTTTGGAAATGAAAATGACAAATTCCCAGTGTTACAGGGTCCAGTAGCCCTAACATGACCGGCTAAATTTAGTTAATCTGGGATATAGGGATAAACTAAACTTGCGGTCAAGTTAAGGACACAGATACAGAACACGACTAACGCAATCGTTCATCTGAATCATACAGAGTATGACTACTTAGGTACTTATTAATAGTACCTAACTTAGTTTACCGAAAAACTGACACGTGTGAATCGGGGCTTGGACCCCTTGTGTGAAAGTCGGTTCTTACCAGTAACCGATTTACCGGTGCAGTAATGGTTACGGAACCCTACACAGAACGTGGCACGACATGCTCCTATCAGCCATTTCACTTTAACTTACACCATGAGGAGCGTGAAGGCTGGTTTCTATGATGGAGCAGAGCGTCATGTTGGACCCTTCTCCTGTCTGAAGAAGCTTAATAAACTGATTTGATATCTTCGGCAGCCAGATTAGAAAACCTCCTATACTGTGAAAAAGGCAAAAACAATATCAGCAAGAACAGGTTAAGTCATTTTGGTAATTTGAGCCGGTCTATGTTAGCAAGTTTGTTGTAAAAATTAATAGGTATTTTTATTTTTATTAATTTGTTGCCGTTACACAAACATTCCTGGTTCTCAGGGCCATCCGCTTACACCGGCGGCAGCAATGAAAACTGCACGGCGACTGCAAGCGGACTGCACAATTCGTATGCAGTTTCGGTGCAGTGCCAACCACACAAAAATTGCATCCAAACTGCGATTTTGCAGCTAACTTGCAATTTAAATTCAGTCCATCGGCAATGGGCCTAGATGCCTTTTTATTAAATTTGGAATTATTATTATTCGACACGATTAAAAATCTGCACACGGCAAAATTTAGCGCTACCATTAAAACCAAAAATATTTCCGAATACTTACAATTGCATAATCACGAAAAGTAAGGTCATTATTAGGGTATATTTCCGTAGAGGCGGTTTGAACAGTGGCATGACGTGGTCCTGCGTTGGCTTGTCGACCTCTTGTGACTGATTAAACACCAGGCCTGGTACCTGCATCGTAACCAAAAACATCATAATCATGAACCCCATCGTAAGGGTCCTATTATATTAGGGACCCCACGGCCGTGTCACCAGTCGCGCTACCAACAAAATGTTTACAGCTCTATGGAGGGTACCTCACCTGGTATCCGTTTGGTAACCGACCGTGGTGCCCCTAGTGATACGGCTAAGACTTGTAGAATAACTATTATTAAAAAACCTCAAGTAATGTAAAACCCTAAAAATTTGCTTACGCTCTTTATCTTGTATCGTTAGCCTATGACTAGAAACTTTTTCCATTGATCGCGCTTCTTCTTACTATTAAGAGTGCACGATTAGATTTCATGGATAAATGTACCTGGAATTCCTTAGATTCTTTATTCGTCATATGAATGATCTTCAGTATTTTCAAAGCGCCCACCTCGTCTCCATTGGCAAATATGAATTTAGGGCTCTCCTGGACGAAGAAGTACAGACCCAGGAAGGAAAAGATACCTGGCAGCGAATAGACCAGCATAAGGGTCCTCCAGGAGTTCCAGTAGATACCAAGGGCAGGAATATAGTAGGAGAAGGGTAGAGGTATGATGGGAATGGCCAAACCTGAAAACATATAAAAAATCAGATAAAGATTGCAAAGATGAAAAGTTAAGATTAAGTCGTTTAGTAGATAGGAGTAAAAGCAGGTGTAAAGGTTATTATATGATATAAATACTGTCTGACCTGCCATGACACCTTGCGAGACCATCATTAGGCTAGATACTATCAGCATCGTCAGGTTTCGTCGCGCTAGTGGTACGCTTTCGCTGAGCAGCGTCATGGCTAGTGGGTATACGCCTGATGCTCTGAAAGAAAAATAGAATGATCTGATACTTGAGTTCTGTAGTTGTACTTTTTTATCGAGGAATGAAAAAGTGTTAAAGGAACTATATACATGTGCTCAAATTGGAGGTTCCTGCCAGATTAGCTTGGTGCAGACCAACCGTTTCTCCTACATTTCGTAAGGGCCCCAGTCCATGACAGTGATTCAATAGCTGACGAGAAGATACGAAACATACAAGTAAAACCGAGAGACAATGACATCTATTAATGGTAAAAACAATCGTTTACGCAACGTGTACCAAGCACTGGTACAGTTAGCTTAGTTCAGAGCTACGCTTATCTAACAGAATGCTATCTCAATGACAATAGCGGCCTAGGTAGGTAGAAGATGTCTCAAATTTTACACTTACAGCACGATATCGCACTGCAGCATCATCTGAACAACTTAGTCCGCCAGGTTGTATAGCGCATTAAGCATCGCCGAGCTGTTCAACCCAAAGAATTCTTAGCAGTTTAGCTGGAGATGAGGCACACTCACAGCAATGTGCTGCAGCACTGCAACATCATCAAAACGATCCAATTGACGGAGAGACTGGCCAGCGCATTGAGTAGCGCCGAGCTGGTAAGCGCCGCCACCAGCATCCGCCAGCGGCCGAGGCGATCGCTCAGGTAGCCCCACATCACGGAACCGATAACGCCGGCTGGAACATGAAAGTGTTGAATTAGGCGCGATAGCCTTGAAACTTAGAAAAGCTGCGAGTAGACCCTGCATAGTGTTTACATCTGAGCTTTCACCGTCACTATCGCCAATGGGTAGGTATCAAAATCGACTGGTACTTATGCGCGTAAAATATCTGATGGTGTATCTTCAAGCCGTTGCAATGATCGGGAAAATAAAACGTGTACTTTACCCGATTCTGTAACGCATCAGTGATCATGCAAGATGGAGGACGGATCGTTGGTTTTTCAAAAACAAAAGTGTTTGTGACGTAGGTTTTTTATTGCCATATTTATTGCACGCAAGCAAAAGGTGGAATCTCTATAATATGTCATGCAGTGACGAGGCGGTATGGCAAAATTACAAATGAAAATACAAGTCATAATCCCGTCAAGAAAATTTAATGTTTTATTATGTCAGGCAGCCATAAATAATTGTTTTGTTTTGTGTAATAATTGCTATGGACAGTCTTTTCAACTCAATTAAGTTTTAGTAATAGGCTAAATATTGCAACATTGTACAAACATAACAAACCAGAGGTCCTGATTCCTGATCTGATACACATCGCCGTTTGCCACAATAAACTAATTTTTTTTAATAAATTAAACCTCGGCCGTCATGTTAAGGCAGCAGGTACTCGACATTCACTCCAGTGTAAGTTTTATAGCTTGAGATAAAGAGCAGATATTGAAAATCATTTAACTAGCCTTTTTGCCTGTTTCTTCTATTGGGAATTGCTTTACTCATGATCTCAGATTCGCTAGCCACGGACCAATGAAGTACGCGAGCGTATATTTCAGCCGGCACTGATTGGTGCGCGACTGGCAAGTGTCAAGCACTTGAATATCAAAATTCACCCCACAAGTTTAGAGATACATTAAACTGTCTCAGTGACTGGTATCAGACAGCTGATGGGACAGCAAAATATTAACTTACCGATGAAGGGTGCCGCAACCATGGCACCTTGTTGTCCTAGGTTAGTGCCAAGCTCACAAGCGCTAGCTGGCACCAAGATACTGGTATTGTAGCACACGCATGCGTAGGATATCACCGCAGCTCCCGCGAGGGCTGTGCAGCGGTAACTGTATGCTCCAAAGCCTGGTGATCAGAGGTTCGAAATGTAATAAATAGTTTTAGTAAGCATGTAGTATACCAAACTGATAGGTGCATTGAAAGAAGCTAAAAGAGTAACTGTTAGAGTTTCAACTTGGCAGGTAAATTATGCAATATCCAGCGGCCCTAACATGACAGCCCAGGTTTAGTTTAACCCCTCCCTGTGTCTCTGTCTAACTAGTGTCATAAGAAAGGGACGCAGATAGAGATAAACGTAACCTTGGGCAGTCATGTTAGGGCCACAGGAGCCTATACATATAATATATTAAAATATTTGCCATATTTTTCACTTTGTGTGAAGAACTATACAATTTTGTCACATTGTAGCACTTATAATGTATGTGGTGGTGGGTGGCAAAAGCTTTCACGCGCTGGCGGCAGCACGACAGTTTTCGTCATCTTAAAACGCGCCCTATTTACAGAAAAAGAACACGATTGTAATCACAAAAGTTAAGCAGAGAAATCTTAGTCTCTTTCATAGTTATTTTTTGGCCGATTCTCTGTCTATTTATTCCTCTGTATGTCACAATCATTTTCCTCGCCGAATGCAATGCTAGGTCCTTTACCCGCGACCGTTTAGACATTTGAAATTTTTTTTTCAGTCTAATAAAGCACTTACCAACGATAGGTAATTGAATGTTACAGGTGAATGTTACATTTAGTGTACAAAAACTTCATTTCTACTCGCCAATAGATGGCGCTGCATTTCCGTTGTAATAAATGCCGTGCCTAAATTAACAGTAAGTATAAGGTTTAAGTAATGGCTACGAAACACTACACTCGGCATGGCTGGGCATGTTTTTCTCTGGTTCTTTCGGCCAATCCGTTACATGTCGCCTCAGTCTCGGTAAGAGTTAGAAGTAGAACTCATAAATGTTGACGACAATGTTTAAAATCTTGACAATGACTTAAATTATCCTACCAGTTTTATCAAGTGCCACCTCAAAGGGCACTTTTTCCTCAGCTTTCTCTTTATCCATTGTATTTTCTAAATTCAGGTATCAACTATCACTATTCCTGCAGATCTATATTCACTTAACCAACAATCACTAAAATCTTTTTAACTCGAATCATACTTAGTTAACATCAAAAACGTTCCGTAATGAATGGATTAGAGTGCTTTCAATTTCTTGATATCGATTTGATAATTTTTCGGTATCTTATAGAGGGTTTACTATTATCATTTGAGTAACCTTATCAACAAATGTAAGATTTTAAATAACAGGTAATAATGTATTTAGTAATCAGTACTTAATCTAACCATTCTGTAACTAAGCTGTCAGAGTCACGATGACAATAATAGCCAAGTTCTTCCATTTTTAAACCAGGGTTTCTCAACCCGGGGTCCATGGATCTCTGGGGGTCCATGAACCTACCTCAGGAGGTTCTTTAAATCTATCTTTGTCTCATCAGTCTTCTTTGGTCATAGACTAAGAGATAGCAGCAAACATTTGCAGCAAAAAGCACTAATTTGGGACTGTTTACGTTACTAATTCATGGAAAATAACAAATCTACATTTAGAAAATCACGTAATTTTCTCCCAAACGCAACGGCGCTCAGCAGCCAGACTACCATAATGTTAGTCCAGAAACACGCTAGAGCACGACTAGAGTAATTTAATCGTTAGAAAATGACATGAAATTTTTGCTGCCAGCTCCTGCTCTATTAGCTCTACCCTAATGTTTTTACTGTTGGTTACGGAACATTGTTTCAAGTTCTTTAAGATTTTTATCCTACAGCTTAGGAGAGAGGAATATTCAACTTTATGTCACTATGTGTATGTATTTATGTAGGTATGGCTTTTTCTTTGATTCACTCTGTAGCCCTAAACGGCTTGATAGATTGGATTGTACCGTGAGAGGTGTCGTTTTGTAAACATTATTTCAAACAATAAATGATTTACTTACTATAAAATATTATGCAATAAAATAATCTGACTTTGACTTTTCTTTTGATTCATCTAAATCGTGGAAGTGGCATAGGGTATATACAGTTAAAATAATTATATTTTGGCTACGGAACCCTAGAAATTTACTACAATACACGCTTATTACAAAGCTCAAAATACAACACACTCTGGCGGGCGTACTACGGGAATGGATTATAATGATTATGAGTCAAAACAATGATAACTTACCTAATAGACATGTTTATATTTCATGCTCATGACGTATCATCGTTTGGCATAAAATTAGTTGTTTCATAATAGTTAGTAATGTTTATAATCTCACGCATCCCGTATCTTTTTATTTGCATTACCGGCTCATTATTTATAAAGCACTAGTCAGTTGTGAAATCAGTAGTTTAACACCCTGCAGAGGGTACACACTTATAAGAAAATGAGTTTTTCACAAACGTAAATTTAGAGTTAGAATTTTTAAAATTTAAACCAAGTTCCTAGTATTTTTCATTGAATCTCTGACTTAAAATATAAATTTTTAATATTGTAAGAGTTAGTGCCCGTAAGAAGTTTTAGCTGTTATCAAAATGTCTACGGAAAAGAAGATTCCCTTTGAGGATGCGCTTGATAAAACAGGTATGTATGTAGAGCATTTAATTCACGAAACGCCTGCGGGGCAACGAATTGGAGGGGTCGGGGGAGATCTGCCGTAAACTGGTGACAGTTCGTATGCAAGTCGAAGCACCGACTTGGTCGTTTGCCTTCCTACTTTATGTAAATCGAAAGTATCTCTGTATATAAATCACGCCCGATACACGAAGAACACGAAGTGCGCGTGGGAACCCTGTTCGTCGCTTCGCCTCATATTTGTGTCTGCATATAACGCATTCAGTTTAAGGACGGCAATTTTGCGCAATTCGACACCTTAAAGTGACTAAGGGGAAACGGCGGCAATTCACTTAGTCTTTATGGTGTTAACTCAACATGAAATTATTTGTTCCTTATCCGTTTAGTTTATAAAATAATTATGTGATCTAGTATGAAATATTGGGTCTTCTTTCCAGGGTTTGGCCTATACAGCATAATGTATACGATCCTGACGGGGATGATCATAATTTCGTTCGTGAGCGTTACGTTTGGCAGCACCATCATCGTGCCAGCCAGCGCCTGTGACCTGGGGACCACGAGCGGTCAACAGGGAGCCATGGTCGCAGCTCCTGTGGTCGGTATGTTCTAAACATTATATTGAGGTTCGCACATAAGCACCGATCCCAGAATTTATTTATACTTGTTGATTAAATAAATTACTATTCAAAGAAATCTATTAAAATAATCTACATATTTTTTTATATAAACTGAACATTAATACTAAAATTATCACTAAAAAGATATCAGATATAAAATGCCCTCTTGGCCTCTTACCCAAGATACTGGCAGCATGGCCTTTCTGTATAGCTAAATTATACGATGTGTGTAGTAGCCGCCAGCTCTTCAGTCACCTGTGTCGTCGACCAGCCTCTTCAAGATCTCTTTGAAGAGGCCTAGTGCACCTCACATATCTGTTTATGTTACTATTTTTCTTTAGGTTTAATACTATAAATAAGAACTCAAAAATATTTAAAGAATTCTTCTACACATTTCAGGCAATGTGCTCGGCACGTTAATCTGGGGCTATTTTGCCGACACGCGGGGCCGTCACAAGACGCTTCTCGTGTCTTTGTTCCTCGCAGCGATAGTCAACGGGCTGGCCAGCATATCTGTCAACTGGGTTATGCTCATGGCGATGTACTTTATAGCTACTTTCATGTAAGTTTCACTTCTTGACACGTGTTTTACTATAACAAATCCGCAAGAATCAATTGGAACAAATTATTTTCCTTGCCAGTTCGAAGTACCAGTGTAATTATAACCGCCCAAAACCCGAAAGAGACTCTAGATGTGAGGAGGAACCTTAGAAATTATTTTTGATAAATCAAAAACGCTAACACTTTTGCCACAATTAAGTATCTTTAATTAACATTTGACTGACCATAAGAAAAACACCAGAAAACAGTCTACTCGTGAGTCTCGTTACCATTGCAACGGCCGTTGAAACATGGCCGCAAAATCGAGGTAAATTATCAATATAAATATTTTTATCGCGATTAAGTCCCGATAATGTTATAAATTTGCATAGGCTGATGAATTGGATAGTTTATTTATTTTATCTACAGTTTGGGTGGTAGCTATAATCATCACCATCATATTTTTTTCCTTTCGCCCCTCAGAAGCGGCATCTAGGGTTCTTTGCACGCTTTTACATTTGGATCGATCTTGCGCGTGGATAGCACTAATTTTGTGTTAACATTTTTTTTTGTCTTAACTCAAGTAAATAAAACCGGAAGAAAAAATCCAAAAATGATGTCTTTAATATTTTTCATACAAAGCCCTAATCAGAATTCCGCAATAAAAAATAATTTAATTTAAAAAGCCGCTTTTGTGCTAAAAGTTTCACGCGTGGTCTCACATTTTAAAAGCATGGAAGTATCTGAGGATGTTTATTAAATGCACCAGAATACCCTAGTACTTTCATCCACCACCTATTCATTTCCTTTCAGTAAACCTGCATTACTTAACACACTTGTCGTTGTAGATGATATGAACAAAACATACGTCAGAAGAGAAGAAAGAAGTTAAGAGTGGGTTAAGTTTTATAGTACCACTGCAGTATTCATTATCAAAAAGCATGTCAATATAGTTAGCGATATATTTACATCTTATCTTTATTCACAAAGTCTTTTATTGTTATAAGTATACCATGCCTCTCGCGAATTAACTTTTATTTTCGTTTGAGAGGGATTAGAATTGGATTTTTGTGATTCCAGGGCCTCCGGCCAATACGCCCTGTCCATGACGCTCCTGAGCGAGAGTGTGCCGCGAGCGAAACGCAACGTGGTGGTGCTGCTTGTGTCCAGCATCTTCCTGCTGGCTCAAGGAATTATGTCAGGTAGAGTCAACGTGCCGACGTGTATACAGCCAATGCTGCCCAATCATCTTTATTACATAGTATAAAGTAAAGTAAAGTAAGTTTTGCGGGTGGTAGGACCTTGTGCAAGGTCCGTCCGGATCGCTACCACCATCTTGCTCCCTAATCCTACCGCTAAGCAGCAGTGTTTGCACTGTTGTGTTCCGGCGTGGAGGGCAAGACAGCCGGTGTAATTAGCGGCACAAGAGGTATTCCATCTCAGCTCTCTGGGTTGGGAACGCATCTGCAATCTCTTTGGTGTGGCGAATGTCTATACTCGGTGGTGATCGCTTACCATCAGGTGACCCACTTGCTTGTTTGCCTTCCTATTTCATAAAAAAAAAAAGTATAAAGTAAAGTCGCTATCCGTTCCTGTCTTTCCTGAATCTTTAGGGCCTTCTCTAAGTCGCGCGGGTGCACAGAGCGGGTGCACGGAGCTGGTGCACGGAGCTGGTGCACGCCTATAGAAAAATAGTATGAGAGCGTCAGCTAACTCGCGCGGGTGCTCATACTAATGTTCCGTGCACCCGCACTATAAGCACTTCGTTTTTAATCTTTTGAGAAACTGTGTCGTACCTTGTCCCACATCTACAGTAAATTAATGTTGCCTTTAACATTTATAATAATTTTTGCAGTTCTCGCCATTCCAATCCTTCCGTTGAGCTTCGCCAACTATCTCTCGGCGCTGGGCATCTACTGGACTTCCTGGCGGACCCTGCTGGTGGTATACTCCCTGCCCAGCCTGATCTCAGCAGTATGGCTGTTCTTCATGCAGGAGAGCCCTAAATTTGTCCTGGCGAGAGGAGACGAAGAAGCCGCTTTAAAGATACTGAAGACCATAAATAGAGTTAATAATGGAAAATCGAAGGAGTTTGAGGTAAGAGATTACTCCAGATTTCTAGAATCACGCTGCTCTGTATTTGATTTTGCTTGTTTTTTTTTTTATACAACATAGGAAGGCGAACAAGCAAGTGGGTTACCTGATTGCAGATGCGTTGCCAACCCAGAGGGCTAAGATGGAATACCTCTTGTGCCAGTAATTACACCGGCTGTCTTGCTCTCCACGCCAGAACACAACAGTGCAAGCACTGCTACTTAGCGGCGGGATTAGCGAGCAAGATGGTGGTAGTGATCCGGACGGACCTTGCACAAGGTCCTACCACCCGCAAAACAAAAAAAAAATGTCTCAAGAAAATTTGTAAACAGTCCATTGTTACTAATGTCCTGTAGTGATCCATTAAGAAACAAATAACTTTAAAATTTTTGATTCTGAAGAAGATTCTAAATAGACTTATAGAGTTTCTGATGAGCCTCGTACTTGTGTGTAGACGGCGATTCAACCCTAAATTTCAAACCCTCAGGGGTGGAGTGTTTTATGCATATTAAAATGGATCCAACCTCGAGTAGGTATAACCAATTCTATTAAAAAAAAGTTATTAAAATCGGTTTACCAGTGGTTTTTTCCGAACTGGTGGTAAATTCCCTTACATTCATATTTGGTTCCTAAATAAAGATATTTGGTCTTTGGCTTCACTTTAATTATCAACGCTTTTATAGTGCGGGAAATGTAGCCAGGTAAATAGTTGCAAATTACTGAATGTGTAACAATGATCCTATCAATCTGGTTTCCCTATCACACGGGATACGGAGGTCAGTTTGCAGTCGCTACAATGCTGTAATAAATAACCTGGGCCCATTTTGATAAACGCGACAGGCGACAGGCGACAGTGACGATTCGGTATTCATTGCTTGCCGTCTATGATGTGAAGTCTGTAACTCTGTAGTGTTACTTGTTGACACAGTAATGTACGGCGAATCGTCACTGTCGCCTGTCGCCAGTCGCGTTTATGAAATTGGGCCCTGATCTAACAAATTTAAGATCATGGTCAAAAGCATATCCAGTAAGAAACGAGAAAACACCCTCGAAGGATCAAAAAGGACGAGAGCTAATATGATACCGCTGGGATATTTTTATAACATACCAGTTAGACATGGCAATACATATCACAACTAAAACACTTTTCATCTCCTGAGATTTACGAAACTAAGTAGGTATTAACTCGCTATGGAGATGACAAAAGTGACGCCCCAGGCCTGTAGGAAACCACGACTGACAGCAACAAAAATAATTAATAGATTCAGGCGTTACTTTGCGGAGGTCCATATCAACAAACTGGAACAAATTACCTTGCTACTCCGCGAAACCAAACCCATTGGTTTCGCGGAGTACCAAGGTAATTTGTTTCAGTTTGTTAGCAACAAAAATATTTATAGCGTAATTTAGATGCCTTTATGGCTTTAAGTGCATTATTAATATTATTAATATTGTCATCTAGCAGGTTTGAATGTATGTTTGTTCTTTTCAGGTCCCAGGTATTCTCTTGGAAAGTTTCAACGCTGTCGAGAGCAAGGCTGTGAAGGACCAGATCGTGCCACTTTTCAAGTCCCCTCTCCTAAAGTCTACACTCATTATGTCTGCTCTCTTCATTCTTTTCCAAACGTTCGTACTTCACATTATTTATCATCTCTTCTAGTTGCAGCCGCGCTTCTTTATTTTTATTTTTATGAAATAGGAAGGCAAAGCAGCAAGTGGGTCACTTGATGGTAAGTGTTCACCACCGCCTATTACACCTATTACGCCTGTATACACCCGCAACACCAAAGAGATTGCAGATGCGTTGCCAACCCAGAGGGCTAACATGGAATACCTCTTGTGCCAATTATTACACCGGCTGTCTTGCTCTCTACGCCGGAATACAACAGTGCAAGCACTGCTGCTTAGCGGCAGGATTAGCGACCAAGATGGTGGTAGCGATCCGGACGGACTTTGCACAAGGTCCTACCACCCGCTTTGTTTCACTTAGGCGATAAACGCTGTTTAGCTCACAAAAACTAAAATTTTGGTTTAGAATTCTGTTTACATGAAATAAACAGGTATAGATGAACAGACTTTACTAGATATTAAAGCTGTTAAATGAGAATGAATTGTTGTATTCAAGGAAGATCTGATTCATTTCCTTTTTTTCCTTGCTCTGTATTAATGTGCGTTTTTTTGTCAGGGCTGCATCCTTCATGATCTGGTTACCGACTATCTCGAACCAGTTCATCCAGACAGTACAGACAGGCGAGGGCACTGACATGACGCTGTGCGGCATCATCTCCATTAGCCTTGATACTCCTCCTGATGTAAGCTACCATAATAGTGAAATTTATATTTAATACTATTATCCACCAAGTTACTCTGGAAATTAATAGTACATTACACCCCGAGGGTGGTGAAATAAAGAATGTCTCAGATCGCAGGAACTTGTCGCACGAGCCAAAGGCGAGGGCGATAAACATGCGACCTGAGGCTTTTTTATCACCGCCCGAGGTGTGTACACAATTTTACGTCTTCCCCTGGCCAGGAAGTGAAAATTTCTGCTCGCGTAACGGGCGGTAAATCGCTACTTACGGTCCGGGGTGATGTAAATATACCTACCACTATTCAAGACCTCTCACCAGTTAATGAACGCAATATGCTTTTTGGCGGCTACGAGAATTCTTAACTTGCAAATGGAATTCAAGATCAAAGGTGTCTACAGCTGCTATGATCTGGTGAAAGTTATGGTCAGGTCAGAAGCAATATCATGTGGCGTGGAGGCTTGTCACCTGATAGATCTCTCGAACAAGAGGGACGAAGGCCCGACCACTTTAGACATCAGATAATGTCATCTGTAAACCCCAACTAGTGATCTCGAATTTGATTTCTGAGTATCATCATAATCATCGTCATCATCTATATGTCCCATTCAATAGGACCATGCACTAATAAAGCTTTAAATTTTCTTTTGCAGCCTGATGCGGTGCCTTGCGCGATCAACGTCACAGCACTTTTATTGGTGCTAGGAGTCTGCGGAATGCAGTCTATCACCAACGGACTCATGAGTGTGGTGAGTTTCAATAGGTTTCCTATCGATGCCATACTCGTCGTTTATAATCTTTAGAATATTAATAATTTAAGGCTGCGTATATACAGAAGTTGTGAGACCTCACATTAGCCTTGAACAATGTGGACGTAGGTTGGTTAATCACTCAGATTTACATTGTGAACCAATGTTCACATATCTTGTGACTATTGATATCTATGTTTTGAGATATTCATGGCGTAAGCCTCGCAACGTCAGTATGCGTGTTAGGTATTTAGCAAGTTGACTTGCTCTGGATCAGACACAATAGAAGTTGTATTTTTATGATGTCTATAGACACCCACCGCACGCCATTGAGTTAACTTTCTTACCAATCTGAATGTTTCTTCAAGAATACTCCAGATTCAAAGAAAAAATATATATTAGAAGCCAAAAGTTCAGCTAATGAATCTGTCCCAAATCGCCACCAATAAGTAAAGTGCCAGATTCACGGCATGCTTCTATTTGTAAAGGAGATTATAATTTTGCATGATTTTTACGCTCCAGGTGGTGGAATTTGGAGGCCGCAGGAATACAGCTATAGGTTGTTCAGCCATATTCGGTATCTGCGGCATCTTGGTCAACGTGGTCCCCAACGCGATTGGATCCGCCATCCTGTTCGTCGGGCTACTACTCGGAGTGATCGTCATCGGGATGTACACGGCCATGTGTGTGGCGCTGTTCCCTACACATCTGAGGTATCATCATCATCATCATCATCATCACAACAATCTAACCCATATATTTAAAAATTCTAAACTAGACATAGACATATAAAACTTAACTAATACTAAATCTAGGGAAACTAAACTGGCATATCAATCCAGAGGGAAAACTCAGCCAGCATCATGGGGACCCTGCCGTAGGGATCAGACCTGGGGGACCTCACCTAGTTTTAGTATTAGTTTATGTTTTATATGTCTATGTCTAGTTTAGAATTTTTGAATGTATTATTATTTTATAAATAGATAGAAGGGTCATGTTAATATTTTTAATTTCCCCTTAAGGCAAGATTTTTTAACCGCCCTGGTATAAATCAATAGAATAGCTTACCCATACATAGGTTCCAGTGGCCCTAACATGACCGGTTAAGTTTTTTTTATCTGAGTTTATCTCAATGTGCGTCCCTTTCTTATGACACTAGTTTGACAGAGACGCAAGGAGGAATAAGTTTAAACCTGGGCACCTAGCACTAATCTTCTCGACACGCGTTAACTCGCTACGTAATACAGCGTGTCTCGTTCTAACTAGCCCAGTGGGAGAAAGACACACTGAGTTACGTAGCGAGTTATCGTGTATAGAGAAGAATAGTGGTAGGTGAACTGGGTCGGTGATGTTAGGTGTTAAAACAATAATGTGTGAAGCCATTCTTATCATTTGTTTGTCTATGCATGGTTGTATGGCGACACTAGTTTGCTCTACTGTCTTTGCTCGCGCCCTCTTCTTCCCGTTCCGATCATGGCTCCGGTTGACTTATTTTCGTTCGCTAATGTTATTAATATAGTAGTTAAATACTGTGCTTTAATACATACGTTCCTAGTTTGTGTAAGACACCATTCATGTCTGGATTGTTGAAACAATACAGTATCCTGAATATTTCCGGAGTATTATTTATGCCGCCTCATTGCCTCGGAACCTCAGCTTCCACCTACGCTAAGAGAGACGAGAATCTCACCGGGTGACTAAGGCTCGCCAAAATGGCCGAATCTCTATGAAAAACGGCTATTTTGGTGAGCTTAAGTTACCCGGTGAGATTCAAATGCAATTTTTAAATGTCACCACGTGGCTAAACCTCACCAAAATAGCCGCATTTCTATGAAAAACGGCCATTTTGGCGAGCTTTAGTCACCCGGTGAGATTCAAAAATTGCACCCCTGCACTTCATTAGGGCCATATTGGCTGAATTTAGTACCATGCACAGTAAGAGGTCGGTAAGGGAATGGCGGTAGTTATGGCCATCTCTTCCCAATATAAACCTGCATTTGTGCTAAGTTACTCATCTGTCTGGTTTTATAGACATTTTTTTTGTAATGTCCCTCTTGACCAAACCTAAGTTGTGGTTTTAAAACGACATTTATTTAAACTTTGGTAAAAAAGCCTTCAGACTTTCTTCACCTTCTCTTCATTTGGTGCCATAATTGTTTTATCATTTATTGTATTTACTTATTTATTTACCATAATAAACTTCTTGAATTCCAAAGCAATGGCAGTAGCAGTAGTTATGGGCGGTGGCCGTATCGCCAGCTTCGCCTTTATCCAGCTGGTCAACTTTCTCATAGAGAATAACTGCGAGCTCGGCTTTTATCTCTTCGCTTCTTTATACACAGGTAAAACTCCTAAGTCAGAAATAAAACATTGCACTCCTACCTGTAACACCTTATGTAAATCAAGACTGCAATAAATATAAATAAATGATAAAAATAATAACTAGCTACGATTATCGATGTCCCAAATAACTACAGCCAGCGGGCCTAAACCAGCGCGAGAGTATACAGCCCATTTTTTTTCCATAATTCCAAACAACACTATGTTGGTATTATGGCTGGGTTGCTCTTGGCTCTTCGTTTTTCGGATTTAGTTGGGGCAGTCCGAGAGGTTTTAAGGCAAAAAATACTGCAGTTTCCTGCGTTACGGCAAGTAGTTCTGACTATTAAATGTACAGGAGATACCCGTCCATTACCAATCCTAATCGTTCAACAATTTCATTACAGCTTTTCAATATCAAGTATCAACGTATAGACTTCTGGCTGATGTAAAACAGATGCATCAATGTATCATGCGTGAATGCTCACCGCTTCGTTTTGTTTTGATATAAACCCAACACCGGAATCTATTAACTACTTCTAACTTTTCTAGCTGAGCTGAGCCGTTTTCAGGCTCCAACTGTTTTTCTTGAAAGTTTGCTGTGTAAATACCTCTGTAAATACCTGTGTGGATCACTCACGTATTTTTAAGTCGAGAAATGCCCGACATGTTTCGGACCAGTCCGTGGTCCTTGATCATGAGCCCCCGCGGCGGTGGCGCGAGTCTCACGGCAGTTTTATGCCCTTCGGTCGCGTACGTAACTGAGTTTTGTAACCAGCTACGAAATTGCAATATTTTTTATCACTTGGAACCTAGTTACGAAGGAAGAATTGTTTGTTTTTATTTGTAACTGATTTGTAACTGGCTACAAAGTAGGAATTATTTTTCCCAGTTGGAAATCCAGCTATGTATATAGAATTGCTTGTCTCGACTTGTAACTGATTTGTAACTGGCTACACAGTGGGAAATATTTTTCCCAGTTTTAAATCCCGCTACGTACTAATAGATATTATTTGTCTTAATTGCTACCGTAAATTCTACGACTTATCTTACGATACGATTCGACTTAAAAATACGTGAGTGATCCGTTTTATTAATATGTCCGAGTCTGACGGTAGTTTTATGTTTAAAATACCTCTATCCGGTCAAAAAAGTCCCTTTCTCCTTGCCTCACTAGCTAGATGCTTAGCGGCAAGAGGTTTGATAGCTACGTTCATAACATATCTTGTTGTACGAATCAAACGTATGCTCATAGTGTCCCTATGCGTTTGAAAGTCACAAAGTGAAACATAATCTCCTTTACGCCATCTTTTAATTTGTGTGTTAACTAAAAAATTTGGTACACTTTCCAGAAAAATAATTTTAATTGGTATTTTTGGTATTTTTTAGCATCTGCGCTGATCCTGCTGTTCCTGCCTGATGATCGCCTGCTCCTCAAGCCTCAAATTATAGACAAAAAGGAAGATGACGGTTATGCGCAACTGTAATGCTACTGTCTGGCATCTGTTCGTGAAAGGGTCATGAACTGCATGCGTACATTTCGTCGTGTGGTCTGTTTGCGCTGCGCCCACGCGCTGTCCAAGAATGCACCTCCCATGAACCAGTGCCGTTTTTTAAAGAGCCAACTAAACGGCATGCATTCAACCTTCGCGAGTGGTAGGACCTTATACAAGGTCTGTCCGGATCGCTACCACTTCTTGCTTGCTAATCCAGCCGTCAAGCAGCAGTACTTGAATGAAAATGAAAATGAATTATTTTTTTGCAAGTATGCCATTATAGGCTTTTTTACATGTCCAAGTCTACTAGCGCTTCGGAAAATGGAAGATTCTGCTAACAAGAAACGCTGACAGAAACTCAGCAGCTTATCTTTTTTTTCTCTTTTTAAAACAAGATTACAGAGCAATATACATAATCATCGCAATAGAAAGTGCTTAACATACAGATGTGTAAAAAAAGTAGATAACAATAAGCACTGTTCTGGTGTGTTCCAACGTGGAGTGCAAGACAGCTGGTGAAATTACAGGCACAAGAGACGTACCATCCTAGCCCTCTGAGTTGGTATCACATCTGCAAAGTCCTTGGAGTTGCCGTTGTCTACGGACGGTGGTGATCAGTTACCATCAGGTGACCCACTTGCTATTTGGCTTTCTATTTAATAAAAAAACCTGAAAGAACGCATTTGTTAGCCCTGCGAGAGTTGCTCTAAAGAGCCATTCCAAACAGTTACGTGATGTTTTTTTTTTGGCATTTTTAAACCTCTCCCCCTCCCCCTTGGTGATACATGGTGAGGTTTAAGACTACTCCCCCCCTATATCACGTGTATTTTTTAGGACCAACAAAGAATCTTAACTTCGTCCGTTGCCTAGCAACGGCGAATCAAGGTCACACTACAAGCCGCTTTCGATTTTGTACGCATTTAACGAAAAAATACACGTAACGCCGCTCTTCGGTTCAGTATCGCGCGTTTGCCGAACAAATAAATACACGTGATATATTACTACACCCCCCTCCCCCTCGTGATATTTTGTGATTTTTTTATGGACCCCTCCCCCGCCCTTTCGAGCCTCACGTGATTAATGGACGGCCCGTTACAGGATGCGTGCAGCGATTGTGCAGCGTTTGCGTGGCATTTTGCGATATATTCGCTAAAGGTGGACGCATACGCACCCTTCATAAGTTAAGAGGCTTGTACCTACTGTGTAGGTAAATAGATAGACCAGGATAACAACTAATTAACAATAAACGTTTTTTTATTATTAATGGTGTGTTTTTTCTCGTCCTTTTTAGTTCCATAATTGAATTGTAGTTCCATAAAGCCATGGTGTGTAGGTAAGTATATCTTGAAGTATAGTTGAATCACCTATCGTGTCTCCAATACCTAAGTTATTCTCTTATTAGTTTTGAGAAGTTCTTATATAATACTTCGTTCGCGTGAAATTAGTAGCCTATGTCCGTCCGTTAGTGGCTTTAACAGAAATAAATAAATAAAAATCTTGGAACAATTTACAACACCTCAGTGGCCTTAACATGACTGGCCAAGTTTAGTTTATCTCTATCTGCGTCCCTTTCTTATGTCACTAGTTAGACAGAGACACAGGGAGGGGTTAAACTAAACCTGGGCATGTTAGGGCCGCAGGAACTAGTCCCAAACTAACCACAACTTGCAAGTACTAAATGAGTACTAGGCAGCGGATAAAAATACATAAATACAAACATTCATATTCATTATACATTTGCCCCTTGTGGGAATCGAACCCACAACCTTTAGCTTCGTGGTCAGGGTCACTAACCACAAAGCTATCCAGTCCTCACATAACATGAAATGACTGGCGCAGCTTTATCTCTCCCCGCGTCTCTGTCAAACTAGTCTCATAGGAAAGGGATGCAGATAGAGATAAACTCAGAACAACTAAACTTGGCCGGGCATTTTAGGGACACCGCGATAGTGTAGCTTTCTATTACTGAATGATTTTTTGAAATCAGTTCAATAGTTCCAGAGATTACTCCACATACAAACAAACAAAAAAGCGAAGTTTACCTCTTTATTACATTAGTGTAAATTTCGCATTCAGATAACCAACAAATGAATATCAAAGTACATTTTAGTCTTTAAGTAAGTATAAAGCCAAATCGTAAATATTTCAGCTGTCAATGTTTATCGTGATGAATTGATGATACTTTGGACTTTAATTAAGGTTCATTAGTAGGAAACTAGCGTTAATCCCTAATATAAACCACTAATCCCTTTTACGCGCGCTAAAAGTGTGCGAGCGGAATTTTCTGGTTTTAGAGGTTTTTTTCTTCTTCTCCTTCTTTGTAGCCATTTCTCCTTGTTTGGGGTCAGCTTTCGTAGTTCTGCGGCGCCAGGACAATCTGTCCTGGGTTGTTGAAACATTTGTTTGGGCAAGCTCTAAGTCCTTGAGTTTTAAAGGTTTTGTTTATGGCCAAATTTAAAAGAAAAAAGGAACCCATCCCTTCGTTGTCCGTCCATCAGTCTAGTCAAGACACTTTTTCTCAGAAACGCACAGGATGTCAAGTGGAAATTAAAATCAAATACTCAAGTCTGCAATCCCTTGGGTCTGTGACAAAATCAAACTTGTAAGTCCATGCAATCACAAGATACGGCTGTTTGTGTCGCATTTTTTGACACAATATGCAAAAAAATAAAACAGAAACCTATAAGGTAGCCTGTTAAGCAAAAACCATGAAATTAGGCAAGAAGCACAGTCTCTTAGCACCTATGAAGGGAAAAATCCGAAAACCGTAAATTTGTAATGACATTACAATTTTTTGCGATATAAACTTACATTTGAAAGCAGTACTACTAATGCTGTAAAAATCTATTGCAATTTACGCTTATTACAAGGTTCAAAATACAATAGCATTCTGGTATGCGTATTACGGAAATATTATCATAACGATTATCGGTCAAAACAATGATAATTTACCTGATAGATACTTATTTTTCACCCTCATGACTATCATCGATTTGGCATAAAATCAGCTTTTTCATAACAGTAAGTAGTTTATATAATCTCAGGCATCTCATATCTCTTTTATTAGTTACTAGCTTTTATTCGCGGCGTTGCTCGCGTTATATTATTTTATTGCGAATGGTTCAAGCAAACGTGCATCCAATACAACAAGCATACAACCAGGTATGCAACAAAAGATGCAAGATGGCATGCAAGTATGCAAACAAGGCTGCAAGCAAGGATGCAATTGGACATGCAACCAAGGATGCAAGCAAGGATACAATTAGACATGCAACCAAGGATGCAAGAGCTCATGCAAGCATGCAAAAGGACAGGCAAGCAAGCATGTCAATGTTTATGTTGACCAATTGAGACGTTCAGCCAAGAAAAGGTCATCTCAATATCATACAAAAAATCAAGCCATTCTAATTTCTATTATGACGTGCAGGAAGGACAAACAAACAAACTATCTCTCGCATTTATAGTATTAGTATCGATTAATTATTCATTAAGTACTTTGTCAAATGTGACATGATTTTTATGAACAATACGGCAGTTGTTTAAAAGCCTCTAGAGAGAGCACATTAGTTTTCAAAAATGAATTAGAAACAATTGGTCTTTTAAAATTAAAGCATAGTAATTTTTCATGAATCTCTTGAGTATATTATTATATTTTTGTTTAAATAAAATTCAGTAAGTAATTTAGCTGATATCAAAATGGAGGCGGAAAAAACGCAAGAAAAGCTTCCCTTTGAGGATGCCCTGGATAAAACAGGTAAGTAATGAAGCTTTTAAACGACTATAGTACTACAGTCGGCATCAAATATATCCGAGCGGGCAAGTTGGTCTAAAATATCTAAACAGGACTCTATTGTCAAGTACGTTCGGGTGTGTTCAGATATTTTTGACCACCTGTTTTTTTATATATAAAATAAGAAGGCAAACAAGCAAGTGGGTCACCTGATAGTAAGTGATCACCACCATCTATAAACAACCGAAACACCAAGTAGATTGCAGATGCGTTGCCAACCCAGAGGGCTAAGATGGAATACCTCTTGTGCCAGTAATTACACCGGCTGTCTTGTTCTCCACGCCGGAACACAACAGTGCAAGCACTGCTGCTTAGCGGCAGGATTAACGAGCAAGATTATCTTAGCTATCCGGACGGAGCTTGCACAAGATCCTACCACCCGCAAAACCTTGCCCGCTACGATATTGTTTCGCAACCTCGTATGTACTCATTGTTAGAAAAACAACACCGCATAGTTAATCATTTCATTTCATTTATTCATTCAATTGCATACATGTAGTGAATATAAAGATCTAACAATCGTAAGGTTTTTATCGAAATTTATGAATAAATTACCAAAAATAATCTCGAGAGCATCAAGGGAGCATTGAACATGTTCTCTTATTACTATTCAAACAACAAGAATATTATTCTTAGAACTCACCGAGAACTTTTCACAGGAATATTTCGCAATTTGCGAAATTGCCTGTCAGTACAATGCTAGTTAAATAAGCAGATTATTTTTCTTTTTTAGGGTTCCTTACCTAAACAGGAAAAACGGAACCCTTGGATCACTTCGTCTGTCTGTCTGTCAAGATCCTTTTTCTCAGAAACGCATAGAGGTATTAAATTATAATTAATATCAAGTACTCAGATCTGCATATTAATAAAACGGATTCACTCACGTATTTTCAAGTCGAGAAATGCCCGATATGTTTTGGACCAGTCCATGGTCCTTAATCATGAGCCCCCGCGGCGGTGACGCCAGACGGTAGTTTTATGTTAAAAATTGCAAATCTTTACTCAGGTCTGCAATTCCTTAGAGTTCTGAAAATATGAAACTTCTTAAGTCAATGCAATCAAAAGAAAAGGCCGTTTATGCCGCATATTTAGATACTCGCAAGGATATCAAAAACCTATAGGGTGCTTCTCATTCACCTAGAATCATAAAATTTGGGAAGAAGCAAGGTCTCTTGACCCCTTGAACACAAATAATATAAAGGAAAACATCCGAAAACCGTTAATATGAGGTTAATAAGTTGTCTTTTGTTCGGTCTGACTTTCACTTGGCCATTTTTTTTTCTGTGATAACCAATGTGGTGCAATTGAAGAACGGAAACCCATAATAATGAACTCATGGTGATCCAGCCAAATTTATAACCAATTGCAAATATGACAGCACGAATTATTTCACAATTTCCCATCTGATAACCGGATTACCAACTTGCGAGTTTTTTTTTTCTGATCGGTCACTCTTTATCAGACATTGTTATCATATCAGCAGGATCTACGTCCTTGGACTTAGTAAAAGGGAAATTAATATAGCACAGCATCTGGCTTTCGCTCCGTTTTATTTAATAACATTTAGAACATAGATGCCCATACTTTTTGCTGTCGCAGATCACTTGCCGTTTTTATTCGCCGCGTCAAATCCTTTGACTTCCTTATAGGTATACATTTTTTACAAATCTATATTTTTCTAAAAGGACTCGTTCTCCTCCGGTCATCATGTACCTATTTTCCAACAAACATTACTTTTTAGACAATACTGACAATACTTTTTAATCAATAAGAAACATAGTAGTAAATAAGGTTAAAAATGCTTTCAAGAAGTTAGACATGAGGGTCTCTTAGGAGAAACCCCCGTTTTTTTATGTGACATGGACCCATTGGTACTTGAAATCGACCCCTGGCAGTCGATATTATGTATAATATGTATAGCGCTATGTGAATCACTGATTTAGAAGGTGCGGCGTTGAAAAGGGTAACGAAAAACAGTATGTCTTGGGTTTTTTTAGTTAGCTTTCACATTTACGTTGGTGTCGGGATGTATGCCACCAAAATATGTACATTTTCGGGGAGGATCTGGAGAATGTCTTTGGTAGTCTTTCAAGTAGTCTAGACAGAGTAACAATCTGTTACCGTCAACGCCAGTAGGAATGACAAAATGTATACGTTTGACATTCAGGAACGACTCTATTAAACGTTTGTTGTCGCTCCCTTAGAAGGCAATGTCGTCGTTTATACTAGAGTCCACGTTTACAGAATTTCACATATTAACCCTTGAAAGACTAGGACGTATGCTCCTTTTCCCACTTGTCACTCCTGCTCATACTGGTTTAGTTAGAAAGAAACTGAGCGAGTCGCGGTATATCGTCTTAGCCATCCAGGGCTTACAGGTTTCCACTTATCGTAACATTAAATTATGTCGATTTTTTCAGGTTTTGGCCTGTACAACATCTTTTATACCACCTTGACTGGGATGATCATCATCTCGTACGCCAGCATTGCGTTTGGCAGCACCATCATCGTGCCAGCCAGCGCCTGTGACCTGGAGACTACGAGCGGCCAGCAAGGGGCCATGGTCGCAGCCCCCGTTGTCGGTAGGTCCTTATAATAACTTCGGTACATGTCGTAACATCTTCTTATACTTTTAAGACCGAGTTAGACGTACTGAGTTGTTGGCGGCAATAGGCGTCGCCAGAAGTCACTTGCCACTGGCACGGAAAATAGCTTTAGTCCATTCCAAAGCCGGCGCTGGCGGCCAGTGAGACTGGCGCCGGCAACTGAACGTCTTAATCCAGCATTAAAGACAGAAATAGTATTTTATGCAACTGTTGCATAATGAGGGGTCTTAATACACGAGTGTCGTTTTATGAAACGAGCGTCAGCGAGTTTCATAATAGGATCACACGAGTGTTTTAAGACCTAGTTATGTACAGTTGCATACATTACTTTATCTACACACATATCATAAGTACTCTATGATGGGTTCAAAAGCCATAGGGCAATGACCTGCATTGCTACTAGCTACTAGTGCTAGGTACCTAGTAAATATCTATAGACTGTACACATTAAAATAGTCTAATAAAAAATGAATTTGAACAAATAAAGAAAAAAAATTAGAAAAATTCTCATAATAATAATGGTTGTTATAATGCTGGTCATTTCCTTCGGTTTCTGAACGCATTATAGAGCATTTATGATATATAAATGAGATTTAATTAATACATCTGACGGGTAAAGTAGGTAAACAATATTTTTTATATAACATAGGAAGGAAAACGAGCAAGTGACTCACCTGATGGTAAGTGATTAGCACCCCCCATAGACACCCGCAACACAAAGGATATTGCAGATGCAATACAGACGATAAAAACAATCTCGGGTAAAGCAGAGCCAAAAAACTTGTTTAATAATAAAATTGGGTATAACAATTATGTCAGAGCAATTAATCTAATCTGTGATATCAAATCATACGGAGGATAAAAAACTGGCATGAAAAAGGAATAGTCATTCTGTAAATGACTTGAAATAGGTACCCAAAGTTTCTGCTGATGAATCGGAGTAGGCATTATACATATATTATCGGCATGAAGTTACAAAATTGATTATTTATTACGAGTGCGATTATTTTTTATAATATTTACTGTTATTGGATGATTTAATTGAATTTTATTGTGCACTTTTATTAATCGAAGACTTTAAAAAAGGAGGTGAAACTTAGGTGCTTAATAAAAAAATCGAGATGTTGGCAAGATGACGTCTTAATTACATGTTACTTAATCTGAATCAACGTTTCCCTAAAGTTTATAAAGTCAAAGTCAAAATATTTTATTGCATAAAAGCTGTAAGTTAGTATGTTTTGCTTCCACGCTTTCGCACGATTTTGTAAGTTTAGCTCAAAGATTTTTTTACTGTCATTCAGATTTTTATTACGGAAGGTTTTATGTTCATTGGATCCTAATTGTACTCGTTCGATGCCGGGTCGGTCGCTAGTTATAATATATATTTATCTACACATATATCATAAATGCTCTATAATGCGTTCAGACACCGTAGGCAATGACCAGCATTATAACAACCAATATTATTATGAGATTTTTTCTAATTTGATTCTATATTTGTTCAAATTCATTTTTTATTACATTATTTTAATGTGTACAGTCTATAGATATTTAATAGGTACCTAGCACTAGTAGCAATGCAGGCTTAATGCAGGCCATTGCCCTATGGCTTCTGAACCCACCATAGAGTACTTATGATATGTGTGTAGATAAAGTAATGTATGCAACTGTACATAATTGGTCTTAAAACACTCGTGCCCTCATTATGCAACAGTTGCATAAAATACTATTAACGACAGGTTAGCTTTGCGGTTAGTGACCGTGTTGACTATGAAGCTAAAGTTTCCGGGTTCGAGCCCCAGCCCCGTTAGGGACAAATGCTTGAAGGATAAATATGAATTGTATTTAAACTGCGTGCGTGCACTCGATGCTCGGTGCGTTACCTATACATATAAGCTTTACTTCGTTTGGAAATAGGTCGATTAGCATAAAGTGCCCCGAGAGTTATTTATTTATTTAACTATTTCAGGCAACGTGTTCGGCACGTTAATCTGGGGCTACCTCGCCGACACGCGGGGGCGCCGCAAGATGCTACTGGTGTCTTTGTGCCTCGCAGCAACTATCAACGGACTCGCCAGCATCTCCGTCCACTGGGTCATGCTGATGTTGATGCAGTTTTTAGCCACTTTTATGTAAGTTACAATACCTTTATACCTACCTCAATAAGGGCAAAGAGTGAAGAGTCCAAAAATGCGAGTGGTAGGACCTTGTGCAAGGTCCGGTCGGATCGCTACCGCCATCTTGCTTGCTAATCCTGCCGCTATGTAGCGGTGTTTGCTGTTGTGTTCCGGCGTGGAGAGCAAGACAACCGGTGTAATTACTGGCACAAGAGGTATTCCATCTCGGCCCTCTGGGTTGGCAACGCATCTGCAATCTCTTTGGAGTTGCAGGTGTCTATAGACGGTGGTGATCACTTACCATCAGGTGACCCACTTGCTTGTTTGCCTTCCTATTTCATAAAAAAAAAATTGTACTAACATGATAAATTGTTTTAAACTTTCGCGATTTTTCACATAAGTATTTATAACATTAAATGGCATATAACGCGATTAAATCATTGTTAAATTACCTCGACGTTTCGGCCATGTTACAACAGCCGTGGTCACCAACTAAAAAGAGAGCTAACGTGGCCGTGGTCACGAGTAGACGACAAGTCTACTCGTGACCAAGGCCGTCGAAACATGGTCGAAACTTCGAGGTAAATTAACAATGATTTTATCTTGGTCCTAATTATGATCCCAAGTCTAATTTATCTCTATGTGTATTTCTGCCCTTCTTATGTGATACAGTGGCCATAAAATGACCGGTCCAGGTTTGTATCCCTCCTTGTGTCTCTGTCAAACTTTTGTCCTAAGAAAGGAACGCACATAGATACAAACTAACCTTGACCGGTCATGTTATAGCCACAGGAGCGCTTAATTTTTATCTCGAACACATTTAAGAATAGAAACTTGCTTTGTTAATTAGTGGTGTGGATCAAACCTTGCGAGTCAATTTTGATTTACTTTCGGTGGTCGGATTCTTGCCAAATTTGATAAGAGTATGTAAAAACGTATAAAATGCAATATTAAAGTACTATTAATAAAAAGTTTGTCCTTAAAATATATTTCTGAACAGAAACTTATTTAAATCTCAATATAATTACTAAACCAAAAATATTACTTGTTTTATTACAGGGCCTCCGGTCAATACGCGCTTTCCATGACGCTCCTGAGTGAGAGCGTACCCAGAGCGAGACGCAACGTGGTGGTGCTATTGGTGTCCAGTATCTTCCTGCTGTCTCAAGGAATTTTGTCAGGTACAGCACCCAATAATCTTAATGAGTAGCACAACTTTTAGGGCTTATGTCTAGATCAGCTTCGCAGGATACTTTTGTCACAAATATCCAGAGATGGGCCAACAATTTCACACCAAACTAGCGTCCTAATGTACATACCTGGAGTGCGATTTTTGAATCTGACCGGATGACTAAAGCTCGCCAATATGGCCGTTTTTCATAGAAATGCGGTCATTTTGGTGAACTTTAGTCACTTGGTGAGATTCAAAAATTGCATTTGAATCTCACCGGGTAACTAAAGCTCACCAAAATAGCCGTTTTTCATAGAGATTCGGCCATTTTGGTGAGCTCTAGTCACATGGTGAGATTCAAAAATTGCACCCCTGGGTAAATTTTCAAAATGTAGACCTTTAGTCAACATTGGTGTAATTTGTATGGCGCGTCTTTGGTTTACTAAATGTTGGTAGCGATGATAGAGGGTAAGCGCATTTGCGAAAATGTGTGTTCTTTAAGCGTGTACCGGCAGGTACACTCGTAAATTATCACCGCTTCCATGTTTTTTTCAAACCAAAAGAGTGCCATACAAATTACATCAAAGGTCTGGAGTTTGAAAATGTACCCACCTCTAACATTCGCGCTTTAGGATAAAAATGCACGCACTCACGATTGGAACTCACCATGGCCCATGAGTTTGGTCACTGGTCGATGGAGCCAAACGACTAGAGTTCGAATCCTGTATCTTCTGGTTACACTGCAAAAGCTCTTTTTGTTATTTCATAAGGTTATTAGGGTTTAATTATAAAGTAAACAGGATAATGGTTATTTTATCTTTACAGTTCTCGCCATTCCAATTCTTCCTCTGAGCTTTGCCAACTATCTCTCGGCGCTGGACATCTACTGGACTTCCTGGCGGACCCTGCTGGTGGTATACTCCCTGCCCAGCCTGATCTCAGCAACATGCCTATTCTTCATGCAGGAGAGCCCCAAGTTCGTTCTGGCGAGAGGAGATGGAGATGCCTCTTTGGAGATACTGAAGACCATAAATAGAGTTAATAATGGAAAATCGAACGAGTTTGATGTAAGAGATTAATCTAGTTAAGATTTCTAGATGCAAAGTTACATGTGCCTGATTTTGCCATGAGATTTTCAAGGCATTTATTCTGATTTATCTGTTTGTTTCTGATCACATAGACCCAACTATGCATTCTTTACGGCGGCACTATACATCGTTCTTTGTGGTCATATATTCGCAAGAACGAAAAGGATGTATTTATCATTCTAAACTTAAACAATATAATTCATCTCTTTCACTATCACGACTACCAGAACGTGAATAGTAAAGTGTAGCGCCATTAGATGTAATAATATGTTTTGTATTAAGTGTTGTTGTTGACTTTGCTTTTATCAGTATTATCATGTTGGTAACACGCAAACTAACTAACTAATAATTCGTGAAAAAATAACACGTAATAGTATCATGCAACTCGTTTGAATGTATATATATATATTTTTCAGGTTTTGGGTATTCTCGTGGAAACTACCAACGCTACCGAGAGCAAGGCTGTAAAGGACCAGATCGTGCCACTTTTCAAGACCCCTCTCCTCAAATCTACACTCATCATGTCTTCACTCTTCATTCTTTTCCAAACGTTCGTATACCAATTAACCACTAACCATGTCCATATTTATAACGTCCATCGGGATTTTATTTTAACGCGATAACACCATTGTTAATTTAACTCGATGTTTGACCGTGTTGCAACAGCCGTGGCCACGAGTAGACTTAAAGCCAAGTTCCCAAAGTCCTGAACTTATGTACATATATACAAGAATATGTATTATGTACATAAGTTCAAATCGCGAAACTTAAAAAAAAACCATGTCCAGTTACCGGTCTGTTACTGGTAGCCTCAGTGGTTGTAATATTATAAATATGACCGGTCAAGTTTAGTTTATCCGAGTTTACCTCTACATGTGCGTCCCTTTGTTATGACACTAGTTTGACAGAGATTTTATTTATCAGCATTTTTTTTTCACAAATATATAGCATATTCACAAATATGCTAAAGCAACGTTATTTGATTATAGTCTTCTGTAATTCTGTCCTTTACCAGAAGTGCAGCATCAATACGTAGCTGATAGCTGATATAGCGCTGAAAAGTGTGCTCTTCACCTATGTTATACTTACTTTTATATCAACGCCTTGAGTGAAATGATGGCACTTATTGTACTTACATTTTGAAATTAAAGCTATTAAATAAAAAATATAATCGGGTTTTACAAAGAAACTAATCTATGACTTTTCTGTATTAATTTGCTTACTAATTGTACCAGGTCTGCATCCTTCATGGTCTGGCTGCCGACCATCTCGAACCAGTTCTACCAGACGGTGCAGACAGGCGAGGGCTCTGACATGACGCTGTGCGGCATTATCTCCAATAGCCTCGACGCTCCACCCGATGTAAGTTACCATCATCATTTGATTATAAGTCAAATTCCGCTGCTTGATAAAGTACTCCTTGGGACTAACTTTTTATTTATTTTCTTTTGAAAGAGATCTTGTTTCCTCATCCACTAGATTGTAGGTAGAACAGTTCCGGCATAGCATTGACGTTGACTTAGCAGTAGCCATTTCTAGTACTAATGTGTATGCGCAAACTTACCTCCTCCATTCGATTTATGCTCAAGTTGTGTGCCTGAAACTATATGTACTTCTACTTACAATGCCCTCATAAACCATTCTGTTGCAGCCAGATGCGGTGCCGTGCGCAATCGATGTCACGGCACTTTTGATGGTGCTCGGGGTCTGCGGACTACAGTCTATTACCAATGGATTCCTCAGTGTGGTGAGTCACTTGTGTAATTTTTTGGGTTTAACAATATTTAAAGTTGCGTATATACTGAAGCGTAAACAGTGCAAATACTCATCACGCATGCCTCAAACTGTGTGAGCTCTGTGCTCACTGTGAGCATTATCTTCATACTCACACTGACAGTGTTCGATCACGTCTACAAACATGGGCAATTGTGGCGCGATATTTATGGAACAAGTCTCGCGATATTTTTAAGCAGTGGTTGTTACTATGACTATTATAAGGTATTTAACTTTTTTGTGAAACCGAATGAAGTGAAATGTATTGAACGAAAGTTAATATCTGTATCAAAAACTAAAAGAACAGGTTAAGAATCGGTCTCACATATCGCTACCAGCAGGAAAAAGGCCCAAAGGGCAGGACAGCATTGTCACGAAGGTAGTAAAGTTGATTCGCTGAGTGAAGCATAGACAAGCTACCAGAGCACGGGCGATCCTCACGGCAACAATACACAGCGGCGGACGCTGTATATTCTTGCAGACTTTTACTACAGTAAATATATAACTAGAGCGGTACAAAAATCTAAGCAGGCTTTTCAATGCCGTTAGTCGCAGGTGCACACTAGTGCATTGAGTTGCAGATCTAGTTGAAATACTTTGTAGTAAACTACGATCGAAGTGTCCATCGGTAAATCAATATTAATGACTTAAGGTAATGGTATTAACTGCTGAGGTATTGTACGGATTGATGGACCCTTCGATCTTCATTATAATCCTACTGTACTTATTAATCTTAATTGCTAACATCGTACCTTTTGCCAGGACTACGATCTGTAACATAGTACATTGAAAAAAAAAGTTGTGATACTTACTGTTGTTGCGGACTACGATCTGTCACATAGTACTTTAAATAAAAGTTGTCATACTGTTCTATACAGTTTCTGTGCGTTTACTCTCCAGGTGGTCGAATTCGGAGGGCGCCGCAACACAGCCATCGGTTGTACCGTCGTATTCGGAGTCTGCGGCATCCTCGTCAACGTGGTCCCCAACGCGATTGGCTCCGCCATTCTCTTCGCAGGGTTCCTTCTCGGCATCATCGTCATCGGGATGTACACTGCCATGTGTGTCGCATTGTTCCCTACGCATCTGAGGTATTGTTATCACTATGGCTTTAAAAATATTTTCAGTTTTTATAATTCTCAAATAATAACTAACACCTCCGCAACCCCGACAAAACTAGCCTAACAATAATATCTACAACATACATAAAGTCTTTAAGTTTTTTTAAAATAAAATTTGAGTAAAGTAACCCGTGTTTACGGTACAAGTTGACAATATTCAAATAAACGCGATTTGGCGTTTCCTCTAGATACAAATCACAAGTGTGACATCATCCGCGCTTTATGCAACGCGATAGAGCGTGTTCGCGACGCATGCCCGTTGTCATTTTATTATTCGTGATATTTCGAAAAATAAGGATTGCAAAAGAAAACTAACAACACAGCTTTCTTCTTTTAATGAACTGTATCAATTTCGGAAGTAAAAAAAGTCAATAGAATAAATAGCGCTACTTACATTGCAAAAAATGACAACGGGCCTCAATTTTTGTCAACCTGACGATGTTTCGAAACCATCATCATTGTTGTGGCCATTTTTTAGGGAATTAGCCCGAATATATTACATATTACATGTGTAAAATGTCTTATTTTAATGGTTGGCCTCAATCAGTCATAAGTGCCAATCTTACCTATCGGCCTATACAGGGTTTAAACAGTTTCAATAATCTAAGTTGATTATTAAAATTATTTAATAAAACGTAAGAAAGTAGTATTTATAAAAAAAAGTTTTAACTAACTAACCGGTTTGGCTTACGAAATAATATCAATTAGTGATAGTTAGTTAACATTACTATGTAGCTTATCTCATTATCTTAGAAACAATAACTGTATACAATACTCAAGTTTTATTGTCCACAAAGTGGCCATAAATCGATAAAGGCTGTCTCAAGTGATTGTTACGTGGGCTACTTATCTAAACAACTATGGGAGCGTGGGAATATTTATGTATAATCTTTATTAAACAAAAAACCTGCCAAGTGCAAATCAGAACAATATACCTGCAAGGAAATATGCCGTTGTGAAAGACGAATCGGAGTCAGGGTTCTTTTTATCTTTTTGGTTTGGAACCCTAAAGGCTTAATTACTTAAGGCACTCACCAGTCATCCATCTTTTCTTTGTATCCCATCTTATTTGACCCACTTCAAAAAAGGAGGAGAAACGACTAAATATATTTTTTTAATGATCATTTACGAGCTTTTTATCCGCAGCTTTGCACGCACGAGATAATTTATGCATTTTATGAGATTTTTAGGGGATGTTTACCTTCCTATTTTATATTATACATATATGTAAGAAAAGACATGATCTAGCTGTTTATGAATTTTCATCTATATTCCTCCAGCCCTTTAAGCGTGATTGAGGAAAACACATCTAAATATCCAAATATATAATACTTTCGCATTTATAATATAAGTAGGATTGTATTCATTCTTATTATTGTTGGATTCCAGAGCCATGGCGGTAGCAGTGGTGATGACCAGCGGTCGTATCGCCAGCTTTGCCTTCATCCAGCTGGTTAACTTTCTCCTGGTGAACAGCTGCGAGCTGGGCTTCTACCTCTTCGCTTCGTTCTATACAGGTACAACTAGTCCTGGTTAGTTTGTTCAAAAAAAACACACTCTGGTCGCTGATTCCATATTTAGGGGAGATCACTCCCCATCAGATGACCTGCATGTTCACCTTTCCGTTAAAAATACTTTAGAGCATGTACGAGTATAGATCGGGCAATAACATAGCATTGGTGAAGTCCTCTATAATAGAACATTTAATATCTTGATTATTTTTTCAAAACGCTTTAATACTAACTTGACTAGACTGGGCATTTGCCCTTTTTGGACTTTTTAGACAAATTCACTTGCGTTGAACGTGGATGTCTATGAACGCCAAGACAATAAAACTTTCATTGTGTCTCACTCATACTCCTCTGTGGCATTCTCATTAAAGGAATGAACAGAGATTTAATTATGATGTGATATCATATTTCGCCTTTTTCTTTTAGCTTCCGCTTTGATCCTGATGCTTCTACCTGATGAGCGCCTGCTTCTTAGGCCTCAAATCAAAGTAAAAGAGGAAGATGAAGGCTCTGTGCGACTATAATAGTACTCTCAGGCGGCACCAATGTTTAGACGAATTGGGAGTTCAGTCGATCGGTAGTAAATTGAACTATTTGAATTGTAATTGTGATGCATTGTGGAAAATTGTGTTTTTATTTACAATTAAATGTCATACTGTAATACTGACATCATAACTTGCCATTGTTATTCGTTGTGAAGATATCCACCTGGATCAAGTTTCAAACACTCAAAAACTTAAGAGCCCTAGCACGTTAGCTTCTGTTGCAGACGTAAAGCGTTCCCTTTCTATCCAGTTAGCCTGTGCAAAAGGGGCAGAAGCTTTACCCATGTCTTTGATAAACGCTAGAATGCTACAAGTACTTTACAAAATGTATGAAAGGTTAGTGGAAATGTATCACTGCTACATTCAGGAGAAAACTGAACTAACTGCGACAAAGAAGCAAATGAACAGTTACGGAGACGAAACGGCGTGCTGCTCTGTTATTCTCTAAACACAAAAATGTCGAGTCGGACATTGAGACATCGGTCTGCCTTGCTCACTCATGCTAGCGCGCTAGAGCACGACAAGGTACCTCGACGGCGAGCTCGTCGCCGTTGCGCTCACGTCGCGGTTCTATATTCAAACGACGGACTACCTGACAGCCGTTAAATATTAACAGATGTCTCGTATAAATTGTGTCAAAGTTTAATGGTTAGTAGGTAAAATGGTCCGTTGTTTGAATATAGAACATTACGTATAGATACAAATGCTTGTATATAAATACGGCATTAGACAATTAGCGTTTGTGCAGCGTGCGTGCTATGCGTTCGCGGTACCTTCGCCATTTATGTGTACGTACAGTCAGCATCATAAATATCCAAGACGTTAAAAATATCTATACACCTTTATGCCACTAAACATAAGGTCGATGTATACATATTTGGACTGTATGGCTGTACGGCTGACTGTACCTATAGATCCTTTAAGATGTGTACGTACCGTAAGAAAAGTTAAGATTTGTGTAAATATTTATAGATAATAAAATAAAATATGGTTAATTTATTAATGGTGTTTTTGTTGCGATCTTTTAGTTACTTAAACTAATGCTGTGGTTGTTTAAATTCTAAAACAATATCATAAAATCGTGTTCCGAATTTAGCGCCAATTTTTTAAGGAGCCAAAAAATGATAAAACAAGGTTCATTTGCTATCGTCATTGTTACGTCATTACTCATTAGCTGTAATACTAAATCAAAAAACATTTTAATCAGCAGTGTTTTCGTGATTATACATTGGACTTTAATCTAAAGTTATCGCCAATCATTATAATGGTACGTTATGGCACCTGAAATAATTAATAATAATATTATTATTATTATTATTTCTTAAATAAAAAAGAAAGTTCTTCGTCGATGGCACTGGCATCGCGAATCTAAACATACCAAAATTCTAGTTAATTCGACCAAAAGTGGACCAAAATTCCTTCGTGAGATTTCACCCGAACGGACTAGCGATGTGACTTTTTAAAAAACTATTTTTATTTTGTTGATGGATGTGACATTCTGCAGGATCTTATCCACGTAGATAAAATCCTGAAGAATTTTATCTATCTATATTGAAGATTTTTATCTGTTTAGATAAGATCCTGCAGAATCCTATTGCGAGATTATCTTACAGAATAAAGACATAAATGATTGATGGTATTTTATCAATACGCGATATTGCTAATCTTTGTAGCATTAATTATATTCATATTGCCAAATTGTCATTAATTAGACAAGCGCCTGAGCTAAGCAGAATACGTGTTTATTTATTATTAAAATCTCAATTTTATAGTACAAATAAATTAAATTAAGTTACACTTAAAAAAGTGATTCCGAATCTCATCTTTAATAGTCAATGCTTTTAAATTATTCCTTATTACATAAGTTTTAGTTTGGAATCGGAATTTTAAGATAAAAAAATGGATAAAATGGACGTTCGACTAGATAACAGTGAAAAAATACCCTTTGAGGATGCGCTTGATCAGACAGGTTAGTATTAGTCCGTGTTAATTCATAAAAATAGCGGACAAGTGCGAGTTAAACTCGCGTGGCGAGGGTTCCGTACATGACAAATATTGTATAATTTCCTGTGTTACTTTAAATATCACAGACTTCTGATAGATTTTTTGTATTCTACAGGTAAAGGACTTTATTACCTGTATTTTTTTAAGTTTAAGCCCAGTAGTTTCGGAGATAAGAAGGGAGGGAAATGGGCAATTTTCTTCTATTTTCTTAAATCACTTCAAAACTATTTATCTTAAAATTATAAAAAATATATATTTAAGATTCTCACGACGTGCCCTTTCATTTGATATGTCACACAATATATTTTACAAAAGTTTATATTTATTTTCTAATTTCCCCCCCCAAAAGCTGCCCCCATGTTTAAAATTCGTTTAGTTACGTTATCTACGCGTCCATCTTTGGGTCACTGACACATATGTGTTCCATATTTCAGCTCAATCGGTCTTGTGGTTTCGGAGTAAATTGACTGTGACAGACGGACAGACAGACATGCAAATGAGTGATCATATAAAGTTATCGTTTCTTCTTTTTGATGTACGGAACCCTAAAAATAACCCTTTTTGACAGCAGTCGGGAAAACATGTAATTAATATTACTTAGGGGTTGTCTGTGTTAGCAAAATACTCCGGTTTTTTTTGCTTATAAAATAGGAAGGAAGCAAGCAAGTGGGTCATGTGACGGTAAGTGATCACTAGAAATGCGCCGAGTAACACTTTTGCCGAGTAACGAGTACCGAGTTTTACTCGGTTCAATTTTTTTCAACCGAGTACTCGGCCGAGTAACTCGGTTCAATAAAATTCCCATTTCGCGCGCGTAATCCAGTACAAACAATGAGCGGCCAGCTCGCGTTGATACACCCCCCCCCCCCCCTCCGCGCCTTTCAACTACCAGTCACTTGAAACAAATACTTCACGTTGCGCGTCATAGTAAATAAATAATTGTAAGTTTGTTAATTAACGATGGACTGTGTGTAGTACCTGATCGGTGATGACCTGATTTTTATTAACACTGTTGTTTTAATTACATCTACTTAAATATATTGCTTTTCTTAAACCGAGTATACTCGGCATTCAAACCGAGTTATTCGGCCGAGTACGAGTATCAAAAAACCCGCCGAGTACGCCGAGTACCGAGTATTAACCGAGTACTCGGCCCATCTCTAGTGATCACTATCGCCTATAGGTACTCACAACACCAAGGAAAGTGCAGGCAGACAGATGTGTTGCCAATCCATAGACCTAAGATGGAATACCTCTTGTGCACTGGCATTGCTGTTTAGCAGAAGGACTAGCGAGCTAGATGCTGCTAGCGATCCTGACAGATCTTGACTAATCTTGGACTGGCACCATTCGTTTTCCAGGTTTTGGTCTGTATAACTACTTGCTGACAGCCCTGGTGGGTCTCTCTACCATTTCCTTCGTCACCCTGGCGTATTGCACGTCGATCATCGTGCCGGCCAGCGCCTGCGAGCTGGAGACCACCAGCGCTCAGCAGGGCCTGGTGATCGCTGTGCCCATTGCTGGTAAGAACCAAACAACTCAAACCTAACAACAACCACTAACTCCCACTCACCATGTGATGTTTTTGAAAATTACAAAAATATTAAGGCAGTTGTGCGCGCTCTCCATACATACATTTAGATTTACAAACATACAAACGGCGATAGAGGTTTTCCCCACTAAAGCCTTAAGCTGTAGCCATATTTTTTTATATGCTCTCGTTATGCCTTACAATTAAGTTTGGATGCTTTAATTTTTTCAATGCTTATCTTAGTTTAAAAAAATTACGTTTTTTTGTTATGTATGAAACTCCTAAAATGCAAATATTCTGAAATCTATAAAGAAAAAAAAACACAAAACTCTCAAACCCAGTGCTAAGGCCTACTAGCTGAGGCATAACAGCAAAAAAACTAAAAAAAACCATAACTATAGGTTTAGGTTTAGAGCGTGGAAAACGTTACCATCGTTGACCCTTTCCCATGGAATCGGGTAAACAGCAGTTTATCTTTTTATGTATGTATGTAAATATTGTTCAAAAAACATAAATAAAAAAAGAGGGATATCCTTTAAAGGGATCTCTACCAGTTTTTAAACCCGTGCGTAAAGAAATAAAGAAAAAAACTGGCCAAGTTTAATTTGTCCCTTTACCTGACCCTGTGGCTCTGTCTAAATAGTCTCATAAGAAAGGGGTGCACATAGAGATAAATAAAATTGAATGGCCATATAGCGACAACTGTTTGGGAACCATTGCCTTCAGACGATAGAGCAATCGTGTCGAGGGCATGCATCAGAATTCATATAGATACCAATTATCACTAGGTACTTAATTATAATTTCTTAGCGATTGGGAATCTTAAATAGATTAGGTTATAAGTACGCATAAAACACGAAATGTTACTTTACTTTATTATTCCCCCTTTTTATTTTTATGAGGCTTAAATGGCCATTTTCCTACCCTACTACTTAGTTTCTAATACGATTAAAATACATTTCTCTTAACGGACCCATATTTTAGGCACTGTTACAGTGCCAAAAAGCAGCAAAATGTCAATGCCAATAAGCCTAAAAAAAGGTATTTTTTCTATTATGTATTTAAGTAGGTACATTTATGTACTTTGTACATTAATTGCAGCAGTGATTTTGAAGTGGTATTAACTATTCCAATTGGACTTTTACTACTTAACTGATATTTAAATTATGTTTCATTGTTACATAATAATACTTTAAATAAATTTGCCTTGGTCACAATTACTTAATTTTCAACAGGACCAACTATTACTATCTTCACTTTATCAATTTCCAAACAAAATATTGAATAATCACTTCCATTTAGATATAAATCTGCATTCAAATTACTAAGATTATATTTAAGCTGCTTTCAATTATTAAATCGATAACAAACGAAGCACGTAATTCTTTATACTCAGCAGATTTGCGGACATGTAATAAATATTCTATTCTAAAATCTTTTAATGGAACTGGACTTTTTCATAATCAAAGTTCCGTTTAGTAACTATCACTAGGGCCTACGCTAACTCCCACGGGCGCATGGATCCTATATACTTAGTAAGAATGACAGCGTCCGCTAACTCCGGCGGATGTGGGTACGGACTCATACTATTTATTCGAAAGGCGTGCACCCGATCCGTGCCCCCATGCGACGCAGCGGACGCTCTAAGAGATCAATTATTGGACTTCTACAGACAAAAATGCCTAAATAGCGTATCGTTAAGAGGAAACCTCAAGGCCTAGAGAATTCAAAAATAGGTATTTGTAAAATCTATTGCTGCCTCCATCTATCAAGCCTCCCCCCGCAGAGCGCAATAGAGACAGCTGCAGCTTGGACTGAAAATACCTATTTAAAGTACACAAAATCAACGATTCGTAGACCCCTGATTCCTTCTCCAAAACTTAACCGATTTAACTACTTTTTCATTAAAAATTAAAGAAAGGTTTTGGCAGTGTTCCTATTTTTTTCCTTTTTTAAATAATCTAGTAAAATTTGTTTTCTGAATGTATGAACGCTGCCGAAAATCTGGCCAATTTTTTAAGTTTTTGAATGTTCATATCTGTTTTAATAATTAATTTATTGAAAAAAGGAAAACATAGGGACATGCATAATAGTGACCATCGATTTTTTGGAGAAAAAATATTGCTCTATTGGCATTATCCAGAGAGGAAACAGGGGACGACGTTTGTATGGAAAAACGGCCCTTGTGTTTCCTCTTAATTTCTTACGGTGGATGTTTATCTAGCAGAGTGCAGTGGTGTGGAGGTTCAGGGTCTTCAATGGACGGCAAATAACAATGCAACCGGTTTCAGGAACAGCCTCGTATATTGTAATAACAATCAGGAATACACAATACATTTATAACGTCGGATTTAATAAGATTAGGTTTGCGAGACAAAATTAAGATGTTACACACAAAGAGGGCGATACGGAAGTAGAAAGACACACAATGATGTTGCCAGCATTTCACTCAGGAAAAATACATACAAAATCATTGCCAGTTAATATTGTTGGTCTTATAAGGACTACCATACATTAACAGTTTACTGACTTTTAAAATTAGTAACGCGAAAAATTGGTGCCAACAGTTTTGCGTCTGCATCATGTCAATCATTTCATCAGAGGGGTCTGACACTATAATGTGTGATATGACTTCTTATCTTGTTAACGCTTAATAGTTAAGAGCCACGACAAGCATACAATTTTCCAGGAGGTATCTTGGGCTCCCTGGTCTGGGGCTACCTTGGGGACACGCGCGGGCGCCGCAAGATGCTGCTCGCGTCGCTCGGCTGCGGCGCGACCAGCAACGCGATCGCCAGCCTCTCTGTCAACTGGATCATGCTTATGGTGCTACAGTTCTGCACCGTCGCACTGTAAGTTGTATTATTAGACACTAGACGTAATTTTACGTTTATTTGTTTACTAGCATTCGGGACTTCGTTCGTGTGGAATAACTAGCCTATGTCCTTCAGGAATAGTGTAGCTTTCCATTAGTAAAATTATTTTTGGAACCGGTTTAGTAGATTCAGACATTACCTCCTACATACAAACAAACAAAGTTTAACTCTTAACTCTTAACTTAGAAGGTAGGCGGACACAGATATGATGGACAGGAGTGGATAGCGACTTTACTTTATGCTATGTGAAGCTAAAGAAGAAGACTAGACACAATTTATTATAATATTAAATAAATAAATGCAAATACAAAAAAAATCTATTCTTTCAGCGCCTCGGGCATATACATATTGTCGATGACACTGCTGAGTGAGAGTGTGCCCCTGCGCAAGCGGAACATCATCATGTTGCTCGTCTCCAGCATATTTCTACTGGGACAAGGGATAATGTCAGGTACATTCTTAATTAACAAGTATATCTCTTTGGTCATATAAATGTATGTAAATTTATTAACATAACCAATTTCTCGCACATGTTTCGCAAATCACAATGTCTTACATTGACAATGCTTAACCATTAGTTAGTCTATGAGAACATGTTCGGCGTTGATTTAATTAAGTATTGTAAGCTTTATAGTCTACGGTTTATAGTTTAATGAATGGTTATACTTTCATTAAACTATAAAAATCTGAATCTACAATGATTTTTTTCTTATGAAATAGGAAGGCAAACAAGCAAGTGGGTCACCTGGTAAGTGATCACCATTGCCTATAGACGTTCCCGCAAAACCAAAGAGTTAGCAGGTGCGTTGCCAACCCAGAGGGCTAAGATGGAATACCTCTTGTGCCAGTAATTGCACCGGCTGTCTTGCTCTCCAACGAAATACAACAGTACAAGCAGTGCTGCTTTGCGGCAGGATTAGCGAGCAAGATGGTGGTAGCGATCCGGTCAGACCTGCACAAGTCCCTACCACCCGCAAAACTCATACATCATACTCATAAAAAGTCTAAGAAAAAGTAAAGATAGTTTTTGTGAATTCCCATTTTTACTACTGTAATACAGTCGGCTTTAAGTATATCGTAGCGGGCGAGGAGTTCAAAAATATCTAAACACACCCGAATGTACTTGACCTTAGACTCGAGTTCAGATATTTTTGAGCACTGTATACATCTAGGCTATGTCTATAAACATCTAGGCGAATAGTCATCAAACGCTACCATTTACAACGTGAAACTACCGTGAGACTCGGACATATTAATAAAAACGGATCACTCACGTATTTATTAATATTTACAACGTGGTTTAATTTCTTATTCCAGTTATGGCTATACCAATAGTTCCGCTGTCCTTTTCCAACTACCTGCCTGCCTTGGACATTTACTGGAACTCATGGCGGACCCTGCTGCTGACATATTCTCTGCCAAGTCTGATCTGCATAGTGTGGCTGTTGTTTATGCAGGAAAGCCCCAAGTTTGTCCTGGCCAGGGGTGATGAAGAGGAAGCCTTAAATATTCTAAGGCGTATTCATAGAATTAACATGGGCAAACGAGCAGAAGAATTACAAGTAAGCTAGGCTTTTTATATAGTTTTCGGGGTTGAATGTTGTTAAAGAAGTAATTAGTTTTAGGAGGGTATTTTCGATAAGAGGAAAACTGAAATCAAAGGTCTAGCTAGGCTTGGCTAGAAGGCAGAGATGAGTGGCGCTCGTTTAAAGCTGCGAGACAACCAGTTTAGCTGAGTTTAAGGAGAAACTTTCATCCAGTAATAGATGTCTAAGCTTATAGGAGTCTTTCTTTATGGCTATCTTTGTAATGTTCGATGATTCCATTGCATAGAGTTGCAAAATTATAGAACTCTTTTGCCACTGTGTACCATTTAAGTATTAGTATTCCGTTTAGTCCTGTTTACCTGAGTTTGTTAAGTAAATAATGGCCAACCTGTAGCCCGTTTCACGAAGCTACAAGTTACAATTTTACAAGCATTATTGACCAATGTTGCCGGTTCGTGAAACGGGCCACAGATCTCTGATATCTTAACAGCTTTAAAACAGTTCACATCTTATCTTTGTCGTAGCTCATTAGTGAACTAACTACGTATAGTTTTGTTCATTTACGTCTATTTTTTCATATGTTTTGTGTTACGAGTGTTACGCTTTAATCAGATTTTCCATTTATTGTCCCTTTTTTAGGTTAAAGGACTTCTTCGGGAATCAGCACCGACAGCTGAAAACAAGCCAAAGGCTAAAGATCAAATCTTACCGCTACTCAAAAAACCGTATTTGAAATACACTTTGGTTATGGCATGTCTTTTTATTCTTTTCCAAATGTAAGTTGTACCCGGAACGTTCACTATAAGTTAGTTTCTTTTGATATTACTGTCTCAGCAAGCCGCCTTGATATAAGAGTTTGTGTGTCTCAGAGTCTTACATGGACTGCTTAGTATGTTCGCTTTCGATCTATAAGTAACTAGTAACAGTATTTTATTTCTGTGTTATTTTCTTAGATTTTTTTTTTTAATATGAACAAATTCTAAAGTCCAAACTGAACATATTCCAGCTTGGTCTCATTTGCGGTGTGGCTGCCAACTATCGCAAATCAGTTTATGCAAATGATGCAAGCGGGTGAAGGCTCGGACTACACGCTATGTCAGATTCTAGATGCAAGTGGCGACACGCCTGTTGACGTAAGTTAAACAATATTTTAAACTAGATGGTTACCTAGCAAACAACTAATTCCTGTTGCTTGTTTGCGACGAAGCTCGTCTCCTCTCCTTTCATTTCAACTTTGATAGCACCAAACACATACGAGATATATCTTTTCCTTTGGCAACGTGTCCGCTACAATGACATAGAGAGAACACGTGTTAATAATGTAACCCTGTTAACTCATTAAATCTTTTCATTTATCTCTGCTTTGATTGATACCAAACCATAGAATATCGTGTATCAAAGGCTCATTTAGAACGCAATGTCATTTGACCCAACTTCTTAACTATGATACTAACGCTTGCTGTGCTGCCTCGTGAATCATACTCTTTTTGTTTACAGCCTGATGCGGTGCCGTGTTCCCTTAATACCATCGCTTTGCTGATCTTGCTCGGCATATGCGGCTTGCATTCGATATTCAATACCTTCTTAAGTATGGTAAGTATCTATCCAGTGATTATTTCGGTTTAATTAACAATTTTATTCCGAAACAAAAGCATTTAAGGCAACTATAACTTTCAGCAACTTATAATATCTCTGGCTATTTGGTTACATCAGATTTATTTGCTAACAATCATGACTAACTAAATGAAGGTCATAATGACAACCATCCAAAAAGTCATACTTAATACGTATCTAAATTTCAGATAGTGGACAAGACAGGTCGTCGCAACACAACCATGGTCATCACAGCCGTCTGTGGTCTGGCTGGAATTCTTGTGAACTTGGTGCCCAATGCCATTGGGAGTGCTATCTTCTGTGTTATGTTCTCCCTTGGTATTGTCGTTCTTGGCTTCTATACGGCCATGTCCGTTGCTCTGTTCCCTACAAACTTAAGGTGAGAAGTCAGATAGTGTAAGTTAAGTAGAACTACTGGAAAATTGGTTATCTTAATTCAGTGTTCGAGTGTCTATCGTCATAATGTTAGTGTTGGCATAGCACTTTATTCACTTACCGAAAAAGATAAACAAATCTTTGAATCATTTCCTTCCAACGATTCTAAGTATAACAAAGGAAACTCGTTTCAGAACGATGGCAGTGGCGACTACTATGATGGGCGGGCGGATTGCCAGCGTGGGGCTCATCCAGATCGTCAACTACCTGCTGGTCAACTCATGCGCATTAGGTTTCTACCTCTTCGGGGCACTCTTTGCATGTAAGTACTTCGTCAGGTCCTAGTTACCGGCCGGTTAAGTAGGAATGTTAGGAGCTATGCTCGAATAATTTCCATTATATAATCAGAAATGAGGAAACGTGTACCATAACTAAAGTCATCCGTAAGACACTCAGCGTCTGCAGATTGCAGTGGCAATGTCTGGGTCACTCGGAACTTAGTCGAAATAAGTCACCGTTTTGGCAATATAGCATTTGATGCAGAGAAATACATCGGGACTTGACATGAAAAGTTAAAATGATATGGTAAAATGTTCTTAATTTGGTTGACTACATCTGTTAGTTGAGGACGTGGAATCTTGAGAGGAAACCACGACACCAGAAACCGCGGCTTAGATCAGTACTCTACCAGATACATGAGTACCCTGATTAAAGTCGCCAAACTATAGGTTGAATAATGCTAAAAGCATGTAGAAAATCACTCTGTAAGTTTTTGGAAGGGTTGTTTGTTCTGAAGTGAACGTTCCTTGGTGAAATGAGGATCACTCCTAACTAGAACTTAGTTTTTTTAATTTACCGTTTCTGCGTTCTGTTGTCGTTGTTGTTCTGTTTATCTGTGTTATCTACCCAGTAGATATCGGGTTTAATCGTGGTAGTTGTTTGAGACTTTGTCTTTTTTCAGCATCTGCATTGTTTCTGGCGTTATTACCTGACGATCGTTTGATCCGCCGACCGAAACCTGACACCGAACAGGTTTCTGCACCCCAAGAAGAGCCTACAGAGCCCAAATAATACTCATAGTCTAGTGTTTTAAGTTTAATATGTTAATATTTATTATGCGATGTAATTCACAAACTAACTATGATAGTGATGCATTATTATTATGTCATTGAACTTTCATTGAATTAAAAAGAGAATAAAATAAAAATTTGATTTCAAACTTCAAATTTCTTTATTTAATATTGCCTAGAACAATAAATTGAGATTGATTTGCTCCAAAAAGTTGATTATGTTTAAGATGGTAAATAGATGAATGAATCTGACGTGATTACTTCTTAGACAATTTTATCATTTTCGTGCAAGTCATCCGCAGCTTAAGAAGCATGAACCAATTTGGTAAAATCACAATGCAAATTAATTACCACTGAATAATCTATTTAATTGAAATCCTAATCCCCATTTCCAGCATGGAATAGAACAATAAGTTTTTCGCTGTAAACAATTTAGGGTTCTGCAATTCTATTTATTTTATTTTATTGCTGAATATGCTCTTTGCGGGCTTAACCTTCAGCCTCAAAAAACATTCCAGATGCGCTAACAAAGCCTATTAAAGCATACCACTCAAAAGACATTATTATATTGCATTCGGAGGGCTTTCTAGGCTTTTTGATTGAAACTAATCTATAGACCAGCGATACTCAAAGTGTGCTCCGCGGAACCCTAGGGCTCCGCAAAACCTCTGTCGGGGCTCCGTGTGAATACCGGTTATAATGAGAAGAAAAAATCTGAAATATACCCCTTCTCTTTGGACGATATAGTTCAACACTGTTTTTTATTTAAGGGCTCCGTCAAATATTTCGCTTTCCAAAAGGGTTCCGTCAGAAAAAAGTTTGAGAACCGCTGCTATAGACTGTCAATGTCGAAGACTTGACAGCAGCGTTTGATTTTCAAGTCGCAAAATGTTTCTTAGTAACTCTCAGTAGCGTAACCGTTAATAAGTGGAATAATAGATCTCGTATATATGTATCTCTTGTGTCAGTTATATACTTAAGTACTTATATATGATATGCGTATATGAGACCTAAGTGTCTGATTTAATTTTATCGACACTTGATATTTGTACAATGTTGATTAAAATATTTCTTCATAACTAGAAACAATCGAGGGCGTTAAGCAAAACACGTGCATAATTCACCTTTATAGTTTTAAAGAATTTAAATCATGCAGTGCTTACTTAAATAGTGAAGTTCAAATCTCAATTGATTAGTTAATGTTCTAAATTAGCTTAATAAAGTAAGTTCAGGAGTTAAGATACGTCAATGGAATTTTAGCACTTATAAAATGATAAAAATAGGTACTCGATCTGCTAAAGATGAAAAAGTACCGTTCGAAGAAGCACTTGATCAGACCGGTTAGTACAATTAGATATAAATTGTAAATCATTAATTACGTTATAAATTATTATTAATAATAAAGAAAATATTCAATTCAATTCAATCTTTGTATTATAGCGCCATCGGTACTCTCGATGATTTCGCAAATGTCCAGGTTGAAAAATATTATCATTATAAGTTGCTTCTAAGAATATACCATAACAATTCTATCCCTCGTTTCCTAAAAAGATAAACATCTTCATAACACACCAAGTTTGAGTTGTCTTGGGAGGAAACAATTTAATGTGAATATGTTTTTGTAATATAGAATATATCTATGCTAAATCACTCATTACCCCCATTAGCAAAGTTATACAGCAATTTTTAGAACCGCTTAGCAAACAGCATCATCTTGTTCATGTCCCAGGCTTCGGTCTCTACAACTACCTGTTGATGGGCCTGGTGGGTCTCGCCACTATTTCCTTGAACGCCCTGGCTTATTCCACGTCCATCACTGTGCCGGCCAGCGCCTGCGAGCTGGAGACCACCAGCGCTCAGCAGGGGCTGGTGATCGCTGTGCCCATTGCTGGTAAGAACCAAACAACCTAAGAACAACCATCCACTCTCATTCCCACCCACCATGCGATGGGCCTTTTACTTGGGGTTCCCGTTGCTGGTAAGTACGTACTAACACTACATTGTTTTCATCTTATTAGCCGCTATTATCTGAAAATTAAGACGCATAATATAGCATTTCGCTGCAGTCTTATACTTAAGACCAATATATAGTTTGGTATAGGCGACACGGATATGAACGACTATCATATAAATGATGATAGAAGTTGAGTGACAGAATTCAGAAAGCTCAATCAATCAAACAATGGAGTGATCGCTCTAAGTGCATATTGTAGTAAATTGTTTTCTACAATCCATCGGTATTATGTTGGGACCTGACGGTCATTTTCTAATTATAAATCTAAAGCTTCTCTAATAACTACTAATACACCTTTCTAGGTTCTAATAAGTTTTTTTTAATTTATAAATTTATGAACTATTTAGATTTCTTTCATATAAAAAAGAAGAGTTTATCTCAAATCTGTTTAACGCCCGTAGACATGAGCGAACATGATCCTAAAGTGCTGATTACTGCGAGAGCTCTATCTGCAACTGTGTATGATTTCCTGTTTTAAATGTGTGTACAATAAATTAGACTGTATTTTTAGGGGGTATTGTAGGCTCCCTGGTCTGGGGCTACCTGGGGGACACGCGCGGGCGCCGCAAGATGCTGCTCGCGTCGCTCGGCTGCGGCGCGACCAGCAACGCGATCGCCAGCCTCTCCGTCAACTGGATCATGCTTATGGTGCTACAGTTCTGCACCGTAACCTTGTACGTTGCTTGCTGTTATGACCACCCTTAGGCAGCGTTTGCACCGGAGATGTGTGAGGATGCGTACGGAGGGATATGTTTATAAAGAACCAATGAGCCGTTTCCACCAGAGCTGTGCTGACCGAGGCGAAGTAAATGAAGCGATTCTATTGGTTCTTACAAACACATCCCTCGCTACGCATCCTCGCACATCTCTGGTGGAAAAGCAGCCTTAAACCCTAATATCAAGCTACTTGACTATTCTCTGTGGACTAAATTGAAGCTGTCAAAAGGCCCAGACAAATTTAGATGCTCTAAAGTGGTCCCTTATCACAGAAACGAGGCGAAACTCATTGGAGAAGATTTGTGCCGGGATCGAAGACTGGCCAGAACGACCATGAGCATGTTTAAAGAATTATGAAGGTGTTATGAGTACTTAGTAGCTACTTACGTGTAGTTGCCAGTAGATTAGGGTCTGATTATAACAAAAGTATTACTCAATTCTTTAAAATTTTTATGTAGCTTTTATTTCATCTCAAAAAGTTATGAACACACGAGATAAATTAGATAGTATCAAAAGCTTTCAACACGAAGGCAACAGGAATTATGAAATAAAATTGTTTTGTCTTTACAGGGCCTCAGGCATATTTATTTTGTCAATGACGCTATTGAGTGAGAGTGTACCTCTGCGCAAGCGAAATGTTATCGTGCTGGTGGTCACCAGTATTTTACTAATCGGACAGGGATCTTTGTCAAGTAAATATACCAAGACAATTAAATAAGACTGCTTTATTTAACCTTTTAACCTTTTGGTATTTATCAGCGGTATAATATTAACTTAACACTGTTATATACTTACATCCCTTTTTTAAATCAGATGCTTTCTTCGGCGAAAGTAATGGGCACCTTTGTCTCTCTATGTTGTTAAAGTAGATCAGCCCCGGATCTAGGGGGGGGCAAGCCGGGGCCTATGCCCCGGGCGGCACACTCAGGGGGCGGCCAAATTCACACCACGGACGTGCCACGGACCAATGGACAACTCATCATTTATTTAACTTTGACCACGGAAAAAATAATGCACAAGTACAGCAATTTCATGGCCATATCAACTTGAACGATACCCTGAGCGCGGAGTGAGACGTGCTGCACGAACATTTATTGTTCCCGAGTCGCGTAGGCATAGTTCAAAATACGCGCCCGGCTCCCGCTCGCCTGCAGGAATCGCAGATCGGTCGAGGCAGCACGCGTCTGGTTACCGTGAGTGCGAAAGAGATAAAGCTATATTCGAAAACTTCCTCGTCGATCTCTCTCCACGACAGTGTTTTGTTTTAAAAATGTGAGTTGTTCGTTTATGTTTACTATTTAGTACTTGTCGATCTGCCGAAAGTAAAATACTGATTGTAATTAGTGAAGACGCGACGCATCAATAAATTATCACAGCTCATCGATCGCTTTTTTAGGTAAGTATTTTATCATAACTATTATTATGTTTTTTAAGTTACTATATTTATTTCTTAAATTAAATTTAATACCTACGTGCAATCACTTAAAAACGTTAAAAACCGAAGCCGCGCGACGAAAATTGACCGCGACGCGGGCGGACGATTCTTTTTTAAAAGGTTTTTAATGGCCACAGTTACAAAACTTAATTTAAGGAAATTAATCATAATAATCATTATTATTACTTTTTGCGCGTTTACTTCTTTTGCGTTATTCCTACGCTGTCGACGATGACGGCGCGTTGGTACCTATAACTCGGGCGGTTGCCACGCACTTGCAAGCACTCATCGATATCATTTACTTACTCTACTCCCCGCTCGTAAATTATAGCGTTAGTGAAATTGTAGTCAGATCGTAGTACCTACATTTGGTTGACTTGATTTAATTAATTGTTTCATGCAATGATCTTGTCTGGTCGATTTATCTGTACGTAATATACATAATATCTGGGGGCACGGCAGTGCCCCCGCCAAGTCGAGCAAAAAAAAGCGGCACGGCCGTACCATCCTTGTCTCGAAGCAGTTCAGGCCATTTTCGACCCCCTATAACTTCGTTGTGGATTAAACTAGAACCCTGTATTTTCAGAAACTAAGCAGGCAATGCATAAACACGGTATTTTTCAAATTTCATTCAATTTGAACCAGTAGTTTAAGAATTATAACTAGTCAAAGTTTCTTAATTTGTCACTCACTGACTGACTGACTGACTGACTGACTGACCGATCATCAAAACTTTCAGGCACTTCTACTAAACATAGAAGTTTCAAATTTAGAATACAATTAGTGTTTAGTGTATAAATCAAATAAAAACCTAAATATTTTGCAATTTCTGTCCAGTTTTCAAAATACACCAACTGCATAAATAACTTTGTAATCCCATATAATATATAGGATTAACAAAGTTAACATTTGCAGTGAATGAATCAGTGTACCTGTGTATGTATGAATATACAATGGCGGCGGGTAGTAGGACCTTGTGCAAGGTCCGTCCGGATCGCTACCACCATCTTGCTCGCTAATCCCGCCGCTAAGCAGCGGTGCTTGCACTGTTATGTTCCGGCGTAGAGAGCAAGACAGCCGGTGTAATGGTAGGACCTTGTGCAAGGTCCGTCCGGATCGCTACCACCATCTTGCTCGCTAATCCCGCCGCTAAGCAGCGGTGCTTGCACTGTTATGTTCCATCGTAGAGAGCAAGACAGCCGGTGTAATGGTAGGACCTTGTGCAAGGTCCGTCCGGATCGCTACAACCATCTTGCTCGCTAATCCCGCCGCTAAGCAGCGGTGCTTGCACTGTTATGTTCCGGCGTAGAGAGCAAGACAGCCGGTGTAATGGTAGGACCTTGTGCAAGGTCCGTCCGGATCGCTACCACCATCTTGCTCGCTAATCCCGCCGCTAAGCAGCGGTGCTTGCACTGTTATGTTCCGGCGTAGAGAGCAAGACAGCCGGTGTAATGGTAGGACCTTGTGCAAGGTCCGTCCGGATCGCTACCACCATCTTGCTCGCTAATCCCGCCGCTAAGCAGCGGTGCTTGCACTGTTATGTTCCATCGTAGAGAGCAAGACAGCCGGTGTAATGGTAGGACCTTGTGCAAGGTCCGTCCGGATCGCTACCACCATCTTGCTCGCTAATCCCGCCGCTAAGCAGCGGTGCTTGCACTGTTATGTTCCATCGTAGAGAGCAAGACAGCCGGTGTAATGGTAGGACCTTGTGCAAGGTCCGTCCGTACCGTAAAAAGTTGTGAGATCCATGTTATACCAAGTCGGTTGGCTTATTCAGGCCCTAATTAAGGGGTCTTCTGTCTTAAATTATTACGTAATTAGGTAATCTAACAACATCTTGTAGTGACCACATTAATATTAAAAATCTTTTATGTTTAAATAAAATAGATTGACTTGGCCATCGCATGAAAACACAATGTAACTCAAAAGCAATACATAATTATAGTTAATGTAACGAAAACAATCTAAACAATCTTATTTACTATAACATGAATTGCTTGTGAGTAACATTGTGTTTTCATGCGATGGCCAAGTCAATCTGTTTTATTTAAACATAAAAGATTTTTAATATTAATGTGGTCACTACAAGATGTTGTTAGATTACCTAATTACGTAATAATTTAAGACAGAAGACCCCTTAATTAGGGCCTGAATAAGCCAACCGACTTGGTATAACATGGATCTCACAACTTTTTACGGTAGAGAACTTTGTTGCGAGACTTGGTTTTTTTTACAAGTTTTGTTTTTGATGGCTAAATAATATACATAAACCAACTGCCTCTATGGTCGAGCGGTTAAGGGGTTCGCTTTGTGACCGGGAGGTCGCGGGTTCGATCCCCGTGGGGAGCATACTTACTTTGTAAAGTTGTTTCCAGTTTGGCTAGGACATTGCGGGCTTGAATCACCTGATTGTCCGAAAAGTAAGATGATTCCGTTCTTCGGAAGGCACGTACATATAAGCCGGTGGTCCCAGTCACCATATGGCGGTCGTCAAATAAACCACGCCAGAGGCCCTTGTGGCGGTTTAGAAACTCTGACACTAGGGTATGTGGGGTCATAAGACCTAACTGCCTACTCGAAAAAGAAGAAAGATCTATACCTAATATAAAAATGAGTCGCTGAATGTATTGCTAAATGCAAAACTCGAGAACGTTTGAACCGATTTCGCTAAATCTTCATTTAGAATATTTTTTGAAGTACGAGGATTGTTATATACGGAGAGAAAGCTATAAAAATAAAAAAAACCGGTCAAGTGCGTGTCAAGCCACGCGCAAGGTAGGGTTCCGTAGTTGGTTGCCTATAACTTTGAAGTTTATTCTTATAACTTAACTCTGATAGTTTTTCTTCAAAGTTCATTATATATGCTACTGCTGTAAATTTTTTCACCTTTCAACAAGGAAATTAATTATGTACTTAATTTGTTTACAGGTTGTAATTATGAGTGCACCAAGAAAAAAACTATCAGGAGCGGAATATAGGAAAAAGGCTAAATATAAGAAGTTGCAGGGAAAACAATGTACAGATAATATGAAAAATTGGCTTCGCAGAGGGTGTGACCCGACAGGATCTGCTGCAATTTCCGAAGTTGATATCGAGTTAGAGGGTGTATCTGGCACTTTGCCCGATCAAATGGACCAAGATATCACAGTGCCAACTTCACCATCTTTATCGATGTGCGAAGAACAACCTGAGCAACTTGAAAAAATGAAGCCAGCGTACGAAGGATCTAAATCCCTGGACTCGGAATTGGATAAACTGCAAAAAACCGGATTTGATTTGACGGACCCAGGCAATTGGCCAGCGGTGGAAAAAATAACTGACCAACAACGATCTTTCTTTAGCAATCAGGCTGTATTATTAGCAGAAAATCACCCCGAAAACATTCAATTTAGATATACTGAACGCAATGGCAGGCGTTTAACATCTTCTATGTGGTACAGGACGTTGGCTAACTGCGAAAGGGTTAAAAGATCTTGGCTTTTATTTTCTAAGACAAAAAATGCAATGTTTTGTGCGTGCTGCAAGATTTATCAGAAAGTATCTACTACCGCCACATCTGCATTGTGTTCTACAGGGTTTATTAATTGGAAAAAAGTCTCTGAGAGATTAGCTGAGCACGAGGCAACCCAAATACACAAAGAGTGTATGATCAAGTGGAAAACACGGGTACAGCAAATGAAATCATGCCAGGGTATTGATCAAGACCTTGAGAGAGTAGTTAACTCAGAAAAAGAAAAATGGAGAGAGATTCTGCGGATTGTTATGGATGCTGTATTGTATTTATCCACGAACTGCCTCGCTTTTCGCGGATCTAACGAAACTCCTAGCGACCTTATCACGCAATATCCTCAGCCTAGTCAAGGTAACTTTTTAAACTTAATTTCCCTGCTCGCGAAACATAATTCAACTCTTAAGTTTCAATTAGAAAATTTAAAAAAGGGACAGGTGTCATATTTATCAAAGACAATACAGAATGAAATAATTGAAATAATGGCAAAAACAGTTAGGAATAGCATTTTAAATGACATCAAAGAAGCCAAATACTTTACGATAATCTTCGACTGCACTCCAGATGTATCTCATACTGAACAGATGAGCCAAGTTATACGATATGTTAAAAGAACTGGCGATGTGTGTGAAATAAAAGAAAGTTTCATTGATTTCATAGAAGTTGCTGGAAAGACAGGAGAGGACATTTGTCAACAGATTTTAGAAAAATTAGCAGTTGATGATTTAGATATTGGACAATGTCGTGGCCAATCTTATGATAATGGGTCCAATATGGCCAGCATCCATAAAGGAGTACAAGCCAGGATTGCAGAAAAGAATGAGCTGGCCGAGTTCGTACCGTGCTTGGCTCACTCCTTAAATCTTGTAGGGGTTCATTCTGCATCATCATGCCAGGAAGCTATTAACCTATTTGGACTAATTCAAAAAGTATATTGCTTTTTTGTTGGTTCCACTTCTAGGTGGAAAATTATGAAAAAATACGCAAAAACAAATTTAAAAGGAAGTAGTCAGACGAGATGGTCGGCGAAACACGTTGCTGTGAATGCCCTATTAAATAATTTGCCAGAAATAGCGGAAGCCTTAGAAGAAATTAAGCAAACTTCTCGTGCTCCAGAAGCCAAGTTCGAGGCTGGTCATCTCTCAACTGCTATAAAGGATTTTAAATTTATTCTTAATTTAACTGTTTGGGCGAATATTCTCCGCGAAATCAATCGAGTGAATATAGAAATTCAGAAAGAAGATATTATCCTTGCCCGTTCCGTCGCACTAATGGATGGTCTGCTCAAAACTTTGCAAAAAATGAGACAAAATCCAATGGAATATTGGATAAAAGAAGCTGGCGAAATAGCTGAAAAATGTGGTGTTGACCCTATTTTGCAAAACAAACGAATTCCAAAACGTAAAAAACATTTCGACGAGATGTGTGAAGACGAATTGCCAACACTCCAACCTGTTCAACTTTTTTCTAAAGAAATAATGATGGTATTTGATCGAATCATATCCGAAATTGAAAAGAGATTTGATTGTGCTACCACGCTGAATTTGAATTTTGCTTTTCTTAATGGTACTAACATTTTGAAAATGTCAAATGAAGAACTTCAAAAGTATGGAGCAGATTTGGCTCGAAAATACGAGCGAGATTTAAGTGCCGTCGAATTCTGCCAGGAACTTCATGTTTTTAAAGAGCAAGCTCCGGTTTTATTTGGTGATATAGAAAAGGCTAACAGTTTTTATCTCTTGAAACAGATCTATGCGCATGATTTGCAGGATGCTTTTCCTAATATTTGTATTGCTCTGCGAATTTACTCTACGCTTCCTACTACGTCCGCAAGCTGCGAGCGAAGTTTTAGCAAACTAAAACTGATCAAAAATTATTTGCGATCTTCTATGAGCCAGGAACGCTTATCGGGTCTTGCAATCTTAGCAATAGAAAATCGTATTGCACACGAGTTAAATTATGACAAGGCTATAGATTTATTTGCTGAACAAAAAGCTCGAAGAGTAAAATTGTAATTTCAATTCACAATATACTTATTTGATTTTTATTATGCATATTTATTTTAATTTTAAACTGAAATTATATGGATGATAAAGGTGAAAATAAACATAAGTAGGTAAGCGGGGCGGCATTTTTCAGTTATTGCCCCGCCTAAAAAAAGTTGAAGATCCGGGGCTGAAGTAGATACACATTTTGGAATAACGAAACCAATACAACATATTTTTTTTGCCATATGCCATAATATTATCATTCAATATTTTCAAAGTCCCAAACGTGTTTACAGTAACGGCCGCCAAAATGGTCCAAGGCCCAAAAAATGACAATTGTAATAAGGATATCTATGAGACTCATTTATTCCTTATGAACATCTTAAAACACAACAGCAACACAGCAGCATTTAAACAGTGAGTTAAAATGAATATCTAATATTCAATTTCAGTAATGACAATACCAATAGTCCAACTGCCTTTCTCCAAGTACCTGTCTACCCTGAACATTCACTGGAACTGGTGGCGGACATTGCAGCTGACGTATTCACTGCCAAGTCTGATCTGCATAGTATGGCTACTGTTTCTACAGGAGAGCCCCAAGTTTGTCCTAGCTAGAGGTGACGAGCAAGAGGCCTTGAGGATCCTAAAACGTATTCATAAAATTAATATGGGGAAACGAGCGGAAGAGCTACAAGTAAGGATTTTTATGTTGAACCGAATGAAAACATGTTGAGCAGCGCTTTTGTAATGAGATGATAAGAATGTTTGTTCAAGCAGTTTAGCTCAGCTTTAGAAAACTCCTTTGTTCAGTACATATAATAGAATAGAGTTTATTTCAGGTTAAATTGTTTTAAACTTTCGCGATTTTCCGACATTTTTATAACGTTATCGGGACTTTAACGCGATTAAAGTATATTTTTAATTTACCTCGATGTTTCGGCCATGTTACAACGGCCGTGGTCACGAGTAGACACACTCCTCGTCTACTCGTGACCACGGCACTTAAAGTCCCGATAAGGTTATAAATATGTTAATTTCAGGTTGCATAGGCCCATAGAAAAAGTACCTTAAAGACTAACATACATAATGTATTTATTAGATAAAGATAATAGATGTCCGTTCTTTTTTTTACTTGTAGCCTTCTTGACTATCTTAATAATGCTTGATGTGCTTGAATTGGCGTATAGAAATGTTTTTGGCAAGGGAGAATAGTTCTAATTATAATACTTTTTTTAAGGTGAAAGGACTTCTTGGAGAGTCGGCACTCACAGACGTGGACAAAGCTAAGGCTAGAGATCAAATAGTACCGTTACTCAAGAAACCGCATTTAAAAAACACGTTGATTATGGCTTGTCTTTTTATTCTATTAGACATGTAAGTGACATAGACCGTGAGCCGATTGCAAGGAATTTACCTATAAATCATAAAATATAACTGAACAAACCCAGTATGCAGGAATAGCCGACATCGTAGCTTTCAAAAAACATGGTCGCCGTGGCGCAGTTTGGCATGTTTTAGAGTTTAGACAGTAGGAAAAAAGTGCCCCTTGTTTGTACGCTAAAAACTTCATGAACTTAAAAAAAAACACTTTTAGTGACACATAAAGATAAAGGAATTTTATTTCGCTTTGTACTAAAGTCTAAGGCCTAAATGTCATGGCTACGATCGAGGCATTGCGTCGCGAATTGGAAGCGTAAAAACTTCTTGATACTATGTCTTTCGATAGGATATGAATAGGATAGCCACTAGTTAAGCTTGAAAGAGTTTGCAGAAATGTAGGTACTATGCGGATCGAGCCGCACTATATAACGTTGTTTTGAGTTATCACATTATTGAGATGCAATGTCGTGTGGTGGTCTGAACCCAGCTGCACCATAAGCTACTTCCGCGCATACAAACCAACACAAGTCAACTACTACGTTTCTGTATGAAGCGTGCATAGCAACCGCCTCAGTGGAGTTTCACCCTTAAACGTAGGATTTTTCAGCGTGGTCTCATTCGCGGTATTTCTGCCAACGATTGCAAACCAATTCATGCAAATGATGGAGACAGGAGAAGGCTCTGACTTCACGCTGTGCCAGATAATCGCTGCCAGCGGTGACACGCCCGTTGACGTAAGTCTATATTGAGTCTAAACAGATTTTACAATACAGCCAAGGGAATTATTTACTAAATTATAAGTTAGTATACACTTTCTTTGAGTAGAGCACTGACTTTCAAATGTAGTCTGTGGAACCTGTGCTCAATAAATGTCAAACCATGACTTCTTTGGTAGTGGCATGTTATTATGACATTAATTGTGAAATAGTTTTACAGTGGCCCTTATCAAATCGGTCGACTTTACGAGGTGTACTTAATACGAACAAGACTGACTGTCTGTGACCAGTAACTTATAGCAACTGTTTAGTGGCTGTAGCTATTCTTATTAGCTTTAGGTATAATGGTGTAAGAAACCCAATTGACAGAAGGGTTTCATTGTAGGCCACGCTAAGTAGATTGTGATAATTTATGTAATGTTCTTCATCATTTTCAGCCTGACGCGGTGCCATGCTCCATAAACACGACCGCCCTGGTACTTCTATTCGGCGTATGCGCATTGCAGTCTATCTTGAATGCTTTACTTAGTTTGGCAAGTATCTATCTAGTCATTGATGTCATTATCCATGAATGAACAGTCAGCAGAAGCTTTGTACAAGACTCTTTTGACAAGAGAGTAAAAGCGTGTGCAGGTATTTTGACTTTTTCGAGCATTCCGTTACTTCTGCTGCTCACTATACATACACATAATTGAATTTAACTTGTTGGGCGACATTTATCCTGGTTCTCGAAAGATACAGACAATTGTCAACAAGGAATACCTGATCAGGTAAAATATGTCATTCTGTGTTTCACACAACTATACACTTTTCCAACAGGACGATCATCTCTGTATAACTTTAACCCATTTTAGCTTTTCCTTCTTCTTCTTAACATTAATTACATATTTTATATTTCGTGATTGATTTATAATGTAACATGGATTTTTTATTTTTATTTTGTCTAGTGTTACCAACATTTTAAAAATCTTCCTTCGTTTAATAAGCTAATAGCCTTGTTTTACCACTCTGTTTTACCACAAATTCTCGATATCATATTTAGCAGAGATCTATGATACCGTCTCTGTTTGAGGCTATAGGATAAATTGAGACGGCATCATTGATATCTGTTAGATATAACACCGGTAACTTATCAGAGAGTGGTGAAACAGACCTTCATTCTAACACTAACAACATCTAACTTCCAGATAGTGGACAAGATAGGTCGCCGCAACACAGCTATGGTCATCACAGCCGTCTGTGGTCTGGCTGGCATTCTTGCGAACTTGGTGCCCAATGCCATTGGGAGTGCTATCTTCTGCATCGTGTTCATTTTTGGCGTTGTCGTTCTCGGTTTCTATGTCGCCATGTCCGTTGCGCTATTCCCTACGCATTTGAGGCGAGTAAAGTTGCAGGCGTTTGCATAGAGCATAATTCGAGTGGAGGGAGTATGTTTGCGCATTCACATTTGTACTAGAAATGGCTACTGCACAGTCAAGGTGCTCAAGATGTTTGCCGGGAACTGTAATTGGATTTAACTAGGCGTGAGATTTGATATGAAAGGGCTAGAAAAGTGTCCAATTTTAAGTGAATAAGTGGTAGAGTTTGAGTAGATTTATTATGTATCGACTTCTAGCCAGCTTGCGAAATTTTGTAACATGTACGGATTACTTAATAAAACTTTACTTATGTCCATTACCTAGGTATTACTACCAACGTATTTACAGCGAGGGAAAACATTGCGATGAAACCTACAGATCCATGTTAATGTATGTGTAACCATAATTCTGTCGGTCTGGTTTCTCTTACGCAGGGGTTATGAAGATCAGATAGCCCAATGTAATGACAATAAACTAACCTGCCCAACCAGAAATCATGTTTAAAGCATGCCCCGAATGGAGAAACTGTAAAAAGCCGGAAGGATGATGCATTTATTGAAAAAATAAGCTCTGGATTTTGTCAAATAAATTAAGTCACTCCATAAATACCAATAAGTTCCGAATCACGTCCACTTAACACAGTAATACTTATGTAACTTTTCCGTAAATTTACATGCAACGCAACGTTATTCTTACTCGTATAACAGATGTTACTCGTTTCAGAGCGATGGCGGGAGCAACGACGACGATAAGCGGGCGGATCGCCAGCGTCATCTTTATCCAGATCGTCAACTACCTGCTGGTCAACTCATGCGCATTGGCCTTCTACCTCTTCGGGGCACTCTTTGCGTGTAGGTGCTTTGTGTTGTGAGGTTATAGGTCCTGGCCGCTTTAGTTACATTGTTAGGAGCAGAGAACTATACTCGGAGTAGATTATAATAATAATAGAATTAGAAATAAGTTAACCCGCACCAGAAATAAAGTCATCGAAATAGCTCTTAAAGCCGTGATTGTGCTGGCAATAGTCTGAGCATAAAACTTGCACAACGAAGCCCAGTTGGTCATGAAGGTTATCGAATCTAGACCACAAACCAGTAAGTTATTAACTGATCTGCTCTACATAATAGACCATTGATTCGACTAAGATTACCAATTTCTGGTGAATGCTGATAGCGTGCGATCGTGGAAATTTTAAGATGCTATTTGCAGCGGAGGACGATCATGGTTTTACAGTATCTACTGGTATTTATCGACATAGTTAAGTATTTCACTTTTTTTTCAGCATCTGCATTGATTCTGGCATTGTTACCTGATGACCGCCGTCAAATCTGCCCTCTGAAGCCAGGCGCCGAGCTGACTCCAACACCCCAGGAAGAACCTTCGGACTATTAAGGATCATTATGATGTCATGATCAAAGGAGTGACTATGTACAACCTTCGCAAGACTATCTGTTGTTCTATTCGACGCTATAAGACAGGATAGACCATATAGATATCACCCATTTCCCCCGCCTAGGGTAGATTTTTGAAAAACACTTGTTTTTCAGCCGTTGTCCGACTTTGCGTGGGTAAACTAGCCCTGAACCACTCGGGTCTTCCGCTTAAGCGTGAAAGCCGGACAGACCAACACACAAACACTTTCGCATTTATAATAATTATTAGTATGGATCCAAATCCAAACCAACCAACTACTAAGTAATTACTTTATAAGATGTCTTTTGCATAGGATTTCGTATTATCGTTGGATGAATAAAAAAAACCTATAGCCAATTCCTTTCCTGTGTCATTACATTATTGTTAGGTACTTAATTAGTTATTCATGTCATGGCTTTTATAGTTTTTCAATTTATACAATTAAATAAATAACATTTAATTTTATGATTTTAATAATATTCCAATCTTGTACGATAGACGGACGAACAAGCAGTTAAGTATTGAAGTTAAAATATTATAATTACATAATTTATTTACTATGTTATGATATAAGCGGCTTAGGTGACATTTTTCATTTTAATTTTAATTAGATTTTTAACTTTTCTATTTTCTTTTCTGTGATAACTTTGTTTCTGGTTCAAAATATACTGTTATGATACACGTGAAATATTTAATTTCCGTAACTTTACTCATCAACTTTACTAGATAAAAATCAAAATCGTTTCTTATCAGTCACCTTTGCGATTGAGCGAAAAAAATCCTAATTAGTCACAAAATATAGTGTGGTTGCTATTTAATAAGTTTACTTACATCACACAATTGGCCGTGTAGATTATAATGGGAATTAATAAAATAATAGTAAATGATAATTCTTGAAACTTGAATCGTGGAAATGAGCGCTAAAAACGAAAAAGATGGTAAGGCCATTCGTTTCGAAGATGCGCTGGACAAAACCGGTGAGTAACTGAATTGCGTGTATTTCTTAGTTTTATTTTTCAAAAATAATATTGTACCGTGGTGTAGTAAGACGTCGGTTACACGCTCATTCTGTCGTCAGTTTAGTCCATCATTCTGGACAGAATGACGAGAGAATTTTCGTGTAACCTGCCTCGTGTCGTGTCAGTCTGCACTGATCGTAACCGTGTCCATTTGTCGTCATTCTGGCATCAGTCAAAACTATACCGGAATGGTGGACTGAACTGACGCCAGAATTAGAGTGTAACCGAAGTCCAAGAGGGCCTCGCACGCTAGCTGTTATCGCTGGCATAATGCATTATGTCTCTTTCTAACCAGCACGCGTGTGCGAGAGGGACGGATGCTTTGCGTACAAAGAATATGAGTTCAAGTATAATGTAATGGTCCAAAAAAGTAGTGCAAATGAACGGTCTTTGTCAACTAATGCCGAGAGGAAAACTTTCCCTTTGGGGTAGGCAGAGACCACAAAACGCCATTTGTCTGCTTCTCTCGCTTTCTCCACACACATTATTTTCCATTATAATATATGTGACTAACTTCAATACTAATTAAAACTTTGTTACAGGATTTGGCCTTTACAGCTACTCGGTCATCTGTGTTTCTGGCCTTATAAGTGTGTCATTCATCTTTGTGGTATATGCGACCACCTTCATTGTGCCCACCAGCTCTTGCGAGCTGGAGACCACCAGCGCACAACAAGGCTTGGCTATCGCTGTTCCTTCCATTGGTGAGCTGACTTCAACCCTGAATACTTCGGCTTTTATAAATTATCTTCTTCTTAGTATTTTCTTATATTTTCGCGACTTGTAGACATTGAAATAAAACAATTTATTTGGTTTAAAGAAGGCTTAATGCTGAGTTTCTTGCGACGCATTCTTCTCAGCAGATGCCACTTCCGAAGCGCTGGTAGAGTCTGTAGTCTTATTGCGTTAATTAGAACGATTTCATATTTAGATTTTTAATTTTTTCAATTATTTTTTCAAAATTGGGTAGTTAGTATTGTAAGTTTTTTTTCAGTCTGCCCGTAAATATGAGACCTGTAAAGGGCTCGAAACGTCGGGAATTAGATTCGTTACAATACACGGGATATAAACCGTTTACATTGTTTATCTACCCATATATCATAAATGCTCTATAATGCGTTCAGAAACCGTAGGCAATGACCAGCATTATAACAACCAATATTATTAAAAGAATTTTTCTAATTTGTTTCTATATTTGTTCAAATTCATTTTTTATTACATTATTTTAATGTGTACAGTCTATAGATATTTAATAGGTACCTAGCACTAGTAGCTAGTAGCAATGCAGGTCATTGTCGTATGGCTTCTGAACCCATCATAAAGCACTTATGATATGTGTGTAGATAAAGTAATGTATGCAACTGTACATAATTAGGTCTTAAAACACGAGTGAGATCCTATTATGAAACTCGCTGACGCTCGTTTCATAAAACCACGCTCGTGTTTTAAGACCCCTCATTATGCAACAGTTGCATAAAATACTATTGATTTCAATATCTTCTTCTTCTTCTTTATCTGTACATAGTATAAAGTAAAGTCGCTGTCTGTTGCTGTCTGTTCTAAATCTTTATTTTGTTTTTTCAACATCAAACTACCGTGAGACTTGGACATATTAATAAAAACGGGTCACTCACGTATTTTAAAGCGTATGTTCGGCCGCCTTTTCCTTCTAATTCACGCAATGGATTTTAATGCGGTTTTTTTTTTATACAACATAGGAAGGCAAACAAGCAGGTGGGTCACCTGATGGTAAGTGATCACCACCGCCTATAGACACATGCAACAACAAAGAGAGTGCAGATGCGTTGCCAACCCAGAGGGCTAAGATGGAATACCTCTTGTGCCAGTAATTACACCGGCTGTCTTGCTCTCCACGCCGGAACACAACAGTGCAAGCACTGCTGCTTAGCGGCAGGATTAGCGAGCAAGATGGTGGTAGCGATCCGGACGGACCACCGGACTTACTTACTTACTTTTTTACTGTTATTTAGAGAATACATACTTTATGGAATTTTTTTATGTACAGTTCATTCCGATTGAGCACATGCGAAGCCAGGGCGAGTCGCTGGTCTTCTTCTGTACAAAGTAAAAAGTCGCTATCCCTTCCTGTCTGTCCAAAATTCTTATGGTGTATGTTCGGCCACCTTCTCCTTCTAAACCAGACTAGGGATTTTGATACGGTTTTCACTGTTAGTTGGATAATTTTTTGCGGAAGGCTTTTATGTATATTTCATCCTTTTTGTACCCATGCGAGGCCGGCGGAAGCCGGGTTGCTAGTTTAGTCTATGTGTACCATCGTATCTGTGTACTTTTACATGATACTTTGGATTAAGGAAATTTAACTCTTGTTGCCAATAGTGTTTATCAGCAGATAATGAACACGTAATTCCAAAGGATAGATTTCACGGTATAGATATTCTGAGTAAATTATTTGTATCTAATCTGTGGCCCTAACATGACTGGCCAAGGTTAGTTTATCTCTATTTGCGTCTCTTTCTTATGGCACTAGTTAGACAGTGACACAGGGAGGGGTTAAACTAAACCTGGGCTGTCATGTTAGGGCCACTGGTAAACATTACATCAAAATATCGCGTGGCACTGCATCTGGTTTCTATAAAATATCTGCATATTTTTTTAAGCCATAATCAACATAACTTATCATTACATAACATTCTAATCGAAAAGGCCATAGCAGGACAAGGAAAGAAAAACTTTTTTTCTTCAATTTATGAGCTGCTTTTTTTACAACTAGCGGTGTCAGGGTCTGTAGTTAATATCGATATTTTTTTATCGATATCCATGGATATCGACATAAGTACTGATATTCTGGTAATAATCCGGTGTTTTCATTCAGTATATTAATATCAATAGATTTACATGTTCCCCCCTTTATTTCCCCCACTTAAAGTCGAAATTCCCAAAAATTATTTCTTGGAGTATGCTCACGTTATAAAATCAATACAACTTTGTTCCAAATTTGAGTATCTTACTTCCTTACAATTAATAGCAGTTTTGGTTGTGCGTTGATAGAGTCAATATCAGTCAGTCCAGGATAAACGATTTTATAAATTTTATTCTTTACGCCGCAGGTACACACATATTATGCGATCTGGTAACGTCGCGTAGCAGCTTGGTATTGGTACCTAATATTGATAAAATTATCAATATATTTATACCAATACTCAAGTAAGTGATTTAAATATCGATATTTATTCTACATATCGATTCTGGTATCGATACTTTTAAGAAAATATCGATAGCAGAATATTTAGGATATCGATGTACAGTCCCTGAGCAGTGCAATTGTGCCCACTATTATTTTATACAATATTAACTTGCTCTATGGCTTATTGGAGTGCTGATTTAACCTAAACATGGGTCTTTCCAGGAGGTATAATCGGCACGTCGCTATGGGGCTACCTGGCGGACACTCGTGGACGCCGCAGCATGCTGCTTTTGGCGCTGCTGCTCTCGGCAACGACCAATGCACTCGCCAGTCTCTCCGTCAACTGGATCATGCTGGCTGCTGTACAGTTTATTACTGTCTTCCTGTTAGTCAAAAGCTTTCCATTATATTACAGGTTTTCTATCTTGGTGGAATATTAGGAGCCTGCTAGTATTGCGAATTTCTTTATAACACCTCACCTACACCCCGAAAACACTTGACATAAATTAAACTGGCCAAAATCTAAGATGTGAATTCTCTTAAATAACATCTTTGTGTTCAACGACGTGCAAGCCCTCTGTCTTGATCCCCCGCGCTCAAATATCTACATATGAGAAATCAGACTTCATCGCTGGCGCATCTTCGAACGCTATAAATTTAGGTCAGAGGATCGTACTCCAGTGACCCTAACATGACTGGCCAAGCTTAGCTTATCTGAGTTGATCTCTATATGCATCCCTTTCGTATGATACTAGTTCGATAGAGACGCAGGGAGGGATAAATTAAACCTGGGCAGATCATGGCATGGCACAAGTTATGGCCAGTTTAGTTTCTCATTCAACAAATTTAATGATGGTCACCCTTCCGCGATGGCACTGGTTATGGTGGTGGCTATTAATAGTTAAAATACCAGAAACTGAAGTGTTTTATTGGTTCATTTTGCAGGGCTACCGGGAAGTACACTCTTGCGATGACACTAGTTAGTGAAAGCGTTCCAGAGGCGAAGCGGAACGCGGTCGTTTTGCTTGTTAACAGCATATTCTTGCTTGCGCAAGGCATTATGGCATGTACGTTTTGAATCCATTTTTAACTATGTTGGTGAAAATTGTACATTAACTAAGACTAAGCAAGTCTGAGCTTTAAATGATTTAGTGAAATTTTTGTTCCAGTAATAGCCATTCCAATAATCAGGCTTAGCTTCTCCCATTATATCCCAGCACTGGGCATACACTGGAACTCCTGGCGCACTCTCCTAGTTATATACTCAGTGCCGAGTTTACTGAGCGCGGCTGGACTGTACTTCTTACAAGAAAGTCCGAAATTTGCCTTTGCTATGGGTGACGAGGATCGGGCCTTAAAGATACTGAAGAAGATGTACAGAATCAACAAAGGAAATAAAGCTGACGAATTTAAGGTATGATTTTTCAACAACTTCCCAGGGTTAAATAGGTAAGCCTCATACATCAAATCAGCTGGTGAAATTACTGGTACAAAATAGATGTAGCTATCACCCACTGTCAGGTGACCCACTTGCTCGTTTACCATCCTATTTTATAATAAAAAAACACACATTGGTTTGCGCTCTTACGGCGAATCCTAACAATCTGTCTTTTCTATTAGCGTTTACGTTAGCATAATGTCCTTTCATCTAGACACCCAGTGGTGCTAAACATACCAATCTGTGACCCTTTTTGTAAGTCCCCCTTGAAATAAATAAATTATTAATTCCTGCATGCAGGTGACAGGAATCATCAAGGAATCGTCAGAGGTAGGAGAGGAGCCAAATGGTCAATTTCTAATGTTATTCAAAACGCCGCTCTTGAGGAACACTCTACTGATGGTGCCTCTGTTTATAGTGATTCAATTGTAAGTTTGCACGACGCTTTATTATTGCTTACTATGTATTTGGACTACATTAAAATGTCAAGTAAAATTATTACCAAATTGGAACAAATTGTAACCTTGCTACTACCGCGAAGCCATGTCGTGTACTCACTTGCAAAACATGCGTCTGCACGATGGGATCCCTTTCTTTCCCAATGCTTTTCCATAACTTTTTTGTTCTGATTGTTGAAAGCCAGACATATGCCCATATCATGGACTCAGGGGTTTTTAGCGAAGGTCCAGATTAACACACTGGAACAAAATAAAGGAATATATACACACATCTCCCAGACGCACCACGTGCAAAACATATGCGTCTGGGAGCGTGCACTGATTTCGCGGAGTATCGAGGTTTGTTCCAGTGCCAGTTTGTTGTTTACGTTCATTATAATCGATAGTCATCAAAATTATCAGCCATAACGCTTAATAATTCAAATGCGATTTAATGACTTTTGTTTTTGTAAACATTAGTGTTCTGAAGTGAGGCGTATTTTCGTTTTTCTAATTGATCATCATCCTCCGCCAGCCGCTTTTACTCTTTTGTTAATTCTGTTTGCGTTGACTATGATTTGGCAGGTCACATTGGAACAACTGCCATCTGTGACCCCTGTAATAACGCTTAAGAGAAACCAGTCCAACAGGATCATGGCTACAGATTCATATATATGAATGTACAGGGTTCCTCAGGCTGTTTTTCTATTGTTTTTAATAATCTCAGGATAGTGGCAGTACTGGTATGGCTTCCAGTCATTGCCAACCAATTTGCGTCGCTTCTGGCAACAGGTGAGGGATCAGACCTCACGCTATGCGGTATCCTCGACGCTAGTTTTCATGCACCAGAAGACGTAAGTATAGGTCTGTCTTTAACTTTATGGTGTGGTAGAGGTCGTTTCACAAGAATAGTTTGGAGAAACGAGGTTTATGAGGGAACTAGCCATTGCCCACAAATTCGTCCGTGTAAAATTTGTTCATCGATATCGATCCCGCGGGAATTATGTATTTTTACGGAATAAAAAGTGGCCACCCTGCCCAATGGCAGCGACTTAAGGGAAATAATGTGCAATTAGGTTTTTATTACAGGCTTCGATTAATTTAGTTTAATTTGCTTATGATTGTGTAATCTTGTATATTCCCTTGTTTTGATTAATCCCAACTTGTTGTTCCCTCTAAACACGAGGAATATTTTCCAGAGTTGCTTTCTGCCTTATAAGCCATCAATGTATATACCCTTTATTACCCATACATGTAAAGATTTCTGAAGAGTAACTATGATTACAGCCCGACGCGGTGCCGTGTTCCTTGAACTCAACAGGCCTTCTAATAGTGTTCGGCGTCTGCGCAATGCACGCTGTTGTCAACACATTCCTGAGCCAGGCAAGTACCCGAAAGTTGTATTGATTTTTTGTCTTTAATAGCACACGAATACTATAACATATGATATGACAAATAAAAACATCGTAGTTTGGCATCAGGCTGGTACTGCCATATGACCAAAATCTTTAACCGATTTCAAAGGAGGAGGTTCTCAACTCGGTTGTACTTTTTGTAACTGCAGTAATTCGTCATTGATAGACAGCTCTCTTTTTATTTAAATTTTATTTTAGAGTACCACTACAACCATCAACTGGCTACAGTGTCGTTCAAGCACTTTTAAATTGTTATTCCAATGATAGACCACTTTCTTGGTCCGCCGTATATGAGCTGTATTATGTGGTGTTTAATTGTGTATTATTCGCAATACCACAGAATAAATAATAGTACTAACTAACGTACAGAAACTTAAATTTTTCGATCGCGATTAAACGAGTTACAACTTTTTTGAAACGCACAAAAACTCTATATTACTTCATACACATTCGCCAGGCGGCTTGCATCTACGAGTAGGAATGCGTCACCCGCGTCTGTTTTCCCCCGCAACTCCCTGGCGAAACGTTAGGGTTGCGCTGCATTCGTTTTGAATTACGCGGCAAGCCGACAACCAACTGCTATTTGCAAACCCGGTAGGCAAGGTGGCCGAGAGTACCTACTACACAGTGCGGAGTGGAACCCCCGTGGCATCACCAAGATCTGTCAGCCCCTCTGCTTTTATATTTATAACCGCTCCGTACCACGGCCGCGACATATTTTGCCATCGGCGGCGGTCGTTACGGTCGGTTTAGCGGTTTAGCTATGTTGTATTTTTCTCGTATATCGATCATGTGTAACCTACCTAGTTTTAAGTTATATGCGTTAAATGTTACTTACCTGAGTGTGCCTTCGTTCCTTTGTAATAAATAAAACTCTTAATTAAAAATGGATTTGATTTGTCGTTATTTACTGATTTAATTCCTAATCCCTTATGAATGTTAACAGTATTTTATATGTTAATATCCAGATAGTGGGCAAAGTCGGTAACCGCTACACTGCGACGGCCGTGACAGCGGTGACCGGTCTCGGAGGCATCCTTGTGAACCTGGTGCCCAACGGGATAGCCAGTGTCTTCCTGCTAGCAATCTTCACTGTGGGAATTATCGAGCTGGGAATTTACTCCGCCATGGCTGTGGCACTGTTTCCTACACACTTAAGGTCAGAGGCATTATGACAGGAGGCTAAATATTGCTACCTATTAACAGTTTTTTTTCCAAGAACAATAGTATTATATCCCTACTCTTTTTAAGGTGCGGAGCCAAAGCCAACACGTAGAGGCTCTTTAGTCAATTTAGCTTAGTGTATTTATACTGTTACATTTAAAGCACGCAGAAAATATCTCGATAGAACGACTCCATTGCAGCACTACTGAGTGCCTAGATGAAGTGACGCTCTGTTGGCGTCAACGCCAGTAAAAACGACAGAGCGTATGGGTATGACATTGACGATCGACGTATTTTGACGTTTGCTTTCGCTCCCTTACGCCAAGTCCGTACATGTCGTGGCTTCTACAAGCGTTTAGGCTTACAGAATGTTACCTTGTCAAGACACCCTAGAGTCACTAAGTAACATATTATGATCTTGTATATCCGGTACACCTGATCTCAACTCGTTTTACCGGAAATAGTTGTCTCTCTTGTTAGTTAGACTTTTCTTTTTAATGACTACAGAGCGATGGCGATGTCTTTTCTGATGTCCGTGGGGTACCTTGCCAGCTTCGGGCTGGTCCAGTTGCTGAACTTCATGATCACCGTCAACTGCGAGCTCATCATCTACCTCTACACCTCGCTGTTCTTAGGTAACTTCATACCTTGTTTTATTGAAAGTGGTATTTGATGGGAAATGACCACCGCCGTCCATGGGAACGGATCGATTGCCTGCCTTTGGGGTGAGTGGGCCTCTAGGTCTCTCATTCAGCATACAAAACAGTATAGAATAGAATATAATCTATTTATTGTTAACTCTAGCAGGCTACATACCGGTATTCTACGTGTTCTTACTTAACCTCATCTTTGTTCTAACGTAACTTCGTAGAAACTGCATAATGCTGATTTCACACCGTCTTTCGAATTCACTGAGCCAATCAAAAGTATCCAACAATTGCAGTTAGTATTTAACAATAATAATAATATATATAATAATAATAGTATATTTTGTATTGATATTGTTTTATTACTTTTTATAGAAATATTGTAAAAACCCAACCTAAGATTATAAATAAATATACATAAATAATAATAAATATCTTTATTCAGACAGCAAAGAGGTCCACATTATTAGTAAATCTTATTCCTATGTTAGTAATTAATTATAAGCGCAGATTTAATTCTCTGACTGAGCCAACAACAACAACAATTGTACAATTGTAATTGAACAATTGTAGTTAGTTATTTATTTTTTTAGGGTTCTGTACCCAAAGGGTAAAACGGGACCCCATTACTAAGACTCCGTTGTCCGTCCGTCTGTATCTCATGAACCGTGATAGTTAGGAAGTAAACATTTTCACAGATGATGTATTTCTGTTGCCGTTATAACAACAAATACTAAAAACCAGAATAAAATAAATATTTATTATAGATAATGATACGGAACCAATACGGAATCCTCCGTGCGCGAGTCCTGCTCGCACTGGGCCGGTTTTTTTTTACCATTCGATTGAATTAGACAAAGTTTAAGTCAAAATATCTTTATTCGCAGTTACAGGAAGCACTTATGAATGTAATAAAATTGACCACCGTAGTAGTATTTAGTAGTTTTCATCTACGATTATCTCTGCTCCAGCATTTTGGAAAAGTCCATGATTGCTAATTAAAATCATTACGAGAAAGAATTTTAATATTTAAACATGTGGTGGCTTCAGCTAGTGAAATTCACAAGAGTCAAGACATTTCCATACAAATTCCACTCTCTTTTAAATCTATGCATTGATTAAAAATATTATTCTGACTTTCAGGTTCAACGTTGCTTCTCATCCTACTACCTGATAATCGACCAAGAACAAATTCTGAGAAGCAAATTGATTCCTCATAGCCAACTGAATTTTGGTTTATTTGATTTGAAAAATTAAAGCACTAGCTTTAGGGAACTACTAGTTCGATTGAGATAAAAAGTAGCCTATATCTTTCAACGACCCCTCAGAAATTCCTGCACAAAAAGTCATCTTATTCTGACTCTCCATTACTATGTGACTTGAAGATAGGACAAACAAACAACACACTTTCGCTTGTAGTATTAGTATAGATAGTTTGTAAATGGTATACGCCTGTCTTCATTCAACTGCATTATCACCCTGGACCCCAAATCTCGGTTCATGCGAGATGCATCTCACGTGCGAGATAGGTCAAAAAATTACAGATTTCCAAGGGATTTGACAGTTGTTTTCGTGCGAGATGAATCTCGCATAAATCGAGAATTGCCCCGTTGAAGACACCCACTGCTGCAAACAGGGCTTTACCAAGAATTTCCACGACTATCGGTCGTATCCTGGTCGCATCCATAGGCTTCCAGCAATCCTCACCAGTGCACCTAGTATGAACCCTCTCGGCACGCGTTAACTCGCTACGTAACTCAGTGCGTCTCCCCTGTTGGGCTAGTAATAAAGAGACGCGAATGCGTGTCCAGAAGGTTTGTGCTATGTGCACCAGATCGTCGTCCACCTTCTAGAAGACCTACCAACACTACGTCTTGGTTGTCATGCAAATTGCAATATTCAAATGCGTCAACACCTAATTCGTTGGTGTCTTTCGCTGGCTCTCTTTTTTAATTTATTGTGTTTCCAGCGTTTATAAACTTTTTACCTACTTATAGAGAATAGCAAAAACAATTTTGTTTGACGAATTAACAACGCCTTTAAAATGTTTACAGTTGCCGGCAAACCACTTGAGCATTGACCTTGGCGAAGTCCGTTTCTAGTACAAATCTGTATCCGCAAATTTATCCCTCCACTCGATTTATGCTTAAGTTGTTTGCCTGCAACTATATGTTAGTTTGCTTTCCTATCAGCCTCTTTCGTATGATAATATATCTAGTCGGATATTGACGGAACGAGTAGCCTTAACCCTCCCAGCTATTCTAACATGACCGGCCATGATTAATTTATGTCTACATGCGTCCCTTTCTTATGACACTAGTTAAACAAAGTTGCAGATGGATAAAGTAAACCTGAGCCGGTCGTGTTAGGGCCACTGCGGTTTTCGTAATGGCATCATGAGAAAAGGATAAAGTCAGGCAAGATCACTGTTGTACTAAAATTATCATTCATTGTGGAACCTTATCACAATAACTTTCATCATTCACCGTACGAAGCGTAGTAGTAAGCTATACTTCACACCCATATTAAGAGTGAGTGTGGTACTGTAACCAGGTCGAGCCAGCACATTTTTATTTATAGAATAGAATAGAACAGAACCATTTATTTCAGGCTGCATAGGCCCATACAAAAAATACCTTAAATAACAAAACATTAAAATTAGCACGTTACTTCGGCGACGTGTGTACTTTCGGGAGGGGGTAAGTGATCACCACTGCCCATAAACACCCGCAACACCAAGGAGATTGCAGATGCGTTGCCAACCCAGAGGGCTAAGATGGAATACCTATTGGGGCAGCAGTTGCACCGGCTGTCTCGCTCCCCACGCCGTAACAAAACAGCGCAAGCACTGCTGCTTAGCGGCAGGATTAGCGAGCAAGATGGTGGCAGCGATTCGGACGAACCTTGCACAAGGTCCTACCACCCGCCGTTTGCTACTGCAATCAGCAACTGGCCCAAATATTGTGCATGGGTTTCTGATATATGAAAACATGTAAAATATCTGCCTATTAAATCTTATAAGGGAGATAATACGGTCCTAATCGGCGAACTTTTTTACAGTGCTACAAAGTTGAAATTAAAGATTAACAATAGTGTATTTTAACGCATCTCTAAAAATATACTAAAACAGTTTACCTTTTACTGGGTCTACGAGAACACTTCCAATTCTCAGTCTGTTATTAATTTATTGGTTATTAATAATAATATTATAAATGAAAGACATGCAAAGATTTTAAAGTTTCGTAGGTACCAAAAAAATACTAAAATAATTTAGCATTTTCTAATTACAAAAATAAAAGATTTTTAATTGCTAACTTTTCAAAATTAATAAGTATTAATAGTTTTCAAATTGGAAGACAATAGCGATAACGGAAAAATATCGTTCGAAGAAGCTTTGAACAAAACTGGTAAGTCCTTAATTACCAGAAACAGAATTAACAACAAACAAAGAACGAAGTAAAAAATAAATATCTTCGGGATATTTACACAAACTTTCTAGGTGATAACCTAGTGCCAATGCTTAACTAATAGACATAATTTAAAATAAGTACTGTCGTGGGTGGTTCAGCTCGACGGGATCCTTCTACTGTTTGCTGTTACTCAATTAAAGTCTTATTACACTTTTTAGTTTTATTCCAAGATTAAACATGTGTTGTCCCTAAGGCTCCTGCCTCGAGACTCATGTTTGGGGAACAGTGCTGTCCTCTATTTAGATCAATTTGAAATTATACATTTATAAAAATGGACAGTGTTCCTGACTACTACGATGAAGGCCCTATTACAGTGCTATACAAACCGAACAAACAGAAAACTAAATAGTAAAACTACTGCCAAGCACTTCAATATAAGGCACAATTTGACCATGGAGGCGTTTTACACCTCTGCTAAGCATAGATTAAGGTAATTAATTTGTTTTTTTGACCCTTAGAGACTATACATCTCTAAGTTATTTAGACTAAGTATTTGATTGTTATTATTTCAGGGACCATTATACATCCCTTTCTAATTTCTTTGATCTGGGGACCCTATACATCTCCTGATCATTCTTAACTAGTGCCAGTACGTTCAATATGCTTAAAGCTTGCTGTGCTATTTACTGTTTTTTTTTATGTAACTTGTGTATGCCATGTACTATTGTGATAAATTGCACTGTAATCTGTTTTGAAAAGAGAGGGAAAAAAAATAAACTGCTGAGTTTCTTGCGGCGTTTCTTCTCAGTAGTATCTTCCATTTTCCGAAGCGCTAGTAGATTCAGACATGTAAAAGAGCCTATACGGCCTACTTGCAAAAATAAATTTTTCATTTTAATTTTAATTTTTATTTTCAAGGTAATTATAAAACCAAATCAAACCAAAAATAAGTTAAAATAAAAAAATACATGTAGTTTTTTGGTTTAAAATTTTACGGGCATACAAATCTGGATCATATTATTATGTTGTTCATAACTTCCCTCCAGGGTTCGGGCTGTACAACTACCTCAATACAGCGCTGTCTGGCCTGGCCATCATAGCCATGGCGTGTCTGGTCTACGGTTCCACCATCGTCGTGCCGTCCAGCGCCTGCGAGCTTGGCACCTCAGGGTCGCAGCGCGGGATTTTGGTCGCTGCTCCCATCGTAGGTGAGTAGTATAGATGGAAAATGATTCTTCTTTTCGTCAATCTAGAAAACTACAGTATTACCAAAAATATATTGTGCCACGATGTACCTGCGTAGTAGACCAATTTTAGTAGCGCGAGAAATTTCGATCTACCAATGATAAAGTAGAATTTTACGCGCGCTAAACTCTTGCGCTTTTATTGGTCTATCGATTTCGCTGCAACTTGGCGGCAGCCCGTGCGCCACGGTGTACGAATTGTGTAAGCGAGACAAAGCTAAGAATGCATAGCAAACAATACTCTGCCAGTTGCGCTTGCAAATAAAGTACTAGGCTACTGTCGGAAATTGGTCTGCGCTTCTCTGCGCAAACGAATACTGCCGAAGCACAATATATTTTTGGTAAAACTGTAGTATTTATCTCTGTTACGACAGGGTCAGACAGAGAAACAGGGAGGAATGAACTAAACTTGGACCGTCATGTTAGGGCCGCTCCTTAACATACGTACTCGTAGGTCCATCTAAAAAATCTTTCACAACAAACACTCACACAAAGACGCAGCTATTTTGCACGAGCCCGGCACTGATTTCGCGGAGTAGCAAGGTAATTTGTTCCAATTTGTTGATATGGACCTCCGCAAAGTAACGGCTGAATCTATTAATTACGGATTTCAATGTCATTTGGAGATATATTTAAATACGTACATCCTAATTCCCAATTGTGCACAGGATGGGTTGCTAGTTTCTGTATAATTCCTAGTTCGCACACACACGATTCGCACAATAGACATCACAACAGACTAATTACTAGAAAAAGCACGATTAATCGATAATGTCAGATTTCGGCAAGAACCAAGTGGTGGACCTAAAATCACGAGTTCATCGACAGCACATGCAAACACTTTAAATTATAGCAGATAAGATAGCTGGAATGTTATCTTACCGTGACTAATTAATTAATATGAATAACTTTGTGTTCAATGCAATGACAACAATAGCTCAAAACACGGTTGTTTTTTTGTAGCCTATTATTTTATCCCACTGCTGAGCAAAGTCCTTTCCTCGTGGCCTCCACTACTCCCTGTTTGGCGTAGTATCAGGCCAGTATAGTCGACCAAGAAATTGCTTGACCACTTTTCGACCGTATTACAAAGGGATAAGGTTCAAAAGTGGTCAAGCAATTACTTGTTCGACTATACCTATCATACGTGTCGTCATTCCATCCTTCCATTCCATCATCTTCTTGGTCTGCCTCGTCGCTGGCTGTTTTGCGTAACCCACGAAGCCTGCTCATATTATTAAGAAAATAATAACCACTTAATTGCCTGCAGGTTTAATTCTCGGTGGTCCAGTATGGGGCTACCTCGGGGATACGAGAGGCCGGCGCAGCATGCTCCTCGTGTCACTCATTTCGTCTTCTCTCGTCAACGCCTTAAGTGCGCTATCTGTCAACTGGGCCATGCTAATGACTCTGCAGTTTGTTGCTTCATTGTTGTAAGTATTTAATTTGACTAGATTTTGTTACCTTATTTGAGGATTGTCCAGCTTGTCCTGGCTGACTCCCGTAGACGTCGCAAATCACCGAAACTCTGAGTGGATGATATCCAACATAATGGTGGCTAGAACTGGATGAAATAGGCATAAGAGATTACTAGAAACGGGGAAAAAGGGAAGAGGCCTATAACCAAATGTTTCGTTATTTAAGATAACTTTTAGACACTTCTGTTTAAGCCAACTTGATCTATCTTAGGTGCACTAGCGTTATGTCGATCATTGATAGGCTAGCTTCGTTTATTTCGCTAAAGTGCTGCAGCTAAACAAAAACAACTAACCACACCGTTCCGATCGGAATATCAGTGGAAATTATAACATCTACAACTTTTGGTGCATTTCCAGGGCAGCAGCGCAGTACACGCTCTCAATGACGTTGTTGAGCGAATGCGTGCCGATTGGGAAGAGAAACCTGGTGGTGCTTTTGGTTTCAAGCTTGTTCATGCTCTCACAGGGGACAATGGCAGGTATTCAATAACAATAAACAAGCGTGCTGTGTGTCTGTCTTGTCCATAAGTATTTTAAAACACCTACAAAAGTGGAAACCTCATGTATTGGTTTTTCTAAGTGTATTTGAAATACGAGTTCGATACTTGCATTTTTAAAATCATTTTCAGTGATGGCTATCCCCATCATCCCTCTGACCTTCTCCCATTATGTGCCCGCCCTGGGCATTTACTGGAATTCCTGGCGGACCCTGGTCATGCTGTACTCTCTTCCCAGTCTGGTCGCCGCCTTCTGCTTCTACTTCATGCAGGAGAGCCCCAAGTACGCTCTGGTGAAGGGAGATGAGCCAAAAGCGTTGAAGATCCTGGCAGCTATACATAGGGTCAATCATAAGAAGGGAGAAGTTTTGGAAGTAAGAACTGATACAAGTTTAGTACGGAAAAATTACTTGTACTTCTATTAAGATATTTTAAATTACTTATTCGAAAACGAACTTTTAAATTAAGTAACAGCTTTAAGAGTATATTTGATTTTAGTACGCCTGCAAGCAGTTTATAGTTATACATGTTTCTTGTTTAATGTTATGACAATTAATTGTTAATGAATGCCTATAAGTGTCAGCATCTTTTCCATAATACAAACGGAATCTCGACTCATACTTTTTGCATTCATATTTTTAGATAAAAGGCCTCCTGCTGGAAGTGTCGCCGCGAGATTTGGGACTGACCGCAAAAGACCAGCTGGTGCCGCTGTTTAGAGCACCGCTCCTTAAATATACCATCATCGTCAGCCTGCTCTTTACGTTCCAGCTGTACAGTACTTTGAATATATTTTCTTTTTGTTTCAAAAATGAAATCCAGGCTTAAATATTTAAATTTTGTGCTTTTGTACTTATCTGTATCCCAGTCAACTTATCATGGTTTGAAGAGCCACATTTTGTGAGAAACATTAACCGATGTACCTCTTAATTAAATTTGCCTTTCTACAATGCCTAACACATTAAACCAAAAAAGCTTTCAGCGAAGCATGTTGTTTTCGGTTTTTGTTTTGTTCTTCCTTTTTTTAATTTGCTCCTATACTTCAGGTTGTTCAAAAACGTAGTTACAATGATCTTTCACTGTTCATCCAGCACTTCATCCTTCGTTACATGGCTGCCAACCATCGCCAACCGGGTCATCAGGATGGTAGAGATTGGCGAAGCTGAAGGCATGACGATCTGCGAAATACTCAACGCCGATATTGAAATGCCTGTCGATGTAAGATTACTATTTTATAGATTCTTAAAACCAAGTCCACGGGTGTTTATCTTTTAATCGATCACAGCCCATAGGTCAAAAATGATTACATGTATATTACGTATGCTTTGTTGCAGCCCAATGCGGTTCCTTGTGCTTTGAACACGACGTCGCTGCTGTTGGTGCTGCTTGTAGGCGTGACCCAGTCCGTGATCAACGCGTTCCTTACTATTGTAAGTTATTATTTATCATGTCATAACCTTGAAGGCTAATCATGTAGAGTAATGGGCCTTCGCCTTTGGAATGCACTACCGCTCACTATCAGGCAAGCTCAGAGAAAACTTTCTTTCAAGCGCATGTTGCGCTAGCACTTTTCAGAGAAGCTTTAGGTTTAGACGTGTCTGTTTAGTGTATCTGTGCTGGATACTTTTAATTTTGTATGTATGTATTATATAATACCATGTATGTGTAAATTTATCGATATGTATTGTATGTATATTCCGGCTGATTTGTGTTATTCTTGTTTTTTATTTATTCACGATCCTGCACCGTTTTAATTTCTGTTTAGCCTGATGGTTGACTGGTTGAGAATGCCTTCTGGCATTAAGTCCGCCATTTGTACATTATTGTTTGTATTGTGCAATAAAGTTTAAATAAATAAATAAATGGGCACGCTTTAATGTTCTCTCTGGACTACGGTACTGCTGCCGAGATAGATTGGCGAACGATAGTTACTTAAACTTCCATACTGACTGCTTGCTTTGCCATCGTTACATATCGAGAATCGTCTGCAAAAATTGCGTCAACTGTTTTGCTACAACTATATTTGCTTCACTATATGTAATATTTTTAGGTTGTAGTAAACCGTGCCGGTCGCCGCAACACCGCTATGGCAGTGGCAGCTGTAGTAGGGTTCTGTGGGATCATGGTCAACCTGGTACCCAACACCATTGGGACTTCAGTGTTCTTCGGAGGTTTCCTCATGGGAATGATGGTTATGGGCTTGTATACTGCCATGACTGTTGCTCTGTTCCCTACGCACGTGAGGTAAGTTCAAGACAAGCTTTATGCTTACAGCTGTACAGTCATTTCTTTAAGCGACTCTGGGTACTTTGGAACCCTCTCCCAGTGGGAGAAGACAGTGAACCGAAAGTCAGTGACGCAGAAGAATAACGATTTTCATACCCCCTCGTGAAACGCACTATTACTTTCATCATTAGCTAGAACTAATAAAATAATAAGACAAAAAACGCATTTTCCAGAGCAATGGCCGTAGCTCTGACGATGACAGCTGGCCGCATGTCAAGCGTTGCCGGCATCCAAATCATCAACTTCCTGCTCTTCACCAATTGCGAATTAGGATTCTATCTCTTCGCTGCCATGATTGCTTGTAAGTTTTTCTTTTTTTTACCTACTATATTATCCACGTTTATATTTACGAAGAGGGTAACGAAAAATGGAGAAACGAGCATATGAGTCACCTAATAGGAAGTGATCACCGCGCCAATGGGAACCAGCGACACTAAGAAAACCGCTGACTCGTTGCCGTCTTTCAGATCTCTCACTTACCGCTTAATTACAAAAATGCAGTAACAACAGAAGCTAAGCTACGTGGCACTGGTATTCGGTCTGAGTAAAGCGTAGAATTTTGACTTAGTTGGTAGACGTGATTTAATGGAACTCCTTAAGAACACTTACAACGTTAGGTATACGAGCGTTGGTGGTTTAGAGGCTAGGGAGGTGGTGGACTTGAAATCGCTAGGTATCAAGTTCTATGCCCGGCGGTCACTGTACCAAAAGGTTTTTAGCTCATAGTTACTGTTAGTGTTTATTAATGAATCCATGAAACCAGCATGTTTATGTCCCTGATTGAGTCACGGAGGTCAGAGGCCGTCGTTTCAATATGACAACTTGAACTGTCACATCTGGGTTCATAGTTCAAAGTCTAGGTGTTCTGAATTAGGCGGAAAAAGCAGCACAAACTCTGAAATAACTCTAAAAGCAGAAAATAACTGTTGATCTGTCTGTATGTTTCAGCATCTGCAATCATCGGGTCATTCCTACCTGATGACCGCTTCCTACAGAAATCTCCACCCAAGGAGCAGCAGTCGTGATGCTAGTCATTAATACTTAACTTATATATTATTTCAAAATACTACTAAACAGATAGGATTTGTCTTGTCTTACAAAATGAAGTCATTTTTATAAATGGTACCTAATTTTGAACGTCCTAACTTTGGATGTTATTCTTTGTCTGCGTCGATATTTCAGGCTTATACGTTTTTATGATATTAAAATATCATTACTATTATTTAATTAATTAATTAGTTAATTATTATTAATTATTTAATTATTTATTTGTTAATGACATACAATTTAATTTAATTTTCAAATTATGATTATGTATTTGACTTTTCCATTTCTTTTTATTATTTTTTCTATTTGACATCCAAAGTAAAGATAATCAACATTTTAATTTTAATTTTAAATTTTAATTTATATTGCGCACTAACATAGTTTTGTAAGTAATTATTGTTACTAACACATTATGGGATCAGATCCTGCAATAAATGACTTTGATTTTGATTTGATTTGATTATTTTTATTTCAGGCTTAATAAAATGTACCTACTTTGTAGTAATTATTTTCTTATGCAATCTTTAAAGAAAATGCAATTGGTTTTAATAGGCATGCTCTATCGGTCAACTTTTAGGCAGAACAGCAATAGTTGTAGGGAGGGACACAATGTAATTCTCACATATAAATAAGGTAAAATAATTAAATTTATAATAATAATATTTTGGTTTCAATTAGGAATAGTTTTATTAATAGTTTAGTTTCATAATTACTATAATATTACGTGTATGTATAATAGTAATTTAATTTAATACATACATTTAAGAAATAAATAAATTATTATGCTATGGGTATAGGAAGTTCAGTAGTCCTAACATGACCAGCCCAGATTTAATTTATCCCTCACTGAGTCTCTGTCAGTCTAGTGTTATGCAGATAGAGATAAACTCAGATAAACTAAAGATGGCCGATCATGTTAAAAGGCCACTGGAAGAAAACAAAAAATATAAGAGGCGCTTTTCCTATTCTTAATATTAGCCGTAAGGCTGCGTATTTTTTGCCTTTTGTATTTTCCTCTAAATTGTACAGTCAACCAATTTGATTTAAAGGCCACCGTAGAACTTTTTCACAATCAGTGTCATAATGACCACTCATTGAGTGTCATTATATCCCAGCGATGACATATTGCGACTACGTTCTACAGTCGCCTATGAATGAAATTGATTGACTGCACCTTTTTAGCAGAGTAGCTTTGTGGTTTTGTATTTTATTATATTACTAGCTTTTGCCCGCGACTTCGTCCGCGTAGACTTGTTTAATTGAAACATGCAATCTGCAATATTTCCCGGACAAATTGATGACAATTAGTTGCTTTGCTGCTTATGACGTCACGGCGGCGTATAACTCACTTAGCGCTATACCGTGGGAACTATGCATTTTTACGGGATAAAAAGTATCCTATGTGGTAATCCAGGTCATAAACTATATGTGTGGCAAATTTCATCCAAATCCATTGAGTTGTTTTTGCGTGATTGAGTAACAAACATCCAAACATCCAAACATACAAACTTTCACATTTATAATATTAGTAGGATAGTAGGATATTAGCTACAGATAACAACTAAACAGTATCACAGTCGATCTATTTCCATTTCGGGATCAGGTTTAATCGCTTTTGCGTCGTCTGGCTTCTTCAGTTTTCTGTCGTCAGGCAGGAAAGATGCTATAACGACTGACGCTGTAAAATAAATGTTAAATAAAATTATAACTAGTATAATATTAAAATACGTTTCAAGAAAATGTTGGTGAGAAATAAATAGTTTTCTAATAGGCTTCCAAATACCTATTTTCATTCGGGTATAGCATTGGTAAAAAAACCCTAATTTTACCTTTGTGAAATAACGTCTCATTATTAAATATGTAGAAAAAGACAGGATTTGAAAGAACTAATTCAGGCTATCTTGTTAGACTGATAGGAGTACAGTAAGAAACAGGCTAGATTTCACTTACAAAGGAAGATAGCTGCGAAAATGTAGAAGCCAAGTTCACAGTCAGTGAAGAGCAGATAGTTGATGATCTGTATACCAGCGAAACTCTTCAACCTTCCGATCGTCATCGTGAACGCCACCGCCATAGCTCTGAATAATAATAAAAAAATGCTTCCTACATCAATCAATACAACCCGCCGACTGCACTAAAAACTAGTGCTATTGGCATGGCCAAGCTGAGAGCATTGCTGAGTTGAGGCCATTTCAGCTACATAATATTTTATAATTTTTTTAGATTGTAAGCTGAATAAACATTTCTTTTTCTCACTTATTCTTTCAATATTAGATAATCGTTCAACCCAAAAATTACCAGCATTCACACTAATAAAGTGCATAATTATATAACTAATTATTTAAAGCGTTTTAGGTCTTTTATAATAGCCTTAGATAACAATAATAACAGAGTTAGATTACAAATAGGAAATATCCGATCGTAAACATGTGCGTACACAGTAAAAATATTTTCGCTCAAACCATGTTAAATCCCTTTTGCTCAACTTCAAACTTGAAGATGACTTTAGTTTCGAGGCCAAAGATTTTTTTTTTTGATAACCCCCTTGAATGCCAAGAACGCTTAAAGACATAGCTTAAAGATGTCGTGAACTGTCGTGCCTATCACGATGACACCAACACAAAAAGTTACCAGGGATGCAATTTTTGAATCTCACCGGGTGACTAAAGCTCGCTAAAGTGACCGTGTTTCATAGAAATGCAGCCATTATGATGAGCTTTAGTCACCTGGTGAGATTTAAAAATAGCATTTGAATCTCACCGGGTGACTAGAGCTCACCGAAATTGCCGTTTTTCGTAGTGATTCGGCCATTTGAATGAGCTTTAGTCACCCGGTGAGATTAAAAAATCGCACTCCTGTGGTTCAGCAACCTACATGTATTTATGTTTAAACTTCAAGTTCACGTTTGACATTAGGCGACCTGGCGTCTAGGTCTGGCCTGGCGTCTGAGGCGACTACTTTTGTAAGCGTTTTTGGCTGTGAAAAGGTTAAGCTAACTCACCGCAAATGAGTAGGGAATAACGCTACAGTGATCGCAGTGTACATGCCCATCACTATGAGCCCCATCTGGAAGACGATAAAGAGTACGGAGCTGCCGATGGTATTGGGGACCAGATTCACCAAGATTCCGCTGAGGCCAACCACAGTGATGATTGACATCGCCGTGTTTCGGCGGCCGAAGCGGTCCACTACGAACTGTAAAAAATGATACAATGAACAAAACGAAGAAAAATAACAGAAGAGAGAAGAATGCAAGTCTGTGCAACTTCAGTTACAGCCAAATGAAGTTCTTAAATTATTTTGACTATTTCATATTCATAGCAGTCATGACTGAGTAAAATACTTACAACTGTAAGTAATCCGTTGATAAGAGACTGAATGGCCCCCACAGTAAGCACCACTAGTAGCGACTCGACGTTCAATGCGCAAGGAGTAGCATTCGGCTGTAATAATAAATGTAGTTTATTAGTCTCATTGTCCTTGCCTTCTTTACTGTTTACAAAAAATAGGATAGAAACAAATGAAGGTGAAAAATACATCAGGAAACATCTTTATTCAAGGAGCTTAAAAACCTTTTTATATGTTGAGTATCCTAAAGAAAGTATGCTTACGTCTTCGGGCAGTTCTATGCCAGAGTTGAGAATGCCGCAGAGCGTCATGTCCTGTATGTCACCCGTTTGATACGACCGGATCACCAGGTTCGCGACCATGGGTAGCCAGGCTGCGAACGATCCAGTCCTGAAAAGGCAAATTTGCAGATTCAAAATCAGTTCATTAGAGCGCAAGAAAGATGATTAAAAAGATCAGCCTCAGTATCTAGTTATTAAACGCTCTTTAAACTTCTGTCACGTTAAGACCATAGGTGTACAAATATCAGTACTTGTTTCTTATAGGGTTAAATCGTGCTTTGGTTCCATTCCCATTTTCTACCTACTGAAGAGTAGTTAATGTTAAATGATGAATCAAAATGCAGTTAAATTTTTAGCTGTGATCGATTTTTACTACAAAAAAACATTGCTGTGGTAGTAAATGTTTCTACTTATATGTATAGTACTTACACTTGGAAGAGGAACAGTAAACTCAGTATGATGGTGTATTTGAGCAGCGGCGCTTGAAATAATGGAACTATTTGATTCTTTGCGCCCGTTTGCACAACTTTCTTTGTCTCTGGGAGAAGACCCTTTACCTAAAAAATGAAACCCAAGGTATTAAAACCTAGTAAATATTAGGGGCTACTTAAAATAAGAATTAAATCTTTCGTTACTTCTATTATAGTCTAGGAGCGTATTGTTTGTTCTTATGAACTCGTGGAAGTGGAAAATGTGGAATCGTGGAAATCTAAATATTTCATCACCTAGAGATTTATTTTCCTGTGCTTGACAAACGTTAATATTGACAGTTTTCTAGTAGTCAACAGAGAGAATTGGTAGAAATACTAAAACTGTTGAAACTACGTGGAACTAATCTGAAGGTAGCACGGTTGAAACAAACACTTTAAGACTTAATATTAACAATAATATAATTACCCCGTACTCCTCCCCGTTCTTCCCATTATTGACTCTATGAATAGTCCGTAATATATCCAAAGCCCGTTGTTCCTCTCCCTTCATCAGCACAAACTTGGGGCTCTCTTGCATGAAGAGGAGGAAGATTGCGCTGAGGAGGCTCGGCAACGAGTAGATCACCAGGAGAGTCCGCCAGGAGTTCCAATAGATTCCCAGGGCCGGGAGGTGGTAGGAGAACGTTAGAGGTATGACGGGGATGGCTAGTACTGTAATGAGAATAGGAAACTAATTATAAATAAAACTGCTACTACTAAATAAACATACATTAATTGTACATTGATTTTCAAACAAAGGTCTTGCACAAAAAAAGTAGGTCATTAAGGGTCTTTTACATATCTGAGTCTACCAGCGCTTCGGAAAATGGAAGATTCTGCTGAGAAGAAACTGCTGGAGAAGCGCCGCAAAAAACTCAGCAGCTTAACTTTTTTCTTTCTTCTCTTATCAAAACAAGGCAACTTGCCCATCCCAGTACTTGATACGCGTAGGTAATAAGACAAGATAATTTTATTGATAACTTTTAGTTATTAGGTAGGACATTGTTTTTACTAGAAGTTTACAATTTAACGATAACAAGAAGAAAGCAATGTTACCTGCCATTATTCCCTGTGAGAGCATGAATATGCTGGACACCATAAGCACCACCAGGTTCCGTTTCGCCATTGGGACGCTTTCGCTCAGCAGCGTCATAGCCAGAGTATATTTAGCAGCTGACCTACAAACATAAAGTAATCATCAACCAGACCAAAAGCTTTAAGAAAACGATATTGGCCTGTGGAGATCGTCCCATGTTAAACTGTGGCTTGATTTTTGACTTTCCAGCCCTCGAGACTCGCCAGCCGCGCGGCAAGCAATGTCGGTTAAAATATACGCTTGCGTATTTCATTGGTCCATGGCGAATGTCGAGCGTTCGAAGGTCAAAAATCAACCCGCTGGTTTGCCCATTTTGCATTCCAGCATTAACGCACCAATGGCTCACGTTTTCCGCAACAGTAAAAAAATAGTGCGTATGATTGATAGAAAAAGCAGAACAGTTAAACAGTGTGAGTAGGATCCTACAACATGACCAGTCAAGTTTAGTTTGTCTGAGTTTATCTCTACGTGCGTCCTTTTATGGCACTAGTTAGACGGAGACGTATGGGGAACAGCGTATGCAAACCCGGTTATTTTCTCTAGGAAAAGCGGTTTTAACTGGTTATTTCTTGAGAGAAAATAATTAATTAATGGTGGGATAAATTAAACTTGGGCTGTTATGTTAGGGCCGCACTCTGTAGTGGATATGCTAAAGCCTTGATGCGTGTTGCTTTGGTATCGTGTTCTTCTGCAAAATACAGTTTTCGACCCTTGCACTTGTCGTCAGCCGTCATTATGAAACTGTTGTTTATTTATATAACGTCTTAACGGATTAATACCGTTACGCTGGTAAGGTAACTAAGTATGTAAAATTTTTTTGTAACCGAAATTTCTTTCGAAAAAAAAAATTAATAACAAAAACGGCGCCATCTCTCGTCAGCTGTCGGTGGCTGTAAAGGTACCCAGTTGAATATGATAACTTGTAAAAAGTTTCATATAGATGACACCGAGGGTAGTTGTACCCTTAAAATCAATAATGTAATGACCGTAAGACCAAGCACATTAAAAAATTCGCAGGGCATGGCAGAGGCAGTGTGGCGAAACTGGCAAAAAGGTTCAAGTCCTGCCATTGCCCTAATTTTTCTTTGTGTTGTCATTACAATTTTAATTTAAGTATGTAAAATTTAACATTAAGCATGACGATCAAATAATTATCATCACATGTACAAATCAAAGATTAATTTCCTGCCACCCGATGACTGTATTGTATTTGATAAGATAACTCATTTACCCCACTTAGAAAATGCTAATGGAAAAGGCATGTGACTATATCAAGATAAAGACATAACTGAGTTATGACCTAAGTAAACAACGTAATTAGGTACTTGAACTTAAACCAAATGGTGTGAAAGTGTAAAATTGTTGTTGTTATTTTAAAATAATATATATGAGTTAAAAAATAATAAAAATGCTATGTAATGACAACAAAATGAGTGTTGTAAACTTTGATCATAGAAAAAAACAGTTTTTCTTCTTTTAACGAACTCTTTCAATTTCGATAGCAAAAAAAATTTAGTCAATGAGCCAACTTTAATATCAACCAAAAACTGGGATTGAAGCTTTCTTTCCAATCTACAATAATGGGTCTTGTGTTACTGTAACTAAACGATTTCCCATGACATAACAACCTATTTGATTCTGTGAAGGTAGAGGAAGAGGATGAAGAATGGAGACTACAATAATCTGGCTTATTCATAGTTATTGCTTTTCTATAAAGCTCAGTCCTATGGTGGACTTAGCTCTAGTAAGTAACTAAAAGATTCAAAATAAAAGTGAAAACAAACATTCACTCACAGCAAAGTTGTGCAAAACTGAATCACCATAAGCATAATCCAGTTGACGGAGAGGCTTCCAAGGGCATTAACGGTGGCCGAGGTCAGCAGTGACACCAGCAGCATATTCCGCCGACCCCTGGTGTCTCCCAGGTAGCCCCACACGACCCCACCCAATATGGTTCCTGGAATCCAAGTGCAACAAACAAAGGACTGAACTTCCGCTTCAGTATTTCCGGACGTTATAATCTGGCCACTTTTAAAAGGAAAGTAAATAGGCACCTTCTGGGTAACCACGTTTTATTTTCGCCCTCGTCGTCACTTAGGTCAAGAGAAATCCTATTGTCAGTAAAAAAACAGAACAAAATGGGTGTATAGCGTAAAGGACACTTTTGTTTCTAGCATTAACCTTAATTTGGGTATAATGATGCTATGTTCCATCCAAACAATACTGCCTAGAATTGGATTGATGATGGAGATGATGAATTGACAAAACATCATTCATTAGCTTTATAAGTATTTGATTAGTACAAAAAAGCCGTATCCGTAGATCGATAGGTCTTGACCAGGTCTTTCCAACCCGGGGATGTTCACTGCTAAACATTAGTTGGCTTAAAGACTTCCACAACAAACAGCCTCAACTCTTCTGCATTCACTTGTGTTTGTGCTTCATCTTCCTCTGCTCTACAGTCTATTATTGCATGCGACCAAACCCGACTGATGAGAATAGTATAGTCTTTCAATTATTATACAGCATCATACATATAATCCTCACCGATAGTGGGAATGGCGACCATCAGTCCTTGCTGAGCACTAGTGGTCTCAAGCTCGCAGGCGCTGGCTGGCACAATAATGGTGCCACCGTACACTAGGCATGCCATGGAAACAATAACCGTCCCGGATAGTATCGTGTTCCGGTAGTTGTAGAGGCCGAATCCTGGAAGACAGGGAAAATAAAGGTTTTTGAATGACGAATTTATTAATAAAAAACCGAGGCATGAACAGAAAATTAACAAAAAACAGATTCTTTCAAATTAAATTTAAAATGCTATGTAATGAATGACAACACAAAGAAAAATTAGGGTAATGGCAGGGTTCGAACCTGCAACATCAGCATTCCGTGCCTTGCGTATTCCAGTTTCTTTCAAATTTAGGAATTTCTATAGCAAAATTGTTAATCGATTTCTGGTTTCCGTAAAAAAGATTTGTTTGGTTTCTGGAAATAATGCCTAAAATAGGTGTAATACCAAAAATGTTAAAGACCACATTAGACATTTTCAATTGGGGCATATTATCAATTTACTGGATACAAAGCGAATATAGGCTCTCAATACAATGCTGTATTCTTAGCGACAGCGTTACCAGCCTCTAGCAAATTATCAACGACAAACAGATATACAATAAAATTTCAATCACCTAATTATAAATAGTTAATTAACATACCTGTTTTATCCAGAGCCTCTTCAAAAGATATCTTTTCTTCATAACTGTCATTTTTTTCCATGTTCATTCACTTAGATAATTATTTTTATATTTTTCACACTCAATTAAACTATGATAAATAACTAGTTACACTTGTACTCGGTTGAATCAGATCAATAAATTCACTAAAGTCCTTTATTTATAATCTGTGAACTCATGTTATATGCTTTTATTTATTGACAAGTACTCGTAAGTGTTCTTTCCGGCATTCTAGTCGAGATTGTTTAAGTAATTAAAACGGAATCATATCTATTTTCGAACGCAATCAGATTAAAAATGAATTATTGAGATGATTATCTTTAGAGATAAAATTATATCCGTGCTTATTTATCTACGTCACTGAAAATTAATTGACTTCCACTTGTACTCGTAAAACCAGAAAAACGAGTCATGCTGGAGTATTCATTTAAAAAATCTGAGTGCCTGGATATAATCTGTCGCGGCTTTGGTCTCCGTTCATTCACCATAATTTCGAACTCTTCTAACTTCAGCCTGGATACTTAATACTACATCTCTCAAACTTTCAAGATAACGCTATGGTATTTATTTTGTTATTTTGGAACAAAGAAAACATCATGGTAGCTCTGCTCCTTTAGGTTTTGACATGGTTTTCTTCATCTTCACCTGAATCCTCATGTTGTTTCTCTAACCTGGATAATAACAAAATTTGACTTAGCAAACACTTTTGTACACTATCCTTACTGTATTCTAGTACCGGCCCGGATAAAACACTTTGGGAATAAACCATATTAACAGCTCATTCAAACACATACGAAACGTGCTGCGGCCGTTGAGGGAGACCTTAGAGTGCACGGAATTTTGGCCAAAGGGTGTTGTGTTCCGGAGGTTCCAAGGCAAACTGCCCACGCCGAACATGGCACCGGCGATGGCGACTCGACGGAGCCCCGGAGTTTTAATTTTTATTGTCTTGAATTTAATAGCGCATTGGTTTTAACTGTAATGCTGTAAAATTATATTAGATTAAATAAATAGAAAAAAAAATCTCTTGATCTTCTTCTAAATACACGTCGATGAAAAAAAATCCCACAATTTTTACAATTCGATGAATGTAAGTGGTGCTTTGTGGCAGTTCCGCCCATGTTTAAAGATTAAGAATGAATACAGTTTTGTGCTCGTGACCCCCACCGATAATACTAATTATCTAAGTATTCTGTGGTAATATATACGATCGTGATAAATAAAACACGTTTTCTAGAGATAAATCACTATCTTAAACCTAATTGTATGCAAAACAATTATGGTATGTACAGTAGGGGAAATACATTCAGGTACCACCTTAGAACCCTGTCGCAATGACGGGACGCTTTAAAAGCCACGCTATGTCATACAAATGTCATGCGTATGTCTCTTCGACTAGGTACTACGGTGGTACGTTTTTGTATTTCCTTGGCTGTATGTAAACTCTTAATTGCACATAATAATAAAAAAATAACAGTTTACATGAAATTAACATTATCATGTACAAAGGCGAACAACGTTTAAGCAATATTGTTTTAGTTGAAGTAATAGAATACCTTGCATAAGTTTTTACTTAAAATTGTCTTTAATTTCAGCAAAACGGGGTATATTATAATTACGAGGTGTATAGGCAATTAGGTACTAAATGACTAGCGTCATCATGACTGCTGTTCCTTGGGTGGAGATTTTCGTAGGAAGCGGTCATCAGGTAAGAATGATGCGATGATTGCTGACGCTGAAACACAGACAGATCGTCAATTATTTCCTGTAAAATATAAACATTGGGTCCTGATTCACCAAGTTTAGCCGTATTAACTACACACACATGTTAAGAAAGAAACCCTGATAAAGAAATGTGAACTTACAAGCAAAGATGGCAGCGAAAAGATAGAATCCCAGTTCACAGTTGCTGAAGAGCAGGAAGTTGGTGATTTGGATCCCAGCGAAGGTAGTGATACGGCCGGCTGTCATCGTTAGAGCTACGGCCATTGCTCTGAAAGATACACATCATCAGACGAGAAGTTAAGAACTGAAGTTTGATACAGATCTCAAGTTCGAAAGTAAGGTAATAGGCAGAAATGGTTGGGTGTTACGAAGATCGTCACGAGGTCTTCCTTCGCATTGAGCTACTAGGTAAAGATATTAAAAGATATTAAAAGTAAAATGAATTTACACCTGTCAGTTTAATCATTGACATCGATGTCGATAGATTGTACATTATCGAATATCTACATATCATATCTGCACATCATTATTTACTTATCAATATGATTATGAGCACCACGTGAAAGAGCCACTACATTGGTCTGTCTACTTCGGTAAATGAATTTGAAGCATTAGAAATAACGTTTAAAAATACTTAACTTGCTTTACAGGCATGTACGCTGACGTCGTCTTGCAACTTAGTCAAATTTAACTTCTGAACAAATTTTGCATGGTAGTCCTAAGGCTCACCTCAGATTTGTAGGGAACAGTGCCACAGCAATAGCAGTGTACAAGCCCAGCACGATAATTCCCATGAGGAACCCTCCGAAGAACACTGAAGTGCCAATGGTGTTGGGAACCAGGTTGACCATGATTCCACACAACCCAACTATAGCAGCCACAGCCATAGAGGTGTTACGACGACCAGCACGGTTCACTACCACCTGGAAAATATCGTAAGTAGTTGAGAAATGAACGGCCGCCCATTGTGACAAAGTAGACCAAGTAAATAGCGACTACGACGGTTTCTCAACCGTATTACAAACATATAAACTTTGGATTTGCTGGATCTTAAGGATTGTCTGGGTTTTATTCCGGTGATTACTTTGATGAGTTCACGCTAAGGGATCATATTATTTTAGAAGGCGAGCTTTACCCTGCAGGCTGCAGCGTCCTGTCACATATCAGAATAAATTCCATTGCAGGCAGAGCGGCGAAGGTTATTTCATTTTTATCTCCAAATGCTTAATGAATTAATTAAGAAAATATAACATTAACTTACAATGGTGAGGAATGCGTTGATGACAGACTGGAACACTCCGACCAGCAGCACCATCAGAAGCGATGTCGTGTTCAAAGCGCAAGGTACGGCATCGGGCTACAAAAATAAAAAATACCTATAATCGATTTTGTACGATGTTGATGAAACAAAAAGCTGAGTTGAGAGCTTTCTTGCCAAAGAGGGCTAAATTGTGTAGAGCAGAGTGAGACATAAAACAAAATAAGGAAATGCAAAACTGGATCGTATAAGGAACAGACAGACAAAGACAGCACATAAAGAAATATTACATGAGATTTGCTCTAAAAATAGGGCCACGAAGTAAATGATGATGCAAAGTTTCCGAGAACAGAAAGACAATCGACAATTCAGCTGGTAAATCAAGTTTATGGTTCAGTAAGTATAAATGAGAAACAAGCAAAAGGGTCCACCCTTATAGCAAATAGATATTTAAACAGAGCCCTTCCGCTTGCTCCCTAACTGCAGGAACCAATGAACGGTTGAATCATGTGCTACCATTCACCTTCGGCCGACCAAGTTTTATGTTATTGTTTAGTTTAAAATTGCAAAAACCGAAAGACATGTTAAACTGTTGTCTTCTGTGAGCCTATTTCTAAAGTTCAGGACATTCGTAGCACTTAACATTGTTATCTTACATCAACGGGCATTTCAATATCAGCGTTGAGTATTTGGCAGATCGTCATTCCTTCTGCCTCTCCGATCTCTATCATCCTTATGACCCGGTTAGCGATGGTTGGCAGCCATGTTACAAAAGATCCAGTCCTGGATAAACAAAGCAAGTATAAGCATCATTAAACAGCAAAGTGAAGTAATTAACTTGAAATGATATATTGTGTTGTTCTCATATTTGATACATTAAGATTTGGTCCGTGAAACTGACCAATAAGAAATCCAGCGAAAAGGACTGAAATATTTCGGCACAATTAACGTCCTTTCTTCCTGACTATTTATCATAAAACACCACGATTAAAGGAAAGTAGCAAATCTCAATATAATTCAGCTTGAATGATTTTTATCTTATTTGATTTTTCATGACGAAACATAAATAAGAGTTGTTTAAAATACTCAACAATTGAAACATGAAGAGAAAGCTAAGAATGATGGTATATTTGAGAAGCGGCGCCTTGAACAGCGGCACTAGTTGGTCCTTAGCGGTCAATCCCAAGTCACGCGGTAAAACTTCAGGGAGTAGGCCTTTTATCTGAAAAAAGTATCAAAACATCATATTTTAACAGTCCGCCTTTCATACACAGATTACAGAGTTAGCAACATGCAAGTTAATAAGAATTTTCTTTAAAAATTAGAAATAGAGTTGTGAAATTCTTTCAAACAGTGACATTTTCTAGGTCACTAATAATATTATCGGTCTGTGATCATATTTTCAAACAAATCGTCCCTTAATATTTGATCCAATTATGGGATCATGATCAAAGTATACTCCAAAATAAGAAACATCAAAGGAACATGATGGGGTTGTATCATATTTTCAAGCATACAAGTTGGCACACGCTACTGTAGGTGATTAAAATATAGAAATAGGGAATGCAAGCCATCATCTTCAGCCTAATTTACGCGCCCACAGCTTGCACAGGCCTCTTTTTAGAATGACTTGGGTTAGCCTTGAGTTCTCATGTAGGCCCAGGTGCAGCTCATTTTACGCAAACGTGAGCAAAACAAAAAAAAAACATATCAATTCTTACTTCCAAAGTGGCTCCTTTCCTATTATTAATCCGATGAATAACTTTCAAAATCGCCAAAGCCCTTGGCTCGTTTCCCTTGACTAGAGCATACTTCGGACTCTCTTGCATGAAAAAGAAGCAGAAGGCGGCAACCAGGCTGGGCAGAGAGTACACCATGACCAGAGTCCGCCAGGAGTTCCAGTATATGTCCAGAGCGGGAAGATAGAAGGAGAAGCTTAAAGGGATGATAGGGATTGCTAGCGCTGAAAACAAAGATAGGTATGTCGGCTTGAAAATATTGTGTCGATATACGCATGAATTAGTAGTATTCTGCGGGTATGAACTTGGGACGGTAATACTTCAATCACAGATGATAGCATGTACGAGATGCCACCTATTGATATTCTATTTAGCATGGTCCTCATATTAGCTCGTTTTTAAGTCATGCCAATATAAGAATATATTGGCATGACTTGAAAACAAGATAAACCGTCAAATCGGGCATCTAACAACCCAGCCTAGTTTCTAATAGGTGTTATATCTTGTTTGCGCAAATGGCATTTGATTGTGGTTGGTGATAACCGTGCTCTCTTCCGATTAGTCGCAGATAGTCACACACACACACACACATTAAGGGTTGCGCGTACTCGTGAAGTGCAAGAACCATACCTGCCATTATCCCCTGTGAGAGCATGAATATACTGGACACCAGCAACACCACTAGGTTTCTCTTCCCCATCGGTACACACTCGCTCAACAACGTCATTGAAAGCGTATACTGTGCTGCTGACCTGGAATATACCATTGAATTAATTAATAGATTCATTTGCTGCTTTACGCTAGTCTTGATGTACTTCATTTTTCAAGCGGAAATGAAGGAACTTCTTGTCGGCAGCATTTAACCAGATTGTCCAGTCATACTATTTGAATTTAATTCAAAGAAAATACATATTATTAACCTTGTGGTTTATACACTATTTGTGTCTATTTTTATTTTAGAAGTTCTGTTATTGTTATGTGTCGTCTCGATCACTGTGGCAATTGATTGATTGATTTCTGTTTCTTTTGTTCCTAAAATCACCTCATCGATAGCACCTTATTGAACATAATCAGTTTTACTTACTTAACTTTTAAGCTTACCACTAAAATTGCTCTTAAGTGTTTAATAACTCTTCCTTAGCTTTATCGTTTCCTTAAAAAAACAGTAGTGCTTACAACAATGAAGCAGTGAACTGCAGAATCATTAGCATGATCCAGTTGACAGATAAAGCGCTGACGGCGTTGATTAAAGCTGATGACAGGAGTGACACGAGGAGCATGCTGCGCCGGCCTCTGGTGTCTCCGAGGTAGCCCCACAGCGGAGCGCCGAGGATTAAACCTAAATATTAAAATAAGTAAGTATATTTAAAAGTTTTGTAACCGAAATTTCTTTCGATTTTTATTTTCAAATGTATTAACATTCAAATTATTAAATTAAAATGCTATGTAATGATAACACAAAGAAAAATTAGATGGACCTATACAAGGTCTTACCACCAAAAAATTACTAAGTTAAAAAATTTGTTAGAGCTTAAAATACTACGACTAAGGTACAAAGTACTAATAAGATGTTATTTTCATATCAATGGATTAACACGTTATCTCTTAAGTCAACACGTTTTTTTTTCTGATACGAGTGGCGTTAAATGTTGATAAATAGTTGTGTGTAAACAAATTGCAGGGGTGTTTTTTTTTGGATTCAACCAGTGACTAGTACAGTCACGAGCACCAACATGTATACAGCTAATCCTTCCCAACCTGTCAAAATTATGTAAACATCAACCTTATTGTTAGAGGCATAAGGTCTGTGTATACATATTTATGGAAGATTGACTGTATAGACGTTGGCGCTTGTGACTGTACAGTCAGCCTCAGAAGTAGTTAAACACTTAAGAATCTTGTCGTAGTAACGTATGGTATGAGAGTTCTTCGAATTTGTCACATTACAGACAGCGACAAGGTACTCAAATGTTCAGATACATCTGAGGCCGATCGTGCTGCAATCAATGACCTACAATCACTCAATCCTTTTTACTACGTAAAGGCAACCTGCTGATGATTGCGGGAACCCACTGGATGCGAACAGCGCAAGACCGGTCGTTGTGGCAATCTTTAGGGGAGGCAGACATTCAGCCTTTCGGCTAATATGATGATTATAGTTGGAAAGACAAAGGCGCGCCAAGGCCAGAGATGATTGGAAAAAAACAGAGGAGGCCTATGCTGAGCTGTAGAACTCCATTTAGGCTATCAAAAAATATTAGTTGAAACTCCTGTGCAATGAATGAAATGAAAGGGATGCGGATGTGCGTCGATATCAATAATTGCAGCAATAAATACCGTATAATCTGTTAGATAACGCATACAATATTAATTATTATACATATATTGCATAATAAAATATTTTAAAACTTTTGGCAATATAGGTAGCTCCAAAACAGCTTGCAGTCTATTATGGTGTCCCACCGCTGGGCAAAAGCGTCTTCTCTTGACCCCCGCAACTCATTTCATCCTCACTCAAGTCTAATCATCCTGCTGTTGCCAAACAATTATGGTTACTTAAAAGCTGGTAATTAACGTTAGTTTACAGTAACGTTTAAATAAAATAATAAATTAAATTATCTTGGGATAATTTACACCAATTGACCTACTCCCAAACTAAGCAAAGCTTGTATTATGGGTACTAGACAACGGATAAACATACTTATATAGATAAATATATACTTAAATACAAATAACATCCATTACTCAGGTTTAAACATTCGTATTCGTCACACAAACATTTGCCCATACCAGGATTTGAACCCGGGACCTCTTGCACAGTAAGCAGACACATGTGCCACTGTGTCATATAGGTCGTCGTTTAAAGAAGCCCAATTCCCAAGAATTTTCTGTTTCTTTCTTAAAGATCTTAAAGGTCCAGTTCTATACTATGTTAGTATGGAACTCAAACTTGAGTTCTGTTTAAATAAAACTACGACCCAACTCGATTCTTTGATATGTCGCGCTAGTTATGCTTTGCGTCATCTAGTTTAACTGGGTTTAGGAATATAGCCGCAGATACGAAGAAGTTTCCATAGGGTGATTGTTAGTCTTTACACCGTCGTTAGTATGAGAATGAGAATGGGAATGAGAATAAATATATCTTGTACATCCTATGTTAGATCCATTTAGCCATCTGTCTCGATAAGCTCACTATTATAACATCTATCTTGCTAACCAATGACGGGTGCAGCGACGAGGATCCCGCGCTGCGAGCCCGTGGTTTGCAGCTCGCACGCGCTCGCTGGCACGACGATGGTGGAGCCGTACACTAGGCACGCCATTGCTACGATGCCCAGGCCAGACAGCGCTGTGTTTATGTAGTTGTAGACGCCGAAACCTGAAACGGAGTTAGGAGTTTATGATATAATAGCAACTGGCGCCGATTTCGCGCAATACATCAATAGGGTACAATTAAAGAAAGAAGAAAATAAAGAAAAAAACATTTATTCAAAACTATTCAATACTAGCTGACCCGGCGAACTTCGTACCGCCTAATTATTGGAGGCATATTTGCTCACCGTTTAGACCTACCCTGGGCTACGACAAACATTTTAAAACCAAAATCAGCTCAATCGGCCCAGCCGTTCTCGACTTTTAATCAGACTAACGAACAACAATTCATTTTTATTTATATAGATAGATAGATAATACATACAAAACAAAACATTATGTTGAACAGAATCAAAAAGGGCCCCACTCAGTATACTGCCTCCGTAAACCGAGACGCTGATTTTCAGTGGGACCCTGGGGATTCCTAATACTAATTAGGATGTTATATGCATAAAAATCTTTTAAAAAAATATCTAAATGACAGTGAAACCGTATGAAAATCCGTTGCACGGTTTAAAAAGGGTAAGCGATCGAAGCTTTGAGGACAAGCAGTAACGGATAACGACTTTTTATAAACATAAAAAGATAAAGAAGAATTACTCACCAGTTTTGTCCAAAGCCGCCTCGAACGATATTTTTCCGCCATCATCTTTTTGGTCTTCCATTTTGAAAATTGTTATTTTACTAAGTAACTATTCTAAATCACTAAAGATACCTGCACTACAAATAATATTTTGTTAATCCGAACATTGTATTTTAAATGGTTGATTTAAGTGATGGATTAAAATATCAAATATATTTGTGAAAGTGACGCGCTACTCAACCATAAAGTCAGACTGTTACAGCACACTTGCTCTATTATAATTTATAGTTTAAAAATCAATTAAATGGCACTGAACAAGATTGGAGATAGGCTACTGTTTTTTATACAAATTTTAAATTAATAAACATATAAAACGTGGCAGCGCTGTCCTGCGCACGCGCTTAATAATCTGTTTTGCAAGATTATGTACATTTAAGATGCATTACAATTAAGTAGAGCTAATCTCTATATCAACTTTACAGTATTATAAAATTTGCTGATTAGGATCGGATAATCTCTTTTGTTACTGTTACAAAGATAAATAACAGATAGCTTAGGCATACCATTTAATAAATTGACAGGCTTAAGACCCCTATCAGGTCGATTGCTCAAAACTTTTTGTCGATAAATTGTATGTCAAACAGGTGACAAGAAAGCGCTGGTTGCGTGCCGCTAAGTTCAACAGTGGACTTGTGGCTGAGATGATGATGATGAATATTTTAAGTTTTTTTATAGTTAAAGGGGGAAAACGAGAAATGATGGTATGCAGTCGCCGCCGTTGGTTGATGGCCGGCATATCAGAAGGCATTTAGAAAAGTAATAGGTTTTTCTGAAACTTGATTCCACGGTGTTGACGCAAACATTCGAGTACGTTGTAAAAAGGTACGATTATTTTATTTTTTTAATTAAACTTATTTGCAATGTTGTAGTTATTCAACATTACTTAACAGAATATTAGACTACAGTGATTGCTTTCGTCTTTCAGTTTTGATTTGCTTTTTACGCAGTTGGGTTTTTAATTTTTTAAATTTACTTTTTTCATTTTACACTATCTTTTTGGTTCGGATTAAGTGAGAATGGTTACTAACCAAATTTAAATCGTTGTAGATCCTAAATGGACATTCAAAATGCAAAATGATATGATAAACCTAAAGATGATTTTCAAATACATATCCAACGATACCCAATTTAACATAGTTCGTAGACTTTTTTTTGTTTTTACAATATGGCGTCTGGTTGTTGCCATATTGAATTTTAATTATTGTCACGTCTTTAGTGACACTCGCAAGATTCTCTAGATCGCCACAAAGGAACAAACATACATACATACGTAAATAGGCTGATAAACACATTACCCTCGTTTGCGTCACGCAGTTGGGTAATAAAATAAAACAGTTGCTTGAGTGAATAAATTATTATAATTATAAATTTCAATATTTTTATTATTTTTCCTAACAAATATAAAACTCGCTGTATCACTATTTATGTAGAACAATCCTTACGCTTATAATTGAACTAATTTATAAATAAAATATGTACAATAAACTATGATCAAAATACAACATTACATTTTATACAAAAAATTATGGACGAAATTTCAGTTTTTTCCCCTTACAGATATAATGCCTAACGCCTATAAATTAACAAATTTAAAAATATGCTAAGTATGTACAAAAAAATATACATTATCATTATGTAATGATCTCCAGCGTTGTGTGAAAAATTATAACTAACAAGATTATGACAAGTATTAAACGCGAAAACTTTCGATCACGTTATCATGAATATAAGAATTTTGTACTAAGAAATTGTAGTTTATGTGCTTACAAGACACATGAGTACTATATTAAGCAATGTATAAATCCGGAACTGTTTGTTCTTATTATCAACCAAATACATATTGTGGCCCGTTTCACTAAGCTACAAGTTACAATTTTACAAGTCTAAACCGGCAACATTGGTCAATAATGACCAATGGCAATGGGCATAACGACCAATGTTACCGGTTTAGGCTTGTAAAATTGTAACTTGTAGCTTCGTGAAACGGGCCACTGGTACTGATGGACAGAAATAAAACCAAGAATGGAATGACCACCGTGAAACTCGGACATTTAATTACAAACGGATCACTCACGTCTTTGAAATCGAGTAACCGCCCGACATGTTTCGGACCAGGCCCCCAATTCTGGCACTCTTCTAGATTCATCTAACAATCGAGATGTGTCAAAAAATGACAGATTTTGAAGGGATCTGACAGCTCTTTTTGGCTTATCTCAAAGGTGACTTCATCCCTACGGACGCAAGAATTGCCCCGCCTTCAAATACGTGAGTGATCCGTTTGTATTAATAATGGAATGACCGTTCAAACAGAACACATTGAATAATTCGCAGTATCTCAGAGGTTGCAGCTTCAAGTCCTGCCAAATGATTAAGATTTACTAAGTGTTGTCATTGCATCTACCTATTAATCACAGATAGATTATGAATTATTTTTGTTATAATTATAGATGAGTTACATTCGTGACCACATTTTTTGAGATTGCTGTTCCTTGGGTGGAGGCTTCCGCAGGTTCCTGTCGTCAGGGAGGAACGATGCGACTATTGCTGACGCTGGAAAAATACGTAAAATACATGATTAGGTAACATTTTTCAAAAATGGTTGTCAGATTCTATAATTTCCAAATTTATGTCTGAATTTTTATTTTGGCATATTTTTTTTTGCTCAAACCGTAATTTTTTTCGGATTGTTTTAAAACAAATCTAACCTAACCTTATTGATGCTCTAGAATAATGTTTTGTAAAATGCTGAACACTTAACTAACGGTTTTAGCCAAATTAATTATGGCAAATGCAAATGAAACATTTAAACTTTAAGCATATGAAATTATGGACTTTGATCCCCATAAAGACATCTTTGTGGTTCATCTGAGTGATGTAGATGGCATTACATTATATCTTTCTTAACGTCGTCGTCAGATTCTATTTATAATCAACTATATCTTCAGGCGTGAAGGTTGCCTACTGGAGACCACGGACCGGGACACCAATGGATGCGTTTAGGTAAGGCAATGAAGAGGTATTCTATCTTAGCCCTCTGGGTTGGCAACGCATCTGTAATCTCCTAGGTTTTGCGGGTGTCTATGGACGGTGGTGATCACTCACCATCAGGTGACCCACTTGCTCGTCTGTCTTCCTATGTTATATTAAAAAAAAAACTAAAGTTGAAGTGATGGATTACACACACGACTACAAAGCGCCATATAAAACAAAACGAAACTTTTAAAATTCGAACGAAACTCTCCGGTAACTACACACATGACATGCAGCAGTGTGAGCGACATCAACTCTCGTTGCGTTATCTATAAGGCATGCGCGTGCGAATATTCGCTGTGAAATTCTTTGCGAGAGAGCTCTAAGCCCAGGTAATAGCTTCGGAAAACGGAAGATTCTGCTTAGAATTCTTTTGTATCCGTTACTTACAAGCAAATATGGCGCCGAACAAGTAGAACGCCAGTTCGCAGTTCCTGGACAGCATGAGGTTGACGATCTGGATGCCAGCAAAGCTCGTAATGCTGCCAGCAGTCGTCGTTAGAGCTACCGCCATTGCCCTGTCATACAAGAATCAAGCTCAAAACCATTTTAATATTGACCCATAAGCTGTTCTTAGGATTTCGAAAATGAAAATGAAAATGAAATGAAATGAATGAAAATGAAAATGAAAATGAAAATGAAAATGAAAATTTTATTTTGCAAGTAGGCCGTATAGGCTCTTTTACATGTCTGAATCTACTAGCGCTTCGGAAAATGGAAGATACTACTGAGAAGAAACGCCGCAAGAAACTCAGCAGTTCATACCTCAAAAGGAAAATGGAACCCTTATAGGTTCACTTCATTGTTCATCTGTCTGTCTGTTAAGACCCTGTTTATCAGGATCGCGTAGAGGTATCGAGTTGAAATTAATATTTAATACTCAAGTCTGCAGTCATTCGGAGTTGTGAAAAAATTAAACTCCTAAGCCAACGCAATCAAATGATTTGTTATCTAAAAGAGAAGCAGACATGAACAGAATTTTGCTAACAAAATGTCACCTCGTCATCCGATAAGCGAAACGGCACGCTTAGAAAATCACCCTCCAAGGTTTCGTGGACTTTGAATTTGATCAAACCATTTTGCATTTACAGCAAGTCCAGTTTCTTCATAAATCTTCGTATTCCTAAGAATAAATATACTATCAAATGCAAGAACAAGTGAGATGTAATGCGGGTGGTAGGACCTTGTGCAAGGTTCTTCCGGATCGCTACCACCATCTTGCTCGCTAATCCTACCGCTAAGCAGCAGTGCTTGCGCTGTTGTGTTCCGGCGTGGAGAACAAGACAGCCGGTGCAATTACAGGGACAAGAGGTATTCCATCTTAGCCCTCTGGGTTGGCAACGCATCTGCAATCTCTTTGGTGTTGTAGGTGTTTATAAGCGGTGGTGATCACTTACCATCAGGTGGCCCACTAGCTTGTTTGCCTTCCTATTACATAAAAAAAACATACGAAGATTGTCGAAACCCATTAACAAACGAACAAATCGTGTCCCGAACTTACCTTAAATGCGTAGGAAACAGGGCAACGGCCATGGCCGTGTACAATCCCATCACGATGTAGCCCAGGAGGAAGGCCGCGAAGAGAATTGACGTTCCTATAGTGTTGGTGACCAGGTTGACCAGAATCCCACAAAGCCCCAGCAGAGGTACGACCACCATTGTGGTGTTACGGCGACCAGCACGGTTCACTACCACCTGTAGACAGTTGAAGTTAGGTTTGGAAGAGACAGCAGATGTATTACTTATGTTTACAAAAGTAATTTAATTTGAAAGTTTCAGAAATCAGATTTAAATCAAATCAAATCATGTTTTGTTTCTGGAATATACCAACCGACAATGAATGTGTACGAAACAAGGAATACATGCAAAATCTTACACTACTTAATATTACAACAATAGTCTAAGTTTACAAATAAAATGTTATTTAAAATAGGAATTCATTATTTTGAATGTACGTTCTTCATTTAATTTGTAATGCCTGCAGTAAACAGGTATTATTAATTAAGTTACACATCGTCTTCTCATTCCCTTGATCATGATAATTCCCCGTCCTTTTTACCCTATTAATCCTTCCCATACCTCATTTGGCTATAAGTTATAGACTTATAGTATCATTAGTAGAACCCCTGAGTTTGTGGACGAATGACTTACAACAGTGAGGAAAGCGTTGAAGAGACACTGAGCTACTCCCACCGCCAGCACCATCAGAAGGGAAGTGGTGTCCAGGGCGCAGGGCGTTGCATCCGGCTGAAAGGACCAAAAAAAGAAAGTAAGATTACAATTATTTAGAATTTAAAATGTAGAACGGAAAATACGTTAACTGACACACAGCAAAATTGTTAATCGAGTCACAGTTAGAGTAAAATGTAAATGGCCGGGTCGAGCGAGCGAGCGCGCGGCAAGCCGACAGCCTACTGCGATTTGCCTATGCCATAGGCAAGGCGGTCAAGCGTACCTACAGTGCGGAGTGAACCCTCCTGCCCAAGGATCTCTACGATGGCTATAAAACGGCTTACTTACGTCAATATACATGTCAAAGTCTGCGTTGAGGATGCCGCAGAGCGTCAAGTCGTCCACTTCTCCCGTCTCATACATCCGGATAACCCGGTTGGCGATGGTCGGCAGCCACGCTTGGAATGACCCGGCTCTGCAAGTAATACATACTGTTAGAACCTTTTTTTTATACAATAAAGGAAGGCAAACGAGCAAGTGGGTCACCTGATGGTAAGTGATCACCACCGCCCATAGACACCCGAAACACCAAAGGAATTGCAGATGCGTTGCTAACCCAGAGGGCTAAGATGGAATACATCTTGTGCCAGTAATTACACCGGCTGTCTTCCTCTCCATGCCGGAACACAACAGAGCAAGCACTGCAGTTTAGCGGCAGGATTAGCGAGCAAGATGGTGGTAGCGATACGGACGGACCTTACACAAGGTCCTACCACCCGCAAAAGAGAAAGACGATAAGGATGAATCGGATGTTTATAAAAATACTCAACAGTTGAAACATGAAGAGGACGCTCATGATGATGGTGTTTTTGAGAAGCGGTGCCTTGAACAGCGGCACTATTTGATCTTTCTTCGACAGCCCAAGTGCCCGCTGAGATATTTCTGGTACCAGGAAATCTACCTGAAAACATAAATTATGATCGTGCTCTTTACTTTTCTAACGTTACTTGGTAGAGGCTTTAAAAGTCTACAGTTTGAGTTTGGGTACGTTTATCGTAAGCATCACAGCAGAAACCAGGAAATCCTTTAATAACGAAAACTAAATATTTTTACTGCTCGGTTAAATTCGTTAACTTTTAATGCCATAAAAAAGTTTAGCAAAAAAACAATTCATTCTTACGTTCAAAACAGTTCCCTTTCCTTTGTTAACCCTGTGAATGGTCCTCAGGATTTGTAAGGCTTTTTTCTCATCTCCTTTCACCAGGGCAAACTTGGGACTGTCCTGCGTGAAGAAGTAGCAGCAAGCGCAGATCAGGCTGGGCAGGGAGTACGCCACCACCAGGGTTCGCCACGAGTTCCAGTAGATGTCCAGGCCAGGCACGTGGTAGGAGAACGACAGAGGTATGATCGGGATGGCTAGAACTGTTATCAAAAGAGAAAAATCAGTGCACATGTACAATTAGCTATTTATTAATTTTGATTTACTTATGATTTCTTTATTTCCACTTTTCACGCCCTAAAAATATTTATTCATTTATTTAATATGAAGAACCAACAGCTTTTATACAAGAATTATAAATCAACGGTAAATACAATAAGCCAATTATGTCTTTTTTTTGCTATTGGCCGTTTATGATTTGTAGGCTCTATTTCACCACTCTCAGATAAGTTACTGATATCACATATCTAACAGATATCTGTGACGTCGTCATTGTTTATTCTATGGAACACAAGGGAAACAAGGGCGGAGCTAGCCTTCGAGTCACCGATCACCTAGTACAAATTCAGTCAAGATCAGGTCATCAAGGGCATTAGAACAAGTGGTCAACCCGAAGCACTACCAGGAATTGCTATCGAAAATTCAGATTGCGTTACTTTAGTCGATAGCGATTAAACACGCTCCAATGTGCCAGTGAAAGAGTTAACTACAGTCGATACGGTATTTTTCGACGACATTAGTCAAAGTGTCTCATGGTACTGATTTAACAAAATGTTATTCGCTAGCGCTTACGTTTCGATACGTGATTTACCGTTGGACCCATACTAGCGGTCTTTAGTTGTATATGTGATGGCTAGAGGCACCGTACAATTCTCCACACAAATCGTTTACGCCGTCGCTAGCCAGTACTGTCACTGTCAACTCATGGTAACGGTACTAGATCCTCACTTGATATTACCAGACACTTATAAGGGAGTGGTGAATCAGACTCTTAGGCACAGAATAAATAATAGTACTAACGTACAGAAACTTCTATTTTTCGACCATTACACGAATTCCAACTTTATGATCAGGCACAAAAAGTTCGTATTACTTCATAAACATTCGCCAGGCGGCATGCGTCAAAAGGAAGGCGCCGCCCGCGCCTCCTTCCACCCGCAATGCCCTGGCGCACCGCTAGGGTTGGGCTGCTTACTATAATACTATCACAACGCGCGACACAGAGTGAGCGGGCGCGCGCGCGGCAAGCCGGCAAGCTACTGCGATTAACCTATGCCATAGGTAATGCGGCGAGCGCACCTACAGTGCGGAGTGGAACCCCCCTGTCTTAGGTTATGTTTACCTGCCATAACTCCTTGTGCAAGCATGAATAAGCTGGATACCAAGAGGACCGCCATATTCCGTTTCGCCATCGGCACGCTCTCACTTAGCAATGTCACCGACAATGAGTATGCTGCTGAAGCCCTGCAATATGATGAAAATATTGTTTTAATCTTATAACTTAACTGCCTAGTGTCATCCTAAAATAGTTTGGAAAATAGCCTCTGATAAGGGACCAGACCCCTGTACCACAAAAATTACAAGTGCTTACCATCCTACTTGATATTATAAATGTAAAAGTTTGTATGTTTGGATGTTTGGATGTTTGTTACTCAATCACACAAAAACAACTAAATAGTTTATAACCTGGATTAACACATAGGATACTTTTTATCCCGTAAAAATGCATAGTTCTCACGGGATAACAATAAATGAGTTATACGCCGCCGTGACGTCATGAGCAGCAAAGCAACTAATTCTCATAATTTTTTCCAGGAAGTATTGCAGATTTCATGTTTGCTTGATTCGATTAAAGTCGCGGGCAAAAGCTAGTTTGAGATTATTGTAGAATTTTTCATACAAAAACGTGACAAACATGTTAAATTGTTGTAATCGAAATTATTTATTTTTAAATTTTTTCGATTTTTCTTTTTTTTTTTTACATTCAAATTAAATAGATGAATAGAATAGATTAGATAGATGACACCGAGGGTAGTTTTCCCAAAGAAAAAATATCAATAATGTAATGACCGTAAAGACGAAACACATTGAAAAATTCGCAGGTTATGGCAGCGGTAATGTGGCGAAAACTGGAATACGCAAGGCACGGAATGCTGATGTTGCAGGTTCGAGCCCTGCCATTACCCTAATTTTTCTTTGTGTTGTCATTCATTATATAGCATTTTAAATGTTAAATTGTAGTAGCACAGTTTTGTAGTACAGGCCCCAGATTGAAGGGGAACTGTACATAGGAGACATTGAAAAGAAATAATAAGAGGGGTCTTTATAAGAGCAATTAGAAGCCAAACTAATTATTTGTAGAATTTTTATGTACGTCTTTATGTTTGCACGCGCATCTCGCAATAATGCCCACACTAAACAGAATGCGGTGTTCACAGTTGTATGTTGAGATCTAATTTCAAATCTGGGACATTTTCCATCTCGATACACCGCCTAGAAACCGAGTTAGATACCCACTTCCAAACTCCACGCGTACAAAGTTGCGGACTAAAGCTAGTTTTTCATAAAAACAATTTCATTATTGATATTCTACATTATTCTTTAGTCAATAAGATAAAGCCAAATAGATAAACACGACGGATGAAACACTCGTAACTATACCTATTAGACTGAATTCACAATAAGCATTTGCGAGCGATAAAAACGCAAGAACGCGGCCATTTTGCGGCCATTGACCAATCAGAGACAGCCATTGCAGCGTTTTAGCGTTTTTATCGCTCGTAAACTCTGATTGTGAACCCAGTCTTACTTGTGAATAAAATCACTTACACCAGTGAAGAAATGAACTGCAGAATCATTAGCATGATCCAGTTGACAGACAGTGCGCTGACAGCATTGATCGCTGCAGAAATGAAGAGTGATACGAGCAGCATGCTGCGCCGGCCTCTAGTGTCCCCCAGGTAGCCCCATAATGGGCCACCGAGAATTAAACCTGTAGATTAAAAAAATCATTTATCAGTATTCTTCTGCAGCAGTCCTGGATTCATGGCGAAGACGACAACTGCAAAATTGATAATTATAAATAATAATTAATGTAAATGGTAAATTTTATGAGATTCATAGGTGATTCCTGTAGGCTTAATCTGAATAAAGATATTTTGACTTAGACTGGACTTTGACTTATACCGTCGTGCTTCATATACATTATTACAGCATTATTATATCAGTGACGGCACTAGTGTTGTACGCAGCGCGATGGAACGTTTTCCCAATGATGGCGCTATCATTTTACCACTCGTAATATTCATATAGGTGTCATATAGGTACAATTTTAGTACACCAGGTACGCCATGGCAATGATGGCTAGCCCGTTCTAACAAGGAAGTCCAACGTACCAACGACTGGCGCTGCCACCAATAACCCCTGCTGGCCGCCGGTAGTCTGCGGCTCGCACGCGCTGGCCGGCACGATGAAGGTGGCCCCGTACCCCAGGCACGCCATGGCAATGATGGCCAGCCCGTTCTAACAAGGAAGTCTAACGTACCAACGACCGGTGCTGCCACCAATAACCCCTGCTGGCCGCCGGTGGTCTGCAGCTCACACGCGCTGGTCGACACGACGAAGGTGGCCCCATACACCAGGCACGCCATGGCAATGATGGCCAGCCCGTTCTAACAAAAGAGTCCAACCTACCAACGACTGGTGCTGCCACCAGTAACCCCTGCTGGGCGCCAGTGGTCTGCAGCTCGCACGCGCTGGCCGGCACGATGAAGGTGGCCCCGTACACCAGGCACGCCATGGCAATGATGGCCAGTCCCGACAGCAGTGTGTTGAGGTAGCTGTACAGCCCAAACCCTGGAAACGAAGCCGTAAGACGTCATTGTACGTAACTTGTGATATTTGCATGGGTACTAAATTCTCGTATATTAGGGGAGTACATTTTTTTGCACTTATGTTTTGGGAGATAATAAACTATTAAAATTTAAGATAACTAATGGTTTTATAGTCATTGACGATGATCCAATAGTTGACGAGAAGATACGGAACTATACAAGTAAATAAAGCGACAATGACGTCAACTACTGGTACAAACAATCTCCTGCACGTGTGTGTGCCTGACACTCGTAAGCACTGGTACAGTTACCCTAATAAAAAGTAAAAAAAAGTGAAAGTAATGAAAAGACGGCAATTAAGGAATATGAAAATGAATAATAAAAGAAAAGAATCGTTTCATTTTAAGTCTTTACAAACTCAAAACTTTGACTGTTATGGTTTGACTTTAACTGGACCAACAAGCAATGCGGTGAAAACTGAATAAAGCGTTTGATATGATAGGTTTTTTTTAGAGTCGTCTGCTTTCTGCAATGTGTTATTTTATCATTTTTTTGTTTTTAACGGGACTGAATGTTCAGTTTTGACGTATTTACTGTAAATAAAATAGACATGTTTTTTCTTACCAGCTTGATCCAGAGCGGCCTCAAACGATATTTTTTCATTATTATTTTTATTGCTTTCCATTTTTAAATTACACTTTAAAAAATCAATTATTCACTGTTCGTTTTTAACCTGCGCTAAGTTAACATTATATTTTTATATATCAACGTTTAATACATGTGCTTCTGTTACTATTGTAAGCTTAAGTTTGTTTTGCTTTTGCCCCATTTACCTCTATAGTTTAGCTAAATCAAAGTATATAATTATTTATTTATTAAGAATTTGCAGATAATTTTATTTTTTAAATCTCACGGTTAAATGCTATTTCTTAAACATGATGACCACACGGTGACTGCACTCAGAGCTTTCAAGTTATGCGTGAAATTGTTTACTATAGTTATCATTGGAACGCAATATAATCATTTAGGGGGGGTTATTCGGTATATCACATTTATAGTGTAATAAAACGACAATAATGGCGATTCCGTAATCTACTGCCATAAATAATGTCGCTTGATATGGCACACGATAATTGCGTCAAAGAAAGTTGCGCCAAATATTTTATGGTACTTGATGCAAAATTTAAAATTCAAAATGTTATAAATGCGATAGTTACTCTGTCTGCCTGTCTCATAAATAAATAAATAAATCTTTATTCAAAAATAGTATAATTTAATAACATATTTACAATATTTACATTGGGAAAATTAACACTAATACAAAAAAAAAATATTTACAGCAAGAACACGTCGTCCGAGTTTGTGCTGCGAGGCATGGACCCCAGAACGCTGGCGCTATTACCCCGCTGTATGGCGATACTGAGCCTCTGAGCAAAGTAGGCGCCAGCTCTGAGGTCTCCAGAGGCGTGGACCAGTTTTGTACCAATGTCTTTGACTAATTTCTAGGCCTCGGAAGCCCACGGTACTTTAATACTTATTAATACTTTAATACTTTTTACAATATAACTCTATAGTCTAAACGTACAAAAGGTAAGAAACACTTATGCCTGAACTAGGATGTTCCGAGGATGTTCCTGTGTTTCAGGCGAAAAGGACTCTGTCTGTTTTGTAAGTTTTCACACCTGAATTTATGAACCTTTTTTTGATATAGAATTAGATATGACCTTGAAATAGAACATACCTACGTAAAGCTAACATTTGTCGCAAGAAAAAACTCGAAGGGGCTGAAATAGAGGAAGAAAATTTGCATAGGGAATCCAATAATTCTCAAGTTAGGGATCCGAAAATGCTCCGAAATTGCGTTTGTGCTCTTGGTAAAAAGTAGTGTTTCCATTAAGGGGGAAAATGGGGGTAGGAGTGAGTAATTAATTAAAAATGTATGCAGACAGAGTCGCGAGCAAAAGCTAGTAAAAGAGTATAACGTGCTGACTTTTGGACTTGTCCATAGTACAGCATAGATAAAAAAACCAACAAATTAACTGGTTGTATTCATTATCATACCTAATAGTGGAGCACTCCTAAAAGTAGATAAAATGTAACGTTTTCAACGTAAAAGTACATAACCCAGGAATTTACGGTAATTTAACCTTTGTTTGTTAGTAAATAAAAAAATAGAAATCTTCTTATAACGTCCGCCAAGAGTCATATTATAATCCCTTAAATCTGAAAATATCTCAAGTAATTATTAACAAATGGGAACTAATTATTTTACTACTCCGATAAACCTAAAATGATCCAATTTGTTAATAACGGCCTCCATAAAGTAACGCCTGAATCTATTAATTATGCAACTAATATTGGTATAGTCGACCAAGTAATTGCTTGACCACTTTTGAACTTTATCCCTTTGTAATACGATTGAAAAGTGGTCAAGCAATTTCTTGGTCGACTATACAATAATTTAATTTCAGATATCATTATATAAGTCATAACATTTATTGCTTTATAGTTAACTATAACTAGTGTTTCGTCGGTATTTTAATGTAATCAAATATCAGTATTTATCGTTTCTATTTATTTAACGTTATTTTCGTTATGTTACCGTTTAAGAAATTCTGGGGGACATTAGCAAACAAAAATTATGACGCTGAATTCACTTTTTTACCTCCAACGAAAAAAGCGGGGGTGTCATAAGTTTGACGTGTGTACCTGTGCGTCTATATGTCTGTCTGTGGCATCGTAACTTATTTCGGCATCGTCACAAACGTTATTTAAAAACTTTATTCAAGATGGTTGTTGGTTATGACTGATTAAAAATCTATTCAACTGTTTGAGGATCGTCAGCTCTTTTCCTAACTGATGATAGGATCTAAGCTACTTTCATTGGTCCGATTGGTTTACAGTTTGTTTTACTGTTAAGTCCACGTGATTGTTCTGCAGCATCAGCCCAGTTCAGTTCAGGTATTTATTCAATACATATTTTAAGTCAGATAAAAATATCACCTACTTTACAATTTCTAAGGTAAATTCATTTCATAATATTATGTCATTATAGATCAACACCTAAAGTCTTTGAAATACCCAACTCCTCAATACCTACAGCAGATATCTCGTGTTTAGGCACATTAGAATGGTTTTAATGAGTAGGTTATAGATAGATGATGATCAGGGTCTGATGAAGAAAAAGGAATTTAATGAGAATAAATATACCTAAAAAAAATGCTTTTTAAATTTTATATGAGTAACAAAATTTTGTGGTGTTAGGGAAACGCTCAGTAAGTGAAATGAAATAGGAAGTTTCCGGCAGGTGACTATGGGCGAGCGGTGATGACTTAACATCAGGCAAACCACTTGCCTGTTTGCCGGGTTTAATGTAAAAAAAACAGCTATCGTTCCTTACCAGTTCCTCTGATGCGACGGTGCTTGGATCAAAATCATTATAACTTGTATTCAACTTAAAGGGCAACTTAATAGGTACATTTTTTATAAATTACTCCAAAAAAAAAGAGTCCGCTTACCTTTTTTCTGTAAAATGAAAATAGGAACATACGCATATGATTCTAACAATTCCCGTTTTGAAATTAGGGTTTTAATTTATTTTGATAGGTAAAAATTAATAAAACCCTACTGTATAAATATGTTACGGCACATATATGTATATTTTTAAATTTTTGTTTTGCTGAGCAAAGTCGAGTGGGCCCTATTTTATTTAGAGTAGTTACTTTTAGAGGTTTTGTGTTTTGAGTTTTTAAATTTTAATTTAAGTTTTAGCATGGTAAAAATACCATAAAAAAAAAACGTTAAAAACAGTCACATTTATTTATTAGAAATATTCAGTTCAAATCTTATTTAATTATTAACTTATAAACAAGGTACAAGCGTAAATGTAGCAATTCGGTATAGTCACGTCTGATAATAAATATCCACTTTGGCGTTTGCAACATTGACAATAAGGTGACAGTTACATATTTTTGACGTATTAGGTATACCATAATTTTGGACGCGATTGTACCGAAGTGAAACGGGCAGAGACTTTAGCACGCTAGATGTTATCGTGGACATATATCCCTTTCTAACTTGTTAGTGTGTGTTTGAAAGAGATGAATGATTTATGTCCGCAATACACGCTAGTGTGCGGTTGATTCATAAGAGCTAGCGTCAAAAATGTTTGAAACAGACATTTTTTTCATACAAATTAAATTTAAAATGCTATATAATTAATGACAACACAAATAAAAATTAGGGTATTGGCAGGACTCAAACCTGCAACATTAGCATTCCGTGCCTTGCGTTTTCCAATTTCGCCAGATTACCGCTCATAGACATCCGGTGCCAATTCTTATAAATCAACCTAAACCAGTGCAGACAATTTGATGTCATACAAACTGGAGTGATGCCATACAATGTTTGCTAAATTAAGTTCATCACAAGCATTAAAATTAATCCTATTTTAACTAAACTAACTTAAACAATCAGTTTTATTTTCAGGTACATTGATACAAAGAAAGATTGGAGACCCGCTCCATTCAAACCAGTTGAGTTCAAATACTTCAGTCGTATCAAAATAAATACTATTACATACTATTACATACTATTGCATACTATTAAATACTATTACATAGATACACGTGTAAATAATTATATATTTACATAAACGTATCTAATACTCCCTAATTTCGCAAGTTCATGATTTACTACTAAACGATAGCGAATGATAAACTTCAGTTACTCCGAGTTCAAATAGCGATTTGTTACTAAACAAAATCAATGTGTTAGAGTGATAATAGCAAAAACTTATTAAAATAATACAATAAGCAATAATTTGTTTTAAACTAATCAGACATTTTAATACCTAGGCATTTTTAAACTCTATCCATTTAGGGGCTTTAATCAAACCTTAACATGTCAGCCTCGAGTCACATTCAATGTACTAAATAAGTACATAAATATGTACTAAATATAAAAAAGAAACTTATTTTTTTTTTGCTGTCGCTTTTAACATTCAGTTTTAAATCCAAAAATATAGTACAATTAAATATATGGAAAACAGTAAACATTAATCCGGTATCTACCAAATATCCCGACATCTCAACCATATCGCTTGATTCAGCCATCGGCATTGCATCAAAAAATAAAACAAAATTAAATCAGTTCTTTGGATCAGGAGCTGCAACGGTACAGACAGACAGAGGCCTTGAACATATAACAGCTTCGGTGTGTCGGGAGTTAAAAATAGTATCTTAAGGTAAATTTTTGGTGTTGAAATTACTTTGGATACCCACATAACTTCCCCACTTTTAACTAAAATAGGCTTTATTCCTTTCTAAATTTTGTAACCGAAACTTCTTTCGATATCTATTTTAAATGTTTTTAACATTCAAATCATGAAATTAAAATTGTAATGACAACACAAAGAAAAATTAGGGCAATGGCAGGACTTGAACCTACAACATCAGCATTCCGTGCCTTGCGTTTTCCAGTTTCGCCACACTGCCGCTGCCCTACCCTGCGAATTTTTCAATGTGCTTCGTCTTACGGTCATTACATTATTGATTTTAAGGGTACAACTACCCTCGGTGTCATCTATTTGAAATATAATATGGAATATATATATATTTTCTTTGTGTTGTCATTACAAATTTAATTTTATTCCTTTCTTAAAAGGGAATGAAAAAGACGCCGCATGTGAATAAGGGAGTTGGTTAGGTACACTCATGTGTTAATATAATGATTTCGTAAAATGAAATTTGATCCGTGAAATTAGACCGTTAGTCGCCAACCTGCAACCTAGATTCCCTTTCAGCAGCTTGGTTGTCTACGCAGACGTTATTTTACTTTTAATTTACAATTTGGTTTGTTCAAATTCCTTTACGACCTTATCTTTTGGTAGCAGCCACGCAAAGACGATTGCACCTGTGAATAGAAAAAAAAAATTAGCAACGTTTCGTTAAGTCACATTACTTAGGTCTTCACTGGTATCTTTTTTGTACAACATAATTAAATCTTTGATAATTAAATCAACTTCAAAATTGCAATTTTCACATAACAGCAGATTGCAAATACTCAAAAATTAAAACAAGGACGTAACTTACTTAACAGCAAAACAGACCACACGTAGAAAGTCGTCTCACAGTTCGCAGAGATGAGCGCGCCAATAGCGTTGACTCCCAGAAATGCACTCGATCTGCCCAACATGACCGATAGACATGACGCTGTACCCCTGGAAGAAAGAAAGGCTTATTTACTTAAAATCAAGGTACAAGGTTAATTTAAAATTGGACCGAATTAGAAAACTGACATCCAGAATCAATATGACATCACAATGAATATGGTACCCTGGCCCTCATTTCATCAAGCAGTCGGGCGACTAATATGTGAGAACGACAACTCGTCGTACATAGCTGCTTTCATTTAAAGCGAAATTTTTTGGTATTGCTAGACTTAAATACGATACGTAATGTACTCTGAATCTTCATTGTCTTCTGCCATGTTGGTTTGGTGAAATAGGGGCTTGGTAATCCATTGCAACGGTGTTTCACAAAATAACTTTAACCTAAATGGACTTATTTTCGCGAGATATACCTACTTATACACAATTGACAAAGTTTTGACTTGAAAGTTTTGCCTTATTTTTGAAAGTTAAATCTTATTTCCAAAGTATTCTACCTCTCCTCCTCTTATATCCTTCCACCCATTTATTTTAACCTTAATTAGATTTTTAACCTTTATCTGTTGACCTTATCCTTATGTTATCACATGTCATGCATACACGAGTTACATTGTATGTAAATGGACAAAACGTATGAAATAAGCTAATGATTTTCCAAAAAGATTAACAAACTAACCTCACAGACGTCGGATACAGCTCCACGAAGTACACACTCAAGATTCCCATGGAAAGAGCACACATCAGGAACATAAAGAAGAATACCCCTCCAGCTATTGGCACTGGAACCACATTGAGCAGTACCGCGGCTGAAGCAGACATGGTGAGGATGCCCATCATTGCCAACCGCTTCCTGGCTTCACAAGTGAGGGAGAGAACCAGGTTGGCAGAGCTTGCCAGTGCTCCATAGGTCATTGCTGAGATTAGCGTAGTATTTTGGATTGTGTCGTTGCAGATTTCTGCTGTGGACTGTAAAGAATGTTATGTTAGTATAGAATGTAGTTAAATGAGCTCAAAGTGAAAATAAAAGTTTTGGCGACTGTAAATGATATTATGAACAGTAAGTATCGTGTGACGATATATGTAAGTTCAATGTCTGATAACGTACTTAAAAATCATATTGTGCATGAAACAAAAGCCAATTACCGTGCTGTTCTCTGAGACAACGAAGCTGTTTGTGGAATGTCTGATGATAGTGCAGAGGTTCATGCCCTCGCCGCCGCCGGACTGCAGCACCGAGAACAGGCTGTTCATGATGTACGGCAACCACATCACAAAGCCGCTTCCACTACGACAAAAATGAAAACATCAGAAAAGTTAAAGCTAAGCGACATTCTCATTTCATGAAAGGGTCTTTAATTAAGGACAATATAATCATGAATAAATGTGTTATCTAGTTTCGCCTCCACTAGGGTTACAGAAATCACATTAGATGGCAGTTACTCCAAAAGGTACTCGACGTACCCAATCTTGGACCATGGTCAACAAGCGTACTCCAAATAAAAATATAGAAAAAGCGGATAATGTATGATGATGATGATGATGATAATAATTAAGGTAGGCTTTAGACAAAGAAAAAATAATTAAATAAATACTTACGTCATGTAAATAATGACCACTAAATAGAACAGTTTGAGTGTATTTTTCAGTAGAGGCGGGCGGAAAAGTGGCGCCGTCTGCTGCCAAAGGGCCCTGAAGAAAGAACCCTGGCATTCTGAAGATCGGTCTTCCTCATCCAGTACCAGCTTAGTAACCTATACAAAAAAAAACAACTGCCCTTAAAAAATTGCTGTTGATAATAAATTTAATGTCATTAAAAAAAATTAAATAGCAATTAATTTATATCGAACCAGTGTTGAATTTGTATAACAACTTAATAAAGTCTAATAAATACTTAAGTTCACGATAGTTGTCTAAATGAAATAGAAGAGTGTTTGCTTTTTGTTTATTGGAAGCAATATAAAAAGCTCTTGGTCTTCTTAGTTATTTGCTTAAAGATAGACAGTAGGACATCTGTTTTTTTTTTGCTAACTGATCCAAAACTCCTTAAAAATTTTCAAAGCGACGCTTAAAAGTGAAACATAGTTATAGATTCTTACAGGAAAATCATTGGCATCCTTCCCAGTGTTAAAGGAATAAATACTCTTGAGAACGTTCAATGCATCTTCATGCCGGGATCTGGAGACAAGAAACTTGGGGCTCTCGTGGAACAGCTGCAGCAGGCAGGCCGTGGCTGCGCACGGTAAGGAGAGCACCAGAGCCAGAAGACGCCAGGGACGGTAACTGATGCCCAAGAACTCGATTGGATACGAGAACTCTAGTGGCAGGATGGGGTAGGCGAATACTGTAAAACAAAAAGTGTATTTAATAAAATGCTTGTAATTTTTTTAGCAACATACGATTAAAAGTTGCCATCTCCGAATTGCACACGATTACCAACCTGCAGCGACTGCCTGCGCGCACATGAGCGAACAAGTGCAGAGCAGCATAGCGCGGCCACGCGCACGCGCGGAGCAGCTCTCGCCTAGCAGTGTGTATGCGCTTGAGTTGCTCGCTGACGTACTGTAGCAATAACACAATAGCATTATATTATTACGAATATGAATGCAAATCACTTGTCACTAATTTATAGCAGTTGGTCGCCCTGTCCCACGCATTGCCCTGTGGGAGTACCTCCTCCTTTTGAATGTGACTAATAATTAGCTTGTGATTGAGTTTAACTTAAAGTTAAACCTAAAAATTCCATCCACAGCCAAGATATTTCCCCAATCACTTTTATTTTGTTTATCAAACAAGCATTCACGATAGAAAAAAATAAAAATGTTCAATAAACCTGATTTAAATATTTGAACTACAAAGTTCCTCAGGGTTCTACGTTCGGATATGAATTTAAAATATGTATGCATTTGGGAGCCATGCATGTGGGCCGCTAACTTTCGTTAAATGAAATGATCTCAATAACAAATGTTAGGAAAATCAGATGGCTCATAAGAATAAGTTGATGATGATCTATCACTATGACTCTAAAGGCGGCAAATATTACCAGAAGCAATAACAAATGATAAAATATCTCGTGACAATAATAAACCTGTTAATAAAGATAGATAGAAGCCCATTTTATCACCTGTTACTATCAAAAGATTACTCACGACATCAACACATCACTATCAGGTATAGCACAATAAATTCTATTACTACCAGTTCCGCACCCCTGAACCAAACCAAATAAAATTTATTTTCTCTCAGATAAGAAAGATAATGGGGAAATTTGACCTACGTATACTATGTACTCTATGGTTTTGTGTACTCTTCCATGACGGTACTAAGAGCGTCTATTTATAAACGTGGGAATTCCGCGATTTATTTTCGCTCATTTCTATCTTCATTATCTATTAATTAAATAATGTCGCATGATTAGTGATGACATAAAGTTTTAACTGGAGAAACAAATAGTAGTAATGACGTCAAAGATCTGTTGTTCTTTAACAACGCGTTAAAAAAATATAATGTTTATTTAACTGATAAATGGCCGAAATCATGGATGTTCGTTGATTACGTGAACACTCTTTTCAAACCTAAAATACTATTTGAAACATGAGCCATTGTGAAACAATTTCACAAAAAAAATCGAATGGCACGCAAATGCTTGGTGTTATCTATCTTTGGCATTAAAGAGATGTTTTACTGACAGCAAATGAAGAAGACAGCCAGTGATAGAAAAAATGACCTGGCATAACTCTACACTGACAATCTTATCACCAAAAAAACAACTGTTATTTAGGGTAATTAATTCAGACTGGACTATTTTGCTTTCGAAAACTAACAGCATCGTAGGAATGAACACACTGTAGAGGTAGATAACTGAAGGCAATTTTAGGAGTTTTAGTAAAAAAAGGAAATTAATATTATAAAAATTATACCTTATGATCATACTTACAAAGTAGAAGACAGCAGCTTCAACGCCATCATTGTCTTCCAGTCAGGGGCAAAGCTGCTTAGTGCTGCGAATACGAATCCAATAGACATGGAAAGAGACAGCGTCAATCTTCGACCCTTGGTGTCAGCAATGTAGCCCCATAACTGGGCGCCAGCCACCACACCTGAGGAAAAAGATATTTGTTACGAAAGCGGCTCATCCTACATTATGAGATCCCATTTCTATTTAATCAGAATGGTTTTCAAAACAGATAAAGGTTTTGGTATTCGTATATTTATTGTGTTATGTGCGAAATTAAATCTGAAATTTACTATAAGCTTTTCGGTGAAAGAAAACCACCGTGTAAACTTTACACTGTAAAGTGACTTGTTGGTGCACTTGAATTTACTGTGGGCCACCTGATGGGAAGTAAAGGAACCAACAGCCTCGACAGAATTGCTGATCCTTTTTCAACCTTTAAAAGTGTCTCCAGATTTCTCACTCACCGTACGAAACGGTACAGCCAGCTAATAACATAGGCTGAGTCGGCCTATTTGTACTGCAACCAGCACGTACAGTTGGACTACCACTGTTAAAAGACTGGAGATAATTGGAGATGATTCTTAAATTAAATATTAGATGGTAGGTATTAGGTATCATCACGGCTAGCATGGGTCTCTATTTTCTCGCTCGTCACTCGGTCTGTCTTTCTCTATTTTGCTTACTGAGCCAAACAGACTGAGTGACTAAGTGTGGCGACCACTCGTGCTAGTCGTTTAGATCATACTCATATTCATATAATTATAATTAAAGTAAATTGCGATCAAAGGGTGCACCGTTCTAGATGACTTTTGGTGGTGGTTCAAACTGCCGACAGGAGTCGTCACACGGGCCGATGATGGTTATTTATTGTAATTTCGTCAATAATTAATATACTCAACTTTTTACAAACTAATTATTAATTAATTAATACCGCTCAATTGCATTAGATAGTGGCGTTATTTCACAAGCGAGTTGCGATCTTGAATACTTGATGTTTTAAGATAAAATCCGGCAGTTTCCGTGAGATAATATAGATAAAGAAGGATATTACCTTGACCGATAAGTGAAGTTAGTGACATCTTATGTAATATAGTTAAAGACACACAAGTGCCCGTTAAAGACTGAACTGAGAGTAAGTGTTGTTATTTAAATAAATATTTACTATGAAGTTTACATTATCTATACTTTTCGCGCATAGACAATTTCTCAGTTCTTGTTTAATACCCAGTATTTAAGATCGTCTTTGACTATGCAGCAGCTAAGTTAAATTAAAACTTTACTTCAAATGAAGGTACAATACGGTATTCCACTCACGATCTAGAGGCCCATGGGCGGCACAAGGAACCCACTTCCCCCTTCTTTAAGGCTAGCAAAGGATCACCGATTCTTGGAGCTACTGATTCCGATGGTCAACGGTGATCTACCATCAGGTGGGTACTCTTATATGCCACCCTTTTCCATAAAAAAGTCCTTACCAGCTAAAGGCGTGGCAGTCAGAAGCGCTCTCTTTTGCATGTCCAGGTCAAGGTCGCAGACTGCAGCTGCCACCACAAAACTAGTCCCGAATAAGTCCAAACCCATAGCCTGGAGTGTCCAACTGCAGATAAGTAGCAGGCTATAGTTGTATTTGCCGAACCCTGGGAAAAAACGCATTGGTTAGTCAAAGATGTGATAAATAGCCTAAATAGGGTTCAAAATTCTCGTGGCGCTTTTAAATAGCTAAAAGGATTGTATCGATATTTCTGTCCACTCCTGTTTCGTGTGACCATTGGATAATCTGGTAAACTAACAAAATGGCCAATGATTAACATAGTGGCATAATAATATACCTGTATAAGACTAGAATTTAAAAGCCAATACGTTTTCTGTAGCCTTAGATAGTTGTTTAACAATGACCGTTGTGGTTTAATATATCGATACATTGGAATGGAAGTCGATAAAAGCGAAATCTCTTTCATTATTCAGTGTAACGAAATTGCAAAGCAAGCTGCTTAGAAATTGTTCTATTTCCTTGTCAATATTATTCTTTAAACAAATAATTACGATGAACAGGTCTGACGTCGCGCTCCGACCTTCCTGAACAAATGTTAAGAAGATAACAATGGAATGTGCTGCTATGTTTACTACTATACTGAAGCCATGGTAACAGATTGCAAATGCCTTTTTGTAATTTGAGCCTGCTAGTTTAATTATGAGTCATACATAAAAAAAAATATGTATATACAGGTCGAATTGAGAACCTCCTCCGTTTTTTTTCGTCAGTTAATTAAAAGTGTTGCTTATTTGCCACGAAATGGTCTTAACAAAAAAAATCTAACCTGTATAGCTCAGGGCTTCTTCCACTGTCGTCGCTAACCCCAGCTTCTTCTTCTCCACCTCCGACACATTATTATTTGTATTTCCTTTACCCATCTGCAATGAATAAATAAAAATTAAATAATTCATAGATTCAGGCGTTACTTTGCGGAGGTCCATATCAACAAACAGGAACAAATTACCTTGCTACTATTCATGCAAAAACCCATGCATGCTATGTCACACACACGCAGCTATTTTGCATGAGCCCTGCACCGGTTTCGCGGAGTAGCAAGGTAATTTGTTCCCGTCTATTAATTAACAGGACGATTATTTAACTAATTCAATTAACTTTGATATTATTTGCTTGCCTATGGATCCTACACTAAGTTACTTTTAGCCACTGACCTGTAAGTAATGGACTTCTAGTCAGCGTTTAAAATATGGCCGCATCAAAATTCGAATAAAAGTACAAGAAATCGACTCGCTCGCGCTTTCAGCCTGTCGGACCGACGGCGCTGCTATCAATTGTATTATTTTGTAAAATAACCTATTTGCAATTAAACTTAATAAATTATTATTGTATGCAGTTAGACGTAAAATTGTAAATCCAATGACTATAATTGCATTTGTAATATTGGCGTCAACCTGTATTCTTATGTCGGTCCTTTTTTTGCTGTCGTTTAGGATGACACTGTACATCTATGTATTATAATGATGTGTTGTTGCAATGCATGCCTCGTCGTGACACGACGATATTTGTGATAAAAGAGTTTATCGCATGAACCCATTTTCATGTCGGTTTTCAAGGCTGGGTAAAGCCATAAATTACTAAATCCGATCTAAATATTTCATGTAAGAAATAAAGCCCAGTAGCAATTTACTTTACTTTTCAACTAGTGTCTAACCCCCTTAAAAGTTAACAATCTTTTTAAGCTAACAAATGTTTTGTCCCTTTCATTAGAGGATAAAGACATAAAACATGTTAACTAACAAATATTTACGAAGCGTTTATGAATAAGGGGGATACTCGTAGTGTTTAACATTAGGAAATGTCATATTCAGAATTGTGTCGTTACAATTCTGAAGGTGCGACATGTGGAGTCCAATGACGTAGGGAATAGAATTCAGTGTTTCTTAACCTGTGATCCGCGGACCCCTGAGGGTCCGCGAGCATATGTATGGGGGTCCGCAGTCTTATCTATGGACCATTTAAACATCATAAATAAATGCCACCAAAAGTCTTATAATCGCTACGCACGCATATTTTTTTTTTGTAATTTATAGTACTAAAATAAATGGTCCGAAATTTATTGCTGCTTTTTTTATTAAGGGGGTCCATACAATTGTGCTTGATTTCCTAAGAGGTCCGTAGACAAAAAATGTTAAGAAGCGCTGGAATAGATTATTGGAAGGAGCTATTGAGCCATGTTTTGGGGGTTCACACAACTCTGCTTGAATTCAGAGCTGTACATTATTGTAGTCTTAAATATTATAGCTGCTCTCGTCCAAAGTGTCTAATATTAAGAATACTGAAAAGCGTGATGGTTTTTCTCAAATTAGCCTTTACCTCAGTTTAGGAAAGGAAGTTTACGTCAAATCTTTCTTATCTTGACGTAACCAGATTACGCTGTTGCCGACTGATGATAAAATTTACTAAGATTGGAAACTGCCTCATTTAGTTCTAAGGTATCAAACTCTAGCTGTTGGCTTAGACTTCGCGTAGAATATGGTACTTGAACAAACTATTATTTCAGAATGTACACGAGCATTGAAGGTTGCTATTAAGTCTTCAGAAAATCGAGTACATTTGAAATTGTTTAGGTATAGACCATTTAAGGTAATGGACCTTAGACCGTGACAGTGGCAAGGCAAGAGTTGAAAAAATGATACAGAAATATACGATTAAAAACGAGAGAATATGCTGTCAACTACTGGTAAAACAATATGCTACGCGTGTCAAACACTGGTACTGGTACAGTTACCTAAAATGTTCTTACACAAATCCTAGATCTTAAGATTATGTTCTTCCTTTTAGGTATGCAAATGAAACTTATGTGTTTTAGAGTTGAATTCTTATCAAAAAAAAGATATGTACTATTATATCCACTTATATCCTCTTATATCCTCTGCGAAAGTAAGATTACATCTTACATCTGTGTGCACGCGTACAGTGAGGTGCATAAATATGTGTAAATTCAAACGACTGAAAAATATAAAGCGGTCACCTTACTGCTTCGGCAAAATATGTATGTTTGAATGTATGTACAATTTGAATGTACTTTTGCAATGTAGAATTTACCCATATTTTTACACTCGACTGGCAACTAGTTAAGTAACAAAATCTTGTTTAAAATTTCAGTTTTACGAAGACGAATCAGTAATCCATTTTTTTTTCTAAACCCCGCAGATGGACAGGATGATCCACCTGAAACACCTACAGCACCATTGCCACTGCTGGTGTGTTGCCGGCCTTGCAAGGGTTTAACTTAACCGAATATGCGATGGTTTATTTGAAATTGCTTTTTTACGACTGTGCAAACAAAACTCAGAAAAGTGGCGAACGGATAGAGCCAGAGTTTATAAACTATCAGGAAAATAATATGGACTAAGTAGCTTTAAAACTTCTAAAAACATTTTTGAAAACTAAAATGGTCAGGTTTCCTCACGTTTTTTTCCCTCGCTGTAAGAGCGTCCTGACCTATGTATATTTTCACATGTATGATTAAACCCTTCTTAGTTCAATTACACCGCCACTTTAAAACAAAACTACTCTTACTCTTAAACTAAACTTTAAACTATCTTAAAAATAGTTAAGAACCTGCCCATAATCTCTAGATAAGTATAGAATTTTTTCGCTGATATAAAGCATCTCTCCCTTTCGCACACGCCTGTTGGTTGGTAAGGGACGTCAATGTCGTATGATCGCTAGAAAACTAGCTTGCTAGGGAGTCTCTGCTCCCAAAATGACAGCCCAAGTTTATTATGTGCATCCTTTCTTATGACACTAGTCAGACAGAGCCATAGGGATAGGTTAAAGGAGAGGGGTCAAGTTAGCGTCTCTGGCACAGGGGGCAATTCACGCGTCAGTAGAGATGAAGTGACACTGGAGTTATGTTAAAAAAAGCTATCAAATCCCTTCGAAATCTGACACATTTGACACATCTTAAATGTGAGATGAATCTCGATGAGCGCCAGGATTGGGGGCCAGACCTATCTTCTATGATCTGAAGGCCTTAGAACGAGAGACTTGGACTTTGTTCCCAAGCTCGGTACGACCCAGAAACTTCACACACACACCAATACTGCTTCACAGTACGTTATGGGCGCAGGAAAAAAGGTTATGGTAAATTTTCAAATCAAATTTCGTAAGAAAAATCCGGAACACTCAGACGTGCAAAACTAAAGACTAATTAGAAGAGCTCTCGTACTTGTCAGAAGCAAAATCTATTTTTTTTTTCTTAATTTGGACTTCCTTCTTATATTAATTATATCAAAACTTTATAACGAATCACCATACGCTATTCAATAAAATATATTGATTTTGATTTTATAAAGCCCTTGTTCATTACAGATTCCATGGCCCAAAAGCTTAACTTTACGCATAGTGTCGGCCTGAGACAACATGAATTGATATTTTAGTTTCTTTTTTTAGTCTAATAAATTTTAACTTAAACTTTAAGGCAACATGGCATAACCTTTAACTCAGTTTTAGCTTAAGGCAACAATGGAATGATCCAGTGTCATAATATCCAAGTCCAATTCTATCACCTTTTGACAAATGGTAATCCTAACTTCTAGAGATTTATATACACTTGGACCAAAACATCCAGATGGATGTTTTCCACGAACGTAACTTTTGGAAAGAGAGATAGATATTACTGGGTAATTATTAGGAATTTAGTATTAAAATACTACTAAGTAAACCCAGTTTTATAAATTTAGTAAATCAATAAATACTATTTCATAGATAACATTTTATTTGTTATCCATAATAAAAAAAATATAAAAAATTTCAATTAAAACGAAACAAAACTTATTCGGATTTCGTTTACTTTTTATTTCATTTAAGTCTATTTTTACGTCCTTTTTTTATTAGACAAAATTAGTAAAAAGTGGATGAAATAACCTGGATTCTTGGTCGTACTACTTGTTATCTCAGGCCCGTCAGATATTAAGAGATATAATTATTTTATTAACGTTAGCATTATTTTATTTGATTATACATTATTTCCCATAAAACCAATAGCATGACCAGGACACCTAATCCTATAATAATTGTATACCGTGTTGCTTGGTTAAAGGTATATAACATTTTTACTAAACGCTCCCCATCCCTTTGCTCCCAAACTTTTTCAGATACCCCTAACGCATAGGTTGTCATGTGCGTTTAAATAATTATATTTGCATAATTGTGACATCACCGGCGAAATCACCAAAAACGCATAAATGCGACGCTGAGGGTAAAGAAGCCAAAGTTCTAATTATTGATTTTACTGTCTCCGTCCGATGACAGTAGAATTAGTCCTAACCATAATTGTCATACATGTTTTGCAGCTTAGGCCCTATTCTTATCCTAAATCTAGTACTCTGTTCAGACTTACGCTTTCTAAATTAATCTGGTCGACGTCTAAATACTTGATGCTCCTGCGCGTAGTTTCAGAGCCACCATCAATCGTACGGACGTGTTTTTTATTAATAAGTCTGTTGGGAGGAGGCTCGCCTTTTATAGACGCTGTGGTGCGTACGCGCAGACAGCCGCAGTATCGTTGTGTGCCGCTTGGCGCCAGTGGCTCAAACGGCCGCGATCATTAAATAGTTAAGCTACTGTAGAACGGTGTCAAATTAAAATTATCGGTACCTATTTGTACCATGACCAAATTCCAATCAGGATTAACATTTATAGTCTATGGTAATACGATCAAGAACTAAGTTTGGTAGTAAATTCCAATTCTTAAAATAAAATACTGAAACTTAAAAAAATGACAACAATAATGCCCCAAAACTGGAAAATACATTAATTCCAGATTTAAATAAAAAATGTGCGTAAGGCTTTTTTTTCCGGAGAACCAACAGCTTAGACAACTAGACATCTTCAGTAACAGTAAGAAAGTCACAAATACACAACACAGATGCCGGATCCCACAAATGACAAATTTTGCCTGCCTATCTACCTACTAATATGTTCGAAGCCGATGCCAAGACAGATAGTAGATAGGCTAGGTCGACACCCACCATATCGCAAGTTTGGCATCGACTTCCATGCGCGCCCTACCAAAGTGCATTAAGAATTTCTTGAACAAACGACGATGGAACGCTGTCATGTTTCCATTGGCAATCCCAAGCACCATACTCTACCATGACAAAATTCTACATAAACACAACAATCAATAAATGGATAAGCTCACCGTTGTACAGTAGGGGAAATATATTCACGTACCACCTTAGAACCCTATCGCAATGACGCGACGAGTTAAACGTCAGGCTATGTCATACAAATGTCATGCGTATGTCTCAGCGACTAGGTTCTACGGTGGTACGTGTTTCAATTTCCTCGACTGTACATCACTGTATTTCTTTTTGTCATTTATGTTTTTTGTACAATACAGAGTTTACATACATACAACACATTTTATTTATACATACCATCGTTCACGATACTTTAGCCAGCTGTAAAGAATAGTTACGTCCATTATAAACGCATATATAGTTACGTCCATTGTAAAAAGATTTGCTCCTGTGACTCTTGTTTCCGTCTCTGTTCGTCAATTATTGGGTCCCTGTCAAAGACTAGGACCGTTACCTTATACAACTCTGGCAACAAGTACTCTTAATTGATTCACACAAGTAAACTCAAGACAAAAAATACAAAATGGGAAATTTTATAGGATTTTGACAAGGTTTTTTTATTTTTACTAGACACCGTGTCCCCAGCCTATGGACAAAGAATGAAAACCCATGTAACACTACTTCTCAGGAATGCTATGACACAGTTGTTTTTATAATTAAAGGCAAAACAAAATTAAATTTTACTAACAAATCTATGCTGTCTAGTATTAATTTTTGACCATAGGGTAAGGACATGTAGGGATACTTCATAATAGTATTTTATGCAACTGTTGCATAATGAGGGGTCTTAAAACACGAGTGTGGTTTTATCAAACGAGCGTCAGCGAGTTCCATAGTAGGATCACACGAGTGTTTTAAGACCTAATTATGTACAGTTGCATACTTTACTTTATCTACACACATATCATAACTGCAAAAAACCGTAACAGCAAAAAACCTACAAACAAATGACAGCAGTAATGGCGGCAATTCGATCCATCCGTCAAGCCGAGCGTTTTTTTTTAAATCATAATACAAACGCATGAAGTCCCTTTCCTCATGTCACTCCAGATCAAATGTCGTGCGTTTATATTAAAATAAACATACTGGATTGACGTTTCGTATCGATAACTGTTTTAATATCTATGGATACTAGAATTTTCACTTTTTTTCCACTTGAATTTTGACAGCTGTTCCAAATTTAACTCATAAAGGTACAGAGAACGGTACTGTAATGATCATTACAGTATAGAAATCGATACTGAAATGACCATTACAGTACAGATATGTCTACTACCACAGACAAGAAATTTCTCATAATAAAATTGGTTGTACCTAATAATGCTGGTCATTTCCAACGGTTTTTGAACGCGTTATTGAGCACTTATGATATGTGTTAGTTTGATTCAACAGACCCCAAGTGGAAAACTATTTGCAATCGTCACTGGTGGTAGCGAATATCGTTATTAATTATGATATTTGTTCTGTCGTTACCTTTGTTTGTTCGTCTCTATTTGCTGAAGAACTAAAAATACACTATCTTACTATTTCTACGGCTACAGTGTTATATGGGATTCCCGCAAGCTCGTGCAATTATGCAAATACAAATATTTTTACAGGCAATTAATTATAAATATTATTGACACAATTATTATGTCAGTTTGAAGTTGTAAGCGTTAGAATTGTCGACCAATGAAGCATTGATTCCGATAGAATATTGTAGGCGGATACATCATGATCATTTGTGACAAATGATCTTTTGTGACAGAAATGCTATTAAATGGGTTTGCTTAATGGCTTGTACAGATTAAACAATTTAACCGGTTTTACCTCGTGTAGTCTTACTAATTTAGCTCCCAGAGTAAATCATCTTGGTTATGAGTCATCTGAGCTAAAATTGATCAAAAATTAACGGATATGTTTCCAAAGAAATATACAATAATGACTTAAAACTAAAATAAATACAGTACATGCAGATAAAAACGAAGACAAAACTTAAATCTAAATAAACCTGAACTAAAAACTAAACTATGAGCAAATACCCCGTGGCATGGTCCCTTAAAGGCTGGCCGCGTTCTTTCGTCGCATCGCAATACTAATTCTTTGGGATAGGTAGGATAGCCTTTTGATGACCAGTCACGTCGACCAGGCGCTTTTGTAACTCTTTTAAGAGATAAGTAATGTGCGTCCGGACACCATGGAGCGAGGGTCTTGACAACAATTAGTTTAGCGTTCGACAGAACTTTCAGTTTCGATTTCGCCGAGTTTCAACGTGAAATTGGAGTTGTTTGTTTTCGGCAGAAAATCAGCCGAAACTAAGATCAAAAACGAAAATAGGCTCGAGAAGCGATTGGCCTTGTGGAGTGGCCGCAGTAAGGGCCTCCGCTAAGTCGCGCGGGTGCACGGAACAGGTCCACGCCTATCGAACAAAAGTATGAGCACTCGCGCGAGTTAGCGGAAGTCCTTAAGCGTAAGAGGACTAAGTCGCGCGAATGCACGGAGAGGATGCACGCCTAAAGAAAAAAAGTATGAGAGTGTCCGCTAACTCGCGCGTTTGCGGGTGCTAATACTATTTCTTGGATAGGCGTGCACCCGTTCGGTGCACCCGCGCGACGCAGCGGACGCTCCCAGTGTCAGCGTCGCTGTCGGCTTCACCTTCCGAACTGTCCACTGTCATGAATAATGGCATCATTGTTTGTTTTGCGTTGCGTGCGTTCAACATTTTAGATAATGTTCTTCCTGCAATTAGCAAAAGCTTAAAAAATATGCACTAGAATTGCCAGAAGTAACTTTCTAAAACCTAGTTTCGTTCGGAACAAAATTAGTTTAGACTTTTGCTTCCGACGCAATAGTTTGTCCTGCACAGTTGCCACAACGCGATACTTAATACTTCTCGGGTTGCAAACTTTTACAGGCTGCGGTTGGTTTCTATCAGGCAAGACGTATGTCTGTTGTCATCATTCGGCGTGTTTTAAAATGTTGCCAAAGTTACTGCCTGATTTTAACCTTAAAGTAGATGACATAATAGAACTTAAACAAAGCTTATTAGACATAATTTAGAGTGGTCGCTCTTCAAACCTAAGTAAATATTAAAAAACTTACAAAGTAGTAGTTTATTACAAAAACTTTTACGATGGATGCTCAATTATTTTTTTCATTCGAAATGTTACAAGAATTGTTAAAAAGTTTAATAATTTTACAGCATATAAACTATGAATTATTTTTTTCTGCGGAGCTATGGGATTATTTTAACAATACTTCGCACAAAGCACTACTAGTTGTAAGTAAGAGTAGCAAAAAAAAACAGCCCACAATCTTAGAAGAGCATTTTCACTTCCCTTATTTTGTTACGGCCTTTAAGTAATAAAGAACATTTAATATGAACCGCTTCGAAATAAACTAAGCCAACAATGATCAAGTATACAACTGTAGGTAAATTGTTTTATCCTTTTTTATGCTCAATAATTAATTATTATTAAAAGTTGAAGGGAAGGAAAATAAAGTACTTATTTATTCAATTTAGGGCATAGGTCTCGACCTTTACACCTCAGGTAGGTAGGAATGTATGGATATTTGTGTGTGTGTGTGTTTGTGTGTGCTTAAAATGAATGTGTGAGTGCTGTTATTATGTATGTTATATTAGTAATTTAGTTGAACTACAGTGACACTTGAGGAGTTCTTCCATTTCATCATAATTATGAGTTTTTTGGAGTGCTAAGATTATACAACTAAAGAGTTGCAAGGGTAAGTACAGTCGACCAAGAAATTGCTTGACCACTTTTCGACCGTATTACAAAAGTGGTCAAGCAATTTCTCGGTCGACTATACATGTCAATGTATTTTTACTATATGTATAGGTAGTCAGTTTGAGTAGCAATACTTGATTGTACTCACAGAAACCACGGATTTCCACATGCTACCATCCTGATGTTATAACCTTTGCTTCACCTACTCTCAAAACATTCTTCCTCCATGGTCGTCGGTTTAGGGTACTCCTGACCTGTTTTTTCACAATTTCTTCGATTTCATCGAAGTAAAGTCTTCTCCCCATTTTCCCATCCAGTCTCCTTAAACCCTTTCTGTTAACCTTCTCTACATGCCCAAACCATCCACATACCCTTCACAATTTTTGTTACTAAGTATATACATCTACAAAGGACGTTCCGGCAACAGGACAATAAAAAAAAACGAAAATTATTCTTAACTAGTCCGAGCAGTAATACTGAAAACAATACTTAGCAGTGCTTCTCAGAGTGTTTCAAATGACCTTCCAAAAGTTCTTCCGCTAAGAGCATTATATATATATATATATATATATATATATATCTCAATACTCACTAGTTGGTTGCAGAAAATTCTCAAATAGTTAGGAATGCTCTCGAAAAATTATCATCCTGAAAGTTTCTCAATTTTGGAAACTTTCTAAAGGTACATTATAAAGATGGATAATTTGCATTAGTTTTCAGAAAAGTGAGAAAGTGCTAGGATTTGTTTTATTTTGAAAGTATGGCAACTTTGGGAAATTTTCACCGGCACATCCTAGTGATGGACAAGTTGCAGTAGTCCTCAAAAAAGCGAATGTTCTGGGATTTTTTTATTTTGAAAGTAGGTACCGCAATTTTGGAAAGTTTTCACCGCCGTTTTCACGGAGAGGGACAAGATGCAGTAGTCTTTAAACCGTGAAAAATTGCTCAGAAGAAATAACTCTTTGAAAGTATTTCAATTTTGGAAAATTTCCTCTGGCTATCAGTACGCGCGCCAGTTTTATATTTATTTTTACCCTGAATTAAATTATTCTAGTCTTACCAATCTAGCATCAGTCGAGACGACAAATACAGTAATGAATTCAGAGTGTATCGCAACTACCACAGGACAATTTGTTTTAATTGAACCATCGTCTTATTTCATATCATGTCCAATCAGTGAGTTGTTTTGAGTGGGGACCCAGGCAGTATAATTCCCAAGACTTGTCCCTGACATTTTTTTAGTTTAATGAAAGTAAATTAAACAGCTTAGAATAAAGCAAGTAGTACTGTTATGTATACTCGTAGTATGCTAAAGGGCAAACTGGAACAAATTACCTTGCTACTCCGCGAAACCAGTGCCGTGCTCGTGCAAGTTACTTAGTTATGCTAAAGGGCCTTTTACATAGTGCGAGTTCTCGCATGCGAGTTCAAAGTTAAAGTTAAATTAGGTATCTTTTTTCTGATTAGGCTTACAGAAAGCATTTACGAATGTCAGAAAATTTACCACCGGAAAAAATAGTTGAGGAGAATCCTGATGAGTCGAATTACATTGCGGGCTGTCGAGGTATGATAAAGTCGATCGATCGATCGAACCGCGCAATATAATGCAACTTACATGCAAGAACTCGTGCCGTGTAAATGGCCATAAAAAGAGGGAACTCCAGCTTGCCTATCTGAATGGCTAGCACTAGATAGAACCGATCAGCACTAGCATCTCCCTTTCGGTCTCTGACAGAGTACCAGCACTGCGGCTAGCTGCTACCTGCTAAGTCAGCGCCTTTTCTCTGCATCATCACATGGCTCTCCAAATTTGAAACTCCTCAAAAATTTTCATTGTGATTTTATTTTATTTTTCTTGTAATACGCTGCGCGTTAAATTTATGTTTCATTAACTTGATTGTTATTTTTGAATTTTTTTGTCAAGAATAAAGTTTATATCTATCTATCTATCTAGCACGACAGACCATGACTCGTTATGTCGCTCATTGCGTTTCTTTCAAACTAGCCCAATAGGAGACATGCACTGAGCAACAAGCGCGAAAATAGGCACTCGTGTTAGCCGTTCTAAACCTTAAGTGTAAGTTTTTTGTCACAAGAAGCATCTAGAATGCGTTTGTCTCAACCTCTCACTTACATACTAAGGAAACAGTTGGTACAGTCAAGGAATTTAATTCCCTACCCATTTCGTTGAAATGTCGTCTGACATTAGCAATGCATTAAGGTCGATATGTCAAACTAACGTCTTGCTCTATAGCTCTTATGGTGACAGTTTGCTATATGATATTGAACCTTAGGTGGGTTGGAAATTAAATTCCTTGACTGTACCGGAATCAAGCCGGTAGAGGCGCTATCTATATTTCCAAATAATATTTAAGAAGTTAATGCAAAAGCGTACGAAACGCTTACTTTCACAAAAACTTACACATACGGCGTTGGTCAACCAGTTTGATTCACAGCCCACTGTAAAACCTTTTCACAATAAATATCTTAACGACTTTTCAGTAAATATCATAATATCCCAGCGATGGCACATTGCGACAACGTTCTACAGTGGCTTAAGAATCAAATTGGTTGACTGTACCGTACTAAACGATAAACTCATCGGCTTTCTTTCTTAATTGACTTTGTACCTCATCAGTATAAATACCTTTGTTATAGGTATCGCTATTAACGATGAATCTACACTAATCTACACTAGATCTTCACTATTCACTATAATATAACAAAGAGGTAAACTTTGTTTGTTTGTTTGTTAGTTTGTTTGTATGTAGGGGGTAATCTCTGGAACTACTGCATCGATTCCAAAAATTCTTTCCCCAACAGAAAGCTACACTATCCCTGACGGATATAGGCTACTAATTATACGTGAACGAAGTCGCGCGCGTCCGCTAGTAATATAATAAAGATGTAAACTTTGTTTGTTTGTTTGTTAGTTTGTTTGTATGTAGGGGGTAATCTCTGGAACTACTGAACCGATTCCAAAAATTCTTTACCCAATAGAAAGCTTCACTGTCCCTGACGGACATAGGCTACTAATTCCACGCGAACGAAGTCGCAGGCGTTCGCTAGTCACTTATAAATTCGCAGCCTATCAGGTCCGTTCCCTGGGTAGCTATATTAGCTTCATTATTGTAAAATGGCCTACTTACCGAAGTGCTCATTGAATCAGAGTTCATGAAGAGAGACGGAACAATCGCGATCTCTCTTCAAGCTTGTAATGTCTCGAGACCGAAGTCTAATTGCCATTTGTTGAAATTTGTATCTCTCGAAGCTTCGAGAACCAGTTGTGTGCAATGTCTGATGTAGTTTATTGATCAGTATTTAGTGTAGGAAGTTGCTAATTGAATAAAAAGCTGGCTAAACCGAGGTGACACCACGCGCTCACACAATACCAGGCGTGAGAACTGTAGTAGTGTTTCGTACGGTAAGTACGAAATCCGGAGCCCAAGGAAGGATTGTGACATTATAGAGTATGTTTTTTTCTAATGCCTATTCATAATTTTGTTAAAAAAACTTATTTTAAATTGGATCTAACCTTTGAATGATACTGAGACTAAAGCTATTCTTTGGCACTTCATTGCCTAGTGTGGGGAACCCCGACAAGTTACCTCTCCTTTTATTACCTCTTTATACCAAAAAGACGATTTATTTTATTAATTATTTTGTTTACATTACTTATTAAGTCTCTTTTAGTCTTAGGCGACGGGGTCACTCGGAAGGTGACCGTTCTGAAAGATACACTGTTTGTGTAGCCATCACTGCCAGTTCTAGAACATGTTTATTGATATTCGTTGTTATTAATGATAAAATAAGACATTCTCAGTCAATCAAGATCGTTTTAGTTGAGATTTATTACTAGCTAATAAAGCGTTATACGATATAGTCCTTTTCCTGTTCCAGTACGTAATGTGTACGGCACAAGTCGGCACAACACACACAACAAGGCGGGTGTATTGAAATAATCTAATCACTCACACATTTAAAGACGAGCTTGCTTGGCATGTATCGGACCAGTCCGTGGCCCTTTTTTATGAAATAGAAAGGTAAACCTCTAAGATGCTAAGATGGCGTACCTCTTGTGCCAGTAATTGCACCGGCTGCCTTGTTCTCCACGCTGGAACACAACAATGTAAGCACTGCTGCTTAGTGGCAGCATTAGCGAGCAAGATGGTGGTAGCGATCCGGACAGACCTTGCACAAGGTCCTAAAATAAATGGTATATTACCCGTATTTACCCAGGAAGCACGGGTAAATAACGGGAGGGGCGATTGATATTTACCACCAGCCAAGTTCTATGGTACTTTATTGGCCTATCGGCGCCCGTGCAGGAGTCAGCAGGCTACTAGCCGAAGGATGTCGTATTCCAGTAGTTTCTGTGCACCTTGCCGGTGACGAGGACAACATCGAAAGTGATTTGTTCTTTTTGTGATTGTATTTTTACATGTATGCTAGATTAAACGGTATTTGTTGTAGGGTCTTGTTGCCGGGAATAAAGGTAATTATTATTTACAGTGGGGCATAGGGTGACAAATGGTGACAAACGTCCCTCTGCCCTGTCAATGGCCATGATTACGCTCAATCTAGGAAACCTGGCTTAATCATCAGATTTAATTTTAATTTGATTTGTCATCCTTTTAACGCTTTCTCCCGTTTTTCCATTCGGGGTACGCTTTTGACCATTATCAGGATATTACATTAAAGTGACGGCCATCCAACTTCTGCAACCCCTGTGTCATAAAATCCAGATTATACCTCTAGATACTGCAGTGGGTGGTGCAGCTCGACGGGGATCGTACTTCTACTTGCAGACAGTAAAACACTTACTTTATAGTTTTGTTTTAGGATTAACACAAGTTATCTCTGAAGCTCCTGCCTCGAACTTATGTTTGGAACACTGCTATCCTCTATTTAGATCAATTTGAAATTATACATTTATAAAAATGGACAGTTTTCCAAACAGTTACGATGAAGGTCATTACAATACCGTACATGACATATTGACCAGAATTCTCACGATGTTTCCTATCCTGTGAAAGCGCTGTCACTAGGTACTGTAATCCGTCTTAAAAATGCTTAACTATCTGCAGCAGAAGCTAATAGTTTATCATCGTTATACAAAGCAGACGATACACGCGCTGTAGCTTAATTAGGCAAAAAAACAAGCTCACGTTGCCTAAAACTTTCCATTAATGTTTTTATGAAAAGAATATGAACCGAGCTCGTGTATGTAGTTCTATTTACCTGTTGTATTTATTCTAGGTTTTGTCTGCAGGGGGCCTGGAGATACGGGCTAAGCTGACGGTATATTTGCAGTGCCAAGCGTGTTGGCTTTAGGCTTCCAGATGATACCACAAACAAGATAACGAGTCAAATGATCTATCTACAGACGACCACTTGGTTCGAGACGTACTAAGTACTACGTATTTATCGTGAACTTATTTATTTATTTAATCTTTATTGCACAATACAAACAATAATGTACAAATGGCGGACTTAATGCCTTAAAACAAGACACACAAATCAGCCGGAATATACATACAATACAAATCGATAAACTTACACATACATGTTAATATATAAGACATACATACAAAATTAAAAGTACCCAGCACAGATACACTAAACAGACACTAATCCTAAAGCTTCTCTGAAAAGTGCTAGCGCAACATGCGCTTGAAAGAAATTTAAACAACAACAACAATACAAAGAACAACATAAAGAAAGAAAGAACTTTTGTTTAAGACTATTCAATACAATAAACCCACATACAGTTATTCATTTAATAGAATCAATAATGCCACCACGTAGCATTCTAAAATACATTTAGAACTCAATCTCATGTATTTTTCTGCTACAACAATGTTTGCTATTTGAAAATATAACTTGTTATATTTGAATAGTCGAATTGTTTACACAAAGCAGATAACTAAGGATAAATAGAAACTCCAGATTTAACTTGGCTAGTTTTTGTAGCAGACCAAATTTTTAGAAGTTCGATGTGTGAATTTTACAATATAAAAACAGTCATGAAGAAGATAACTTGATTAGCCAAATTAAGATAACTTGTATCTAGAGGTATATGGAAATTAGCCAAGTCAAATCTTAAGCTTCAATCCTAAGTTATTCAGTTTGTGTAAATAATTCGACTGTTCAAGAAGTTTATGTTTTATATTGCACCTGAAATTTCGCTTTTAATTTTAAAACTTCCGTAATGCTTTAACTCCTTCCCCCATGGAAGGCGATTTAGAAAAAACAAATCATAGCGCCATCTTTTAGAATCACAGCGACATCTAGCGGACAAGCTCTCAAACATTCATTTGATTAGGTAGGTACCTAGCATTTCTAGATTACATTTTGTTAATGATTATTTCAACTGTAGTCAAGAGATGGCGTTGGATGTACGCGTTGAAAGCAAAGACTTTACTATGTGGATACGTTATAAGATACGTTGTATGGGACAGAAACATTATTGAGTTACGGTACATGGCCGCAACTCTAGTGCGCAAGCGTAAGAAGCAGAAGCTTTTATGTATCACACTTAACCAAATATGTGAAAATTCTTCAACAACACATTTGCGGGTGCAAAGGACAGCGGTTGTCCTCTGAACTCGCAAATGCCGTGTGGAGTTACGGCCAATGTACCGTAACTCAGTGTGTCAATATTTTTGTTTTGTTAGCTTGTCTGTTTACATAGAAGTCTTTGGTGGGTAGTCCACATCAAACTCAAACTACTAATTCAGGGTGTTTCCCCTCGGTTGCTGTCGCGCAACCCCAACCAGGGCTCCACAGAAAACCAGCGTTGCTGCACTCGTCTTGTGTATCAACACATACTGAGTGGAGACCCCTTTTTTGGTGTCAAATTGTGTCACCATCGATAGTTAAGTTATAAATAAATTGTAAGTTTCTTTTTGTTAATGGTGGTGGTACTTTATGAGGCTAAATAAAACATTTCTTTCTATTATTCTTTCAAACCCACACTCTATATTAAGCAGGAAAGAAAAGCAGTCTACGAATAAATGTAGCAGTACACTTCGTCGTATGCGCCGAATCTTCCAGTGAGTTAAACGATTTTCTTTATATGACAAACGATGACGTGAATTACGAAAACACAATCTCCATAAAACATCATATTAGAGTTCCGTATCAAAAAGGTAAAAAACAAAAACCTTCTGTGGCCCGTTTCACTAAGCTACAAATTACGATTTTACAAGTCTAAACCGTCAACATTGGTCAATAATGACCAATGGCAATGGGCATAATGACCAATGTTGCCGGTTGAGACTTGTAAAATTGTAACTTGTAGCTTCGTGAAACGGGCCACTGGTGTGACTCCGTCTGTCCGTCCGTCCATCTGTCTGCCACACTTTAAGGAACTACCTACTAATCCTATTGGTTGAAATCTGGATGAGTTTGTTATTAGCTGAAGCAGGTCTCCATGGACGGCAGTGATTGTTTGCCATCGCGTAACTTGCATTCTCGTTTTCCTTCTATTTGAAATAGATAGATATTTAATAATTACTGTAGGGTAGTTTATTCTTTTATTATGCTGCTGTATTAATGGCTCACTTCCATCGACCAGCTGTTCCGGCTCGCAATGGGCAACAAGGAGTTCAAGAAGCTAGCGGCCAACCTTCAGGATTGAAGAGGCACTTGAAGAAGAAGAAGAAGATTAATGTTTGTGTTACTTTATTATGTTATGAAAATATTCTTATACCTAGTTATTTAGAAAAATATGCAGAACTCTTTCAGTACAGTTGCCTAGTGCTGAAAATACTGGTATCTATTAAAATAAACATAATACAAAGTGTTTGCATGCTCTTGACATAAAATACCCTAGTTACGCACAGTTGCGCCTAGAAAGATCCTTACCGTTCTATGTGACTGGTGATAATAAGCGTTGGTTATCTCTCCGACTAGGTTTACATAGAAATTAAGGTTTCCGCGAGTTTTCTACACGGCTAGCGTGACAGGCTTTTTCTCGAGTCTCACTCAGATTGACACTTTTTGCACCCAACGCAAAGAGATGTGTTACCAGTTTGATGCACGAGTGCCTGTGTGTGTGTGAATGAGTGTGTGAGTATACGTGAGTGTGTGTGTGAGTGTGGTGAGTGAGTGTGTGTGTGTTGTGCGCAGGTTCCAATGCGGCGATTCTTAGCAAACTTTTTTTTATGTAAGACGGAGGCAAACAAATTAGCGGGTCACCTGATATGAAGTGATCACCGCCTATGGACGCCATCAGCCCCAATAAAGTCGGTGGGGTTTTTATGGAATTATTAAACTCTTTTATTGAAGATCTCGATGCCAAACCTTTTTGGAAACTCCACCGCGGGGTGTTCATTTCTAAGTTTTAATGTACGAGGCAAATATTTATGCCAGAGGAAACCTACAGTGTTAGACTGCCATTAATTGAAGTAGTGACGATGAATCTTAAATTTTTGACAGGCGGTTCGATATTAGAAATAACTGACACACACAGAGTTAACAATTTACCTGGCTACTCAGCGAAACCAGTTCTGTGCACGTGCGTAACAGCTGCGTCTGTGTACTATATATATTTTTCAAGTAAAAAATTCTATGAATCATTGATAGTGGTAAAATAGTGTTGGCAGTGGTAAATGGGACTGGGCGGTCACGTCTGTCGGATGCAGTCACAGCGGTGGGCTCACGTAGTGACTTAGTGTCCCAGAACGGCCAGAGACGAAGAGGCAGACCGAGAAGGCGATGGCGGTATGATTGGCATACGATAGGTTCTGGCCTAATACAGCGCCAGACAGGGTGTTGTAGAGGTCAAGGGACATGCCTTTGCCCAGCAGTGGGAGACATCAACAGGCTACTAAAAATAGACGAACTAGATGGCAGGGAGCAAATAAAACAATTGAAAATTAAAATGAAAATGAAAAATTTATTTTTCAAGTAGGCCATATAGGCTCTTTTACATGTCTGAATCTACTAGCGCTTCGGAAAATGAAAGATACTACTGAGAAGAAACGCCGCAAGAAACTCAGCAGTTTTTTTTTCGTCGCAATACTACTTCCGTGATAGATTGTATAGTAAATACTAAGTGAAACTATGTTTTAGCGCATAGACAGGGGATCCCAGTGACCGTAGGTAAGCGGTTATCAAATACTATTCCATTGTATAAATAAAACTAGTTTTTTTTTGCATACTTGGTACCACCTGAATTCATTAACCAACATAGGAAACTAAATTGTAGCTTACTAACATCACGGCATCCGAACCATTGACACACAGAGCCGAATGAAACTGTACCACTACCATGTGTTTCTATCGAAACTTCACATTACGTTACTACACTCGATAGCGGTTAAAATACTCCCCAATCTGTCAGTGAAAGAGTTAACCATAGTCGAAACGGTATTTTTCGATGACATGGGTCAAATTTGTGATCATGGTACCGATGTTCTACGGCAAAAGTAGTTGACGCCGTCGAGCGAGTACGGTTACGGCTAGATGCACTGTTGGTCTATTTATAAAAAGCAAAGTTATTCTTATCTGATATATTCATCGATAATGCATAATATCTAGTTAATGTGGATACCTTGAAGAGATATCGCTTTATCCATCTGCTCCTAATTTCACAAGATGCTTAAAAACTAGCATATCTATGTAGACGTACAGTCAGCTAAAAATAGTTTTAACACAATTGTTGTATAAATATTTGTGGTCAGAGTTATGCAAGATTTAAAGTTAATAAAACCTCTAACAAAAAATTGAATCATACTTCGATTTACCCACCTAAAAAGAAAAATTTTAAACAATCCGTTTTCAGAGTATCTCTAGGATGCCTTAGAGACATCATTCCCAAATTTCAGGACTCTATTAGGACCAGCAGTTTAAATTGTTAGCATTATAAGCAACTCGAACTTCTAAAATAAAAACACAGAGTCTTAAAAGTATTTTATCACCGGGAAATTGCACGCGACGATCTTTGGGAGAGGCCTCTGTCCAACGATGAAAGTATTTCAGCTAATATGATGCTGATCTTTCATTCCAAGGTTAACAAGGAACGGTAACGTGACTATGCTGCCCAACGAAGTCGGATTTTGTGCCGAAATTCAAGAGCCACCAGTGGCAAGTGTCACTTAAGCAAAACAGAAACCTTCTGTTTTCGTCGGGGAGTATTGTTGCGTTCGGTACTAGGGACCTACGCTGACGACCATAATATGTCGTGTAACTCTGACAAATCTGAGTTGATGCCATTCGGGGCGAGAAATATGCTATCTGAAACTTTACGGCAAGCTGCGCAAAGTTTAAGAAGTAAAGTATGAATAATATAATATGAAAGAACTTCAGCCACATCCTGACGTCAAACATAAAGGACAATTAGAACATCGATAGGCAACGTTGCTGTTGTCGTATGAGCTATTTATTACACTGGGCTGAAGATTCTCCAAGTGCCCTATGAGAACGCTGCTATACCCTTCAAATAATTTAGAAGCAGAATTGAACCAAAATCGGTCTCGCTTTTCTTGTACCCACAGATAGTGGGATTAAATTATACGCCTACTTAAATAGTTAGTATGTAAATCGCTTCTAATAAGTTGCTGCGTAGCTTAAATTGATGTCACTACGTAGTTTGACCGGTCACGTATTCTGATTTTAGAATTGTTTAAATTATTTATTGGTAACATTACTTCGGAAAACGTTGTCTAATAAAAGTAATTGAATATTTTTAAAGTTAGTGGAAATATACACCAAATAACTTGCTCGGAACTGTATCTATAACTATCAGGGAGTAGATCAAGATTCAAAGATTATATTCATGGCATGGCTACAAAGTTACAAATAATTCCATAACATTTGAAGATTACAAAGTGTATTAGAATGCGGTGTATGAAATAATAGTGGTGATAATTGTTTAATGATTTAACTTGTTATAAGTTTTAATATCTGTGCAGAGAATGTAGTGAGAATGCTGATTCAGCTTTGTGGTAAACGGGTAAGTAATAAGAAATATCTTTAATAATAGAGTGAACGCACACACACCAGAAACTGGTTTTAAGTTTGAACCATATATCTGTGTATAGGGTTTAAACAACGGCATAGTACTGGAATAGGATTGTGGCATAGTAGCTCTTAAATTGAAAGCCATTTTCTGCTGGTAGAGCCAGTAGTCTTGTTGCGTGAATAGAAAAAAATTCTAAACACATAAACGTCAGGCAAGTGTGTGAGTGGGATTCTCGTGGCAGTGGCTTCTGTAGGGGGGCAGCAGACAGTACCATCGTCCTAGCCGTCACGCACACGCGCAACAGACCAAGAAGTAAAGTGCTTATGTAATTAGGTACTAAGACAAGGGCCTCGCAAAGATCTACCGCGTGGGACCAATTTCATAAACGCGATAGGCGACAGGTGACAGTGACGTTTCGCACATACATTACTGTGTCTACAAGTAACGCTACAGACTTACAGACAACATCATAGTGGGCAAGCAACGTGTACCAAATCGTCACTGTCACCTGTCGCCTGTCGCTTTATGAAATTGGGCCCTGGAGTCTAGCAACGGCTGAGACCGCCCCTGTAACTTGGAGAAAATTATGGACTTTTTAAGCTTCAATACACAGTGCACAAACAGCTAATACTGCTAATTTAGTTCAGTTTATTTATTCAGTCAATATAAAATTACACTATGAATTGCATAGAATGACAAATTAAATGTTTTTATTTTGAGATCGTCAAAATTACATAGAAAGCATTGAGCAATAAAACTGAAACAAAATTAAGATTGGAATGTTAGCATTATAAAAAATACAAACTATTAAATACTAAAACTAATCAAAATTAAGATACTATTGGACCTAATGCCAGTAGGTATTCTTCTACCAGTCAACCACAACATACATAAGAAAATGATTTATGACAACCGTCCCAGAGCTTGACATGCGTAGGCGCAGACGCAAGACATTGTTTTTACCAATTACTAGTTAAAACTAGTATTTTCGTATCTTCTCGTCGATTATTCGGTCACTGTCAAAGACTGGAACCGTTCACAAAAGAATGAAGTAAACCAACCGATTTCAGTTTCGTAGTTTCATATTATAAATCATCGTAATACTTTTACTATATTGGATCAAGAATGCAACTAGTATAAAGAATGAATAATTGCTTATACATTTTTAAGGCGCATGCGACCGTTAATATACTCGTATTCTAATAATTTCACATGGGATTTGCAATTCAAAGTTTTCATTTGTTTCTAAAGGTTTTTTTAATGGACCTCCCTTAGTGACAAACTGCTTCTTTACTCTTATCTTCTTTTTTACGTAGTTTAAAAAAGTCATACCTACTATCCAGCTGTTAATTATTTTCGGCCGCTGGCTTCTCTCTAATTCACGCAACGGATTTTGTTATGGTTTTCACTGTCGTATAAATATTTTTTTACGGAAGGTTATTATTTAAATTATATCCTAATTAGTCGTATTCTAATTCATTTTTCTGAGTAGGCGAGACGGGACGCTAGTTTAAATATAATCCCACATTAAAAGCGGTTGAACCGTTCGAAAGCTTCAATGTCACAGAGCTCACGCTGGTAGTGCCGCACTGTAGCCAGTCGCTGGTTGCAGTACCGAGGGGGTTCCAGGGGGTTGTAGGTACGCACGGCCGCCTTGCCTACATCGTAAGCACATCGCAGTAGGTTGTCGGCTCGCCGCGCGCCCTCGCTCGCCTTCGCCATGTCAATGTAACTGAAAACGAATGCGCCGCAACTTTAACGTGTCGCTGTGACTTGCGGGGGGAAGAAGGACGCAAGAGCGTTCCTTTTGACGCGAGCCACCTGGCGAATGTGTTTGAAGTAATACAAACTTCTTGTGCGAGGCAATAAAGTTGGAATTCGTTTAATCGCGGTCGTAAAAGAGAAGTTTCTGTACGTTAGTAGGTACTATTATTTATTCTGTGGCAGTATGAAGGGACCGGTTCGACAGTGGCAGTGCCACACTCTCACAGAAGCCCGGCGTGCTCATTTGCTAATGCGTTCTGTACGGCGAGTAGAGATGCGGAGGCCCACGAGGGGGGGAACTGAAGGCCGGCAAGGGATAAGCGGTTTTTTTAGGTTCACTGGTTCCTATGGGGTGGTGATCGCTTAAAATCTAGTGACCGCATGCTCGTATGCCTCCCACTTCCTCATGAAAGTAGACACATTAGGCTACAAACGTACCTACCTACCTACCCTTTTTCAATCAACAGCAGTGGCCTTAACATGGCCAGCCAAGTTTTATTTATGCCTCTGTCTAACTACTGTCATAAAAAAGGGACGTAGAGTCAAATTGATCTTGATCAGTCATGTTAGGGTCATAGACCGATAGGAGTGACCAGGGTGGCCAACTGTCCGGGACGTCCCGTTTTTCAGCTATCATTTTTGCTGTATTTTAATAAACGCGCTGTCCTGTATTTTTTACATGAAACCTGTAATTTTTGATCACATGTCCTGTAAAATGAGCACACAGGGTTGGTCACCCTAGGAGTGATTAAGAGCGAGATTTGTATTCTGAAGAAAAGGATGAAAAAGGTTCGACTGTGTTCAGGAAAATGAACATTGTAACTTTACAAAGAACGCTGACGGCTTTCTGTTTCCTGGATACTTAGGGGTGATTTATCAAGTGCTAGATGAGCTCTTAGAGTGACAGATTGAACGACTTGAACCCCCCCCCCCACACACACACACAAAGAGAGAGAGGGAGAAAGAAACTGATGTATGCCCTAGTGACTCATAATATCTAAATGTTATATGTAATAGATATAGTCTGTATTAAAGAAGTTGCGATGAAGAATAAGTCGTAAATTACTAGTTGCACTTGCAACAAAGTACAGCCAGAGCGATAAAAGAACGATAGACCTAGTTCAAACACATTAATGACACAAATATCAATATAGTAACTTTTGCTCTCGGCTCCGCCCGCGGGAATTTAGTTGTATTTGAGTAATTAATTCCATCAATTCAATCACGTACACTAGCAAGCATGCTGGCATGTATGCCAGTAAGCAGGCAAGCAAGCATGCACGGAAGGAAGTATGCAAGCATGCAAGCAAAAAAGATGTGAGTTGAGTAGATATGCATGTATGTGTAGATATACGTAAATGTATTAAATGTACTCGTAGATATTTTAGTGATTCTGTTCCTTAAGCGACTTTGTATTGGTTTCAGAATAAATAACTTGTACCTATCTTACTTTACTTTCGGCCCAACTATCTCTATGCAAAATCCATAACAAATACAGAAAAAAAGGACAAACCAACACACACTTCCGCATTTATATTAGTAGGGATTATAAATCTTTAACTTATCAACAACAAATACAGTTATTTATCGTTATATTTACTTTCATTTCCTTAATTTCAACTGGTGATTTAATCTTTCCTTCTCAACGCTGGCGTCTAATTGAAGTAACCCAAATAATTGATAAATCATTCATACTCAATTATACCAAAATGTACAGAGGACGAAAAACTATTATGTATCTGAGATTGGGATTCGCAGAAAGGTAACTCGTAACCTAATGATTTAATGGGAAACTAATTACGTTTATCTTTAATGACGCTTTATTAACAATCAGTGTTTAAGTTAATGTCATCCATAAAATGCAATTACAGTTAACACTTAATTTCCAGTAATAGGATATTGTGCACTCTTGGTGCTTCATTAGTTTTTATTGTGTTCTATTCACTTTAACAGTTCAATGTATCCCAGTGACTGCTTATTATTTCTTATATTATTATATTGTTTAGTAGTTTACGAGCTGTTGTCTCTATCGTTTCCTCTGTACATGCTGATAGTATTTGTTATTTTACACAAATTCGAATGCGTGTGATCGCGTAAGGAATAGCCGCTAATTGTTTATCCAAATTTCAAATATTCCGCGATATGGAAGACGTGAGGAAATTTGCTTACTCGGTTTTATTTGTTGTGTTCGGTTTTATTCATTTTAGTACGTGAAGTAGAGCGTGACGAGCTAAACGGCAACTGATAGTGTTTGTTTTGCAGTGAAGTGAGGATGAAGAAGAAAACTTTGTTTATCAAAAAACTTGCGCCTCCTACGGACAAAATTAAGATGGAGGTCACTCTGGAAGAAGCGCTCGATTTAGTTGGTAAGTGAAAAATTATTTTGTTTATTGAGAACAATATACGAAAAATTCAGTAGGTACCTATTACCAATAATATATACCAAACTGGGCTGAGCCTGTATCTTGGGACCCAGCGAGTCGGTAATTATTTATTAAAAAAACAGGTCAATTGACCCATGTACATTAAATTACGAGGTTGAATTACATTACCTACATTATATTAATTGAATTGAAAATTATAAAAAAATTACAAAATGATAAATGATACATTTTATTTAGTGAAAGACAGAAAGCTAGTAAAAGAAGTAAAAAAATCTTTATTTAAACACTTCTGAATGTCAGAACATTACCACCGGTATGGAAAAACCCTCTGATAAGAACATATCAGGTAGAAACACAAAAGGAGAAAGTCTTTTTTTTTATTGCATACAGTGAGAAACTACTTAATATAGCTTGCATTGTGTGTGTGACTATTTAACAATACCATTCCAATATTACTCATAATTTCATAAAGTACTATAACTACCAGTATTACTCATAAAGAGTTACAAACGTCTTGACTAATACAAAAGTAAAAAACTGGCCGAGTGCGAGTCGGACTCGCGCACCGAGGGTTCCGCTAGGAGTAGCTACAATACAACACACTTAATATATTTTTTTTAAGATGTAACTACATATGTATGGTTTTCGGATTTATTCCTTTATTTGTGCTGAAAGACCTTGCTCCTTGCCAAATTTGATGGTTCTAGGTCAACGGGAAGTGCCTATAGGTTTTCAAAAACTTTGCGATTGCAAACGGCCGTATCTTTTGATTGCGTCGACTTAATTTTTTCACAGCTCTAAGGGACTTCAACCCGAGTATTTGATATTAATTTCAGCTCTATACCTCCACGCGTTCTTGAGAAAAATGGTCTTGACAGACAAACAGACAGACATACAGACGGACAACGAACTGATCCTATAAGGTTTCCGTTTTTCCTTTTGAGGTACGGAACCCTAAAAACGTTACAATGCCTATTATTCAAATGTGTGTCAAATAATGTATGGCATGGGGTTCTTAAAAACGAGCATCAAAAGGCTCATGCAGGGTCGGCAACGCACGCGTCTCGTGGTTCTCCTGAAATGGCAAGCGTCCATAGGCGGCGGCATGCTGCAGATGACCCCTATGCTCGTCTACCACACTTTTCCAGTAAAAAAAGCAATTGCTAAGACAATCAGCTTAAAACTAACAACCTACTTGTTCGTTTGCCTTCTAATTATATGTAGAAAAATAATAGCCGGTTACAATGAAAAATCAATTACCGTTACACATTCTTCCTAATTATCTGGTTATGGAGTTTTTAGTTTGTTTAAATTAGTATTTCTATCCTTGAGTGACAGAGAGATAATCGCTCGTGAAACTGGGGTTCTTTGAGTTAGAATCGGCACTTCCAGCCTCCAATCATGAGCACATTTAAAGACAGCGAAACCTTTCTTCAAGTCGATAACGGCGATCCTGAAAAATTTGGTGCCATCAACGATGAAGGAAGCGGCGGAGACAGTTCGCTGCCCGCCAACTTCCCTAGTGAGGCCTGCGGGCAGGGGGTGGTGCACCCCTGCCCGCCGTAGGCTAGGCCCACATGTCTGGGGGGGGGGGGGGGGTCGGCGTCCCCGACCTCCTCCCCTCCTTTGGCGCGGGTTAGCCCCAGCGCGTAGGCTGGGGCGCCGGTCAGGCGTTATAGTGGAGCATATGTTCCAGGTCCCACGATGATGCTAGTAAGCCGGTTTGAGGGTGACGCCGTGTTGTGTTTTTGTTAGGGTATGCCCCCCACTTTGGGGGGAGCGTCCCACATATCCCCCGAGCCGCTCCAGGCAGGGGGAAGCCATGAAGCTTTCCCACCACGGCAAAAAAAAAAGGTGCCAATCAAAGAGTTGTTTACCCTACATTTTATAGTGGCAAAGAAGACTGATAGTGGTCATACTAAAAAATACAGTCTCATGGCACTTTTCAGTTAAGTTTTGTTAAGTGGCTTCTCCAATGAGTCACGGGTTTTTCAAATCAGCACTTACTGTTGCTTACTGTTAGCTAACGCAGATATAACACACACAAAAAAGTGTACGCATTCGAAACTCGTGCGTACCAAATACAAAATCCGGCGAAGAGCATAATATATCGGAGCATGCTGTCTAGAGTTCCGTAGCCATTCTCGTACTATCTGATCAAAAACTATTTTCTCAAGATTGTTCAAGATTAAGCTAGACTTTCTGTTCAGTTATTTAATACCAGAGATTACCCCTACATACAAACAAACAAAAAACAAACAAACAAAGTTTACCTCTTTATTATATAGTGTAGATTAACATTTGAGTCGCCTATAACTCAAGCACCAATGAGGTAATCGTTTTCATTTAAAGCACTTTATAAGAGGTTTCGTTTAAGATAGTTTCCATATTAAATAGTACTTGTAGTTTAGATTTTAGAGAGAGGACACAAAACTTTCCATTCATAGCTCAGTAATTTATAACCGGTACCCCAAATCTTAAAATGTATAAAATATACTGAAAATTATTTCTAAAAAGTTATCTAACGATATATGTAGGTACCTCTTACTTCACTCGATGTTTTAGAGTAAAAAATATTTTTTCTCCTTCTTTACACGTAAGCATGTAAGTTAATAACAATATTTTATTACTAACATATTAATAAAACGGATCACTCACGTATTTTAAGTCGAGAAATGCCCGACATGTTTCGGACCAGTCCGTGGTCCTTAATCATGAGCCCCCGCGACGTGCCGCGTCGTCGTCGCACCACCGCCGCGGGAGCTCATGATTAAGGACCACGGACTGGTCCGAAACATGTCGGGCGTTTCTCGACTTAAAATACGTGAGTGATCCGTTTTATTAATATGACCGAGTCTCACGGTAGTTTTATGTTAAAAATTTAATTACTAATTTTATTTCTGGCCCTTAACCATGGGATTGGTATCTTACATGTACGCAAAATTGTATAGCTTTGTAACGTCTATCTAATAGTTTTCAAGAACAGTTAGAGAGACAGCAAAACTACAAGGGTTCACAGTTTGCGCAACGAACCCTAATAAAAGACAATCATCGACCTATATTAGGTACAATGTCAATTGTGCGTAGGTTATACAAAATATGTTTATTGGTTTCGTCACAATAAGCGAGTAGGTATACAGCATGCTGCATTTTTATTCATATTCTTACTTTACTCGTTTTACAACAAACAATATCAAAAATGGTTTCAACGATTTAATCGGATAAATGAAGATTTTATATATTTTATGTGTATAAATCACTCACACAAAGCCTGAGTTGGGAAGGTGGCATATTTTGTGTAAGATCCTGTCTACGCTAGAGTAGTAAATATTATGTAATCTGATATGCTGGTCACTCTCAAGTCATCTTAGGCGCCTCATTTCTTATTGCTATCTCTCTTTTCCAGGCACTGGGAAATACCAACTGTTTCACTGCACCTTGATGCTAGCTGCTCTGTCAGCAGCGCTGATTGAGATGATCGGCAGTGCATTCATCTTGCCAGCAGCCGCTTGTGACCTGGACCTGCCTGATAGCTTGAAGGGGATTCTCATTTCCATGCCTAACATAGGTTTGTGATCTAATTATGCTTGATTTACTAAGCTCTTAGGCGTTTATAAGAAATCCTTGTTTACTTTCTTTTTCAATTCGTATTAACGCTGAGTGTCGGCTTCTTCCATGACCTGTCTGGTAACTGACCTTCTTTGGTAACAAAATCCGACAGTGTCATTAGTTACTTACCTGCCTGCATTTTTCCATCAAGTTTTTTATCTTTTTTTATACAACATAGGAAGGCAAACGAGCAAGTGGGTGACTTGATGGTAAGTGATCACCACCGCCCATAGACACCCGCAACACCAAAGTTAATGTAGATGCGATGCAACCCACAGGGCTAAGATGGAATACCTCTTATGCCAGCAATTTCACCGGCTATCTTGCTCTCCATGCCGGAATACATACTGATGTATGTATTCCGGCAGCCGCTAAGCAGCAGTGCTAGCCAGTGCTAGCACTGCTGGATTAGCGAGCAAGACGATGGTGGCGATCCGGACGGACCTTGCACAAGGTCCTACTACCCGCAAAATCTCTAATCTCAACTCGAGGGCCTTACTTACTACAGAAACTTTTTGAGAAGCAACAATTTCCTTTCCTTCATCAGGTGTGATCCTCACTGCGCCGTTCTGGGGCCGCGCAGCAGACTCGCTCGGCCGTAAGCCCGTGCTGCTCTTCTCGGCTGCTGCCTCAGGAATCTTGGGCTTAACAGCTGCGTTCATGCCCAACTTGGTGATGTTTGCGCTTTGCCAGCTAGCGGCCTCGCTATTGTAAGTAACCTTTGGGGTCTCCTGGACTCATGATGTTATTTAGACATAAAGAGACTCGCAAGATTGGCAACACACAATGATAGTTGGGCACCGAGAAAAGTATTTTTTTAGTTTAATAAAGATCTTAACTCCTTACGAGTTAACACGATGGTCCCAGGTCGCGGCGAGTTGCCAGTGAAAGATAAAATATTTGCCACAAAGTCTTATAACAAACGCTTTCGTTTCAGCCTGTCCTGTCCATCATCCCTGGGCTGGGCCTACGCCAGCGAGCTGCTTCCGCAGAAGAGACGAGACATCGCTCTGCTCATCATGAACGGATGCCTGACCACCTCCTCGACACTCAGTCCAGGTATCTAGTATACTACTACATCTACTAATGTCGAAAATATGACCCGCAGTCCTAAGGTTTTAGTCCATGGCAGCTTGCTTTCGATATTTCATACCCAAACATTTTTTATCCCAAATCAATATGAGAATACGAGATGGCTCTTTATTAAATCTACATGATGACCAAGCTCAAATTTATCCCTCTCTGCGTCATTGTCTTACTAGTCTATTGTGACTTATTAAGTACCATACTAATAAGTTTTTCTAAGTTATTTACATTACCTGAGTACTTAATGTAGTAACCAACGCTCTTACGGTGAGGGAGAACATCGTGAGCGTACCCTGAATAAAGGATCGGCAAAAAGTGGTAGGAGAATGATGATGGTCACTAAGACACACTCTTCACACACTACTTAATCAACGCGGTAATCATAAATTGTGACGGAGGGTAGACAACATCTGCAAAACATATTTGTTTTCATCTACTACTTCGGTAACTATTATGAAGCAGTGTTTGTAAAACATTACTGTAAACGGGTTTATTGCAACGATTCTAATTCAGTTATAAATTCAGCCGATACTTTGCGGATATCCATACCAACAAATAGGAACAAGTTACCTTAAGGACTAGCAAGGAATTGTTCCTATTTGAAGAATCTAATTCCTGACGTTTCGAACCCTTCTCAGCTTTTTGACTGACTAAAATTCCGAATTGTTTTATTTCAATGTCTATGAATCATGAAAATATCACAAATTATTATGTAAACAGATTTATTATGGAGATTTTCATTTTATATTTCACTTTAAATCAATTTAATCTTAAGTTACAGACCTCTGACATCACGGTTATCAAACCAACGCAGTGAGAATCTATTTACAGTACCGTAAGATCAGAATCAGTAACTACATCATGCCGGTCTAAGAATTATTTATCCTTCCCTCTATCTAACTAGTGTCAAATGAAAGGGACACATAGAGTTAAATTAACTTTGGTGGTCATGAAGTCAAATGTGTAGGAAACCGAAGCTAATCTTGTAAACATGTTATATTTACATGCGTTTTGAGATAGCAGCAAAATAAGATAATGTGTTGACACAATTACCCAACTAACACATTGGCGCTAAGACAAGAGTTATAGGAAATCTATAAGAGTGCTAACCAGATCCTAAAGTTATATATAAGTGTTTCGCATTCGGAGCTGGAGCGCGCTATAATTCTACCATACCCCCGAATTGGGCACACTTTTTTTATTACCTTAGACTGTTTAATGGCAGTAAAGAGGAGTTAGAGAATTGGTTAAGAGGTATAATAAAGCAATAAGAGAGCTATAATAGCGATAACTGTAACTACAAGGGATAGAAACATGGTAACTAGGTGAAAATTAACTCCTTCAGTGGTACAATAAAGTAGGTAAAATATCGCTATTAACTCTTTGAATGCCAAGAGGGCTGCAAATAGGTGAATACCAAACTCTTTAAGCGGTACAGTAGAAATACAATGTCGCTCACTATGTCTTTAAGTGATATGAGGGTGACAAACAGGTGATTTTTAAAGCTTTGAGTTCTAGTACAGATCTACATGCGCTACAAAAACGGCCTCAGGTGCTAAACATTTTTAACATCTAAGGATTTTTTATTTCTTTTCATCAACATTTACTTGTGCTTTGCTTATATTATTGTCGGATCCAAATGAATGGCGGATTAAGTGGAAGTAAAGTGGAAATAAAAGGAAATAGTTTGAAGTTAGTGAAAACAAAAGTTGACTTTTTACTGCGAAGGTAAGTACACTGTGAATAAGTATATCGCATGCTTAGTATTAAAGAGACTCAATTCTGAATATGACATTTCCCAAAATTAAACCCTATGTCTTTTAGTTAAGGTGATATTTTGGGACGTGTATAATTCAGAAATGGGTCGCTTTAATTCTAAACGTGCGATATGTATTTTTAACAAATAATTCAAGCGCCCGATGTCTGTTGTCTATTTACTGAACAGAAAAATTAATTAGATATGGGATAACCTAAAACTCTTGTAATAATCCAATAAAACGTTGCCTATTCTAGTTTTAATGTATCGTGCTAGTAGTATTAGAACACAATGAAGCAAAATACTTCAACTAAACCGTGATTTCTTTTGTTTTTCTAACCTAGTCAAATCAATTCGTAACCTAAAGATGGTGGGCAAATGAATTTAGGGATCCTTGGTGACTTCCCGAAACCAGAAGTGATATTCAGCTCTATTACTCTACCTCACAGAAGCTCAGCTCAGCTCTATGCAGAAGTCTCATTAAGCACTAGAAGTACTATGGTAGCGAAAAATGTTCCTACTATGCGATTTTAAGGATTTTTGTACCTCTTTACGCATTTGGGGCTATAAAAGATTTTATGAGAACTATTGTAGAGCTGGTAGCGGTAATGGATGCTTTTGTGCAACTTTTAGTTCTTGGTAAGGATTTATTATAGCTTGCATAGCACTTTAGGAGGTTGTAGTCAATGCTTACTTTCTATTTAGATCTTCTAGTTGTAAGATTCACTTAAAGCTATAACACAAGATGCTTTGCCCTTATTGTAGTGTTGAAAATTGCTGCTGTACGTGTTTGACCTTTAAACTCACCCTGTTATCGCCCTTATAAATCTGGAGTATAGCTCTAAGTGATATATTTTGCTGTCTACGCTCTTTTGTCGCCAACAGTTGTAAGTGCTGCGGCTGTAGAGCCTTTATATCTCGTTAAGTTCTAAGACAAGCTCTAATTGTCGCCAATGTGTTAGTTGGGTAGTTAAGGTTACAGATTTGATTGTAAATACATATCAGTAAAAACAGTGACAATGAAAATCAGCCTGCAATTTAGCACAAGCGATAAACAGTAGCTACTTAAAACCATTTCAGGAATTATGTTAAAGTTTTTTACTAAGACTATTTATGTACCTGCTCTTCGAACAAACGGGGACAATGTTTTCCACCTTCAAAACCAATCAAGTTTCTTAAAGTTTTGAAAATATTAACGCTCTTGTGTATTACATGAAACTCTTAAATTGCAAATCTATGGAAAATATTAACAAAATCAAAACCTACAGACTTAGTTCTAAGGCATAACAACAACACACTAACCATTCTGACTATAGGTAAGGTTTAGAGAGTGAAAACGTTACCGCCGTTTAAATTTAGAGCGCGTTTTGAGGCTTGGTACACGATCCTCTTAAGTAACATGTAATATTTCTTAATAACGTTAAATGGAATAACGAACGTATGTACAACGTTTCCTATTCATTTCAGTACTAGCATGGGGCATCCTTCCCTTCGATTGGACGCAAATAGGCATCCACGTGCGGCCCTGGCGAATCTTGACTGCTGCCTACGCTATACCCCTTCTCCTGGTCGCAGCCTGGCTCACCCAGGCTAAGGAGAGCCCCAAGTTCCTGATGACCAAGGGCAAACAGCAGCAGGCTCTGGCAGTGCTGAGTCATATCTACTCAAGGAACAATGGCGCTCCTGCTGATGCCTACCCTGTAAGTCAACTTTTCTTTATTGGAACTTTATTCTCAGACCAGAGAGCCAACTTAACTTTAGTTTACAGTTTGTATTGCATTATTTGTTTTTTACGTTTAGATCAAAATCGACTGATGAGGTCACTTTATGCTCGCGTCCTTCTCATTGGTTATTCCTTCCTCACAATGTAATTAAGGATTAACATTAAACACTTCTTTTATTGGTTCCCAAAGTATCAGTGACGCACCTTTTTTTGCAGTGTAGTCTATTGCTTTGAAATAAGCTTGAATGTGCCTTGATAAGCACTGGACAGCCCAGCCAGCTCAGCACTGGCTAGGCAAGACTGATGTTAGGCTGATTATCAGGAGTGCATTATAGAGCATTGTTGCAGAGTGTTTTGAATGTTTTTCTCAGACAAAATAAACGGGACCTGCCAAGCGCACGCATTCCCCTCTGCCATGGTACCTGACAAAAATATCATAGCCGTTTATAAAAACTAGTTCGCCGCGATCGAATGTCATTCTGTTTTCGTCCTTTTCGCAAACAACATCTCCACGAAAATGGTAAATTGTGCAGTATTTACCTGTAAACGGCGATCAGTAACTTCAAATTTCACCAGAGACGGAGTTTCTTATCACACATACGTAATTTTCTTTTCAAACTACTCATGATTTTCAACACAAAACACATTACAAATAAATTATGACGGCCGGATAGCCTAGTGGTTAGTGACCCTGACTATGAAGCTTGAGGCACCGGGTTCGATTCCCGGTAGGGGCAAATGTTTGTATGATGAATACGAATGTTTGTGCCCGAGTCGTGGATGTTATATGTATTTAAGTATGTATTTATCTATATAAGTATGTATATCCGTTGTCCAGTACCCATAACACAAGCAGCTTTAGTTGCTTACTTTGGGACTAGGTCAATTGGTGTTAACTGTCCCAAGATATTTATTTATTTATTTATTTATTTAAATAATCAACAATTTTGTCAGAAATAATGTAAACATTCCAAAATCTGACATAGCGGTACGGGGTTCACACGCGACTAGTGATGTGACAACTTTTTTTTTTTTCATTTGGCAAAGGGATTACCCTTGAACGAAAGGATCATAATCCATTCGTTCTTTTGTACTAGGACCTTAGTATTAATAAAACTATTACGGATATATATTTTTTAATACTTTATAAATGAAATAGGATTTTTAAAATATAAATAAATACTAGTAATCCTCCGTGACTTCGTTCGTGTAGAAAATTTAGAATGCATGAATTTAATCAAACTGGGAACCGGAACCCCTAAAGATTCACAATGTCCTTGTATAATTTGTTTGTCCGTTCTTCCGTCCCATCTGTTTGTCTATCTGTAACATACTTAATCACTTTTTAGTATTTCGAAAGTTATTGAAAAAACAATAAAGTGTGCAGGGGTAAAAACATGGAAGCTGTACGTACACTAGTAGTTTATAAAAAAGAAAATAACGCATTTTGGAAAAAAAACAGCATGGGTGTCAAATTCGTAGGTATTTCAGCTACGATAAAGCCGAATCCGGCATTATTTTTTAGATCCACGATGGTGACTTTTTCATGAAATACGACATGTGCTGCAGCCAAGACAAAGTTACATTTGACATTATTTTTGGTTTCATCTGGGCAAAAATTTACATAATTTATGTGTTTTAGCTACGAAAAATCTTAATTTGATTTTATTTTAGGATTCAAAATTGTGGATCACATTCTGAAATTCGATCAAATTTTATGAAATTAGAGTATTTTTTTCGTTTGATTTAAGAACACATACTTACCTATTTAATCAATGGGGCATGTGCTTTTAAAAGTAGGTACTTTGGCAGACCGAGTGAAACGCGTGCGAATGGAGTCTTCCTACCGGGACGGTGACCTTGTTGTTCTAAGAGTATTAACATTACGTATTATAGTGTAAGTTTAATGTAAAAAAAATATAAACAATACGTGTGTATAATAAATATATGTTGGTTGAATTGTTTAATTCCTTAACTTTCATTTATTCTTAGTGTTCGTGTCTTTATTATGATGAGTAGCTGTAATTGGGTGGGTAATAGTCTACTCTTACTTACCCAATTACAGCTACTCATCTAATTCATGTAGGCAGAACAGAAGTGTCCTGACTATACTTAAAGTAAAAGCAATTGCAAGCAATAATCTATTATTGCTTAGGCTTGGGAAGTGGGCAATTGCCATTCCAGCCGCGACAGATAAAGTGCTTTTCTCAAACATTCGAAGGAAATAAAATAAGTATGTAAAACTTTGATAACATTTAACTAAATTTTGTAACCGAAATTTCTTTCGATTTTTATATTAAATGTTTTTAACATTCAAATTATTAAATTAAAATTGTAATGACAACACAAAGAAAAATTAGGGCAATGGCAGGACTTGAACCTGCAACATCAGCATTCCGTGCCTTTTGCGTGCCTTTTTTCTTTAGTTTTGCGTTTTGCGTGCCTTGTGGTTCAAGTCCTGCCATTGCCCTAATTTTTCTTTGTGTTGTCATTACAATTTTAACATTTAACTAGTTATTTTTTGACTTCTTCCCTCTATCCTCCATATGTCATTTACGCCAGTGACAATTTACTGCCGATTAGACCTATTACATAACGGTAATTAGATAATTCCGGTAGGTGCTATACCACAGAACTGATAATAGTACTATGGCTATACTTCTAATGTAATAACAGATCTTATCATAACTTAATTTCGTTACATATGGTTTTTTTCAGTAGTTGTTTTGACGTTTTCGTGAAAAACAGTCAAAACCCAATTAAATAGGAAACATTAATAAGATATTTCATTTGGTACCTAATCATTACTTGCTAAAACGTACCGAAATGTGACTGATTGAATAATCGTTATTCATTATTAGGCAAATTGGCTTCATTCATTCATTCATTCATTAGGAACATAAAGATCATTCGTTCATTGTCGTGTCACATTACTAGCTGGTTGTGCTTGTTGACGTTAAGATAATTGTATACAAACACGAAAAATCGTCGTTGTGCGAGTGTTTTTTGGTTGTAAGTTGATTTTTCAATAGTGTGTGTTTGTAGAAACAGCAATAATTTTCTGCGCGTGTAAGTTATATTTTCGTAGTGTGCTGTGCGTGTGTACCCTCCCTCCCCGCTAAAAGTGGCAGAAAATTTTGTTTGGTGAAACTACGGCTTGTCATCTCCATTTACATAAATACTCAAAGATGTTTTTACCTGCTTTTTATCTATTTTTAACATATGCTTAGATTAAATATATTTTTCATTAAATTTAAAATGCTATATAATGAATGACAACACAAAGAAAAATTAGGGTAATGGCAGGATTCGAACCTGCAACATCAGCATTCCGTGCTTTGGGTATTCCAGTTTCCGCCACATTACCGCTGCCATACCCTGCGAATTTTTCAATGTGTTTCGTCTTTACGGTCGTTACATTATTGATATTTTTTCTTTGGGTAAACTACCCTCGGTGTTATCTATGAGAAACTTAATCAAGTTATCTCATTCAACTTGGTCATTTATGAATGCCCGTTAGCTGACGAGAGATGACGCCATTTGTTGTTAAATTATTGTAATCGAAATTATTTATTTCTAAATTTTTTCAATTTTTCTTTTTTTTTTTACATTTAAATTAAATTTAAAATGCTATATAATGAATGACAACACAAAGAAAATTAAATTTAGTTTGAATGTAAAAAAAATACAAAAAGAAAAATTCAAAAAAAATTGAAATAAATAATTTCGATTACAATATATTTTTCATTGTAATTTTAGGTGACAGCAATCAAAAAATCTAATGCCAAGTCAGAGTCTAACTCGGAAGAAGGTTCTAGCTGCGAGCTGGCACCGGCCAGTAAACCAGACTCGGTATGGGCACTGCTCCGACCGCCGCATTTGAAATGGCTGGCATTGACTGGTTTTCTGATGTTCGGGCTGTTTTCCTTGTGAGTATGAGCATGATCACCGTAGAAGCATGTCGCTATGTGCTCCTTTATCGCTTTCTTTGCTAGTCTGTCAGTGGCGTATTGTATTTTAATAGAATTTAAAGATTTCGTGTATGAATTACAGGTTAAATGGCCTGTTCTTATTCGCTCCCGACACAATAAACAAGGTGATGCAAGGATCTGTCGAGGAAGAAGGCACAATTTGTATTTTGATGGACCAGTCAGTAAATCAGGTAAATACGACCATACATATTAAATCTACACTAATTAGATTATTATTACTACACTAAACTTTCTTATATTATAATAATAATATCATACCATAACACTCACCAATAAAGAAAAGATTTTAAAGTGGCGTTCGCGGCGAAAAACGGCGAATGTTCGCTGTTCTGTTACTAGTGTCATTACCTTGATGAGTGACGGTCGAGCACTGTATGCTTCTACCGGCACTTTCTGCCCGGTACACTGAAGTTGTGGAATCAACTTCCTACAGCAGTGTCCCCTAATAGTTTCGACATCCGACAAGAGAAGGGTAAATTTTCTCAAAGGCTGGCTACGGACAAGCGACTCCAATGCGATGCTGGTGCCTTTGGGCGGTGATCGCTTCACATCAGGTGACCCGCCTGCTCTTTGCCTTCCTCTTACATAAAAAAAGTAAATGCTAAAGTTCCTATAGGTATGTTTTTCAAAGTCAAATATCTTTATTCAGATTTAGCTAACAGAAAACCCTTATGATTGTCATAAAATTTACCACCGGTTCGGCAAAATCCTCTGATGAGAAGATACCGGCAACAAACTCACCGAGGTGTAATTTTGTAAATTAATCAAAATTACAATGTTCTTTTAACAGCTTAAATATTTAAAAAAAATTAAACTTAACACACTTGGAGCATATTTGGACACATAATTTGGAGCCAGGGATCGCCAATACAAGTCGGGATCATTATAAAAATTTAAATGGTTTTATCTTCTAGACAGAATCCTCCGAGTGCGTGGACAGCATATCCCGCGACACGTTCGTCATCATGGCTGTGACGACAGTGGTATACGGCGTGGCCGTGATGGCGGTCAGTCTAATCCCCATCTCGAAGAAGGCCCTCCTCGTGGGGATGTTCGTTTGCGTGGGGGCCACCTGCCTCCTTTCGGGGCTGTTAAAGAATAGGTGAGGTCTTGCGTTTAACTTAAGCTTCGCAGGTTTATTTTTCAAAAGGAATTAAGGTACAGTACCCGAGCTTGTTTTTACCAGTAGTAGGTCATTGTGTTTCGTTTTTACTTGTATTTTTCCATATGGTTTCGTCAAGTACTGGATCACGGTCAAGCCTGGGACGTTACTTTACATTTCGTTTAGTAAGAAAAGAAAAAGAATCATCAAAAATTTTATTTATGAAAATGTATTTGTATGACAACAATTATGAGCTCTACAATGGTAGCGCGAATTATCCATCCCTTTTCGCACATACTAACTAATCAGAAAAGGACACAAATTGAAGAACGTTTATATCCGTAGAAATACTTGTAATTTTGACAATAGAAAATTGAATTATTGTTATTTGTTATTTCCTGTAATATTGTATAGTTCGTGACATTGGAGCTCATTAGTTAACGTAGAATATAAGTATTTATTAATATGTTTCATAGGTTAAAATTTGACATTAATACCCTTGCAGGGTTTCTAGTACCGACGACCACCTTATACTTAACATCTGTAAACTGTAATGAACATTACTAAAAATAAATAAATGAATAGAAATTAATTGAATTGAAAAGGATTATAGGACAATTAACGAGAAGAAACGGAAGCCCTTGGATGGTTACCTTATAGATAAGGCAGTAACAATTGTCGTACAGAAATCTCTAAAATAGTAAGATAGCTAAAAAATCGGTCTCCTTTACCATAAATTTAACTTTTCCCATCTTGAAGTAAACGAGGTATAGGCTTAAGGCTTATCAGCCTCCTGATAAATCCACCACTGATCATCAGTGTCATTTATTAATTGTCGTGATGCAGAACCGTGGCCGGTATTATGATGTCGGCGCTTCAGATCACTGCACTGGGGATCGGCCCGCTGACTGCCTACGCCGTGCAGCTGTTCCCTACCAGTTTGAGGTAACAATTTATTCCACTAAATGGTAATCTAATCTGCCAAATCTGAGTAGAGAGGGAGGCTCTGTCTGTCTGCTCTAGGGAAATCCCTGCGTCTCTGTTTAACTAGTATCGTAGGATTGTAACAGTAAAGATTGGTTTAGCTCGTCAGTGACGGGGATCTAAATTACTGGAAATATCTGAATTCAAGACTTTTCTTCTAGCTTTCACTTTAATTTTACACTACAAGCATATTTTGTCTCCAAGGCTTCCGCCGAAAGACTGCAGTTTGGAACACTGCTGCGATTTACTTCTTTTTTTTTTCAAATTCATACATCTTTTATAATTGGCAGTATTCTAACCCATTGCTATAAAGACCCTATTTGGCTATTCCAATACATAGAGGTTCTTAAGAGGAGTGTGAAACCAGTCCGAAAAAGCGCTACCCATACAAACGGCGATAACGTTTTCCACCCTCTAAACCTTAACCCTTGCCAATGATTTTTTGGTATTTTGTCGTTATGCTTAGAACTAGGTTTCTAGGTTTTGATTTTTTTTATATTTTTCATAGATTTGACAATATTTGGATTTTAGAAGTTTCATACAAAACAAAAAATCGTCAATATTTTTTAAACTATTAAGAATATTTAAAAAATCGAAATATGCAAACCTAGTACTAGGGCATAATGATAACATACAAAAAAATCATGGTTATAGATTAAGGTTTAGAGGGTGGAAAACGTTATCGCCGTTTGTATGAAGAGCGCTGGATTCACACTCCTCTTAATAAATTGTGTCGTAACCAGGGGCACGGCGGTGGGCGCAGTGCTGATGTTCGGCCGGCTGGGCTCGGTGGTGGGGGCGAACGCGGCCGGCGCGCTGCTCGCCGCCGCCTGCGCAGCCGCCTTCTACGGGTTCGCTGCGCTGCTCTTCCGTAAGTTTACTAGCTTCAAAAAAAGCGTTCTCAACTCGTCCATATTTTTTCTAGCGTTCTGTTAGAGGTTAGGGTTTGCAATTCTGGAATTGTTATTATTGCGCGTACTAAAAATACACCGGTACTTTTTCAAACCCTGGTAGAGGTGTCATTAGTATTGTTTTCGTTTGATAGCATTTATTTATTTATTATATACTCCATTAAGGCGGAAGATCTTAATACAAACTTTTATTGGTTATTCACTAAAATGTAATTATTATAAGAATTTTCCTGCCGCTCTGGGCCCTATACCCAAAAGCTTTAAATGCTACAATTTAACATATTTGTCACGTTTTTGTATGAAAAACTTTACAATATATGTCAAATTGTAACACATGTAATTTTTGTGGTAACATAACAAGGGTAACAAGCGTAACAAGGGCTGGTAATAAGACAAATTATTTAACTAAATTTTTATAACCGAAATTATTCAATTTAAATGCTATATGTATAAAGACAACACAAACTAAAATGGAGATGAAAAAGAGGGTTTAACTATTCGCAGGGTATAGTAAAGTGCCGGAATTGGCAAGCAAGGCACGGAGTGCTGAGATTGCAGGTTCTTCTTTGATTCTCTCTAGATTCTCTAGATTTCTCTTTGTATTGCAATTTTATTTAAGTAAGTATGCCAACAGTTACAACCAACTTTATGCTTTACTTTCTAACATTTTTGGTTGCAGTCTGCGCAGCTCTGAGTCTTCTCTTACCTGGGAACAAGTCCTCTCCCGGCGAGGTCCAGTCGGAAGCTGAAAGCTGAAGAAAACATTCACCTCGTCCTATCCGTCCAAACTATAGCATTTACAGGGAGAAAACGTCATACTTAAATGTATTGTGATTTGTATTCCTAGGTTTTCTTTGTAAAGGTGTCACCACACCCAATGGATCGACGTCATATGCTAAATCCTGTTCATCCATACCTGTCGTATAATGTATACAAAATTTAAAGGTAAAATTTAAGTTTTTCTTGCCTAGATATTGTTTATCGCCTAAATTGAGCCTGTAATGTAATCATTACAGGAAGAAAAAAAATATTTTTATGCTAAAATTTTGTTCACATAATATGACAGGCACCATCGATATAAGAAGACAATAGATCTGCTTACTTGTTCGGATTGTTACAAGCCTAGCGTCACCACTTTGCGACGGGGTGAAGCAGGTGAAGAGGGGCTTTCAATATTTAGCCATTGGTTCAACTTTGAATCTTATCGTAAGTGAATAAAGTGCTTCTGAGTTTTCTAACTAGCAGCGACACAGGCGTCGAATACCAGAACTAAAAATATGACGCCAATTTAAAACGTAAGAAACGCAGTGCTGTTTACTTGACGATTGGTAGATACAATTTTATTCAGGCTATCCAACATAGTCTACCAAATAGACTATGGTCGGCTACTCTGCCACAGCGTTGTACACAGTTCTATAGTTTCGATGACAGATACATTGTAGTTATTAGGTTGTTAGGTAACATTATTAAGAGGTGATTTCAATAAAAAACACAAATGTAGTGTCAAACGCAAAAACAGTAAGAGACATTTTGATTTAATCTTAGTAGCTATAAGTTTAAAAGTGAAAGAACAAATAATATTAAAACCGGCTATGTGTGAGTCGGGGTAAATGAAAGAAAACGCTAGCTTTTGTAAAAGAAAACAATTCATATTTTGCGCCAGTCGGTGCGTGAGTTAGTTTTTTGAGTGTTGTGCTCGCTCAAATTGCTCTGGTGGTGACCCACCCTAAATAATAAGTAGGAATAAACAAATGACTAGCATGGGCGCTCTCTATTGACAAAAAATTTAAACAAATAGTACGTAATACAGTGTGTAAGGTAAATTGTATACTTACAATTAACAGAAGATATATTATATCCAGAGGTAAACGGTCGGGGGAACCTCGGCGCAATCTCTAGAGAAGAAGTGGTTTAAAGGGGGGGGGGGGGGGGGGGGGGTACCGCCTTTTGTATAAAGAGCGCTGTATACACAACAGTTTTATTTTTTATGTTAACTCTTTTAAGAGGAGCCACTTTCTTTGCCTTTAAAATACGGACAAAAAATCCAATTTTATAGTTAAAAGAAGCGTTAAAATGGAAAAACCAAAATGTTTTCCTTATAAAATTGTATAAAAAGGGTTATAATAAGCCATCTGTCACCTCGAAAGATGTACAGTAAGTCAGTTCAACTTGTTAATACTGTAGAACCTTTTCGTAAAAAACGTCATAAAGACTTCGTTGACAAAAACAGTTATGAGCCCATTTGCTCATTGCGAGAAAATTCTACAGTGGCCTACAATTCAAATAGGTTGGGTGGCTTATCACTGCTCCAGTCGAGTAATTAAAAATACAATAAAGACGTAAAGATAACCAAATTGGGTGTTTTACTTAATCTACTTTACTTCATAATAAAAGCCTACTTGCTTGCAGGTAGTCCCGATAATTAATCCTTCTGTTCCGCTAGTAAAATGATTTGTTTGAGAGTTATTGTGAGCGATTTTTTTTTAATTATCGTTTTTTTTGTTTTTTTTTAAACACTCAAATTAAATTTAAAATGCTAATGCTACCGCGCTTAGCGTTAATATGACGAAACTGGCAAACGCAAGGCACGGAATGCTGATGTTGTAGGTTCGAGTCCTGCCATTACCCTAATTTTTCTTTGTGCTGTCATTCATTATAATGCATAGCATTTTAAGTATGATAGTGTAAAAAATTACAGGTTTTAACGGGATTTGACACATTCAAAATGTAGCTTCATCCCACTATTACGAGATACTCGCTGGCCCCACCGGCTGGCCCCAATTCTGGCGTTCATCAAGATTCATTCGAGATATGTCGAAAAATTACAAAAATGAAAAGGATCTGACAGTTTTTTAACATATCTCGAATCTGACTTTATCTCTACTGACGCGAGAATTACCCCGCTGGGCCTTTTAGATGCTATCGCGTGCGCTTATTTAGTTACTTGAATACCATTTCATGTATAATAGCGCAAACTCCCATACTGCAACCACTAGTGCACCTAATGAGTAGGCCATTCGTTCAAGTAGCGAACGGTCGTACTGTTTGATCCCGATGATGCCTCGTGCAGAGTCGAAACGCGCGTCGATCGTGTTGCTTAGTGTATAGTGGTGGTGGTGTGTAGTTGAGTCTGTGTGATATATGTTGTTTCGTGTGGAAGCGGAGGAGGGTAGGTTTTTGCATGAATATGTCGCACAGACGCAGCTAACTTGCACGAGCACGGCACTGGTTTCGCGGAGTAGCAAGGTAATTTGTTCCAGTTTGTTAACTAGTGCACCCTGCACAAATCTTCTCGATGCGACTAGGTGCACAGACGACGCCATTGCCTGAGGTGCAATTTTTGAATCTCACCAGCTGACTAAAGCTCACAAAAATGGCCTAATCTATGAAAAACGGCCATTTTAGTGAGCATTAGTCACCCGGTGAGATTCAAAAATTGCACCCCAGATAACGTTTTAAAGAGCCCAAAGAGCCAAAATGGGCCTCCATACCCGCTCTTAAACCCGCGACACTGGTCGGTATATCCCATCAACTAACTGTAATACAGTCATAATACAGCTGTTGGTGACGTAGCAGCTACGTTTCAGGCGACGTAAATATAAGTGCGGTCACGCAACGCGGCGACGTCAGTACGGCGAGAGCGCTCGAAAGCGCGTGAGCAAAAAAACGCGGGAAATAAGTGACAAAGGTTTGTGTATGGATCATTTTTAAACTTAAGTAGTATTCTGAAGTCGTGTTTAAAAAGTTTGTTTATTTACTTTTGGAAAATTAATATTGAGTGTGGTTTAACACTGAACAATTTATTTAAAAAAGACTTGGATTTTTTTGGTTTTACAATTTTGTCTGTTTTAAACGTTGACACCGACATAGTTGGATAGTTTTTCCGTTTTTTAAGGTTTTGGGACTACATTTTGTAATTACTTTTTTTTTAAGAAATTTGAAGGCAAACAAGCAAGTGGGTCACCTGATGGTAAGTGATCACCACCGCCTATAGACACCCGCAACACCAAGAAGATTGCAGATGCGTTGCCAACCCAGAGGGCTAAGATGGAATACCTCTTGTACCAGTAATTACCCCGGCCTACTTGCTCTCCACGCCGGAACACAACAGTGCAAGCACTGCTGCTTAGCGGCTGGAATTACCTTAGGGTGGTATTTATAGATCGAGATAAAGATCAAAATTGGAGCTTGAGTTTGGTTCATAAGTACGTCACCCTTATTGACAAATAGACTGATCACTAAGACCAAGTCTAAATAGAGGCTTAGGTTATTTTAGTCTGCTAAAAGTAAGAAGAAGGTGTATAGATAGGCTGAAATATGTAGAATTTGCGAATACTGGTACAAGTTTAATGTATCCTCCCTCCGTCTCTGTCACACTAGTGTCATAAGAAAGGGACACACATAGAGATAAACAAAACTTGGCCGGTTACGGTCAGGGCCCCTATCCTGGGTTCATGCGAGATTCATGTCGCACGAAAATAACTGTCAAATCCCAAGGAAATCTGTCATTTTTGACGTATGTGGCATACGAGATAGCGTCTCGCATGACCCGAGAATTGGGGTCCAGAGGAGAGACGCTTTTGTTTTTTACTATGATTTTGTTTTTTCACGGGTGGTAGGACCTTGTGCAAGGTGCGTCCGGATCGCTACCACCATCTTGCTCGCTAATCCTGCCGCTAAGCAGCAGTGCTTGCACTGTTGTGTTCCGGCGAGGAGAGCAAGATAGCCGGTGTAATTACTGGCACAAGAGGTATTCCATCTTAGCTCTCTGGGTTTCCAACGCATCTGCAATGTCTTTGGTGTTGCGGGTGTCTATAGGCGGCGGTGATCACTTACCATCAGGTGACGCACTTGTTTGTTTGCCTTCCTATATCGTAAAAAAAAATTGATGCATCATTATCAATTCTGAATAATATAAGAAAGAACTCAGTATAAGCATAATTTATCATGTCCTAATGTAAACAATGCCATGTATCAGAAAAGTGCGTTTATAGTGCAATAGATGTACTTAATGAACTGCCCTGAGAACTGCAAATGTTGGAGATTATTAAATTTAAATAAAGTATAAAAAATACCTCGCTTGGAAACCGTTTTATAACCTAAAAGAATATTTTAATGATGCAGTCATTAATAAACAAAAAATATAAATTGTAATTCGTTTTAATTTTTATTCTATTCTATTCTGATTCAGTTTCTGTTTCAAAGATAATTATTACGCAAATACTTGATAGCTATCGAGGTAACTAAATATGTTTAAAATAATAATCACGACGCTGAGATAATTTACTTAATAACGTTATTTAACACGTCCGAGAGACCACCTATGTTATCAGTCTATCTTCGTTCTTATGACGAGCTTGCGCAAAACAAAAAATCATCAGCAGTATTCCATCTTAGCCCTCTGGGTTGGCAACGCATCTGCAATCTTCTTGGTATTGCGGATGTCTATAGGCGGTGGTGATCACTTACAATCAGGTGACCCACTTGCTTGTCTGCCTTCCTATTTCATTAAAAAAAAAGATTTAGCTAATTACTCAAAATGTCTAAAGAAACTGCATAAGCCCTTACTGTCTTAACTGCCGTTTTGTTCCCAAAGCAGTTTTTTATTTTATATGTATGTTAGTCTGTCAGGCATTTGTCTGTGGGCCTTCATAGTCTGGAAATAAATGATATTATTCATTTATTTATAAACTGACTCTTACTGTCTTAACAGTATATGATAGCCGACATAATAAACGAAATTTTTTGAAGTTATTCTCGCACTAATTTACTTTTAGTCGTTTTCCCAAAAGTTCGACTTTTCAACATAATTTTTTAATTAAAATCTGAATAAAACAGTTTTTTATTATGGAGAAAAACGGGCTTCGTACCTATGTCACATTAGCAAACACCTGTCACATTGGCCCATATGGCAAACAATTACTACACTAAACATAAAATATTTATCAAATTACAAAAAAACAGATGAAGGACACGACATATACAATTACGAAGCGTTAGCGACATCAGCCAACCTGGGGTGCAATTTTACAATCTCACTAGGGCTCACCAAAATGACCGAATCTCTATGAAAGACGGCTAATTTGGTGAGCTTTAGTCACCTGGTGAGATTCAAATGCAATGCTGAACACCATTAACGCCATGTCGGACGCTGGTTCCCCGAGAATGTGTACTTAGCAACATACCAGTGTCATGTCTATTCAGGTTGACCGCTGCCACCAACGCTTCCCTTGCAACGCGATTGCGGGCACATTCCACCGACAAATGTTGGACATCGGATCTTCTATGGTACCGCAATTAAATTAAACGTAAATTCCTTTGCCATTTACCTAGGTACTAGTACCTATCTGTTTTGTATTGTCAGAGATCTTGAATCCAAACACTAAGCCCTATTTTCGAATAACTCAAGATTCTCATAAGAATATATTAAAAGTATACCTCTTTTAAAATGGGTTAGGTTGCACTAGAGATCTTAATAGGTTCGGTTTTAATAAAAATAACTTTGAGCTGTGCAATGCTGTGGTGGTACGGAACATAATCCTTTATCTCTTTTACACCTTACTGGTTTAAAAAAAACTTGTCGACTGAATTAATTCAAAAGGGCACAGAGGACATTTACTGCGATGAAAACTGGTTATAGCTACACGAAGTAAATAAGAAAAAAAAACGGCCAAGTACGAACCGGATACGCATAAGCTCAGGGTTTCGTAGAATACCGGTTTTCAACCATTTTCAAGCACATTACTGGGTAAAAACTCTCTTTAGAAAGCGCAAATATAAGTATGTTTATAACTGAAATATCCGAAACTCATAAATTTCTCTGTGTGTGTTCTTTTATTTTGTTACTTGTGTGAATCAAAAAGGAGTATTTGTTATAGTTGGTGTTGTTATAGGTACCTTTTAAATTTCATTACTTTAGTCTTAATAGGACTGTGACATACGGAACGACAGACGGGCATATGGACAAGATGAATCTCACCAGGTGACTAAAGCTCACCAAAATGGCCGAACCTCTAAGAAAAACGGCGGTTTTGGTGAGCTATAGTCACCCGGTGAGATTCAAAGATCGCACTCCAGTACCAAAATATAAACGTTCAATTTTGCCGTTGGCTACGGAACCCTAAAAACAATTAACAGTTACTAGTTTCAACGGCGTAAATACACATGCATGTATAATTCTGCCACCTATGTTAATATTATATAGTGCAATAATGCGAAGGTATTGCTAGCACTAGGGAATGCAAACCCGGTTATTTTCTCTAAGAAGTAACCGGTTTTAACCGGTTTTTTCATACAAAGAAAAACCGGTTTTGCATTCCCTAATTGTGACAGATTTCATAAACGTCGTATTGCTGCTCTATTGTTATAAAATATCAGTTACCTTCATCACTTATGAAAAAAAGCTTAGATATTATTTTATTTTAGTCTTGAAGATCCGTCCAGATCGTAACCACCATCTTGCTAGCTAATCAAGCTTACCGGAAGTGCTTGCACTGCTCTGCTGCAGCGTGGAGAGCTAGACAGCCGGTAAAATTGCTGGTACAAGAGGTATTCCATCTTAACCTTCTGGGTTGGCAACTGATGCAGTCCTTGTGCCAGGGTGGTTCCACTCATTCCTTTTGACGCGAGCCGCCTGACGAATGTGTATAAAGTAATACGAACTCTTTATGCGTGTCAATAGAGTTGGAAATCGTTTAATCGCGGTCGTAAAAGAGATGCTTCTGTAGATTAGTACTATTATTTATTATGTAGTATAGCGAGTACCAAGTTGGTACCATCAGGTGATATACTTGCTTGTTTACCTTCCTATTTTATAAAAAAAGAGGTGGTTTTGTACCAATCAGTGCCGGCTTAAATATACGCTCGCGTATTTGATTGGCAAGCGGCTAGAGAATGTCGAGCGCTTGAAAGTCAAAAGCCAACCGATTGTTCATTATAACTTGATGAAAGTCGACTTGCAAGATTTAAGTATCTGTCTAACTAAAGCTAATTTAACCCTGTAAAAAACGAATGACGTCACAATGGCTAACAATGTCCTATTGAACATTATACTCCTTCAATACCTAATTCAAATTATCATATCCCAAAGGTTGCAAGCCACTGATAATTGTTGTCCACAATGCCAAAGCATTTAACTCTTTTTTCCGGTTAACTAAGTCCAAATAGAATACCGTTGAATGGAAAACGTCTCATTTTTAAGTTATGCGCATTGATCTATAATAATTATACTTCCATTACTTGGTTCTATAGGAAACTAATTATAGTTGTCAACTATGATAGAGTTCTGTAGTAAACAGGGAAAGAACCCTTTTAGTTTCGCCATGTCCGTGCGTCCGTCAGGAATTTTACTAACATAATATAAGTGTAGTGCACCTAGAACGAATCTTTTTGACATGCCTAAGTCGCTACTCGCTAGGTAACTCAGTTGTTCTCTCTCCTGTAGGGCTAGTTAGAAAGAGACGCAGTGAGTTACGTAGCGAGTTACAGCGTGTCCCGAAGGTTCGTGCTAAGTTCTTTTTTTTTATATAACATAGGAAGGCAAACGAGCAATGGGTCACCTGATGGTAAGTGATCACCATAGCGCGACACCAAGGAGATTGCAGATGCGTTGCCAACCCAGAGGGCTAAGATGGAATACCTCTTGTGCCAGTAATTACACCGGCTGTCTTGCTCGCCACGCCGGAACAAAACAGTGTGGGCACTGCTGCTAAGCGGCAGGATTGGCGAGTAAGATGTTGGTAGCGATCCGGACGGACCTTGCACAGGGTCCTACCACGCGCAAAAGGTGTAGGTGCAGTGGAAAGCTAAATTTAGGGTATTTTTTAAGGTAGAGTAAGGTATAGGGTTTTTTTCATTTATGATAAACTTAGCAGCAATAAATCTTAGTAGTGGCTTTAATTTGACTGGCGAAGTATAGTTCATCCGAGTTTATCTCTATATACGTGCTTGTGACACTAGTTTAACAGAGACACAGGGAGGGATAAATTTAACCTGGGCCGGTCATACTTATTATGACTACACTACCATTACCATGAGTTTCTATCGAAAATTCATATTACGAGTACACGTTACTACTCGTACAGTCGATAGCGGTTAAAATTTTAATACGCTCCCATTTGTCAGTGAAAGAGTTAACCATAGTTGATACGGTATTTTTCAATGACATGTGTCAAATTTGTGACTCATGATACCTATATTCTACGGCAACAGCTACAAAACTTTAGTCACTAGCGCTGGGATCACGATAGGTAGTTTACCGTTGGACTCATACTAGCGATTTTTACTTCTCTAAGTGAGCGTTAAAGGCGCTGATGTACAATTCCCCATACAAAAAGTTTACGCCGTCGCTAGCGAGTACGGTTACGGCTAGATACACTATACTCATGGTAAGGGTACAGGGCATCGATATAAAAAGACAATAGATATGCCTACTTGTTCGGATTGTTACAAGCCTAGCGTAACCATTTTGCAACGGGGTGAAGCAGGTGAAGAGGGGCTTTCAATATTTAGCCCTTGGTTCAACTTTGAATCTTATCGTAAGTGAATAAAGTGCTTCTAAGTTTTCTAACTAGCAACGACACACGGCGTCGGATAGCAGAACTAAAAATATGATGCCAATTTAAAACGTACAAAACGCAGAGCTGTTTACTTGACGATTGGCACATACAGTTTTATTAAGGCTATCCAACATAGTCTACCAAATAAACTATGGTCGGTGACTCTGCCACTGCGTTGTACACAGTTCTATCGTTTTCTCATTTCGATGGTACAGGGGTATTCAAGCGAACTCCAATAACCTGCTAAAATATTCATAAAGGATTTGGTAATAGCAGGGATAGGTACAATAAGTTATTTAAGCTGGGAACTCGCCAGCGGTCCTATTGGTGCTTTAGTAGTCTCATAATAAACCTTCTTTTATTTTTATCATCCATTTCTACAGGCTTTTGAAACGCCTTCAGTTTCCTGTACGAAATATTGATGAATAAAATCACTTTAGACTTACAGTGGGACAGTTAGTTAACATAACCATTTAGGGTAAAAATGCCACAAAAACTACAGCTGCCTACAAAATGCCACAAGAACTAGCAAGAATCAAATAAATATGTCTTTTAGTTTGAAAAAAAACTCTTTTACCTTTCCTCTCGTACCGCTAGTACCGCGTTCCAAATCTATTTTTTTTTAATAATTAATAGATTCAGGCGTTACTTTGCGGAGGTCCATATCAACAAATGGGAACAAATTACCTTGCCACACCGCGAAATTACTGTTGTGTGCAAAACTCTACATCATCATGCGAACGTAATAGCTTATTTTAAATTTCAGATAGTGTTTCAAAATGGTGGCCAACGGCATTGTTGAGAGGAAAAGATCCATGGACAAGGCGCCCACGACAGCCACGCTGGACGAGGCCATGTTGGCGACGGGTGAGTCCACTTTAGCATGAAGACAACATTGTTACAAGTCCCGGCAAACATCCTGAGCATATTGACCTTGACTGCGCAATAGCCGTAATACAAATGTGTATGCGCACACAAACTCCACTCGATTTATGCTCAAGTTGTTTGCCTGCAACTAGGTATAGTACTTATTAGTACCCAGTGGCCATAGTATGACCGGCCCCAGTGGTTTGATTTTTGACTTTCGAACGTTCGACCCTCACCAGCCGCGGGCCAATCAGTTACGCGAGCATAATTTTAGCCGGCAGTGATTGGTTCGCGGCTAGCAAGTGTCGAGCGCTCAAAACTCAACCCACAGGCTTAATTTATCCCTCCCTGCGTCAAACAGTTTTTGGGTGGTAGGACCTTGTGCAAGGTCCGTCCGGATCGCTACCACCATCTTGCCTGCCAATCCTGCCGCTAAGCAGCAGTGCTTGCACTGTTGTGTTCCAGTGTGGAGAGTGAGACAGCCAGTGCAATTACTGTCACAAGAGGTAATCCATCTTAGCCCTCTGGGTTGGCAATGCATAAGGGTTAAGATGGCACACCTCTTGTGCCAGTAATTGCACCGGCTGTCTCGCTCTCCATGCCGAAACACAACAGCGCAAGCACTGCTGCTTAGCGGCAGGATTAGCGAGCAAGATAGTGGTAGCGATCCGGACGGACCTTGCACCCAAAAACAACCAAGTCTACCTATTCTAAGCTATATGACCCGACGGGCCTCTATCACCGCTCATTAGTGACGTGACGCGTGGACTTTATCGACGGGGGATATAAAATGCAACGACGCGTACCCGCCGAGACGACGCTCACAAAAACAAATGATTGTCGTGTTTCGTGTGAAATATGTCTACATTTTTTTATTTTAAGTTATAACTTACTAGTTAAATGAAATACACTTGACGATCGCTAATTAGTGTCCGTAGTGGTTCTGTGATCAGTGCAAGCTCGATCCGACAAGAGGTTTTGCAAATCAGAATAAAACGAAAACTACAACTCGGTTTTAAAAGGCAATGCAAATGACAGTATAGCAATAAAGTATATAATATATAAACTGCCGAGTTTCTTGCGGCGTTTCTTCTCAGCAGGCTCTGAAGCATTTCCGAAGCGCTAGTAGATTCAAGACGTGTAAAAGAGCCTATGTTATATATCACTATACTAAAGGAACGTCAACGAGGCTGTTAAGTACCAAAAACGCAAATTTCCCCTTTTCTGCGATGCACTTAAATATTGCCTGTGTAAGAAGACTATGAATTATTTATTACTGCCGATTGCATATGTATTACTAAGCATAGTATCAGACTTCACCCAGAACGCAGGTCGCCTCATTGAGATAAGTCTAGACCCCACCGGACTATGATAGCGGCTACGTACCTAGAAACTGCATGTCGTATGATCGCCCAGAGTACCTACTGTAATCTGAGACATTATTAAAAAACCTCCTTCTTTGAGTTGGTTAAATTATTAGCATTATTTTGAGCCTATTGTGCCCCACTGTTGGGCAAAGGCCTCAACCCCAACGCTATCACAGAGCCCCTGTTCTGGGTTCATGCGAGATTCATCTCGCACGAGAATAACTGTCAAATCCCAAGGAATTCTGTCATTTTTGACGTATGTGGCATGCGAGATAGCGTCTCGCGTGACCCGAGAATTGGGATCCTGATCCTGTTTCGTTGCTACCAGCGGCCAGACCTTCAAGAAGAAATCTTTCACCAGATATGTGTTAAATTTGTCTCTCCATCGCCGTCTAGTTTCTTGGGCCATGGGAGTTAGTGGTTATTTTGGCCCACGACTCGTCTTAAAAAACTTAAAATCCCATCAACACATGATACGAAAAACGAGCCAAGTTTGATGAAAAAGTCTGTTGGAATTTACTTTTGCTGCTAAGGTTGACATTGACAACTATTGATTACTAAGTTATATGTAACACGTTTCTACAAAAGTCACTTACACCTTACACTTAAATTACATTGTAAGATCATAGTTTTAAATCTCCTTGTGTCCCTTTTTCTCAGCCTTTAGGCTGCGTTTTCACCAGATATGTGCGAGGATGCGTAACGAGGGATGTGTTTGTAAAGAACCAATGAGCCGTTTCCACCAGAGCTGTGCTGACCGCAGCGAGGTAAATGAAGCGATTCTATTGGTTCTTACAAACACATCGCTATGCATCCTCGCACATCTCTGGTGGAAAAGCAGCCTTAGTATTCAGCCACATCACTGAAGATATAAGAGGTAATATTTTAAACAAATTGACGTTTGCCAAGTCATTCTCCGCTGGTTTTACCGGGTAAACTGTGTGGGGAAATTTTATAATACTTTGATAAATCCTTACATAAATATTTGATGCTTAACACTTTGTTTGTTCGTTCATATTTTATATGATCAAGCTTCTTGTGCTCAGTTATAATTACAAGTAAATAGCATTAAGTTATTTTTCAGAAGACAAAATAAAACACAAAGTAGATAAGTGTTGGTTGATAATAAAAAAAAGTATTAACAGTAATGAGAAAAATAATATGTTTTATTACGAATTTCATTTTTAAAACGATTCATTTTGCTGACGGTTCTTTTTATTGAGTACTTGCCATTAAATGACCAAAACTCAACTAGGTTGATAATGTTTTTGGCTTTCGGTGGTAAATAGGTCAGCTGTGCAACTCCTGCGCACTCAGCAACAATACAAAGGTTCTGTTGCCGACATCTTTTTGTAATGTTCATCTACACTAATAATATAATAAAGAGGTAAACTTTGTTTTTTGTTTGTTTGTATGTAGGAGGTATTTTATGAAACTACTGAACCGATTCCAAAAAATCTTTCTGTAATAGATAGCTACACTATTCCCGACAGACTTAAATCCACGCGAACAAAGTCGCGGGCGTCCGCTAATATTATTATATAGATCTACAGAATTAATTCTTATTGGAATAAAATTTCTACTCTGTTATCGATGATAACTAAATTTCAGTAATTGTAGGATGAAGCGAATGATCTTTTTTTCATTGCATTTCATTGAAAATAAACACCCAACAACTTAACTCCCTTTGCATCGCCTAGAAAATAATGTTCCGTTTCGTTTAGCTATCAAGTATTGAAGTGCAATGGCGTTTTCCATTAGCCGGCCCGGCACCGGCACCGAACCGGCGCCGGTGCCGTGCCGGTGCCGGGGAAGCAAAAATGTATGAAAATGTATGGCTCGCTTTTTCACTTACGTCGGCGCCGGCCCGGCGTTGGGTCGCCCGGGGTGGCAAGTTTCCCACTTGATGCCGGCCCGGCAAAGCTGCATGTGTTTGTATATGAATTGTAGCCGTGTGCGTGTGTGAGTGGGGCGGGTAGAAGGACGCAGAGTGGTGGGAGACACCGGCGCAGTGGAAAAACGAAGCCCCGGCCCGGTGCCGGTGCACGTCCATGCCGGTGCCTAGCCGGTTAATGGAAAAACGCCCATTAAAATAGATAATAAAAATTATTATACTTTACACTACATGAAACAGCTAATTATTTATTTTACTAAAACTTGTTGTCAAAGTCTTCATAGCAACAATGGGGCTTAGGAACCAGTTTTACGCTATGTAATTGTTTCAATATCAAAGTGATAGCTATATTATGATCCCAAGTTGTAATAAAAATTTACAACTCGCAAAGGAAGTTGATAAATCTTAGCGAGTGTGATAACAATGATGACACGGGCTTAATCCGTTTACGACATTATTTTTCACTTAGCTACGCTAGATAGATAATTTTCGTTATTTAGTAGGAAAATTTTAGAAATTTGTTCTTTAAAAAAATATTTTCACTTTGACTTTATCCCCCCTTGTAAAATTAAAAAGTTATTGTCCACGCTTGCAAATACTGTAGCAGGATTGTTTCCGTTGGAGTAGCTCAAATGACAATACAATGAAGTGCCGATAACAAGAAAACTTGTAGTAAAAATGAAATATCTGACACTCTTTTTTCAACATATCTTAACAATTGGAACACATTGTTATGTTTGTTTACCTAACTCGTTATCTATATTCATGTTGTCATACTTTGTTGCTAACTACCGGTTCCCACATCAGCCTCCCCAGGTTATCACCAAGTGAATAAAAACTATATCAGTTTTTTTTTATCAATGGCTGATTACTTGATACTTATTAACCTATCGTAATATAATTATATCTATCTTTTCAATTTGAAATAATCAATCATCGTCATTCTCCTAGCGCTTTTCTCTTTCTTAATTCGGGGTGGTTGATTTTTGACTTTTCAGCGCTCAACATATTGGCCAATTAAATGAGCGAGTGTATGTCTTAGCCGTCACTGATTGGCGTGCATCTTTTATATATATAAAATAGGAAGGCAAACAAACAAGTAGGTCACCTGATGGTATGTGATCACCAATGCCCGCAACACCAAAAAGATTGCAAATGCGTTGACAACCCAGAGAGCTAAGATGGAATAACTCTCGTGCCAGTAATTGCACCGGCTGTCTTGCTCTCCACGCCGGAACACAACAGTGCAAGGACTGCTTCTTAGCGGCAGGATTAGCGAGCAAGGTCGATAGTCTTGGGCGTCTGGCAAGAGTCGAGCGCTCGAAAGTCAAAATCAAACATCCAGATCTACGGACAGACGCAGGAACGGATAGCGACTTTACTTTAGACTATGCAAAGATAATAGTAGATTATGATGGTGAAGTAAATAATACCATCAGATTATCCAGACATTACATCATCCATCATTCAATCGACCTTTTGAAAGTTCATGAATATTAACAACATCCATTTCACTCTTGTTTACGCGTGTCCATCCCAAGACACGTCCTCGTGATGTGACATGTTTCTAATTATTTTTTTATACTAGCAATTTTTGCGCTCAATTTCACCCGACTCTATATTTTGAAAGTATCCTTTTGTAGCACTGCTAGTGCCACGCTATACCCACCTTTACTCTTACTAAAGATGTCTAGAGTACCCACACACATGCTAAGACCTGTACAAATACTAACAACATCCTATGACGTCGCTGCTGTTCCGCGAGTTGACGTTAAGAAACGTTCGTGACAGATTTCGCGTTATACCCACGTTGTATCACAAAGTCTATAGACATCGTTGCATTTTTTAAGGGGAAATACTATACGAAAAAACGATACCTATTTTAAAAAATCGACAGCGCACGTAAACGTGTTAAAGATGGATAAAAATCATAGTACGAGTGAAATAACATTTTTCGTTATGTTTTCTTTAAATAGGTCGTAATTAGGCCAGCCACCGTATGCATGGATGCAAAAAATATCAGACTATATTATGTAGAGAGACCTTTAATGCAATCGCTGCCACCATTTTGCATCGACAATTATTCAAAGTGCCGCCAACGCACATGTGCCTCAGAATGACTGCAGTTGGCAGCAGCACTGGGCGAAAGTACTGAAAACGCGTTGCTGGCATTGGACGCCTGACATTGGATTCATAATGAAAAGCTTCGAGCCATAAAAACGCAATAACGCAACTGACCAATCAGGAGACAGTGATTGCTGCAATTTTGCGTTTTTATCGCTTGTTACTTTTGATTCACAATTCTTTACGAACCACACCGGGGCTTAAAATACCCTGACGCACCTTAAACGCAGTGGCGCAACTTGTTTACACCTGCTGCGTTGAAAATGTGACGCATGAAATGCGTCACTGCGTTAACGGAGCTTCAGCGTGTTTTAAGCAGAAATGTGATCGATCCTTAAACTATCGTCTACATCTGTGTTATTCAATTTACGCCAGCCTTACTCAAAGTGTGCTTCGCGGAACCCTTGGGCTGTACAAAGCCTCTGCGGGGCCTCTGCTTTCTGGTTGAAAGGAAAAAAGTCTGAAACACGCCTCACCTCTTGGACGATAGTTCAACACTGTTTTTTATTTATGTTCCGTCAATTATTTCGCATTCCAAAAGGTTTGAGAACCGCTGATCTAGGCCATGTCCACTATGTCCCGAAGCCACTTGGGGTCGCGATCGCAAAAAGTTGATCGCCAGAGCGGACAGCGCTCGCCCGCACGCGGCAATGTTATGGTCGCCAGAATTTTTTACTTACAAAGAGGTCGCGAATTCAAAAACATACAAAAACACTGGTCGACAGAAAAGACGTTTACGAGCATAAGTAATTCTGATTTTGACCCAGACGTCAAATATTCTGTAAATGTAATGTAACGCTTATATCTCTGACCTGGTGACTTCATCTAGATCTAACTCAGCCATCAATCAAAATTTTCTAGAGTAAACACGATATCGTAATTAGATAATTAACATACTTAATGCTTTAATTGAATCGCACAGTATTTATTGGGGCACTATTTATTTTTATTTTATTTTATTTATTTGGTCTGCCAACAGCTGTTACAATCTTGCACATTACAATACAGTTTTATGTAAATTAGTCTTAACTACTAATTACACAGCTACTTAAAGGCAAACACCACTTGTAAAAAAAATTTACTTAGGTTTACATTAAGAGAAAAACAAATTAGAAATTATACAGAAAAGAGACAAAACATTAATTTGTGATTTTTAAGTACAGCTCCAAAATGCCTTGATTTCGAATGTTGTGTTAACAAATTGAGATCATAGTTTGGGATTTATGTAGATTATAGCTAAGAGAAAAAGAAATGTTTTCTCACCAACGAAGGCTTCAATAAGATAGGCAAACAGCACAAAAGAGCGATCAATACCGTGTGTTTCTACTAAACCTGACCAAGGCCAGGGTAGGACCTTGTGCAAGGTCAGCCCGGATCGCTACCACCATCTTGCTCGCTAATCCTGCCGCTAAGCAGCAATGCTTGCACTGTTGTGTTCCAGCGTGGAGAGCAAGACAGCCGGTGCAATTACGGGCACAAGAGGTATTCTATCCTAGCCCTCTGGGTTGGCAACACATCTGCAATCCCGTTGGTGTTGCGGGTGTCTATGGGCGGTAGTGATTGCTTTCCATCAGGTGACCCACTTGCTTTTTTGCCTTCCTTTTCCATAAAAAAAAGAGACAATGATGTCAACTACTGGTACAAACAATGTCTTACGAGCATCAAGCACGGGGACGGGCTGTAAAATGTTTGCCTCTCTTACCTCTACTATTGTCTTACAGAAATCTCTTTGATTTTTGTGAGACATCTTCAAAAAGTCGGTCGCTAAATTTACCGCCCCTAAAATGTGTCAAGCACTGGTACAGCTACCTTATTTAGGCTCCACTGTTTGCCCAAGCATTTATGGTCTTACTGTGCTGCAGTGATATTATAGTATAGGAAAAACGTGCGGGGAATACCCAAGGCAAACAGATTTAATGTGATGTGATCTGATAATGATAACGGTAATTAGATCACGTAGCAAGTCTTGTTTGCAAACAACTATACTGCCAGTTTGTTTTATTATGCCCACAAACTTATCTATAGATATCTTCGTCGTTGATTATATGATCTTTGAGCTTCATCTTCATAACAAAAGACATTATCGATGACGTGATGCTCAGTGATGTGATTGTCTAAGTTAACATCGTTGCGGTCAATGATACACCAGCGGTGGAGATTTAAGCGGTGCATAGAGATTCAAGCGAGCAAGACAGCTATGTTACAGTAATTAGTCAGTATCTCTAATCATTCTAAAACTGATATTACTACTGAAAAAATCAATGTAATAAATTTTACCAATTACAACCCGGTTTTAAATAGTCTGTAAGATCAAATATCAGACCACATTTAAGTAATCTAAGAATAGAATCATTTTCGACATTGGACATGAAACTAATCAAAGTTTTATTCAACAGTCCTTTGTAAAATTGAGGATTAAATGTCCTGTGAACAAATGGTTACTCTTAACCAACAAGCTGGCACAAATTCTCTTGGTACTCCGCGAAACCTGGCGTGCTTGGTGCGTGTGTTGTTTCTTGCATGGTTGCGCGGAGTAGCAAGGTAAATTGTTCCAAATTCTTGATATGGACCTCCGCAAAGTAACGCCTGAATCTTTGAACTGATCTTAACCATCCAATTTACCTTATGTAACGCCGTCTATTCTTTACAACAACAACAACAACAAATATTCTTTATTGTACACCTCATAAAAATACAAAGCAAACAAATAAACTAAACTTTACTTAGTTTAGTGTTTATTTATTTATTTAATCTTATTGCACAAAACAAAATACATTTAAATGTACAAAAGGCGGACTTAATGCCTTAAGGCATTCTCTACCAGTCAGTCTGTTTACTGTTAATTATCCCTAGACATCCATTACAAAAGGTTGTAGTACCGGAACACGACCAATTTCTTCAAACCCACTGCTCAAACCACTGTATGGAATTTCTTCCAGGTCTGGGGCTGTACAACATTCTCCACATGCTGCTGAGTGGTGTCATCCTCATGGGCGTGATCATGCAAACCCTGAGCCTCGGCTACGTCATCCCTGCTGCTCAGTGTGACCTTAACATTGGATTGGAAAACAAGGGGTGGCTGGCTGCTATACCTTTTACTGGTCAGTATTACTGTCGCCATTATGTTATCATGCCAGCAAAAAAGATACTGGACCAAACCAAAAGGGACCTTGCGCGACGTTGCCTGCGTTCAGTTCAAAAGACGTTCATTAGATAAAATAGTATCTTAAGATTTCCAATTTTACCCAAATTCATTGGTTCTGGCATCGGTTCATTAGGTTGTCGGTCTATCTTCTGCCAGGATCTATCTTCTTCGGATGGCAGGACTGTTCAAATCACTACCACCATTACACTCGCTAATGCTTGTACTGTTGTGTTCCGGCGTGGAGTGCAAGTCAGTCGGGTAATACCTACACAAAAGGTATTCCATCTTAGTTCTCTAGGTTGCCAACGCATGTGCTGTAGTTATATTTGGTATTGCGGGTGTATATGGACGGTGGTGATCACTTACCCTCAGGTGACCTACTTACTCGTTTGCCTTCCCACTTTCAAAAAAATCCCTTAACCCCCCTAATCACCTTTTTAGTTTCGCCTTTCTGTCGCCACTTTAGCAATTTTCTGATCTATGTAGTGCCTCATTGGTATGACCTACTCATTTCCTCCTAAATTTGGTGTCCTCGAAGCTACTAACACAAACATAAAACAAAAGAACCTCGTAGGAATCTTGTTATCTTCTTAAAAACAAGCTGTTTTCCGAGATTCCTGCAGTAATTTAAAGACTGACTCTATGATGATAACGGTTCAATGCCCACTTATCCAGTATTTTGTTAATGCAACCACATCTGACGGGTGGGAGTTTATCGCGAACGCGAAATCGTTTCGACTCTTGCGTCGATCAGAGACGCGGGCAGCGATAAGCCGCTTCATATTTATCACCTCCATGGATTCCCTGACGCAATAATAAGTAATGAGTTATTTTTACGGTCTATGCTACCATACGCATAATTATATTTAAATAAGAGAATCAAAACCCACATGCTGAAGGATATGATTCGATAGGAATGCACGTAATGTCATGGGACAGAGGATGTATTTTTTAATCTATTGTACTGTATGTACGTTTTGTCATTTTTGCATGTTATATATATGCAATAGTCCGCTTTTGCTTATAAAGACTTTACTTAATATCAAACAGCGTCTCTTATTCGTTATCAAGTAAAACAAATTCTGTAGAAACTAGACTTATAGTAACCACGATTTTTAAGCAAAACTCGATTGTGTAGTAAATTTAAATGAAACATTTCCTATAACTAGATAACTTCTGTGTTTATAAGCCTGAACGATATTTTTAAGGAAGGAGCGGGAATGACATTCAACAGATAATACTTACGTTTATTTACCCAGGATTAGATGGATTTTGGTGTACGCCGACTTGATTGGTGGAATGCTTGTATCTCCACAGCGATGATCCTCACTTCTCACCTGTGGGGTTTCCTGGCCGACACGCGTGGGCGGCGGCCAGTGATGATGCTATCGATGCTGGTCTCCATGCTTCTCAGCATCCTGGCTAGCTTCGCGCCAAACCTACCCGTCTTTGCTGTGCTGCAGTTCTTATCTGCAGTCTTGTGAGTAGCAAATCACATCTTCACAACTTGCAACTCTTACAACTTGCTGCTGAGCTTAGATCAGTTTCTTCTTCTGCTCTATGTGTCTCTTCATCTTTACCCAATTCTACGACATTGTAGTCGACGAGCCCATCCGCCTATTCTTCACTGTTTAACTTTGCCAATACATTTTTTAAATCAAAATTATATTCTTTACATAAACTTATGAAGCGCTCTCTGGTTTCCAGCATGTCAGGCCCGTCTGCTGTCGTTTACACGTACCTGGGCGAATTTAATAACCTTCAGCACAGAGATAAGATGGTGGCCTTTGGGGCTTCCTTCGTTGGTATTGGAACAGTGCTCTTACCAGGTCAGCACTCCTTGGCTTATTCCATTAATAATTGCTTCTTATATTTATTTGCTGCCATTCTATTGAATTAAACACTTTTGGACTGTCCAGTTACAATCAGTTTTTATTACAAGAAAGATAGCTGGAAAATGATCCTTAACATGTTCTTCCTTTCTCTAATATTCCACAACCTTTTGAAATTTCAGCTGTCTCCTGGCTAATTCTTCCCCTGGATTTCGCTTGGCCCATGCCCTGGTTGGGCATCTACTACCGTCCCTGGCGGGTCTTCGTCATCGCCTGCGCTATCCCGTACGCCATCGGCGCTTTCCTCATGATCTTCGCTCCTGAGAGCCCGAAGTTCCACTACGCAAAGGGACGTAGCGACGAGTGTTTGGAGACACTGAAAAGAATTTATGCTGTAAATAAGTGGACGTCCTCTGATAATTTTCCGGTAAGAAGGTGTGTCAGAAAGAATCATTAGGGAGATATGTTGCCTGGCGAGTGATCTTACGGAGAAAATTAATCATATATCTCATATTTATATGAGTTTGTCCGAACAAGAGTAGATGCCGTTAGTATTTGCTGCAAAGGTACTGGTGGCAAACGCAGTGGCAGCCAATTGCTCTCCATTTGTCAGAACTTGAACCTACCTTGCTCTAACCAATAGAACTACAGGTGGTCGAGGTATATATTGCAAATTTTTCAGATTTGCAGTTTAAGGGCTTCTATCCTAGGGTTTTTGTGTCAAATGCGCCACTTTACTAATTAAATTACTAGGTAAACGTGAAACTGATCGGAGCAGAAACAGCTTTTATGGAAAGACGAAGCTAGTGATTGGGCTAGTGGCTTGTTTTTAAAACAAGACTGCAATCTTTATAGCAATTTGACAACATCATCAACAACTAATAAAATTCTCTCATGTTTTAGGTGAAGTCCCTGGCAGTGGATCCGCAAGCGGTGTCGTCAAGTGGTGGTAAGGGCGTTGGGGCTGTGCTCTCCTCCATGTGGGACCAGACAGCGCCCCTCTTCAGGAAGCCGTTGCTCAAGTGGACCAGTCTCACCTGCTTCGTGCAATTTGGGATATTTGCAACGTAAGTACCTACCAAAAAATCATTTCAAGTAATTTTGAACTTTTGTATCAAAATTTTGTTTGATTTTTTAACTATTTCTCATTCAGTCTTCTGGAATTGATTCCAGACATAGAAATTCTTCTAAATTACACACAGCACCTTTCTTCTTCTGCCAGGGCTAGCTATCCTTTACAACAGTTTTTTCTTAATATATAATCAACTGTAGACGTTCCTTGCAAAGAACCGTCGCTTAAACCTGCCCATTATCACAAAATATCACATTAACTCCATGATGACCTTAATGAATGCCAATGTCTGCCAAAGAAATTATGAATATCATGATGATATTTTTATGAAAATGTCTCTCAGTAGAGCATAAACCAAATAGTATAACAGCAGGTACATAATTAACGATGATTTTTCCAGATGCAACGGTTTCTACGTTTGGTTTCCCACGATTCTCAACTCGTTGGCTAACCACTCCGGCGCCGAGACGAGGATCTGCGACATCCTAGATGCCGGCGCCAAGGGTGCCATTAACACCACTGATGTAAGTTTCACTCGGCCAATCTTGTTCTGCAGTCACTGCTGGCTCTACAAGTTCTGCTATAGTATCAGTGTATTTGTGCAAGTGTCTATGAATTAGCGTCATCAGGTCATTACACTAGCGCCGCAGTGGCTTTCGAAACTACGCATTAAAATTTTAGAAATACGTCACTTGGTTTCCGTTTGAATAAACCGGTATTTGCTATTAAATACACAAAACGTGAAGAGTCAAACACCACTTGTGGATGGTCTATTTCTGGGTCAGTATTTGGTATTTCTTGTTCGGGGCCAAACAGATCGGACGTGTTTCAAATCAGTTCGAATCTGCTCATTCGATTTCCCTTTTTATTAATTCTGTTTTTCCGGCTGGTTAACTAGAAAATGTACAATACTCGTGGCTGATACTTATATAAACATTATCCCTTTTTTCCAGGTTATCTGCGACGACACAATGAACACAGAAACTTTCGAGCGTTCTATCTACATCGGCCTGGTCTTCTGCTCCATGTACATCATCGTTGGCTTCCTCGTGGACCTCGTCGGGAAGAAGGCCATCCTCATTGTTATCCTGGGAGGCTCTGGGCTGTGTGGCATCGGCGCGCATCTGGCCAGGAGTCAGCAGACAGCTGTGGTGCTGTTCGCGGTGTTCCAGATGTCTGGCGCCTGCATCGGAATGATGAATGCTGTGGCTGTGGAACTGTTTCCTACTAGAATTAGGTAACTAATTCTTGTTCGTGTTAAATTCACTGAGTTAAAAGCAATTATTGACATAGTTTCGCATCGTTTTGACGTAAAGGCAATGTGCAGGCCATTAATCACTGTAGTGTTCAATGATGTCGCAATACTTGCAATGACAATCGCTATTTTTTTTTTGAGTAGCCTGTTGATGTCTCCCACTTCTGGGCAAAGGCCTTTCTTCTTGACCTCCACAACTTTCCGCTATATTGTAATGGCATTTATTTTAAAAGGTTTTTATGACGTTTGAATACTGAGGTATGACAAAGTGAAGTTGAAAATTATTTGCTAATGCAATCGAACTTGTATTACTTAATAAAATTCACGTGCACCGGCTTTTGCCTCCAGAAGTCCAATAATGAAGTACTTAGGGGCCTGTGTAACAAACAGGACGTCTTCCACTCGAAAATTCTTTGTACTCTTGATTACTCGTTTTGGTGTACTCACTGTACATCAGTACCTATTTGAAACATGTTTGTTTGACCTAATGTTAGCAGCCTGGAAGTAGTGCCTTTGTTTTTTTTAATACTATGTATTTAATCAGGGCAATGGCGGTGTGCCTGTCGATGATGATGGGCCGCTTGGGATCCGTGGTCGGGTCCAACCTCATCGGAGTGTTCATGCGCACCAACTGTGGAGTCAACTTCTACCTCTTCGGGGGACTACTTCTACGTAAGACCTAATAACTTTTAGTTGGAGAATAAGTAGAAAGCCCCAACATCAAAAGCCAAATCCATCGATTTGTGGAGCAAAAAAAGACTTTGATGAAGGCTTTCCGCTTGTTCTTTGACCTAACAGATTGTGCTGTTTTTGACGTATGTTTGGCATTTAGTAAGAAGCTCTGAAGTGGACGGCTAGCACGCATGCTCTTATGGTCTGTAGCGAATAAAGTTGAATTTTAATTTCATTTGTGAATTCGGATATCAAAGCATGAATATTCACGACGCGTTCTTAAACTTATAATACAAATACAACTAGAACTTGATTTACTTGTGGTTTTTTAAGAACGATTATTTTTTATTAATATAAAAGTATAATTATATTACATGTCAAACCTTAGCCTAATTGTGGTTTATACATTATCTCCTTTTTTTCTTACAGTATGCTGCTGCATTTGCCTGACTCTTCCTGGAAAGCGAAAAATCACCAATGAAACTACGAAAAGCGTAGAACCGACACAAAATGAAACCCACGAACCGGTATGAGGCGGTTCTAACCAGGAGTGACCAGAAGTACTTATTGAATTTCGCCGAATACTTTTGAAGTTACTGGAGTATTTGTAAACATTTTAATTAAATCGCTTCCCATATACTTTATAACACCGGGAAGTAAAAAAAACTGTAGAAGAATTGTGGGGTGATTACACTGTTTAGAACGTAATAGTGTAAACGCGATATAAATCAGTCTAATTTGATTAAGACTGATGCGTTTCGCGTACAAGGAGAACTAACCAATGTAATCACGCCATTAAAAAAGTGATGTGGTCCTTGCCATTGAAACTAGATCTTAGTCTATATGAGAACAAGTGTTGTCGGCAAAGCTTTATTTTATAAAACAGCGGCAAAAGGTGTCGTCGAATCATCATGTAATGTTTTTAAATTTTTTATGGTAATGAAGCCGATAATGAAGCTGTTATAATACCAAATAGATTGTAAACAACTGTATCAAAAAAACGAGGGGGAAAAATCGGTCCAAAGTGTTAGGTACTTTGGCAAGCGCACCCCTATTCATTGTCAAGTTCAACACGCACACAGATGTAAATGTTATATTACTGTACTTATTTTATGAATGGATATTCATTAGGAGTTGAACGTTGAACACACAGGGTCTTGTGATATACCGAAACCGCTCTCAGCGATGCACATCGCTCGCGCGAGACTAAAATAAAGGGCCATTTACACGATAGGAGTTTTTGCGTGCAACATTGTTACCCGGTCAGGTACAGAAGTTCGCCCTAGGGGATTTTCGAGTGAAACAAGAATAAAATTTTAACAATAGGTTTTTATTTAAATAAAAGCTCCCTAGGACGACTAGAGACTCTAGGTCGTAAGTTCGTAATTCTTGTGCCTAATTCCTAACTTGAGTCAATTAACGTGATCGCTCGCACTCCCCTGGCCGTGACCCGACGTGTAGTAGCGTAGGCTTGAGGTTCGGCAGGTCTTCGTAGGCTGCAAGGGCGTAGAAGGCTCGGCAAGGGTACGGTTGTCCAAGTAACCGGCTGTTAGCAGCTCGGTCAGGGTACAGTGTCCAAGTAACCGGCAAGAGGTGCCCTGCAGGTGGCTCGAGGATATGCGAAGCTTGGGGAACGTGAGCCCGTAGGTAGTTAAGTAGACCGTAGGAAGTTTGGTAACCCGTAGGAAGTTGGGTAGCCCGTAGGAAGTTTGGTGGCCCGTAGGAAGTTGCCCTGTAAAGATTTAGTGCTTTACAGGCTGGCCACTAGCGGGAACTGATGCCATACTGAAGCTCGAGGAGACGAGAGTCCAACCAGGGAGCTAGAGCTCGCCAAGTTGTGGTGTGGCATCAGTTCGAAAGGTTTACAGGTGGCAAGGTAAGAAAGAAAAGCTACGTTACATTGAGAAGAAGGAAATAATGAAGTTAAAGCTCAGTGACGGTTACGGTTTGAAAATACAATGTGCGACCGTTGAGCAAGTAGATTTAAATTAATAATTATAACAAAGACTTAGAAATTTACAGAAAGAAGTTAAAGAAACGGTCGCAGAATTTAAGTTAGAACAAATTAAGATAGAAATAAATTAAACACAATCTGAAAGAAACACATACACGAAAAATACAATTTTATAAGAACAATTTAGAACAGTTATTAGCAGAGAGAGAGCTTACCAGTTGGGCAGAGGTTTCACCGTTTAGAGGTGGTTGTAGTGATGTAGAAAATATGAGCTCTCTGAGAGCTGCAGGGGCTTTTAAAGCTCAAAACCTAGGCAGCCCTTCCAAAGGAAAGGGGTCGTAACTAATTCAAACAAACCCCGCCCCTAACGATTCTAAATGTTGCCAGCGCTTATTTATACCGATTGGTAAAATAAACACTGGCTTTAGCAGCGCCCTCTAGTGTGGCTCGAAGTGATATAGCACAGCGTAACAACATTGAACAGTTTCATAACACGTATCTTACCAAAGTTTTGTTATCTATTACACCAAAAAGTGACTACCGAACTTTAACACCTTACCTAACTTTTTATTTGTAAACATGTATTTTTTTTATACAACATAGGAAGGCAAACAAGCAAGTGTTTATCATCAAACGTTTAACATAGCAAATAGTTTTGCTAATTCAAATTAACTTTGATTACCATGAAGCAAAATCACGATTAACCAAACTAGTTCGGTTGTGTCTTTTTTCAGTAATTTTGCTATAAATTGCAGGGTTCAATCGATTAATTGACCTCTAGACATACCTCGTTAGATTTATGTAATCGAAATTTTTAACTTTTCGTTTTTTTCGTTTTTTTTTTTAACAAAAATCAATAATGGAATGACCGTAAAGACGAAACACATTGAAAAATTCGCAGGGTATGGTAGCGGTAATGTGGCGAAACTGGCAAACGCAAGGCACGGAATGCTGATGTTGCAGGTTCGAGTCCTGCAACTACCCTAATTTTTCTTTGTGTTGTCATCATATACAGTTTTAAATTTAATTTAGATGTATAAAAAAATACCTCGATAGCTCGCAAAGTAACTCGTATGCGAGAACTCGCGCCATGTAAATGGTCCTTAAACGGCGCTAACAGTGACAATAAGTACAATACAGTATGCTTTATTGAATACCACTTTTAGATATCCAAAAGGCGATCTTATCCCTTAAGAGCGATCTCCTCCATTCTCTCCTTTTGAGATACTTTTGGACCATACAAAGCTATCGCTGATCAGCGATTCTCGAGGTACGACCACCCCTGCGCTCGATAGTTTAACCCCTTGATAAATTAGATTTAGATAGGCAATTTATAATTTAGTTTTTTATTGTAATTGTTTAGGAAGAGAAAAAATGTCTTTCTAGTCATTATAAAACAACGAGCAAATATTTATTATTAGTCAAATTTTTGTACAACCCTATCATCTATTCTGTGGTACAACTGACGACGAAAGTTTATTCGTGATTATTTTCTATAAATATAAAATAACTGTATTTTATAATTTTACGACCAGGGCCCGATTTCATAAACGCGACAGGCGACAGGTGACAGTGACAATTCGGTTTACATTACTTGCCCACTATAATGTTAAGTCTGTAAGTCAATAGCGTAGTTACTTGTCGACGCAGTAATGTACGGCGAAATTGTCACTGTCACCTGGTGCGTTTATGAAATTAGGCCCAGGAGGCAGTAAGGGTATTAAAAAATCAAGTCGTGTATTTTTTGCTTTTCACACTGTCGAAATGCAAACCGGCGGGTTGATTTTTGACTTTCGATCGCTCAACATTCGCCAGCTGGGGGCCAATCAACGCGAGCGTGTATATTTTAGCCGATACTGATTGGCAGCTGGCGAATGTCAGCGCTGGAAAGTCAAAAAATCACCCTACAAAGTGATAACTCGATTTCAAACATGGAAGTGATCCGTTTATTTCAAAATCAAAACCAAAGTGTTAAAAGGGTAAAGACTTCAAGTTTTAGCTTGAACATGTGTGTGAGAAAATAGTAACTTTTACCTGTTTTTGAACTATGTCCACAACTAACACGCAACCATGCAAGCAGCTTTCGTTGGTGTCTGTACTACAATAATAAAGTATTTACTTACTAAAAATTGTATTTTAAAAGATTTTTATAATAATTTGGAAGCAAAAGAAAAAATATAATATTAATAAAGTTGTATTGAAAGTAACTCTATTTTATTTAGGTCTAACCCCATTAACAATCAATAGTAATGGAATGGCCGATGTAGAGTAATTAATACATTTAAATATTTTATAATCTTTGTTACACTGTCTAAATTATTCTGAAGTGATCATTTGCTACTTGAAAGTAATAATAGATTGTAAACGTAATAAAGAACGGATAATTGAAACAAATGCGGTTTTCATTCCTCTACATTATCTTTGTCTTATTTGTATTGACTTAACTTATTTCGAGATATTTACACTTAATTAATATCTTAATCTAGAGGCTAAATTGTCATGTCTCTATATTAGGCACATGGAATTTTTATCTTCGCATTACCAAATGGACTTTTAGAATAGAATAGAATAGAATAGAACCATTTATTTCATACTCATAGGGTGCCGGTACAAGATGTCACATCATCTTGCATCTTGGTTGTTCAAAAAAACGTAATGCAATTGTTTATGACAAGTACGAATGAATGAATGAATGACGTGACGTCACGTCTTTCATAAAGAAACATTGACTAACTTCGAGGTTAGACACTTGTTGCTCTGCGCAATCTAAGATGCGCAGTAGCCTCTGAAAACCGCCCAAGCTCGAAATTTGCACTTCAGGAAAACTGGAACTGAAATCCACTGTTTCCAGGCCGCCCTAAATAGTGGAAGCCGAAGGTCCACTTCCGGGGAAACCTGGAGGAGGGCAGGAAAATTTCAGATTTGTGGGCGGAGGTACCAGGAGCACATAAGGTGCGAGCGTTCAAGCGGGAGTCACTACGCATGCGTCGCTGTATTGATTTTCTCACCCTCTGTTGCTGTGGAAATGACCGCCCTCCGTTAGATAGTGATAAGAATTAGCGGGCCTGGACGATATGGCAGTTTATTATATTTGAAGTATAAAATAGTTGTTTCAGGTATATCAGGCATTACTTGGTTTGATTGTGAATAGAAGTCATACATATTTTCTTAACCACCACTGTCTCCACTCATTGCCCAGTGGCTATTTCTCAGTGTCACTTCCGAATTTTCGCAACTCCTTGTACAAATATGCGGCCAGGCTCTCGATACTTATGCGCTCCTAGTGATTCAGATGTCGTGGAAACTTGTCTGAACAGATCTCAAACTGTTTTCCATTTGAAAATCTTAATAGGAGCTAGGTCATTTGTTTCATATAAATAAATATTAACGACATTTTAATTTTAAAGACGATTCCTAAGGAAATGTGGAGAAAATGCTTCTAATTTCCTTACTTTTCGACAAAGGAAGAACGATCACAGTCTTCTGTTTACAAATGGGTTCCTTCCTTTCCCGCCGCGCCGTAACCAAAGCCATCTTGAAATGTCCAATTGATTTGGGTTTGAAGGTGAAGGGAGTCCGTGACGGATCCGCCATTTTAGTCAGAAATACCAGGGTGGCAGGAGACGGCAGGAGCTCATCGATTTTCCGGCGAGGAGTGAAAGAGATGGATACGTTTTTGTACGCTTCGCGCGGATCTCAACCCCTTGCTAGTAAAAGTTGTAATTGTTAGTCACGTGGCGTTGTTTTGTTTCTCTTAATGTGCGACAAACATTCAACCCCTTAAAATAACAATTATTTTTAAATTTTAAAAACTTTTGCATGCCACTGTACCTAAATAAATTGATCGAAATTATGTTTTTAATTTATGCAAAATTTCAAGTTTAAGAAATGGAGATAAAGTTCCTGTAAACAATTAACAAAAGAAAAGACAGTGTGCTGACGTTACCCTCCAATTGTTTTCTAATCACGATTTGATAATAACCTATTCGCTACGCATATTATTGTGTTATTATATGACAAACCGGAAAGTAACTCCACGTCATCATTTCAATTTCCCCCATTTTTACCACTAAATTTCTTCGTAAAGTCTGGTGGTGTACTTGTTTAGTTTTCAAGAGGCGATACCAACTTGTTGAACTATTAATAGCGCGATTATAAACCTCTTGACAATTATTAATTATCAATTACTCGTACAAGCAGATAGAATTTGAAACTATTTTGATTTCGATCGTTTTGATCACGCTCATTTGATCATTTAATTTTCTTTGTTTTCTTTTTAATTGATGATAAGTTTTCGAATTTTCGTAATCTTTTTTTTTTATAGCATTTTAGATAGGTTCTCGCTTGACCCTAGTCACACCTGATGGAAAGTGTTGACGAGGCCGAAGGTGGGACGCGATTACCCAGATTTACTCTCCTTTTTAAAGTGTCCAGATCAGATCTGTCCGCAAATACAGAGACAGGTAGATCGTTCGATTCTCTGGAAGTGCGTACCAAGAAAGACAAAGCGAAATACTTCGTACGACAAAAAAATAGGAAGCCAAATAAGCAATTGGAGCAATAGACACCCTGCAACACTAAGGAGATCGTAGATGTGTTCCCAACCCAGAGGGCTAAGATGGAATACCTCTTGTGCCAGTAATTGCAAAGGCCGTCCCGCTCTCCACGCCGGACCACAACAGTGCAAGCACTGATGCTTAGCGGCTAGATTAGCGAGCAAAATGTTGGTAGCGAAAAACAAAACACAGTGCCTTAAGAAACAATGTGTTACTACCGGAAAATTTTATTTGATAACAAGTTACACCATTTAGCCACAATAAATTAAAAAACTACGAATATTTCGAAATTCCCGCCTCATAAATAAATAAATAAATACGGAGCGATCCACCTTAAAGTAAGAAAATAAACTTTTCCTCACACCTATTCGAAAACCAACATATGGTTTCGAAACATACCGAGGGCAAAATTCAAATTTGTCCCCGTGGGAGTTTGTGTTTTCTCTCTTCTGATTGGTACGGGTTCTTGCTTCTGATAGATTAGCGAAGTTAGGTTGGTGTTTTTTTAGGCAAAGGTCTGAGACCATACGGACGACAAAGTAACTAAAGAGGTTGAGCGCATAATGTATGACGAACTGAGTGGTTGCTTAGATTTTGGATTAGAAATTTTCAAAATTATTTGTTTTATTTACACTTTCAACTCAATGTTTTTGATACGAATTTCAAGATGTACTTAAGTATTTCTTTTTCTCATAGGCAGTGATGAAAAATAGTGTGTCAATCGGGGCGAAAATATTTTGTTCTCGGACGGCGTATATTGAATTCCTTGCTACGCTCAGGATTCTACTTCAGAATCCTTCGCTTCGCTCTAAATTGAACGCCCTCGAGGAATAAAATTTTACTTTGTCCCCTTGTAACACAAATAACTTTTACAAAGTATATCAAATAAATTACTGTAGTAATGTCACGATTTCTCGTGACATTACTACAGTAATTTATTAATTAGTATAGGTACTATTAAATTTGTACGCGTGTTTGACGATGCTAGAGCGAGCGAGACAAGACGCTGCCTCAGCGTTGAGTTCGTCGCTGTTTTGCAAAGAATCACCGGCCGTGTCTTGTGAAAGCCATAACAAGTGGTTGTTTTGTATTTTCCAACACAGAGGACAAAACGGCTAGTCCATTCAGACGAAAACCGCTGGATATTTTATTTTAAAAAATTAAGTAAAGTTAAGTATTCCCTTTCTGTTACTGAATCAAAGAGCCACCTTATCAGAATTTAAATTAATATCATAATTTCGAAAGTCTGACTGTCCGACTTTCGCGTTTAAACGGCTAAACCGAAATGGATGAAATTTAATACAAGGATAGTTGACACCCAAAAGTGGACAAAAGATACTTTAAAAACATAACCCTTCCTTTTGGCTTTGCCGTAGTCGGGTAAAAAAATGTGTGAAATGAGCGGGTTTTTACCCCTTTGTATGAAAAATACACAAGCATTGTAAGCAGTACTTACACTGTTGTGTTCCGGCGTAGAGAGCAAGACAGCCGGTGTAATAACTGGCACCAGAGGTTTTCCATCTTAGCCCTCTGGGTTGGCAACGCATCTACAATCTTTTTGCGGGTGTCTATAGGCGGTGGTAATCACTTACCGTCAGGTGACCCACTTGCTTGTTTTCTTTCCTATTTTATAAAAAGAAATGCTGAACTGCTGGATTTTTGGGACGGAAGTTGCGGGGAACAGAGAATGTTGATGAGGTGGGGAGATGTTTGCCTATCGAGACTAGCCGTAATGTATTTACCAGAATAGACACAAAATTTTCGCGGGATAGCGATAAACGAATTCTATGCGGACCAAGTCGCGGGCAATAGCTAGTAAATATCATAATGGGATGACAATACCTGCGAAAGTATGTTATAATTTATGAAAAGGTTTTCCCCAATGTCTTCAGCTTCAATTGTGACTGTTAGTACAGTCAAGGAATTTAGTTTCCAACCCACCTAAGCTTCAATATCATATAGCAAACTGTCACCATAAGAGCTATAGAGCAAGACGTTAGTTTGACATATCGACCTTAATGCATTGCTAATGTCAGACGACATTTCAACGAAATGGGTAGGGAATTAAATTCCTTGACTGTACTTACCAATGGTTTCATTGTATTTTATCTACACATATATCATAAATGCTCTATAACGCGTTCAGAAACCGTAGGCAATGACCAGCATTATAACAACCAATATTATTATGAGAATTTTTCTTATTTGTTTCTATATTTGTTCAAATTCATTTTTTATTACATTATTTTAATATGTACAGTCTATAGATATTTAATAGGTACCTAGCACTAGTAGCTAGTAGCAATGCAGGTCATTGCCCCATGGGTTCTGAACCCATCATAGAGTACTTATGACATGTATGTAGATAAAGTAATGTATGCAACTGCACATAATTAGGTCTTAAAACACTCGTGTGATCCTATTATGAAACTCGTTGACGCTCGTTTCATAAAACCACACTCGTGTTTTAAGACCCCTCATTATGCAACAGTTGCATAAAATACTATTAAATAAGAATAATAATAAACATTCGTACCTAACCAAATTAATCAGTTCAAGCTAGTTTTAAGACATATCAACAGCATGCAGAAAAATCAGGACTATAAGTTAAGGATTAAAACGTGGCAACCGTTACCACCGTTCGAATGAATAGCGTGTTTGTGAACACAGTTCTCTAAGGCATTGAGTCCGTCTTTTATACATTTGAATGTTTTTTTTACTTTGAAAGCACTTTCTTGATTTAGATATGCTGTATTCTATTGGTGTAAATAAAATAATATGAAGACAAGTGCTATTGAAGGAAGTGTCACGATTTTAACAGTCAGTGCCACTGTCTCAGAGGGGACAGTAGGTAGTAAACACCTTTTGAGTATAGAAACATAAAGTAATAGGTATATAAGTCAATAAACCAGTATTGTTGGCCGTTCATCAGTTGTTCGAAGATTATGGGTTAGTTCAACTCAAATTCATGGTAATGTTCAATTGGTCTTAAAAATTTTTGGTTCGAAATAAAAATAACTTTGGGGAAAGTTTAAGGAATAATTAATATGTCGTCTACTTTGGATAAGACGCAGGTTTTATCTCGAAAATGTGGTTTCGATCAAGCTTTGGATTTAAGCGGTAAGTTTTTAATTTATTTACTCCAATACAAACTCTGTGTGTTCTCATCCTACGCATAGTAGGACTTATGTATAGTCGACCAAGAAATTGCTTGACCACTTTTCGACCGTATTACAAAGGGGTAAAGTTCAAAAGTGGGCAAGCGATTTCTTGGTCGACTATGCCTACATTTATTATAGATACTATGCTTTACTTCCATGCGGTTCTCTTTATGTTGACATCGTGGAGGCAAAAGAAGTGACATGTCTAATAGAGCCTTTATTCTTATCAATGTATTGTATTCCTACTTGTATTTCTCTGTGTTTTTACTTAAAAATTAACTGTTTGTAATGTATGCAGTAATTTCGCTTGTCCATCCGTCGTCACTCGAAGAGCGCCGCAGCTGAAAATCAACTGTGACTCCCGTGACAGCATATGCTAAGCTGCGGCTTTTTTGCCGTTGGCCAACAACCATTTTAAAATTTTATTTTACTTTTGTTTAGTAATTATATTTTTGTGATATTGTTGTCTTTTGCGTCAGATAAATGCATTCTTTCTTTGTTCTTCTTTCTTATTGCATTAGCGAGCGTGGGTTTCGTTGGGAAGATCTTTAAATTTTTCGATTAAGGGATCCGTTTGTGAAATATTAAGCTTTAAAGTACTAATCATTTTGGATTGAGTGTTCCCTGCCAGCTAAATTATAGTTTTGGATATGTGAAATAATCACTACGAGTATTATAGTATATGTATAACGAAATTAAAAGGAGATCTTGGCCGGTTTTTAAAATTTGTCCGCACCTTTCAGGCTTCGGTAGGTACAACATAGCCATGCTGTCCTTCAGCTGCCTGTTGATCTTGGCGATGTATCTGGACATCTTTGGCTTCTCCGTGGTGCTGCCGGCGGCCGCGTGCGACCTGGGGCTCAGCACCGGCCAGCAGGGGCTGCTGTCGGCTGTGCCTCTCATTGGTAAATACTATCACCACGTGGCGTAACAATTTGCTGCCCATTCCGGAATTCCGGAATTGACCATTGGCGAAATTATTTTTTCTGTTTATGAAATACGAAGGAAAAGAAGCAAGTAGGTCACCTGATGGTAAGTGATTACCACCGCCTATAGACACCCGCAACGCCAAGAAAATTGCACATGCGTTACTAATCCAGAGGGCTAAGATAGAATATTAGCGAGCAAGATTGTGGTAGCGATCCGGACGGACCTTGCACAAGGTCTTACCACCCGCACTCACAAAAGCACTAAATTCAAAAAGAGAAAGAAGCTTATTATTTGTTTTACCTGATGGTACCTGGTCTACTGGCTGAGAATGCCTTAAGGCATTAAGTCCGCATTTATAGATAAATTTTTGTATTGTGCTATATAGCGTTCCTTATACCCAAGGTGTGATGATGTCTTCCTACGGCTGGGGCCTCTGCGCAGACACCTGTGGGCGCCGGTGGACCCTCCTACTAGCGATGCCCATAGGAGCTGCGCTCAACCTGGCAGCCAGTATGGCACCCACTTTTGCCAGCTTAGCGGCCCTGAAGTTCCTGTCTGCTGGTTTGTAAGTACTGGGTGGTCAGAGGCGTCTTTACCAATAGCGCAGGGTGAGATTTGCACACGGGTGCAGTGGTCCTAGGGGACGCTGTTGCTTGTACTTTGTACTCATTCCATTTTGACCGCGCGCTTACTAGGGGCGCTAGGTAATGTTTGCACACGGGCGCTACATGGGCTAGAGACGCCTCTGGTACTGGCGGAAGGGTTTAATGATAAGATAAGTTTAGCGATAATAAAAAATGTTATAAGTTTAATTTTGGATTATACTTCAGTTGGTACAGGATTTATTTAATAAAAATTCAACAACTTGCACAATAGTTAACTTCTGAACAGCTTGAAACTTGGCATCAGTGACGATTGAAATTAACTTTTTGCTTTTGGCGATTAAACAATTAATATTGAGTATTGAAGACATTGTAGTCTTGCAATCCATTACGCGGTAATACCGTTCGTTAATTAACTGACGAAATACCTAAAGTTTAAAACCAATTTCTGCTAAAACTGGTATCAACTCCGAGTACAGCTTCTGTTCTTGCCTGAAGTCCATGTTTGTAGACGTGTATTTCAACAAATAATGAAGGAACGCTAATGAGCAACGGTGAAAACGCTGGAGAATCGCCGTACAACACCTGCAAATGGCCTCATGCACCTTCTAAGCTGTCTAATTCAACACAAGTAGTCAAGTCAAGACTATTGCCAAGTGTCAAGTGCTCTGTAATTCCAGTACAGCATCAGCAAACGCAGCGGCCTTCGTGCTGGTGGGCGAGACGACGCCGCGCCGGCACCGCAGTCGCTTCATGTTCCTCATGGCCAGTGCCACCATGCTGGTGCAGTTCTTCATCTGTGGTAGGAATGGCCAGATACTTAACCTCATGGGCTAGTATTTACAATGCTTTAAGGCAAGAGTGCACAGACTTATTGGAGCCAGGGGACTCTAAGGCAGATGCAAGTCGAATAGATAATAAACAACCACAAAGTTTACCCAAAAAATTAAGGCTTTATTCGTCTGTCTGGTGTTTCTGGAAGAATTTCAGCACATAATCTCATAAGATTTTTGTTGTTTCTACGTTTTAGTTTGATCACGAGCCGCACGCCCATCGTCTGTCGGTCGCACAGTACGTGGCCCGCAGGCCGCGGTTTGTGCATTCTTGCTTTAAGCATAAACCCAGTATTATTATCAAATTTAATTGGAAATCAAATAGTTTTATACGCAGCTCTAGTTTAATCATATCGGAAATGGTCCTTCGAGCCGGATATATGTTTGACATAAGCAGACTTAGCTCCCATGTTGAACGTTTTTATAGACAACATATTAAAAATGTAGCTTATGTACCATGCATAATGACTTTTCACGATATAGGGATTGCAACACTTGAAATTGTATGGCTTTTATTATGAAAAGGTTCCACAGTAGCTCAGAATTCACCTGATGTGCCTGTACGAACTCTGTTTCAGTATTTGCAATACCCGTCTTCCAACTGACCTTCCGGTACTCCATATCCTGGATGTCCATGGACTACAGGCCCTGGCGGTTGCTGATGCAGATCATCAGCCTACCTGGCATCATTGGGGTGGTCGGCATGCTCTTCCTGTACGAAAGCCCCAAGTTCTTGCTCAGCCAAGACCTGGATGACCAGGCTCTGGATGTGCTGAAGAATATGCACTCGTGGAACGGGGGAAGGGAACTTCAGGTATTAGGAGCTCGGATTTAAGGGGGCGAACAATCGATCTAGGAAGATTTTATTTCTAGTTTTCCCCATATTTTTCTCATCTATCCGGCCCAGCGGGGCGAGTCTCGGTTTATGCGAGATTCATCTCGCACGAAAACAGCTGTCAAATTCCTTGAAAATCTGTAATTTATTGACGTATGTCGCCAGGTTTGAGTTATGCCTCCCTACCCTCTCTGCCAAACTAGTGTCAAAACATAAAAGATACGCACATGGAGATTAACTTAGGTGGACTACACTTTGATGATGATGTTAAGGCCACAGCTACTGTAAAGTATAACTAAGTAGATCTATTTTTCAGCTGGACACAGTCTACCTAGAAGAACCTATGCAGGTAGCCAATTCAGACGCGTCGTTTCTTCGAAGAATGTGGGACCAGACAGCACCGCTGTTCAAGCCACCGTTGCTCAAGAATAATTTAAAGCTCTATTACATTCTGTTGTGTGCTTATATGACGTAAGTAGGACAGTTTTATGACTTGGCTTATACCACACAACCAAGTCCTAATTTGAGATAATTAATTGTAAAAGAAATCATACAAAACCGCCAAGTTTTTTTTTTTATTATTTAATCTGCTATCAATCCGATGAGTTGTGAGATGCAAGATGGTATAAAAACAGCTTAGCCAAGCCAATAAAACCGGCAAAGTGCAAACTTGTAAAGCCTAGCCTAGTTCTGATAGCTTTCCTTTTAACTTCGTTAAAAAATTCACGGTAGTAGGTATAATTCCCGGCAAACAACTTGACACACTACAAATTTGTATGCGCGAACTTACCCACTCCACTCGATTTATGATCAAGTTGTTTGCCTGCAACTATACCTAGTGTCACAGCTAGTGTATGTACTATGATTTTTTTCGAACAAAAGTAGACACGAACGAATTCGAATAAAACATTCCGGTACACACATGATATAATATGCTGCGGTGTACGTGACCCCATCCACCTCCAACTGACGTTGCGTTGCGTTACACGTCTTGCTGCTCCACGCAACCAAAACTTGCTTTCGTGGAGTAGCAAGGTAATTTGTTCGAGGAGTGCGATTTTTGAATCTCACCGGGTGACTAAAGCTCGCCAAAATGGCCGTTTTTCATAGAAATGCGGCCATTTTGGTGAGCTCTAGTCACCTGGTGAGATTGAAAAATTGCACCCCAGCATGTCAACTCGTGTTCCGTGCCCGTGCTGTAGGGTAATAAGTCATGAAACAATGATGTGTGAATGATCAATCATTTATATTTCAGGTCGACAGGATATACGATGTGGGTGCCAACAATGACGAATGCTTACTTTAATGGAGATGACAGCTCTGGACAAACTTTCTGCGAGGTCGCAAGCGGGGCTGCCTCGTCTAGCAATTCTGTAATTTATTAACTATTGATTCATACAATACGGACGGTATTGATGCCAACTACTTACCTATTTAAAAAAATGTTCTGTTCAGACTGAATTACCTAATCAGCTGCAAGTCAATACCAGAAGAAGAAAAGATGTTTGACGTTAAATAGCTTACGAGTTTAACCTATCCTTGTTTTTTCAGTAACCTAATAAAAAGCATTGTAGCTATTGTGTCCTCTAAATGGTGCCCACTAATCGGCGCTCGATTGGCAAAGTCAAATCCCAATGCCATTCGAAGGGTTGATAAGATAAAGTTACTTTCTTTGCAGACTGAAACAGACTGCGACAACGTCATTCAGCCCCTCACACTCTATGCTGTGATGTGTTACTCCGGTGCTTGTGGCACTCTTAACGTCCTGCTCTCATTCTTAGTCGGACCACTTGGCAAGAAAAGGACAACGCTACTAATATTCGTGATATCCGCTACAGCTGGAATAGTTCTATTATTTGTAAAAATCTCGCTTCTAAGCATTGCCATGTTCTATGTGTTTCTCTGTGTAGCACTAATTTTGGGCAATGTTAATACGTACTTAATGGAGTTGAATCCTACATATTTAAGGTTAGTTAGTACTTCACAAAAATATAAAAGTTCACACTCAGTTAGTTCTATTAAATTTTACCGCCATAAACTTTTATTTCGTAACATACTCCGTGAACGCATACTTTTTGGGGTGACCAGTACTACTTGTCCAAAACCCCTAAAAATATCTGACAGTTTAAAATAAAGATTCACTTAATAAAAACTAAAAATTGTATTACATTTTTTTAACAGAGGAATGGCGACGTGTTTGTCAGTAGTGGTAGCACGAGGATTTGGGTTCTTCAGCGTACAACTCATCGCACAACTACTTGCTGATCACTGCACTTCAATGATCAGTGGCTACGTCGTTTTGGTTTCATGTTAGTTCTAGTTCCTTTTCATTTAAAATTTAAAGTGTATGATAGTCTCAGGGGATATGCCATATCTAAATTTGTTTTTTTTTTGTTTCAGCTGGATTAGCAATCGCATTTTTCTTGCCATCTGATACAAAACAAAATCAGGACCAAATCACACTTGAAGCTCCTAGTTAACATGAAAATACATAGCTGGAAGAAACGGCATTGTTATTTATCATAACTGATGAAATTAAAAAATCACTTAACTGAGCGTTTCTCTTTTAATTACATATTGTGTGTACTAGGGTATCTGTAAACTTCTGAGGCATGAAAGGTAGTAAAAAAACGATTATTTATTTCTCTAAATCATTATTCACATTTTATTAATACCTAAAATTTATTAAGTTATTAAGCTGTATTTGTAAACGTGCATGCAGGTCTGTCATCTTGACAGGTGAGGAACATCCGTCACCGTTAGTCTGTCTCCTTCTCTTTTCTCTATGAACCGCCGTGCCGTGCTGACATGTGTGGCCAATCCATTTCTGATATTTTAATCTTCTAATATCTTAAGTGTGACAAGGCTTTACGCTTTAATGTTATTTTGGAAAATACATCGGGCATCAAGCTGAACCCGTCTGCATTTTTTATTTCACTCCAAGGACTGTAACCATCTCCACGCGCTGCTGACTGCAAAACAAAAATGACCTAAAAAGTAGCACCAAAAAAAGTATCATTTTCAAAAGGTTTTTAAAATATCTCAGGTTTGGAACTTTTCAGACATTCCTCGTAATTTTATTTACCATTTTACTTTTGTTCAAAAGTCCTTAATTTAGAATCTTATTCAATTTCGTAGCAACATTAATTGTGACATTTACATTATTGCCAGTTGTGAAACTTCTTCAGAAAAGTTGAGAAAGTTACAGTAATAAATAATCGAGAAAAGGATGGTACGGCCGCGCCGCTTTTTTTTGCTCGACTTGGCGGGGGCACTGCCGTGCCCCCAGAAACTTACCCTTGGATAGCAAAATAGTCATACGATTAAATATTGTTTTACATGACACTGAGAAAAAACTTGTTACTAGAGTTTCAGAAGCATGTTTAGAACTTAGGTTTTCTGCAAGATTCACTTTTTGAGGGAATAACGCTTTTACCACATGTAACACTACAATCCAGCTGTCAAACTGTCATTCACATTCGTGCAACCGCTACCGAAATGACTGATTTTGCCGGTGATAATTCAAAACCACGAGTTGTGGTATTAGGAGGTAATTAAACATTCTAAAACTAGTCGGCGAGCATGAAAAACTTTGCTTATTCCCAACCAAATTCTAGAACAACTTTTTGGTGGAATGTTTTTGTTCTTTTTTTCGATTTCCGTAACGGTCCTGAGTGATTAGTCATCGGTGTGACCTAAGTGTTTTTTCGTCTGATTGTGCTGGAACGTTGTGCAGGTTGCGGCTTCATCGGGCGGAACCTGGTGGAGTACTTGATATCCAACGATTTGGTTAACGGCGTGCGGGCGGTGGACAAAACCCCGCCTCAGCTCGCTTTTTTGAATCCCGCCCATACCAAAATATTCGAGGACCCCCGCGTGGAGTACAAGAGCGCGAACCTCATTAATCCAAGTAAGTTTCGCTAATTAGATTAATAGAAAGAAACCTTAAGTAAGTCAAGGCGAAGAATGCAGCCGTAATAATGCATTAATTTTCTGGAAGACTGAGCATAGAAAATGTTTAGAATTCGGCTAGCGACATTCTTTTCTTAGGTAGTGACTTTCTTCTGCAATCTTAATGTAATAGATTACTAAGTGTTAACTAATATTACAAATAAACTAAATTAATTCTTATTTCAAACTTATATAATGGTAATTTTAGTCTTTAGAGAAAAAAAAAAGTAAAACAGCCAGTACTTGAGTTAGGTGTGTTAAGACACACCCAACTCGAGTAGGGGCTGTTTTATTGATTAAAGATGTTGTGAAGTACTTATCTGGAGAAACCACAGCTTTATTTAGTCTCAATGAAACTTTTACCATCAAAGACAAAAATCTAACACAACACATTAACGGCCACGGAGCACTACTTGCTACACTCGTAGCTCTCGGCAAGGGTTTCCCACGTTATAGCAAAAATCCTCTACAAACAGATAACACGTCAAGGGAGTCCGTGGCACTGGATGTGTTAAAACTTTCGTACTTTGATTTTGCATTACAAATAAAACATTGAGCATCAAAAAAGATAAATTATTTGTTGCTAAGTCCAGTTTCTGTCAATATTGTAAGATATTTTTACAATATAGGTATAATTATTGCTTTAAATCCCATTTAGACAGACTGTGATGCATTTCCTGTTGGTTTGTTGACATGCCGTTGACTTCAGTTTACACTGATAACTTATCACTGAGTCAGACATAATATTATTATTCATACAATTTAATCCCTGGAAAGAGAATTTCTCCTGTGAGGTCATCACTACTTGTACTGTCCAGAGTTCTGGTAAAATCCGATATTCACAAAATTTGCAAACAAACAGTTTCATTTTAGATTTTCTGCCGCTGTTAACCATTTCGCTGTGCAAGTGTATTAATTGCTGTGCAAATTTGGAACTTATGTGCACACTTGTACATCTTTTTTCTCCAATCTCAAAGGGTTAATAAATATAGGTTTAACATTTTCAAACATTGTATGATCAGCCTCAGAAGTAGCTGGATATTTCAGTATCTTGTTGCTGTCAGTAATGTCATAAATTCAAGCAACTAAATAAACACAACTGTACATTTATATACATGTATCAGGCCGAAGAACTGCCAGTGTATCATGCATGAGAAAAAAATAATAATAATAAAATCTTGTTAAACAATTTTTTTTTAATTAAATTGGAAGGCAAACAAGCAAGTGGGTCACCTGATTGATGATAAGACATCACCACAGCCTATAGACAACCGCAACACTAAAGAGATTGCAGATGCGTTGCCAACTCGGAAGGCTAAGATGGAATACCTCTTGTGTCAGTAATTTCACCGGCTGTCGTGCTCTCCACGCTGGAACACAACAATGCAAGCACTGATGCTTTGCGGCAGGATTAGCAAGCAAGATGGTGGTAGCGATCTGGACGAACCTTGCACAAGGTCCTACCATCCACAATACCAAACCAAACCAAATTAAATAAAACCAATAAAAATGCAATACATACAATTTAAATAATAAAAACAATTTAATTTGTTTTCAATATAATAATGGTTAATATCCAAAACCATACACTGGGAATCTCTTAGCAGCCTCAATAGGTAAGTAGGATTCTGCTTTGTATACATTTTTGTATTTAAACTAATTTATCCTTGTTCTGTTGGTGGCAATTGCATATCTAATTATATTCTTTGATTATTTGTACTTTATGCCAAGGCCTTTCCTTCCTTTAGCATTTGTAAAGAAACTGTTATGTTATTATGATCAGTACAGTCAGCGTAAAAAGATAGAAGTGGGCAAATAAACTACTCAAAACAAAATCCACTTGAGTTTCTCAGTAGGATGAAGATCTTGCTCGCTAATCCTGCCGCTAAGCAGCAGTGCTTGCACTGTTGTGTTCCGGCGTGGAGAGCAAGACAGCCGGTGTAATTACTGGCACAAGAGGTATGCCATCTTAGCCCTCTGGGTTGGCAACGCATCTGCACTCTCTTTGTTGTTGCAGGTGTCTATAGGCGGTGGTGATCACTTACCATCAGGTGACCCACTTGCTTGTTTTCCTTCCTGTTGTATAAAAAAATATATATATAAATTAAAGTATCCAGTTCCAGTGTCAAACTGTAACTTGAGTACGATCTATATCTACCACCCTAATGGCCGAGCAACGCCAGATGCGTATGCAGCTCGCGGTCCGCTCCTCTCCCCTCCGTCCAGCTCCGCGACGGTGGAAACTAGGGAGTGCAATCCCGGTAATTTTTCTAAGATAAAACCGGTTTTAACCGGTAATACCTGTGAGAAAATAACCGAGTTTGCATTACCTAGTGAAAATGCACCCTTGACCCCTTTTTTAATCGAGTCCCAACATTCTTTAAGTATCCCTAATATGAGCTGAATCTCTCATGAACCGAGAATTGGGGTGCCTACCAATTTTTACATAGAGCCTATAGGGGAATAAATTTTGCGTCTAGGACATTTTGCATCTAAGATATTTTACGTCTGGGGCATTTTGCGTCTAGGGCATTTTGCATCTAGGACATTTTGCGTCTGGGGCATTTTGCATCTAGGGCATTTTGCGTCTAGGGCATTTTGCGTCCAGGACATTTTGCGTCTGAGGGCATTTTGCGTCCAGGACCTTTTGCGTCTGGGGCATTTGGCTTCCAGGACATTTTGGTCTGAGGGCATTTTGCGTCTAGGACATTTTGCGTTCGTTAAATAGGTCACCGTGCGACGTGGGGAATAATTCGCTGCATCATTATCTCTCTTAGAGATTATTGTGATGACATAATTGCTTACTTTGACCGTGTTTGTACTCCGATAAGAGTGCATTTTGAATGTAAAGCATGTAGTCGGATACCGGTTTGATAAAGACTGGTTTTCACGTCACCGTGAAAGTAACATTTAAGTGTTATTACAAAACCGTTAGTGGGCTCACACTCGAGCTTGCTACCTATAAGTTTTTCAAAATTTATGGGGATAATTAATTTTTCAGATTTTCTATGAAAGAAAACATGGTCAGGAAAATAATACACACACTTACTAAGCAATTTAATATGTGAGGTTACCATAGCGCACTTAGCCTGCGAGAACCTACATTTTGGACGCCATCTATGTATAATGCTTTAGTTCGTACTAATATGACTCGTTTTTTTGGTAAATAGTAAGTACGTGGCTCAGTTAATATGTGGTAGTTCGGAACCCTCGGCGCGCGAGTCCGACTCGCATCTGTTTTTTAATAATAGATAGTAAGGCACGTACTTTAATATTATCATAATGATTGCTAATTCGAGACGGTACGCGAGAAGCTGTCAGTAGGTATGCATGCATGCGCGTGAGTTTCCAAACAATAGGACGCTATTATATTCAGCCTTTGTGTGTAAATATTATGCCTTCGCGGCGAGGGAAGAGGTTCACTCCATTGATTAAGTATCTTTAGGTTTGGGCAGAGGCGTATTTAAAGATTGGGCGCCCCGGGCCCAGCTGTGGCGTCCCATTAAATGACGATAAAGTATTTCATTTTAGGGGCGGCTGCCGCCCCTAACAGCCTGGCGCCCCGGGCCATGGGTGCAGTGGCCCTAGGGTAAATACGCCCCTGGGTTTGGGTAAGCGAGTAAAAACCAAATACAAAGTAAAAAACGCACTGTCTTCTGAAGACATTAACTGATTTTTATTAGACTTGCCTGTTGGTCAGACTATATACACCGATGTTTTTCAATCTTCTTGAATACTCGATCCCTTTATACTACTAAATAAAAAAGCTGACGAACACCCAGAACGGTAGTTCCGTAAGGGCCTCCCCACACCAATAGACGCGGAATGGGCTTTAGCCGATCAAAAATCGCTATGTCTACGCAATAAGAGCAAAATAGATGTCGATCGGAAACGACGTCTTTCGACGGGAAAACGGCGTTTCGCCTTAAAGGTGTTCGCCGAAGCCGATTCCGCGTCGATTGGTGTGGGGAGAAAAAATGGGTCCTGGATACCAATTACATGTCAACCTGTATACGAGGTTAAAGTTACGACAGTATGTAAACGATTTTTTTCATAAATAGAAGCCAACCGACTTCTGACCATTCTCTTGCAGCGTCATGTGCTTCAGCGCTGGACCCTGGCGACTCGCCCTGGTCTATAGTCTTCAACTGCGCCGGCGAAACCCGAATGGGACAGACGGAGGCGGTGTACGCTGAAGGGATATGCACCCTCAGTAGCAACGTGGCGAAGCAATGCGTGAGGCAAGGCGTCAGACTGGTCGAGATCTCCAGCGGCCAGATGTATAGCACTGAGAAGGTTCGTTACGCCTGTATATACACTCCTAAATAAATATTTTTTCATGACAAATTACACCAATTGACCCAGTCCCAAAGCAGGGGGTTCCACTCCGCACTGTAGGTACGCTCGATCGCCTTGCCTATGGCATAGGCAAATCGCAGTAGGCTGTCGGCTTGCCTCGCGCGCGCTCGCTCGCCCCCGCCGTGTCAGTGTAATGAAAAACGAATACCGCGCAACCCTAGCGTGTCGCCGGGAGTAGCGGGGCGAAGGCGGGCGCGGGCGGCGTTTTCCTTTTGACTCGCTCAGCCTGACGCATGGTGTAAGAAGTAATACGAACTTTTTAAGCGTGTGAATAAAGTTTGAATTCTTTTAATCGCGGTCGTAAAAGAGAAGTTTATGTACTTTAGTACTGTTACTAATCTGTGCCCAAAGTAAGCAACTAAAGCTGCTTGTGTTATAGGTAGGTACTAAACAAGACAATGGATATACATACTTATACAGATAAATACATATAACATCCAAGACTCTTGTTTATGCGATGCTGATAACTAGTTAACACAATAGCTGACAGGCATTTTCATGGGCGATCCAGGGAGGGGGTCATGGGGATCATACCCCCCTTAGAGAGGGGATGGGTCTAGATCGACCAAGTATAAATGTTATACTCTGTTGATGAGCCTATCCTGACTGGACCTCTACTATGTAAATACGATGTGACAAGATTTAATTTTCCTTGTCAACGGGCGCTTCCATTTATACGTAAGTTTTTATGAGTTCCATGGGTTAAGCTGACCCCTCCTGTTCTAGCCTCACAAAGAAGATGGGCCAGTGGACCCGTGGACAGTGGAAGGTCGGATGAAGAGTCGGGTGGAGAAGGAACTGACGAGTATGGAGTCACTCAACTACACCATCATTCGGCCCGCGATAGTGTACGGGATCGGAGATAGGAGAAGTTTGAGTGAGTTGGCAATAAATTGTTATCTTTTTTTTTTTATATACAACATAGGACGCAAACAAGCAAGTGGGTCACCACGGTGGGTGGTTAGTGATCACCACCGCCTATAGACCTGCAACAACAAAGAGAGTGCAGATGCGTTGCCAACCCAGAGGGCTAAGATGGAAAACCTCTTGTGCCAGTAATTACACCGGCTGTCTTACTCTCCGCGCCGGAACACAACAGTGCAAGCACTGTTGCTTAGCGGCAGGATTAGCGAGCAAGATGGTGGTAGCGATCCGGACGGACCTTGCACAAGGTCCTAGAACCCGCAAAATCTCCTTTACATAGAATAAAACAAGGTCTCTATCCGTTCCTGTCTGTCCTCAGCTACATCTTCGGCTACTTACTCCTACTAAGCCATGCAACGCATTTTGATACGGAGTTTTAATTAGGGTCCCGTAGTTTCAACAAGGAAACCTTTTAGTTGCTATGTCCGTCAGTCCTTCGGTCCGCAGATTAGCTCAAAGGCTACTAGCTAGTACTAGCAAGACGTAATTTGACATATTAAAAATTTAGCATGTAAGTGGCGGCAATTGGATATTATATATTAGTAATTTTTGTTCAGAGCCAAGTACCTCCCCGGCGCCAACTAATTGGTTGTTTAGATATATGAACAAAATCACAGTAGTCCTACTAATACTATAAAGCTGAAAGTTGGTGTGTGACATGGATTTTTGTTACTTCTTCACGATAAAACGGCTCAACAGAGTTAGCTTATACCCTGGATTAACACATTGGCTACCTCTATCCCGAAAAAGTCACGCAGGCAAAGCTGCGGGTAAAAGCTGGTAGTATATATAAGGAAGTTAAAAAAAACTCGCTAATCCTGCCGCTAAGCAACAGTGCTTGTATTGTAGTGTTCCGGCGTGGAGAGCAAGACAGCCGGTGTAATTACTGGCACAAGAGGTATTCCATCTTAGCCCTTTGGGTTGGCATCGCATCTGCAATCGCTTTGGTGTTGCAGATGTCTATAGGCGGTGGTGATCACTTACCATCAGGTGACCCACTTGCTTGTTTTCCTCCCTATTTCATAATAAAAAAAAAAAAAAAACTATCACAGCTAAGTAGGCTTTATAAATTTACGAGTCATACTCGACCAACTTATAAAATATAATTCCAACTACGGAGCTCAACATTGCGCGTGTCCTTTTTTCTCGTTCAACGGGTAATTCCTTACATAATTAATAGATTCAGGCGTTACTTTGCGAAGGTCAATTTCAACAAACTGGAGCAAATTACCTTGCTACTCCGCGAAACCAGTGCCGTGCTTGTACAGTGCCCTCCTCCGCTTCCACACGAAACAACATATATCAGGTTTTTGCATGAACATATATATATGTCGCACAGACGCAGCTAACTTGCACGAGCACGGCACTGGTTTCGCGGAGCAGCAAGGTAATTTGTTCCAGTTTGTTAATTCCTTACATTACAGCGCCTCGTCTCCTCCTTGGTGCTATCTACAAGCATCTAAACGAGACAATGAAGCTGCTCTGGACGGCTGACCTGAAGATGAACACCGTCCACGTCAGCGACGTGTGCCGCGCCATGTGGACCCTCGGCAACAGGCCCGAGGCCAACCGCCAGGTCTATAACGTGGTCGACGAGGCCAACAGCACCCAGGGCAGCCTGGCCGAGCTGGTCTCTGACATATTCAAGATCAACCACGATTACTACGGCACTGCTATCTCTACTTTGGCTAAGGTACGTTTGACTAAGTCTGTTATCGTTATCTACAATCTGTGTATGGATTTACGAATGTATGGGCTAACATTTTGTTCTACATTTTACAAAAAAAAAATGTAAATGTGGTTTGGCAAGTAAAATCACTTCAGTACAGCTTAACCAAAAATATATTGTGCATCGGCAGTATTCGTTTGCGCAGAGAAGCGCAGACCGGTTTCCGACAGTAGCCGAACGTGTGAATAATCCATATTGTACTTTATTTGCAAGCGCAACTGGCAGAGTATTGCTTGCTATGCATTCTTAGCTTTGTCCCGCTTACACAATTCGTACACTGTGGCGCACGGGCTGCCGCCATGTTGCTGCGAAATCGATAGACCAATAAAAGCGCAAAAGTTTAGCGCGCGTAATATTCTACTATATCATTGGTAGATCGAAATTTCTCGCGCTACTAATATTGGTCTACTGCGCAGGTACATCGTGGCACAATATATTTTTGGTAACACTGTAAACTTTGTGATTATGGGATTAGTCCTATTGGTTTTAAATTTCCCCTGGGAAGCCAAAAATGTATTTAAAGTAGTTCGACTTCCACTGTACCATTACGACCTGCCACACACCACACCCCACATGATGCACATAGATACCCAAACATAGTGTGTATTTATACCGCGGTCTGCGTTTGTCTGTGTTCTAATCTGTAATTGATAATATATTGGACCAAGTAATTGACCTTTTTTGAAGTTGAACCTTATCCGTTTGGAATACGTTCGAAAAGCGGTTAAGCAATTTCTCGGTCGACTACACAATAAAGAGTTTACATACATACCAGTTTCGCTTGACTTCCAGAACGACATAGCGTCCGTGGCGGAGGAAGCGAACGACAAACACCTGAGCGCTTGGGCGTCCATCTGCCGCGCGCATGCGCTGGCCCACACGCCGCTGGAGCCGGGCGCGGGCGCCGAGCTGCTGCTCAACAAGCACCTGTGCCTCGACGGCGGCAAGTACCACGCGCTGGCCGCCGCGCGAGTCCCGCGGCCCACCGAACAAGGCCTGCTGCAGGTACCGTACTTATACGACCAGGTCTAAGAACCACCCCCCTGGACCCGCTCCTGGAAAATCTAGCCCCCTACCCCTTCGAAAGCTGGGTCCGCTCCTGACAAATCTAGGCTACCCTCTCAAGACAACCCCTTAATCAAAGTTCTGGATCCGGCACGTAGGGAACAGATGTTATCCAAAGTTCTCAAGGGATAGTTGTAAAACCAGGGAGGGGTGAAGGATCTCGAGCGCCCCTCAAAGGCATCTGAGCCCGCCTCTGACAAATCTAGGCTACCGTCTCAAAGTGCACTGAGCTTGGTCAAGCCCCTCCCTAATCAAAGTAATCCTGGACGTAGAGACAGCGTGGTAGTCCACGCTGTCTCTACGTCCAGGATTACTTTGATTAGATCAGAGATTAGAGAAGTTGAAATATCAGCTAGTGCTGATATTTCAACTTCTCTATAGATAGTTGTAAAACCAGGGGAGAAGAGCTCCTTAGCTCCAGCACCTCTTAAAACCATCTGAGCCCGCCTCTGACAAATCTAGGCTACCTTCTCCAAATGTACTCAGAGAGGGTACTTAGGGAGACCTAATCAAATTTCTCGGTCCGGCACAAAAGGACAGCAAGCGCCAAATGATATTCCAAGTTCTCTATGGATAGTTGTAAAACCAGGGAAGGGTTAAGGAGCTCGAGCGCACTTCAAAGGTATCTGAGCCCGCCTCTGACAAATCTAGGCTACCCTCTTAAAGTGTATCCTCAGCAGGGACAAGCCCCTTCCTGATCAAAGTTCTGGATCCGCACGTAGAGACAAGATGATATTCTAAGTTCTCTACGGATAGTTGTTGAACCAGGGGAGGGCTAGAAGCGCGAGTGCCCCTAAATGCTTATGAGCCCTGAGCTCTGCTTAGCGGCTGGATTAGCGAGCCATGTAGAGCCATCCAGCATGGCGGAGGTTAGAGCGAGGTTGGTCGGTAGTGCTCGGAAGGCTGCGGCGCGTGCGGCGCGGGCCGGCACCTGTGCCTGTCGCGCTGCGAGCGCGCCGCCTGCCCGCTGCGCGTGCGCCGCGTCTCGCACAAGAGGCTGTTACAGGTTAGCGGGGCTATTGGTGTCGGGGGAGAAGCCTCATGGTATTACTGCGACGCTTAGCAGTCACAATTTTAACCTTTTAAATGTATAACATGACTTTTATGACTGCTTGAGATCAAAATGAATCCAACGACCTCATACATGTGCTCCTTTAGATAAAACATTGCAAAAATGTCAGCTTTCACAGAAACATACATTTAGATAAGTCCAAAGTCTTATAGGCGAAAAAGTTATAATCACACCTGTGATCATAGGGCGCTCCAGGGGTTTACGTAATAAACGAAGGAGCAGTGACAGGTTGTTTTAACCAGTCATCACATCGTCAATCATCGTCATTGTCATCCCGGAGCCACGATTGTTGCAACGCGGTGCCAGGCCTTTAAAAGAATAGTTCGCACCCTTAGAATTAAAGCGACTCTATTCTGAATATGATATTACCCAAAATTAAAGCTTATGTCTTTTAATTAAGGTGATATTTTGGGACGTGTATTATTCAGAAATGGGTCAATTTAATTCTAAGCGTGCGAGTTGCTTAGTTCTATTTTTGACAACAGTTATGAACAAACCAACATAGCTCAACACTAGATACGATGCCCGATACCAATACCCCGATCTCGCAGCCTTTCTCTCTCTCTCTCTCAGTGGGATGTCCCTCCCCCTCTAGGCCGGGAAACTTCTAACTCACCACGACACCCTTCGCTCGACACTTAACAGGAAACAACTGGGCGAGAGATGACACTACTCCTAGTAATATTTATGATGTGGTTGCAAATATGGCGGTGGAATGTTACGCTATTTGGAAAATTTGCAAAAAAGTAAGATGATTTTCTAGTGTTTTTTAACGAAAAAAAAATAAAATTCTGATTATAGTTTTGAGCTATTTGTAGTTTTTTTTCGGTTTTGTTCAAATGTATTGTCTATGACACCTAATAATTGTGATTGGACTCAAAAAGAATTACTACCATCTACTCATACATTTTTTTGACAATTTTCCATATAAAAGGTGTAATTTTCTAAAGCGAATTTGCGAAACATTGTAAAGCGTCACACTCGTCATAGATGGCACTACTAGTACTAATATTTCTTCGCAGGATCTTCAGCTGGCATGCTTTGTTAACAACAATGCAAGTGGATAATACTTCATTTCCAATTATCATCTGTAACATGAATTTATTGAGACACCCTATAGCCTAAACTAGTTTTATGTATCTTGGATTTATGTTCATTAGGTACTCGATACAACGCAAAGACAGATAAAATATAAGGTAATATTTTCCAAGGAGGCTGTATAAGCTCTTTTCTAGTCTGATTCTAAAATTGTTTCGGAAAATGAATGATTCTGTTGAGAAGTGCTGCAAGATACAGCAGTTCTTATTTTATTTTGCACTGTTATGTAAGTCTATAGCAAGTTCTTAATAGAAAAGAATAAGAATTAATGCAAATAGGTAACAATAAATAACACACAATGATATTATAATGCATGGATGTACAGTTCCATACTAAATGACAGCAGAAAAACGGCCCGACATGAGAATACGGGTTGACGCCAATGTTACAAATGCAAATTATTAGTTTACCATTTATAGTCATTGGATTTACAACTTTACGTCTTACTGCATAAAATAATAATTTATTAAGTTTCGTTGCAAATAGGTTTCTTTACAAAATAATAGTATTGACAGCAGTGCCGTCGGTCAGACAGACTGACAGCGCGAGCGATTGTCGATTTGTTGTACTTTTTGTTCGACTTTCAGAATCAGAAAAAATGTTTATTGTAGAACATAGGTAGGCTGTAAGATACAGAGTTGTTAAACGCATTTTATGTTCATCTGTCTTGCCAATGGGCGTACAAAACATTAGGTAAACATACATTTAGAATGTCACATGCCGTTGAAGAAATAACATACAATTGATGATAATTACAATTTAAAAAAATGTATATATAATCAATTCAAATTAAAATTATAACAATGAAATAAATTATCACGTTTAAAATAGTCATTTAGGTTAAATATTACACAAAATTTTTAAAATTTTCTTCGCGGCCATTTTTTAAACGCTGACTAGAAGTCCATTATTTATAGGTCAGTGATAGCACAGCAATATTGGATGGGGCGCCGTTGCGACGGGAGGGTGGTAGCGGCGCGGTGGGCGGGTGATCAGAGAAGCTAGCACAAGTGGTTGTTTTCTCGCTTGTCGCTCAATGCGTTTCTTTGTAATATTGTGAACTTTACTATAAAGTAAACTCGCACTTGGTTTTTTTTGTGACAGGTGACAGTGATCTGTCCAAAATTTAAATGTTTAATATAACAGGTAGATATTAAACCGCTCGCTTTTCGCACATGCTGGCAAGACTTACTGTCAACTCCTTGTCTGTTGAATGAATCTTCGACGCACTGGAAACACCATAATTAAGGCATTTCAGTTATTTACAACTTCTACTAGTCCGTATTGCAACCCGGTAAACTGATAATTGATACGACTGACTGACAAACAATGTACAACCTAAACCAAAGACAAAGCACCAACATACATAAACAAAAACGTCTCTTTTACGCCCGCGATTGAACGAATTCCAACTTAATTGACACGCACAAAATGTTCGTATTACTTCATACACATTCGCCAGGCGGCTCACGTTAAAAGGAACTCGTCGCCCGCGCCCGCCTTACTCCGCAACTGCCCGACAACACGTTAGGATTGCGCGGCATTCGTTTTCAATTACGCTGACACGGCGAAGACGAATGAGCGGGCGCGTGGCAAGCCGATAACCTACTGTGATTTGTCTACTCTGTAGGCACGGCAGCCGAGCGTACCTGCAGTGCGAAGTGGAACCCCCCTGCCATAGGCCACATGCGGCTCGATGAAGATGGACGTACGTTCCGCCAGCGAATCCAGCGTCGCTGACAGTTGCGGGGGAAGGCGGACGCTTGCGGTGCGTTCCTTTTGACGCGAGCCGCCTGGCGAATGTGCATGAAGTAATATGAACTTTTTGCGCGTGTCAATAAAGTTGAAATTCGTTTAATCGCGGTCGTAGAAGAGAAGTTCCTGTACGTTAGAACTTTCAGTTATTCTGTGCCCGTGGGCCGCGGTTTGTGTATCTGTGGTTCAGGTTGTCTGTCAGTCAGTCGTATCGAATATCAGTTTAACCGATTACAATACAAACTTGTAGAAGTTGTAGCTAAGTGGAATCCCGCATCAGCACCGACAAAAACTAACCTAACAGAGCTCCTATAGACAGCTGGAAACTAAAAGCGACATGTTTTATCGTTCCAGGTCCTTGAGGATTACGCTTCAATGAACCTCTTCCCCAAGGAGCTCCTGCTATGACCGCTCAAATAATGTATGTATGGACACGCCAAATCCTTATAAATGACCTTTTAAAATGCATCACCGTGGGTTATTTGTAGTACTGACGCAAGATTTCAACAGAATTTATTTAACTTAACTTGCAAACAAACTTAAAACGGTGGACTTTGATTTCAAATTGCGTGTGTATTTTTTTATGTACTATCGACAAAACTGAATCCAGCGGATTATTTTTTAACTTTTCGAACGTCGTGCCAGCCGCGGGCCAATCAAATAGGCGAACGATATTTCAGCCAACGCTGATTGGCGCGTGGCTGGCGAGCATCAGGCGCTCGAAACTCAAAAATTATCCCACTGAATATGGTATGTGTGCTCATTTTACAGAACATATATCAAATTACAGGATTCATGGATAAAATACGGGACAACGCGTTTATGGTATGGTCCTGTATTTTTCATATTTTATTATACAGGACACGGCCTAAATGATAACTGAAAAACGGGACGTCCTGTAAAATACAGGACAGGTTGGCCACTCTACCGCTTAAATTGATGTGAATTTAACGGTTTCATGTCCCATGGTGGTTCAGGGTTCCATTTTGTTGATTGCACTGTCAAAGACACATCGCACCTTTAGAATTAAGGCGACCCATTTCTGAATAAACGCGTCCCAAAAATTCACCTTTATTAAAAGACATAGGGTTTAATTTTGGGAAATGTCATATTCAGAATTGAGTCGCTTTAATTCTAAAGGTGCGACATATTATAAGTGCCAGTTAAAGACGAAACTGAAAGTACCAAATTGGTATACCATCTTAGCCTTCTGGGTTGGCAACGCATCTGCAATCCCTTTGATGTTGCTGGTGTCTATGGGCGGTGATATCACTTTCCATCAGGTGGCCCACTTGCTCGTTTGCCTTCCTATGTTGTATAAAAAAAAATGACGCTTCAAAAGGAAGGCAGCTATTAACCACGATTTCGCGTTTCGACTCTATACGAGGCATCATCAGGACTTAATGGGTGCGACCGTTCGATACCTGAACGAATGACATATTAAACGAAAATTAATGACTTTCATACGTTTTCGATAGTAGCTCTTATGATTCGACCTGTATAATCATGTGCCTTCTTGTGTTTAAGTATAGAATAGACGTACGAAATTAGCTCATTATAACGGTTTATCTTTATTTGGATTTGGTGTGTCTATTGTATTAGAGTTATAAATAACCAGTCCGCTTCAGTGAGATTATGACTTTGTCACAATAAATGTAAGCTGTTCTATGCGCAGAACCACGGATAAGGTTAGAATGGCCTTTTGAGGCGATTGGTATCGAAAGTGCTACAATCTTCTTGGTGTTGCGGGTGTCTATAGGCGGTGGTGATGACTTACCATCAGGTGACCCACTTGCTTGTTTGCCTTCCAATTTCATGAAATTAAAATAAAAACTATCGTGAGATACTCTTCATACAAACATTTGCCCCTCCCGGGTATCTAACCCGAACTCCAAGCTTCATAGTCAGGGTCACTAACCACTGTGCCATCCCGTCGTGCTAATGTTTGCTGGCGCAACGCGCTGCCCGTGTACATGCCTATTCAAAGTCAAAGTCAAAGTCAAAATGTTTTATTCAGATTAGGCTTACAGGTAGCACTTGTGAATGTCAAAAAATTTACCACCGGTTTGGAAAAACCTCTGATGAGAAGATACCGGCAAGAAACTCAACGAGGTGTAATTTTTAAAAAAAATCAAAATTACAATTATTATATTCCTCTGGGTTGGAAGTTTGCCAGGACCGGAGCAAATGGCGTTCTGTGGTCTCCGCCTACCCCAAAGGGAAACAGGCGTGAGCTTATAATAATAATTATTATTATTATATTCTAACCTTATTCGTGTGCTCTGTGGCTTTACGTATATTGGGCAGCAATGGAATTCGAGGATAAGTTAGACTGGGTATCCGAATCGACAAAACTCAACTTTGTAATAAGCCCAAGGTGCTAAACACTACAATGCATCTAGCACGAATCTTCTCGATACGCGTTAACTCGCTACGTTACCAGGGGGGTTCTACTCCGCACTATAGGTACGCTCGACCGCCTTGCCTATGGTATAGGTAAATCGCAGTAGGCTGTCGGCTTGCCGTGCGCTCGCTCGCTCGCCCCCGCCGTGTCAGTGTAATTGAAAACGAATGCAGCGCAACCCTAGCGTGTTGTCGGGAGTAGCGGGGGTGAGGCGGGCGCGTTCCTTTTGACTCGCTCCGCCTGGCGCATGGTGTAAGAAGTAATACGAACTTTTTAAACGTGTGAATAAGGTTTGAACTCGTTCAATCGCGGTCGTAAAAGTGAAGTTTCTGTACGTTAGTACTATTATTTATTCTGTGACGTAACTCAGTGGGTCTCTTTCTAACCAGCCCAGTAGGAGAGACGCACTGAGTTACGTAGCGAGTTAACGCGTGCCGAGAAGTTTCGTGCTAGGTGCACAGATGTCTTCTATTGCATTTTCACAACAACGAAGTTTGACGGCTGACTAACTCTACAAGCAAAGATGTACAGTCAAGGAAATTGAAACACGTACCACCGTAGAACCTAGTTGAACAGACATACGCATGACATTTGTATGACATAGCCTGGCGTTTAACGCGTTGCGTCATTGCGATAGGGTTCTAAGGTGGTACGTGAATATATTTCCCCTACTGTACATTTTAAAAAAGTAACGTTGTGATCGAACAATTATATCCACGATGAACCTTATGCGTAAGCACGTAGCTCACTTTTGTATTGTACGCGTTGGCGGATATATCGGTAATTGGCGTTGAACTAGTACTATAACTTTAGCCGTCTAAACTTGTCTAAAAGACGTTCAGTCCAGGAAGTATCCAAGCCATGACATGGTGATACTTGGTTATACGTCTACCGCATTGCACTTCCGGCATTGTTTTTACAAGTTTCCCCAAATGCCGCAAACGCACATGTGCGTCAAATGACTTTATAACTGCGACAGCAGCACTGGGTGAATTTGCCGGGAACGCGTATATGACTTGCCGGCAGTGAATGTCAATTGATTTCGCATTTAGGACTAGTTATTTGCTTAAGCTTGAGATATAAATATTATGATATAATGTTATGGTAGTCCTGTAAAATGGGATAGTATAACTTAAGGCTGCGTTTCCACCAGAGATGTGCAAGGATGCGTAGCGAGTGATGTGTTTGTAAAGAACCAATGAGCTGTTTCCGGCAGAGCTGTGCTGACCGAGGCGAGGTAAATGAAGCGATTCTATTGGTTCTTACAAACTCATCCCTCGCTACGCATCCTCGCACATCTCTGGTGGAAAAGCAGCCTAAAACTAGCGTGAGATTCAGACATATTGAGATAAATGGATCACTCACGTATTCAAAAACGAGTTATCGCTCGACATGTTTCGGACCTACGGGGCGATTCTTGGTTTATGCGAGATTCATCTCGTGTGAAAACAACTGTCAAATCCCTTGAAAATCTGTAATTTTTTGACGTATCTCGCGCGTGAGATGCATCACCAGTGAACCGAGAATTGGGATCCAGTCCGAGGTCTTTATTCATGAGCCCCCGCTATAGAAATAGTATAGCGACATGTTCCGGTCCATGGTCCGAAACATGTCGAACAATCGGCTTTAAACACGTGAGTGACTCGATTGTTTGAACATAAGTAGTACATGTAGGTTAGTCAATATCACTCAAATATACTGATACCCACAACGATCACTGTCCTAGACAGAGTAGTCAACCCATTCAACGCTGACATTTCTTTCGCCGACTGGCGTGCGTCGCACCTGGGTTACCTTAGATTATAAACTGCAACGAATGGGTTAGGTCACACAAGTGTCTGACACATGGAAAAAACCTCAGAAACTTTGACGCGTATTCGCTTTTAGAAAAAGGTGAAAGTATTAACTGTTTTGTAAAATAACAGAGTTGTAAAAATTCGCTTTTTACAGTTTTTTCTTTACCTAAAACAACTTTAGAAAATTCTAAATAGCAATATAAAAATGGGCCAAGCATTTAAACGGATTTCGCTAAGACAATAAAATAACGTATTCGAGTGTAAGTGAAAAGACTGTGAAGACCAAAAAGCTATGCAAATGCTTTTTACTAATAAACTGTGATGTTAGTAACATCGTTGTTGCGTCTGTTTTGAATTCATCCGGTACTGAGTAATAATTTTAAAACATTCCAGCGCTTTCACTGCCTTGTACAGTCAAGGAAATTGAAACACGTACCACCGCAGAACCTTGTCGAAGAGACATACGCATGACATTTGTATGCATAGCCTGGCGTTTAACGCGTCGCGTCATTGCGATAAGATTCTAAGGTGGTACGTGAATATATTTACCCTACTGTACGCGTATGATTATTTTTAAATGCCTCAAACGGGCATTGCAACAGTGTGAATAGGACAGTCTTTGCAGTAGCCCTAACATGACGGCCAAAGTTTAACTTATCTTTCCATTCGTCTCTATCTAATTAGTGGCAGAAGAAAGGGACGCAAACACCGATAAACTAAACCTGACCGGTCATGTTGCGGGCTACGAAAGTGTTAAAGAAAATTATACTTCACAATTAAAAAAAGTAAAATTTATTAGGTAAAGTACATGTTGTTTCTGAAGTGTTAGAATTATTTTAGCCTAAAGTCATGCTTTATGACTTAAAACTCCAGGTGCGTAAAAATTGGTAATACACTATGCTTTAGAAGTATATTTTACCGTTATGTAATACTTATTTCGAATGACCACTGACTATTGTTAATGAAATTGCTTCCAAACTATTGTTTTTATAAAGTTATGTAACGCTAGTTGCTTGTGATGCCATGGCGATATTATTATGAAATAAATATTTTTTATTTGCATTTGTTTTTTTTTACACATTGTTTTCAATTATACTGACAATTTGACTATGCATCGTTGGTGTTAAAAAGGTGTAATATAATGAGCTGTATGAACTTGACAATAAGTAGTATCAAATTTTTCAATCAGTAAATAAAAGGCATTTCAATCATCCATGTCTATAATAATAGATTCTAAACGAGCCACATTCACATAAATTGTATCTAACTATTGTTAATACTGTAAATTAACAATCATTGCACTTATTTTAATATAAAATCAGTTCTTCCGACCGTAGAAGTAATAGGCTAGCAAGAGCTTATAATAAGGCTAATCATAACCCTTAGCCAAATAAGGGACACTTTATTCCACCTCTCGTAAATTATACACAGTTTTCACATTACTAGATAGATAGACAAACGTTTAGTTGGTTCTGCAAGCACACAATCATTAATTTCAAGTACCAAACAGTTCCCGGGCGACGCATCACCAGCGCGTTCTAACGCGCATTGTATATACAAAATGAGACATGATTTTGGTACGGGATAAAAGTATCCTGTTCTAATCCAGGACATGATCGATCTGTCTGCTAAATTTCGTCTAAATTCGTCCAGACATCCAAACATACTCGTAGTAGGATGACTTCAAATAAAAGTACCATAATTATACAACTAAATAAGTACATACAAACTTCACAAATTAAAACAAACAGGTATATAAATAAGTTAACAATAATACTTAAAACGAAAAAGCTACAGCAATGGACTTAAGATTACTATCAGCGCAGCAAGAAAAACTTTCAACGTCATTTGTAATCTACAATGTTCTTAATTACGGACTCTCAAAATGTCACAATTATATCCCTAGGCGGTTTGAGCTGGACGATGATGAATCAGTCAATCACAGTACGTACACACAGCCTTTTATGCATATAGATAGAGGGGCTAGATACACGTATACCGAGACCGTGGGTGTTGGGATTTTGTTCTAATTGTTTGCCAGCTTATATGACATCGCTTCTTATTCTTGCATCTCTTTCTTTCATAGCAATTCAGTAAAAGATGGACAAACATAACCCTATGTCTCCGTTGCATCTTAATTTTAAACATTTCACGATTGTCAACAACATGCTTTTAATGACTCCATCGAACACATATATACCGCGTTCCTATATTAACAGATCGTTCACAGACATCTGTCAAAATTTAACGCCTGGTAAGTAGAACGATCCATTGTTTGAATAAAGGAACGCAGCAATACTCAAAAAAGCGGTAATACTGGCCATGGAATTCCGAAACTGATAAGTTTTTTATAATATAACTATTGAATAGCAAACGTCACTCGCACCGAAATAGCTCAGCGCCAACAGCTGACTTGTGGCTCCATATTTACTACAAACAAATATTTCATTTTATTTTAGAAATCTCCGGATACTCCAAAATAATTCTTCTTGATTGGCCCTTAGTGGGGAAATCGGAGCGCTGTAATCGCTGCAGTGATTTTTCGGAATTCGTTACAACCAAAGTTGATTCCTCTATTCAGTTAGCGCACGATGCGTGACGCACACCACTCTATACACAATTAGAACGCATTTGCATTGCACACATACAATTTCAAGTTTCTATTGGCGGATCCCTCATTCACGCTAGTATACCTAGGAATTCGGGGAGACTTGTTTATATATACCAGTTTACATAATATTAGTGCTTAATTTGGAATATTAACAGAGCACTTAAAAATTAACATATGAATAGAAGTTTTAGCGTTGTGCTAAACTCGTATATATCGAATAAAATCGAGTAGAATCAGTGCTTATTTTTCTTGCAAGTGTCAACAGAGGCCTACTAACTACAATGTCACCTGCCTTATGATATGACAGGCTAAACTTCACTCACAGAAAGCGGTAGAACCGTGGTCCGACGCTACCATACGAAGCTAATGAGGAATTTAAACAAACGTTTTATTTTTTTATCACTAAATTTATAAAAAAAATTAAAAGGTGCATAGGTTACATTAATCTCCGTACTAAAAACAAATATCCAAATGTGTCCCAAAAAAAATATCGTACTAACGATAATGTTTATTTCGCTACCGGAATTCATTACGGTAACAAACCAGTCGGTTCTTCAGGACACGTGGGGTATTTGTTTTTATGACATTAGTTCCACGCAACACCTCTAAACTTTTTTTAAATTCTGCGGAGCAAAAATTTGGTTGTCCTTTTAAAGTTTCTCCACCACCGACGCGATTAATATGAATTCCCAGCCGGTCCCATTAAGCACGTATAGCAGGTCTGCGCGGGCGCAGGCGGCCGGGCGGCGCGGCGGCGTCACCCGAGCGGCACGTCGGGCGCGCCCACGTGGCAGAAGTCCGTCAGAGGGACTATTACCACTTGGATCTGGGGAGTGGAAACATTTGTCAATTCGTGTTCACTTCGCCTTTTCAACGGCAAAGACGAATATTTTTTTCTCTATAAAACAGGACGGGAATCTAGTAAGCGGGTCACGTGATGGTAAGTGGTCACCCTCTTATATACACCCATAGACATATACATAATACATAGATAACACACATACATACAGGGTACCGATTTAGCAAGTGACATTAAATTTAAGGTTATAAATTCATAATTAACAGGATTCATAAAATATACAAAAAAAGTGGAACTTCCTCTATTGTAATTTTTTATTTACTTTAAACCTTTCCACTTGTCTCCTAAAACTCCTAACGTGGCAGCACACGCGTCGATCGCTATCATCGGGGACTACAAACTTACTAGGTAATACTAGCAGTTAAAAAACAAATTCCGCCTGTTTTGGTAAAATTAACATGTATTTTTAAAAAAAATTGTAACCGAAATTTCTTTCGATTTTATTTTTAAATGTTTTTACATTCAAATTATTAAATAAAAATTGTAATGACAACGGCAGGACTTAAACCGGAGCAGCTGCCTTGGGCGGAGACAGTGTGGCGAAACTGGCAAACGCAAGGCACGGAATGCTGATGTTGCAGGTTCAAGTCCTGCCATTGCCCTAATTTTTCTTTGTGTTGTCATTACAATTTTAATTTTAATGTATTTTTTTACTTATTCACCTCACAGAATATTGCAATATTGCTGCTGTCTAGCTCGGTACCCTGTATACATATATAGACAGACATAATAATGAAAAAAATGAAATTCGCGATGCAATTTCCCGGTATTAAGGAAGCTTGTCTCACCCGCAGCTGGTCCCGGTTGGGCCCGAGCAGGTGCTTGGGCTCCGGGTTGTCGCACACGTCGCTACATTTGGCGCAGCTCCTGCGGAATGGGTACGTCTGTTCAAACGCGCCACAGCCAAGGGGAGTCACGGACGAGACACGTTTATAAAACTCAACACTGTATACATTTTTTTGTTAGACTTCACCAAAAACATTCCTTGAGTCCAGCGGTAGTTGAATGTATAACGCTATAAAATTATTGTGAGCCCAGTGGTATTTAAATATAAACGCTATAGTCCCTGTGAGTCCAGCGGTAGTTAAATGTACAACGCTATAAAGTTCCTGTGAGTACGGAATGCATATATGCGTCGCCGGCAGGGAATGCTGCAACAGATGAGCCAGTTACCCTTTCTGCGGCTGCGCGGCGTCATCGCGGCGGCCGGCCGGCGAGTACAGCGGCGTGTTCAGCTTGTCGAAGTCCAGCGCGTCATCTATGTTCAGCACCCTGCCGCACATACGAACAAACGTATAAACAAACACGGCGATTACATTATTGAGAACGCCCATTTGTTGCTTGTTTTTATATCGAATCAACTTAAACATTTAGATATACAATATAAGGCTTCCATAACTGCCAGACAGATAAAACGCACAGCCTAAACCCCTACACCTATAGGCGTATACAGGGGGGCCGCCTGCCACCTAGAATAACATACCTATTTTGAGCAGAGAATCGGTGCACTCTTTCCACGACTGAGGCGACGTGTTCCACGCCTTTCTGTACGCCCCATACTAGGATGCCGATCTGAAAAATCAATAGCAATCTTTAACAAGTAAGTAAGGTCATTGTGCCAAAGTAGCATGCAAAAGTTGACATCCGCACGCAGCGTCAATCGTCATTGTTCTCAAGCGCGGTCCTGAATCTACGGCAGTCTGTAATGCGACGACTGGATTGGATTTTTTAAAGGCTTCGCAACAGGGAGAAATTTCTATAAAAATAAAAAACGCCGCGAGTGGTAGGGCCTTGCGCAAGATCCGTCCGGATAGCTACCACCATCTTGCTCGTTAATCCTGCCGCTAAGTAGCAGTGCTTGCACTTGTGTTACGACGTGGAGAGCAAGACAGCCGGTGCAATTACTGGTACAAGAGGTATTCCATCTTAGCCCTCTAGGTTGGCAACGCATCTGCAATCTCCTTGGAGTTGCGAATGTCTATAGGCGGTGGTGGTCACTTACCGTCATGTGACCCACTTGCTTGTTTTCCTTCCTATTTTATAAAAAAAACTTGGTTTCGCGGAGTAGCAAGCTAATGCATAATTTAATTTTTCTTTATCTTTACATAGTATAAAACAAGGTCATTATCCATTCCAGTCTCTGCCCTCTGGGTTGGCAACGCATCTGCACTCTCTTTGTTGTTGCAGGTGTCTATAGGCGGTGGTGATCACTTACCATCAGGTGACCCACTTGCTTGTTTTCCGTCCTTTGTTGTATAAAAAAAAAAAAGTCTTCCTCGTTTCTTCGAACGCTGACTCCTCCTACACCACGTAACGGATTTTGATACAATTTTCAGTCAGGTCCTTCAGCGATTCCAAAACAACATGCTGGGAACCATCACCAAATCCGCATGGTTTATCCGAAATACAGAAATACACGAATACCTAGAAATAGAAACAGTGAAGGAGACCATCAGACAATGTTGCTCCAAATACAAACAGCGCCTCGACAGACATGTTAATATACTGGCTAGCAGCCTCACAGACACAACGAAAAATACAGTGAGATTCAAAAGGGCCCACATCATGGAACTCGGCATAAGAACCTAAAAGCGACAGCGAGCGACATGTCAATTGACCTACCAGCTCTCAAATCCATAGCGCAAAAATAATCTGATTATAGCTGAGAGGCTGATTGCAGATAGTTGACTGAAATGAAATATCTCATTATTTATTATCATAAATAAATAATGAGATATTTCATTTTAGTTGACACAAAAAAAATCAGTATTATTAAGGAAAAAATTCAACGATGTTTTCTTCTATATACATTAAATCCTAGATCCTATATACCCATGCGAAGCCGTAGCGGGTCGCTAGTAATTAACCGATGCACCGACCTTGACGCGGACCTCGTGCTCGGGCTCGGGCGCGCGCTCGCTCGGCTCGGGCACGTCGCGGCACGTGATGGCGATCCGCACCGTACGCAGCACCACCTCTGGCACCTGGCAGAAAACAGTATTAACCCATTAATACGGTATTCCACTCAAAAATCTAAAGGTATAAAAGTGCAAAATTGTTGTAGACGACCACTAAAAATATTTATGTCCAAAGAAGTAGGTAAATAACCTGATATTTTAGAAGTTACAGTGATACAAAGTTACAAATATGACGAAGAGAAAAAGTTCTTTTTTTTGTTTCGAAATGTCATCGAATCCAAATAAAAAATGTAGAAAATTTTAGTATGTGAGTAATTAGTTAAAAGCTTACAGTATTGGCTCCAAAAAGTGACGTCATTGGTCGTGTATGCAGCGCGATAGAGCGTTTTCGTGACGCACGCCCGTTGTCATTTTATTACTCGTGATATTTCAAAAAATAATGATCGTAAAAGAAAACTAAAAACACAGTTTTTCTTCTTTTAACCAACTCTATCAATTATGGAAATAAAAAAAAGTCATTAGAATACCGTATTGCCTACGACGCGATATTGCGTCCGGCGATACCTTTATCGTAACGCCGCGGACGCGATTTCGTCAATGAATGAGTTAACAATCAACATGAACATCACACTGTAATAACAAGAGACCGTTCATTAATTGAGATCAAATTGAAAACATTTGCACCACGCTGAAAAGTCCCTGTGAGTCCAGTGGTATACGTATTTACCACACTGAAACTCTTTGTGAGTCCATTGGTATAGATATGTCTTACACTGAAAAGTCCTTGTGAGTCCAGTGGTAATTAAACAAATGTACCACGCTGAAAAGTCTCTATCAGTTCTGTGGTATACATGTACAACGCTAAAGACTTTTCGGCGTTGTACATACATATGTGCGAGTTCATATGTACAACGCCGAAAAGTCCTTGTTAGTACAGTATACATAATAATATGTTTCATGCTATAAAACCCTGCGAGTCCAGTGGTATACACACCACCAGCGAAGTGGTATACGCAACCACAGGTTTCGAAGTGATGTTGTCTCTATAGCAGTAGAGACGTATGGAGAACCGAGTCGATTGGAGAATTATGCGTGACGACTGTCATTATACTCGAAAAAAAAATAATGAGGACTCTAACGTTTATATATAACATATATGTGTCGCACAGACGCAGCTATTTTGCACGAGCCCGGCACTGGTTTAGCGGAGTAGCAAGGTAATTTGTTCCAGTTTGTTGATATGGACCTCCGCAAAGTAACGTCTGACTCTAACGTGTTCAACGCCTCCCGTTTTTTTATGAAATAGGAAGGCAAACAAGCAAGGGGGTCATCTGATAGTAAGTGATCACCACCGCCTATAGACACCCGCAACAACAAAGAGAGTGCAGATGCGTTGCCAACCCAGAGGGCTAAGATGGAATACCTCCTGTGCCAGTAATTACACCGGCTATCTTGCCCTCCACGCTGGAACACAACAGTTCAAGCACTGCCGCTTAGCGGCAGGATTAGCGAGCGAGATGGTGGTAGCGATCCGGACGGATCCTACCACACGCAAAATAATCCCCCGTTCCGATCTGACCTCCATTAAAATAAATAAACAAAAAAACAGATCATCAACGTAAGCTCACATCGAAGGTGCCCGACCACACGATCATGATGCTCTTGCGGAACCAGACGCCCTTGGGGTAGAGGTCGACGGTCCACTCGGTGAGGCGCTCGGCGGCGGCGGCGGCCATGCTGGGCCGGGAGCTGAAGATGAAGGTGCGCGTGTGGTAGCACGGCAGCGAGTGGAAGCTGTCCACGCCCAGCACTGAGCCCCACGTGTCCTCGGTGTACAGCCGCGGCGTGAACAGCATGCGGCCCGCCTCCGTCGCCTGGATCTCCGCCACGCGCTCGTATTGCCCTGGGGGGATTGGGGATAGTTGTTTTTTATTTTATCGGGCGTGCTGGCTGTATCAGTGGTAAGGAAAGCAAGTACAATGCTACCTTTACGCGAGAGAAGGGACATAAAAAGGAAGGGGCGTTTCGACATACAATCTGAGGCCGAATGAAAAAGAGATGGGTGTTGTTACTTTTCATTTTTGTTCGAAGGGCACTCCCTTAGAACATACCCAACACCACTCCACTGGGTGCTAAGAAAATAAAACAAAAACACGTTCAAAGATATTTGCCGAAAGTGTAAGAGTCTCACACGCTATGCTTTTGTTACGAAACGAAAAGGTTTTTTTTGTGAGAGCAAATAATAAAAACTTGAGTGGGTGTTTTAGTTTGTATACGTTAGGATTTGTTCACTCCACAAATACTCCTAAGCGGTTTTTTTTATATATACAACATAGGAAGGCAAACAAGCAAGTGGGTCACCTGATGGTAAGTGAACACCACCGCCTATAGACACCTGCAACAACAAAGAGAGTGCAGATGCGTTGCCAACCCAGAGGGCTAAGATGGAATACCTCTTGTGCCAGTAATTACACCGGCTGTCTTGTTCTCCAGTGCAAGCACTGCTGCTTAGCGGCAGGATTAGCGAGCAAGATGGTGGTAGCAATCCGGACGGACCTTGCACAAGGTCCTACCACCCGCCGTTTGACAGATTAGAATTACACCGCAAGCATTTCCCTGGATTAAAACATGAGAAACTTACCCCGGAAAATGCATAGTTTCTACGGGATAACGATAAACTAATTCTTTGAAGTACCTTTTTTATACTACATAAGGAGGCAAACACATCACTTCGTAAATCACCTGATTGATAGCTCATAGCTATCGCCATCCGCTCCATAAAGAAATCCTTGTGTTCCTGAGCCAGCGGACACAGCAGCAACTTCGCTAACTGGTTTGGACACATCATAGGGAACCTAAGAAAAGAAAACAATTAAAATGATAAACTATTTTATTCAAGGCTTCAGACGGCAGAAGACTCAGTGTCATCACCTGACGTGTGAGAAAACAGCGGGCACCAGGGAATCCCAATGCGCCTTCTTCTCCGCCTCGTTGAGCCCGCTGGTGTTGAGCCGCTGGCGCTGGCTGTTGAGCCACCGCACAACGCACCTGACCAACGGAATACGGATATTATTGGCCAATAACATGAATCGCACCTTGATGGAACCTTAAAAATAATGGTAATAACAGTGTTAGCCTGCAATCGTGTCTTTAGCAATCTCTGGCTAGTCATTGGAAATATAATATCAAGGCCGGCCAATAGATTTTCCAAGCGGGTAATTTTTTTATATGCCGCGCGGCGTCGGGCCACCAATTTCTTAGGTAGTTACTACCAGATTCATAAAGAAGTAAATGATAAAAAAATACGCAGAGGCAGAGGCGCGGTCAGCCGGGCTTGGCTCGTTCAAGTAGCAAACGATCGTACTGTTAGATCCCGACGATGCCTCGTACAGAGGCGAAACGCGCGTCGATCGTGTTGTTTAGTGGTGGTGGTTAGTATTTGAGTCTGTGTGATATATGTTGTTTCGTGTGGAAGCGGAGGAGGGTGGGTTTTTGCAAGAACATATATATATCGCACAGACGCAGCTAACTGACACGAGCACGGCACTGGTTTCGCGAAGAAGCACGGTAATTTATTCCAGTTTGTTGAAATGGACCTCCGCAAAGTAACGCCTGAATCTATTAATTATTAAATTCAAACGTCATGGCGGGCCACTTCGTGGCTCGCGGGCCTGTGTTTGGCCAGCCTTGATCTACATCATTCCACCATCTCCGCCTTGCCCACCATTGCCTCGCCGACTACCATTTTATGGCACCCACTGGGTGGCAATCGATGCCCATCTTTTCGGGTGCATGCGGCAGACATGGCCAGCCCTGTCCCATTTCAGCCTGTCGGTCATATTGCCTACGTCAGCGATACGCGTTTTAGAGCGCAACGTCATGTTTCGAACTCGATCCATCTTTTTAACGACTTGAATGCTGCGCTCCATAGCTCTAGGAACTATGTTCTATAAAAAAAACTATCGATTATCTTTAGAATGCTGTGACCACGCCCACTCCACGTGGCGTGCTACAATGGGGACTTACCGGTACAGAGTCATCTCATTGTGCAGCACGAGGTCTGACTGCTGCAACAGCTGCAGTAGAGCGTCCCCCTCAAGCTCAGTGAGCTCGCTCTCCGACCAGACCCACTCTACATTCCATTTCACGAAGTTCTGGCAGGCCTGGTGAAACGGTTAAAGTCAACTAAAAGCGTACAATACCACTTTTTCCATTAAAATGTTTCAAATTTCTGAGGTTTCATCAATCGTCATTGTTGACAATATAACTAATTCATTGTCTACTTTCGTACTCATCTTAAAGTAATTCTTACAGAATCAAAAATCTAAAAAATTCTTGGCGATCTAACAAAACGAAACACAGATCCTACCTTGGCGACGTCACTGTGCCCGCAGGCCATGGTGTACTGCATCCAGCCCACGAGGCGGCCGCGCTTCGCCGCCTGCGCCACGTGTGACCCCATGTAGCGGAGACATAGCGCTGCTAGATCCTACAGGCAATAGTGAACCTTTAAGAGAAGTGTGAACCCAACCCTAAAAAGTGCTCTCTATACAAATGGCGATAACATTTTCCACCCTCTAAACCTTAACCTATGACAATGATTTTTTGGTATGTTGTCATTGTGCCTTAGAACTAGGTTTGTATGTTTTGATTTTTTTTATATTCTTCATAAATTTGTCAATATTTGCATTTTAGGAGTTTCATACAAAACAAAAAAGCGACTATATTTTTGAAACTATTAAGAATATTAAAAAAATCAAAGATACAAACCTAGTTCTAGGGCATACTGATAACAAACAAAAAAATCATGGCAATGGGTTAAGGTTTAGAGGGTGGAAAATGTTATCGCCATTTGTATGGAGAGCGCTGGGTTCACACTCCTCTTAAGCCAGATCCAGACGGGTATAACGAGTAAAATAACGTAAATTATGTATGTGAATGGCACTACGAGCATTACATGCAATGTTACGTTACACGTTACAACTGTTTGGACCTGGCTTTAGACTCAAAAGCTATTCTCATATCGGACTCTGAGCTGACATTGGGGTCTAGCAAATAGTAAAATCCTGGTACGATTTGAAATCAGATCCAATCTCGCTCACAAACCAAAGAAAACTTACATATAATAGCACATATGGGTAAGGCCGTAGTCAGCTTCCGAAGGAGCTAAACACTTAAGAACCTTGTTGTAGTAACATAGGCAATAAGAGTTGCCCGATTTGTCACATTACTGACAGTGACAAGGTACTAAAATGTATAGGTACTTCTGAGGCTGACCGTACATATATTTCGTACATTTTATTTTATTTATTTATTTTACTTGTGGATTCAAATTTTTGGGACAAACATGAGATAGTTTCATAGCAAATTGCATTGAGTTTTTGGAAAACATTATCAAAAAAAATTACTTGCCATACCTTGACATTGTATTTGTCAGCAAGGGATAAAACTGGAAGCACAGTGTGGTGTGATATCCGAATTTGACCCGTATAGAAGTACCTGAAAGGGAGTCATATATTATTTCTTGACCAGAAAACTTAGGTGTGCTGTGGAAAAATAAGGAAACTAAAGCTTTATAAATCATAGTTTTCTGAACGTTCAATAGTTTGTGTTTCGGTATTAAACTTACTTTAAAAAGTGTGGAAAGACTGCCGAAGCAGCAGGAGTTTCTTGAAGCACGATTCGGCTCTCGCTCCACTCGCTCCATTCACGATTCATCAACATTACCTTAAAAAAACGGAATCTTACTGTGAAATCAGTCAGATACAACCTCAAGTTGCACAATGCTTGCAGCAAATAAAAGATTATTTTTTTTAAATAAAAGATAATGTAACTTTTATTGTAAGTATTTCTTTTCAGTCTAGTACTTTGCTAGTACTCTAACCTAAGTTGGTTTTCAAGAGTCTACTAATTCTTTAAAAAAATGAATCGCTTAAGAGTCCAAAAAACCCATCAAAATGGTAATTTTCTACTTCAATTCAGGTAAAGTTCTGTGAATATGTCATTTGATATAACTTAAAAGTTCAGGAAATTATGACTTTGTTCAAACACTACCCTAATTGTAGCAAAATAAAGAAGTTCTTTTTAATACTGTACCTGGAAGACCTCGCTACTAGCACATAAAATGAGACGGTGTGCAGGATACCCGACTCCACCCACTTCCAGCACCAAGTCGCTCATCAGCTGTTCCGCATACAGATTTGCGATTTTGAGCAGAACACTTTTCGAGTTGTCCACCTGCAACATATAAAAATCAACCAGTTACATAACAGCATCCATTTAAACATAATGATTTAAAATAAAAGCACTAGCTGTTACCCACAAACTTTGAGTTCACTTATTGTTATTTTGTGGGATAGTCTCTATTATTCCAGATTAAAAGTAGTCTATTACCATTAATAATAATGCAAACTAACGCCTTGCCAAATATTATCAAGATCAGTTCAGCAGTTTGTCGTAAAAACGTAACAAACAGGCAGAGTCACTTTTGCATTTATAATAATAGAATGGATTTAATATGAAATGGTGTGCAAAAAAAAAAGGACCTCAAAGAAGTTGCTGGTCTGTTCAGGAACTGAGGTAACTGACTGAACACACGAAAATGTTGAAAAAAGCTACACACTCATACTCTCTCGAAAATAGAGTCATGCAAAGCACTTTCACATGAATGAGTGACTCTTCCCTTTCCGTATGTTTCAATTCAGAAGTTTTAAAAAGTATTTTGATTAAAGATTTATTTATTTAATTTTGACTCCTTCAACTGTGTACATATTATTATTATGTCTGCTGCTAACTATTTAGAATAGATAAGGATAGAAAAGGGCAGGAAAAAAATCAAATCTCTTGAGGGGGCTATTGTTGGTAAGCAAAAAATAAAATAAAAACTAACCAAAAATTTAAAAAAATAATAATAATAGATTCAGACGTCAGTGGCGTTACTTTGCAGAGGTCTATTGTCAAGACCCTGCATTCAAACTGTGTTAAATCCACATTCAAGTGTATAATTTCTTGAAGTCATCGAAAACTTTCTATTGCAGTGCTTAGTTCGCAATTACTCAGGACAAAGTGTTTAGATTACATTACTCTAACTAAACTACTGAGAAAAGGATAAACTTGCCTCAAGATCGTCATTTTTATCGTCTTCTGGCTCCTTATGAGTACTGGTAGAAGGAGTCTGGCGGTCCACTGTTAGATAACTCATAGCTGCAACTGTGCTAACATAAAGATTGCAAAATAAAGGCCCTCATTCGCTTTATATTGGAATAACACTAATCGGTAACGTAATCAAGTAAAATTATTATATTATGTACGAAATTGCACTGCACTTCTCAAACAAAATATCCACAGATTAAAAATAGTGAGGTAGAAAATGACAATTGTCTGTCAAATCATGTTTGATTTTAAAACTCATGAATGAAATGGCAATGACATTTAAATATTTTGTTCTTTTTTAAACTTCATCTCTTATTTTTATCCGTTTCAATATTTAATTTATGGCCAAATCGTTTTCAAAAAATAAAATAAAACAGTTTTTTTCATTACCGTGCAACAAATTTTCTTAATAGTAAAGTATATTTATTAATTTACGTCACATCGAACCAAACGCATTATCAAGATCAAGATTTGATTTGACTTATAAATGACAGCCAAGCCGGGAAAAAGTCATAATACATAATATTTTCCTGCCGTTACAGTAGTGTAAAACAGAGTATTCTTGTGATTTCGCATAAAAAATGTGATCAGTGTCGACTAGTTTTATAAGTACAACTATATTGACTATAATATCTTTAAGGATGGGCATCAGGAAGAAAAAGAACATTATTACTCTGACCATTTGTATGGTAATTTGCTTCATTTTATATCAGCTGTATTTCTTTATGTCCATAACATCAGCGACAGTTGGCAATGGGAGAGAGATTGTTTTTGATCATGCTGTGGACATTAAGGACTTCGTGCACGTGCGTCCTGAATTAGATAGATATATAAACTTAAATGGAGTGATCAGAGGTGTACTTTACTACGACATGCCTAAATACCGGCCGGATTCGAAAGGCCAATTTAAATGTTTGAAATCGGAACAGTATATTCCATTCGAGCAAATGAATGACGACTACTGTGACTGTGAAGATGCTAGTGATGAGCCTAGTACCAGTGCTTGTGTAAATGGTACATTTTATTGTGACACCCAAAGCAATAATAAAAGGGTACCGCCTAATGTGGTACCATCTAGCAAAGTCAATGATGGCATTTGTGATTGTTGTGATGGTTCTGATGAATCAGATGATGGGAAAGATAAAACATTGCTTACTCAAGCTAATAAAAGACATTATAGGTTTTATGCAACACAGTGCCTTAGGTCTTGCTAACCTTTAATTTTTTTGGCATACATTCATGTCAGCATATGGCATGGGGTGTCTGATGCATGTAAAATCACAATTGACCATGAAGTTCTAAGTGTTTATTAAAATTGTTTAAATATTTGTATATTTTGTCACATAAATTATCTCATTTAATTAATGAGTTTGGTGGCAGCTAACTGCGATACTAAGCAAACTAAAGATGTATTTAGGTAACATTAACGTCTCTGTTAACATATGATTTATCAAATTGTTGAGGAAAGTTGTGATTTTATTCAGGCTACTAAAGTTATTTAACTATAATTGGTGGTAAACTCCAGTTAGAGACTGCCCCAGTAGACCCTCGTATGAGGGTAATATATCTCTTTTTAATTTTTATTTTATTTTATTACCTACTATAACCAGAAATAATATATCCATGACTAGGTGTTTTAAGTTTTTTTTATTGGTAGTGACAAAACCCCTCCTACCATGCGGCCATGGTACTATGTTGAACTGGTAGTATCACTGGCTGGAAATAAAATTACCTTCACTCCAACTGTCAGAATTATTATTATTATTTCTGTAAATATATTTTTATTTAGACTCTTAGGCTAGGCTTTTACAATATTTTTATAAAAAGTAATAAAACAATATCAATACAAAATATAGAAACATAAAAACCTGACCTAGAGTGCTGCTGGCAGCGGGGCAGGGCTCAAGAATTATTATTATCATTATTAGTTTGTGTTAAATAAGTTAACTGAGGGGTAATGGTAATTGTGCAAGTGGTTTATGGCTTCCTTCACTTAAATTTAATAAATTGATTTTTCAATTTAATTTACAGAATAAATTAGATTTCAGAAATAGGTAATAGTATTCTGACAGTTGGAACAATAATAGACCTACATCCCCATGGTACAACCTGTTAAACAGCAGTTGTACCTACCTAGGAGCTTGGATTGGGAGGGATTCACCTAAAATATTTCAAGACTAAATTGGAATTAATTAATTAATTGTTGTAAATAGTTTTTCTTTCTTATTAGTCTTCAGAAAGTTAAAATAATGCCTTATCAGACCCAAGGCTCAATATCAGACCCATTGAGCCCTTGGAAGTTAAATAGTTCTGTATTCTAATGATAATAACTTGAACAGTGGTTAGTTTCATTGTTGCACAGGACTAGTTAATGGTATCCCTTAAAAAGTGTGCCAATTTAACTAGGTACCCACAGTGACTTGTTATTTAATATCATTGGGTACCTAATGAGAAAGGCTTAAAAATTGTAGGTACGTATGATTTACGTTTAACATTAATTTACATTTAACCCAGATATATCATTAATAGTTAACTATATCAGTTATGAACAAGTGATATTGTTATTATTGTATTGAAAAATCGGCGCCACGAGGAAGGAGTCCGGATGTTATGTAGAGAGATAAACTGTTGATACGATAAATGATAAACAGTATTGATTTGATTTTAAATAATTTTGAAATACGTGTCAGAAACGTTTTGTAATCACAAATTGAAGTTTTTTTTTTAATTGTCTTCTTTTTGATTTTCTACTTGAAGTTTTGTTTAATAGTGTTAACGGCGATGTTAATGCAAGGTGTTGTTTTACTTTACTTGTAAATAAATGTGGCCTTCCCGTCCGAAAGATTTTGGGTTGGGCAGAAACAGATGTTTTTATTATTCTGCGTAAACCGAAACATTTTTTTACCCGTAGGTTGTCAAATTCAAATTTTGTTTAATAAAATACCTAAAAAGAAGAAAAGAAACCGTCCCACAGATTAGAGATATAGTAACAGGCCCACGCCATATTTTATCTGTGGCCCACGCAGTTGGTAAACGTATTTACAGGTATATGAATAATAGTGATAAACGCAATATACATTTTTTTACTTGGTTTGTTTGAATTAAAATACTTAATAAAAAGAAACATTTGGAGGATACTCGATTCGCTTCTAACTAACATTCTAGTGTCGTTACATAAAAGTCTATCTCACTTACTCTCAACACTTTTAGAAAGAGACAGCAACAAGCAATGACGTCTAGAAATTTCCAATTTGATTACCAATTTGACAGTTCATCATATAAATTCGTTCGACCGGCGTGCGGAGTGCATCATTTTGTCTCCTCGCTTGTTTGCGGTGTTGAAGGCGTGCTTCTTGAATTCCAAAACTATAAAGAGCAATCATGACCGTCGATGAAGGAGTGGATATCAGCAAGGCTGGCGACCGCGGCGTCTTGAAGAGAATAATTAAGGAGGGCGAAGGGAACGATACTCCAAACGCTGGTTGTCAGGTCAGCGTGCACTACACTGGGACCCTTCTAGACGGCACTAAGTTTGATTCCAGCAAGGATAGAAACGAACCCTTCGAATTCCAATTAGGAAAAGGTATTTTTTTGATTTTTTTGTTAATAAGTGTCCTTGCGGTCAAAAACGTGGTTGGCTTAATATGTAGATAGAGTAGGTATTAATTCGTATTTGTGGAGGGCAGGCACAAGAAATCATATTGTTATGCTAATTACGTTTAAAATGTATTGTCTGTAAAACTTTAGGTCAGTGAAGTCAGTATTTGCATTAAAATTGAGATTTTCTTATTGTGTCCGTGTGTAATGCATTTTGAAAAATTGCAAAATATTTTAATAGGCACAAGTCGTGCTGTATGCTCCATGAAAATAAAAGTAATAAAAAATAAATAAATGGCATTAAACTGATATGATATCTAGGATATGATTCACCATTTAAATAAGTTTTTAAACAAGCTGTTTTTTCTAGATTTTTTAAAATCAAACGTCCACAGGTTTGGGATTCCATAATCATAGTAGTTTCTTTCTAATAAACATGGCTACATTGTTTTCACTGACAATTGCTAGCCACCTGCAGAAACTAGGTCACTTGCTGCCCAAGTAGCATACTTATTTAAATATTTTATAAATATGTGTGTTGGGTCTTTTAGGTATTTTTTATCTATGCCTTTGTGCCTATGCAGCCCGAAATAAATAAATGGTTTTTTTATTACTTTTTGAAGATGTACAAAGTTAGGTTAATTTTTAACGAGCTATCTTGTGAAATCTATGTTTCCTTAGCACTAAGGAGTTCAACATTCGTATTCATCATACAAACATTTGCCCCTTACGGGAATCAAACCCAGACCCTCAAGCTTTGTAGTCAGGGTCACTAACCACTAGGCTATCCGGTCTTCAAGTGTGAGATGCCACATTGCTTGCATTGTGTGTACGTAACATAGCTCCATGAAGCGAGCTGGAGCCATGCTGAATATGCATGTGGTATGGTCTGGCCTTTAAGGTGTCCGTAACCACTGTGAAGGGTATCTTTCTCAAATTGTTTATTATTTATTACTCCATGTCTCCTTAGGTTCAGTGATCAAAGCATGGGACATCGGAGTGGCCACCATGAAGAAAGGCGAGGTGTGCGTGCTGACCTGCGCTCCGGAGTATGCCTACGGAGCTGCTGGCAGCCCACCAAAGATCCCACCTGACTCTACCTTGCAATTTGAGGTGGGGGAAACGATTTTTAACACCTGTAATTTATGGTTATTTTTTGATTTTGTTGATTGTTTTTCCATCTCTGGGTTGAAATGAATTGCCAATGATGACTTTGACATTAGACATGCTGGGAGACTATGGTACGGTGAAAGAATCAGGTAGTTATTTATCGGTTGATTTTGCAGTGGTAAAAAATATAACCAAAACTACACAACTACAAATCTGAAATTTAGAATGGATGTTCCTTTTGTGACACAGGCTACTATAGCACAAGGGGTGAAAAAAAGGGAGGTGGGAATTTGTATGAAAGTTGAGTTTGCGTAAAACTTAAGTTAGGTGAAGTTGCCACTTAAAGCGCTGTCAGTATCGTGGTAGGCTTGTTATTTTAATTATAATTAAATAATATGATTGATCTGCAAGAATTCAACTAAGTAACAAAATATGATAAGTTTTAATCAAAGGATTGTATTGTTCTGCATAGCCAGCTGAAAAAAAAAACTAAATCCACTTGTTCTTCTGATCAGATTGAAATGATCGACTGGAAGGTGGAGGACCTGAGTCCCAACAAAAACAAGGGCATCCTGCGCCACATCATCGAGCAGGGGACCGACTTCGACAACCCTAACGACGGAGCCCTAGTCACAGGTAGAATAAACACTTAGCCACTGCATGGTTGGACTGCTCAGATGTGCCTTAACTGGCATCATACCATGGTTCACCAGGGTCACTCCAAGAAGCCATGGCAACGTTGACCCTGTACAGTGCTTAAATTACCGGTACTCACAGGAACCGGCTTATTTACTTTGGTATGGTACCACCAGTATAAATAATGGTACCGGTTCCCTTCATACCGGTACTATTTTGCAATAATCGGTACGGTACCGTTTCCAAAAGTAATAAATAGCGGTACCAAATAAAATTTTAATAGGAATCAAATACAAAATTGCACCCGAAAACATAATCCTGGCGGCAGGAGTCGGGAAAAAAAAAACTTTATTTCCAATTTTCGGTGGTATAAAATGCGCTGCTAAAATAACTACATAAATAGGTAGTTTTTAGTTTTAGAATATCTAGTTTCTTTTGTTTAATGCAAAAGCATTGTAGTGCGCAAACAATGAGTAACTCTAAACAGGCGAAGAGTAATCCACGAAGTGTGAACAGGATTTTGTTCCTTCCTAATACACTACTTACAAAATGTGTCATTTGTACTATTTTTTAATTTGTGCTACTGGGCAAAGGCATCCAGCCTCAACAACTGCCTGTTGCGCAATGTCAGGCCAGTGACTATCGCATAGGCAACGCGACGAGAGTTGTGTTAAACGATTAGGGAACATATACTACGTGACCCCTAAGGGGGAAGAAGGGGAGTCTTCAAAATACCACGCTTGGACACAGTGGGGTTGGATTTTGCCACATAGTCAATATCTTTAGGGAAATTTTAGTTTTTCAAGCTATTCTCAAATTGTTATTAAAAGTATGCACGCACTTTTAGGGGCACGTGACAAACGCCGTATTAATAAAGACAAATAGGAGCCCTTTTTTTCTGCCTGTTGGCAAAAACTGATTTAAAAGGAACTACTACGTGAAAACTAGAGGGGGGGGTCTTAGCATTTACTACGGGTAGTCACCGAGGGGAGGAGGGGGCTATAAATTGTAAGAAATGTTTCTTAGTATGGGTATGTTCCCTACATCATCATACATACATCATCTCCATACAAAATGAACGAACGATTCAAACGAAACTGTCTGGGTCCCACATGACATGCACCAGTGTGAGTGACCTCAATTTTCATTGCGTTACCCATACACGTCCACGTCATCGTCATCAGCAGGCTCATTAATCTTTATAACATTCCTTATATTCTAGTGGAACTGGAAGGCAAAGTCCTCCCCGACGGCAAAGTCTTCGACACGAGAACTGTCACCTTCTCCCTAGGAGAGGGGGCTGACAACAACATCTGCGAGGGCATTGAGCGGGCCCTGGAGAAGTTCCAGAAGGGCGAGAAGTCCCGCCTGACCATTCAACCTAAATACGCCTTCAAGTCCGAGGGGAACCCCGCACTGGGGGTACCCCCGAACTCGGCGGTAGAATACGTGGTCAAGTTGACCAACTTCGAGAAAGCCAAAGAGTCCTGGTCTATGGATGGACCGGAGAAAATCGAACAAGCCAAGATTTACAAGGAAAAGGGAACTAATTATTTCAAAGCCGGCAAACACCAGCTCGCCATCAAAATGTACAAACGGGTCGTTACTTTACTCGATGGTGAGTAAAGCGCATGAAAACTAAGTTTTTTAATGAATAGTGAAGCAAATCTATTAGTCTAGTTATTTGGTGCGTCATCACTTACTAACCAACTGATGTAATTTCCGCGTCGCAAAACTTACGTTTCACAGTATACGAGATCCGTGACTCATATTTTTTTATTGAAAAGAGACCAACGAGCATGCGCGTTATCGAATGGGAAGTAATCGCTGACGCTCGCAAGAACCAGTGACCCTACAAAAATAGGTTCATTGCCCTCATGAGCCTTCAGGTCTCTTTCAAAAAACGTAATTTAGTTACCTCCTTACGCTGATATTCTGTGTGGCACTACCTCAGTCGAACTGGCCTATGACCACGGAAATCAGAAAACAGGGGAAGTGCAATGTACGCGTGATGCGCGTGCCAACATTACGTACTGTTGTACGTAACCTCCGCTAAACCGCTCCCAGTCGTGTTCTGTCATTTTTTTCCCTAGCCATGCTATATTGTTCAGTTTTAGAGTGCAAGAACCATAGGAGTATAAATCTTCAAAATGGGGTAGTTTCTACCACCGTTAAGTACGATTTTAATGATATTCCATAAAAATCTTAGTTATTTTCATTGTACTAATAATTTAACAGAACATTTAGTCAAAATTCAACTGTACGTGATTACAATAAAGTTCATTATTGATTGACTGCAATGACTATTTCGCTCTGGAACGTTCTGCGCTACAGTTGTGACATCTAGTGTTGAGTAGCGGAACTACGAAGCCAAATTTTTCTTTTGACGTTTACAGATTAAAATGTCGTATAATCAGTTTGACGTTAATAAAAAGTAAACCTTAGTTTCACTATCATAAGATATATTTTCGTACAAAAACTTGTTTACCATTTGTCTTATATCGTTTGACAATTTTAACCAATCAAGATTATGTTATTTTAGTAGTGTAGTATAAGATGATATCCACAAGTGTGTGCGTGTGGCGACACCGGTACCGGTACAAATAATGCTTTAAAGCACTTCCCCTGTTTTTTTATTTCCGTGCCTATGACCAACTGACTACACAGTGGCTCTACCGCTAAGATACAGCTCCTGGCAAACAACTTGAGTATTGACACTGACTGCGCAGTAGCCGTTTCTAGTGCAAATGTGTATGCGCAAACATACCCCATTCACTTGATTTATGCTCAAGTTGTTTGCCTACAACTATATTTGAGGACAAAACCTGAATAACATATAATAATTTCCCCAATTTAACCCTATTTTGTTATCTTCTTTCTAGACATCCCAGAAGACACTAGCATTGAAGACGACCTCAAATCTAAAGCGAAAGACCTGCTCCTCTCCGCTCACCTGAACCTCGCGTTAGTATACCTGAAGGTGACTCCCCCGCACCACTTCGAGACCAAGGATCATGCCACTAAGGCCCTCAAGTTCGACCCTGGCAATGTCAAGGGGCTGTTCCGAAGAGGACAGGCTTTGCTGGCCCTGGGGGAAGCGGAGCAGGCCATCGGGGACTTCCAGAGGGTGGTGGAGGCTGAGCCGCAGAATAAGGTGAGTAGATATCTTGACAAATCTTTATCTTTACATAGCATTAAACAGAGTCGCTATCTGCTCCTGCTTGTCTTCAACATATAAAAAGAAAGAAATATAGAAAATATTGAATGTGAACATGTATGAAAACATTACACTGTACAGTCAAGGAAATTGAAACACGTACCACCGTAGAACCTAGTCGAAGAGACATACGCATGACATTTGTATGACATAGCCTGGCGTTTAACGCCTCGCGTCATTGCGATAGGGTTGTAAGGTGGTACGTGAATATATTACCCTTACTGTACATATCTTCAGCCGCTTACTCCTAAACCACGTAACGGATTTTGATACAATTCTTACTGTAACCTAGAGAATTTTTAGGGAGTGTTTTTATCTACAACACAGTCTAATTATGTTTTTGCTAGTAAATTGTATCCGTGCGAAACGGCGGTTAGCAAGTAACTAAATAAATAGATAAATAAATATCTTGGGACAATTTACACCAATTGACAATATAGACTGGAAAATGTTCGTATAAACTAGGTATATACAAACATCAAACCCTAGGTATATAAAACCTGGGACCTGTAGCTTTATAGTGAGTCAGTAACAACTGGACTATCCAGTGATCCAAAATTCGTCTTAAGCTGGACGCACAATGCAGAATTACAAGCGAAAAAACCGCAGCAATCGCTCTGATTGGTCAAGTGCTGCGTATTTGAGTTTTATCGCCCGTAAGTAACTTCTTATTATGAAACCATCTTTACGAGAGTTAAGTGTACGGCAAAGCGTTTACTTACAGTTCAGCTTAATTCGCACAAATACTAGCCACCCCAACGAACAATCCTGAAGCCACAACTAAACTACAATTCACAGTGTCTGTGATATTCCTGAGCAAAATTATAATAAGTAATAAACTAGTTATTAACTATCAAATAAGTGTTTAATTAATTAAGAGTTAGGTAATTAATGATTTTAGTTATTAGTGATAGCTTGTATGCAATCGTACCTGATTGCATTGACCATGGTACCTATAATGAAGTGAAATTAATAATTTTGAATTATGAGGGATTGTTGTTAGTTATAGAGGATAAAAGATGTCTATTAACAACTTTTGGTAAAATAAAAGAGGGAGAATGATAGGCCACTTGATACGACATGATAGTTTCCTAAAAACATCGCCAAAGGAAAGGTTAAAGGGATAAGGAGGAAGGAAGACCTAGACGCACCCACTTGTTTCAAGTAAACGAAAAAGTTAATGTCATGTTGTATCATGAAGTCAGGTCCTTGGCAAGGGAAAGAGAAATGGCAGTTACGCCACCAACAAGAGCTAGCTCTTAAAGTATAATATGATGATGATCTGCCACTCGCCGCTGCGGCGCGCGCTGCTCGTCCTCAACTCCATGCTCACGGCGGCGGCACACTGATGTGTTTGCCACGGGCATAGTGAGGCTGGTTGATGAATGCAAGAGAACGAATAAATGGATTGATTAAATTAAGTTTGTAATGTTTTGGTGTTCAGCTGTGAATTACAAATGTTTTTCTTTGATATAAATAAATACGATGATGAATCAATGAGTAATAATGATTTGATTATTGATTGAGATGCTTTACGGCAACTTTAGCAGACGGGTAGTATTTTAGAAAAAGTGGAGTTATTTTAGTCTATGCTTTAAAAACAAGTAGAAAGGCAACGAATCACGATTAAAGTGGGACTTGTAAAGGACCTATATTTCTATTTGCTGAACGTACTAAGGCCACATTATCAGCAGTTCACGGGTTATCTATATTTATTTATCTAACAGCCTATATTACGACTATTTCACAGTCAACGTCCTTCACGTAACGATTTTAGCGTCAGTCGACCGTATGTCAAATATTCCATTTTTTTTTGTTACTAATATAATTTATGAATGAGAGTGTCTTTAGATGTTTATTTGTCTTATTAAGACAAAACTGAACAACTGATTGTTTATTTATATTAGGTACTTTTTACCTTATGGCCGGCACGACTACGCAAGTCGGTCGGTGCGTCTCTTTCTAACTAGTCCAGTAGAAGACTTAACCACAGAACAAATAACGTACAGAAACTTCTCCTTACGACCGCGATTAAACGAATTCCAACTTTTTTCACACTCTCAAAAAGTTCGTATTACTTCATATACCACGCGCCAGGCGGCGCGAGTCAAAAGGAACGCCCCGCCCGCGCCCGACTTCCCCTGGCTACTCCCGACGACACGCTAGGGTTGCGCGGCATTCGTTTTCAATTACACTGACACGGCGGGGGCGAGCGAGCGAGCGCGCGGCAAGCCGACAGCCTACTGCGATTTGCCTATGGCATAGGCAAGCCGGTCGAGCGTACCTACAGTGAGGAGTGGAAGTGGAACCTCCCTGACTTAACCCACTAAGTCAATAGTGTAAATGCAAATGTAGTTTTTGTTATAACGCACGGGTACAATCAGAATGAAATGCACAAAAACCATCCCTATAAAAATCTGTAAATGACATGAAAACCATATCAAAATCGGTTGCATGGTTGAAGGAGAAGGCGGCCGAACATACACTAAAAGAATTTTGGACAGACAGGAAAAATAGCGATTTTATAGTATGTAAGGATTAATCGATTTACAATTGCCGTACAAATAAGACGTTATGTCTTTTTAGTGGCTATTTACATGATACAAGTTCTGGTCTGCGCGTTGCATTACATTACCAGCTGCCGAGGTAAGATGCGAGGGGCCGATTGATCGAGCTGCGCAGTGTAATGCACGAGAACTGGCACCGTCTAAATGGCCCTTTACGCTCCCGAGTGCTCTTCAAAAGTGAACCGGCTAATAACATTTTACAACTTGTTCCGTTCAGGCGGCAGCCAATCAAATAGTGACGTGCCGGCACGCGATCCAGAAGCAGAAGGAAAAGGAGAAGCGCCTGTACGCGAACATGTTCGACAAGTTCGCCAAGCACGACACGGAGGTAACAGGTCCGAGAAACTGCTAAAAACACACACACTCTCTCTCTCTCTCATACACACACACACACACACACTCGCACACACACACATACTCGCGCACACACACACATACTCGCGTACACACACACATACTCGAGTACACACACACCCATACGCACACACACTGACGCAAGCACATTACTTACTTCCATTTCTGTCCTGGGGGTCTAGCACGCTAACTTTTATCGATGACAAAGCATTTATCTCGTTGTAACCAGTACGCGTGTGCGAGAGGGACCAAAGCGTTTATGTGCGCGATAAACGCTAGCGCGACTATAGCCGACTGTGGTTAATATATTATACCGATTCTTTCCCAGTATCTTCTCATCAGAGGTTTTTCGAACGGCTGCAAAATTTTTCGAACGCTTCAGCCTCCGATGTTTTTTAGTAATCATTCCGTTCGGACTGTACCGACCGACACTTCAAACAAATAATTCTTATTCTTCCTTCCCCAGCTGGAGAAGATAAGAGCTAAGGAGGAGGTGGACGTGATCGGCGAGAAGGTGGGCGAGTGGGGCGCGGCCGAGGGCGAGTGGACGGACGAGCAGCGCACGCGCAAGCCCACGGACTTCGAGCGGGAGAACCCCAACATACTGCTGCTGGACAAGGACGGACAATTCGAGAACATGTAGGCGTCAGCGTGACGTGACCGGAGCGTTCGCTTTTCTTACCCCCTGTTTTACCACTCTCTTTTAAATTCTCGAAATCATATAGATATCTGTGATAATGTGTAAACAGATATATGTTGGTCATATTACTAGGAACTTATCAGAGAGTGGTTAAACAGGCCCTTAATGTCGTTTCTGTTCCTTTTTCCGAATGACGAGCAGTGTGAATGGAGTATCGGCAGATACGATCATTTTAGCTAGTTTAGTTTTAGTGATACATGTTTTTAATTACTCTCTGATTATCATTTTTTTACAGGTCCCGCCTAATGATAATGTTGATTTGCAATTTTATGTCAGTTTCTGTAATAACGACGATTCTCGCACTGCTCTGGTGTTCGGGGCCTCAGATTTAACATTGTATGCAAGTATCTCAGTTTGTATAGAAACAGGCATGGTACCACACACTGTTGACGCGTCTCCGCGCGGGAATGCGGCCAGGCGCGGTGCCAATGCGAGAATCGCCTGAAAGTCAATCGAATTGATTTCGTGCGATAAATTGTGTTGATTTTTTTTATCAATAAACTGTGTCACATAAAAAATGTTGACCGTGTTAAGTCCTATATGTAGGCAAGATATTTGCTCATACTCCATTTATAGTATATTCCAAATAGTCTATTAAAGGACGTGTAAACGTTAAGGGTGAATTACATTAGCAAGTTCTTGCATGCAATTTGAAAACTAGCAATCGAAACGCCGAAGAAATACCCGTGACGTGTTTCAGTAATCAAATCACTGTTTGCCATGAGTGTACGCTTGGAAAATAACTGCCTGTTATGTTACGTGACGTATTCGCTACTTCAAACGCGTATGTGCGTTTACAGTACTCAACCGGTGCTGGATCGCGTGGTGGCAATTGTTTATTAATTCAAAAAGTCGTCCATGATAATCATCTCAGATCCAGGTGATCACAGTGGATGCAACACTATCTCACCAAACACAAATGTGACACTAATGGAATCAATTTCTTTGCTAATCCGCGAACCCGGCGTCAGCAATCGTGAAAAAGTAGCCTGTGCTGAATACTTTATAAAAGAAATAAAACAATCAACACAAAACGCGACCACAACCCAACTACCAACACCAAAAATACCACTCGACACGTGTCACCTCTCCACGAAGCATCATCAGGAGCTATTGACCTCTTGATTACGCGGATTAGCAAAGAATTGATTCCATTAGTATCAATATGGACTTCCGCAAAGTAACACCTGACTCTATAAACACGTGACATCTTAACCCTTTAATCGCCGACAAAATTGTCATCGGACATGCCAGTGTCGCCGTCTATACAAAAACTATATGACATTTGTCTTAATAAGACTGCAGCGAAATGAACTGGATATTTTGCGGTTTAAATATCAGACAATGTCGGTTAAATAAAAGGTTAATATTAATCTTCTATGTTGTAACTACCGCAAACTGCTTCATTATTTTTCTTCTAAAAACGGAAATGCTCCTTGAACGATGTCAGATTGGGTTTATGTTATAAAATAAGGTATGAAGTGGACTTGCTGTTATTTTCCAAGCTGTTCCGATTTTGATCTCTGCACTAAAGTTTTAGTTTTTTAGCATTCGTGTCAGTATGATGTTTTTTATAAGTGCATCAGTGCGTTGGATCATTCCTTGAAGCGATGGCTGTGTCGAGTCCACTCAGTAATCGGATGATTTCTAATAGAATTACCAGTACACCTAAGTTTCCAATCCTTGTACATTGCTGATTGTTTTTCGTGAAACGAATTAATTACGTTAATAAAGTGTTACACAACGTATTTTTGTTTTTTATTCATAATTGTAGCCTGCGGGGTAGAATCAATAACGCATGTCGGGTCCCTCAACCCTTTATAGGCTATGGGAATTATGACTCCCGGGCCAATATTTGGGCTTTTCAACCTCCGTCATTGTTCTCTACGCGATATTGCCGACAGAGTTGACGGATGTAATCAAGTTTTGATACAAACAGTTATTGGTTCGAGTTATTGTCACAAATAAATATCGATCCTTATTTGTGTCGCCAATATTCCGCAGAGAATAATGACGGCGCTTGATACGCCAGTATATTCGCCTTCCCACATACATGTTTTCAAAGTGCAACTTTAACAACCACGTATTTTGCTACAAATTTAAATGTGCTAAAGTGAAAAACAACTTGCTGGTAAAATGTCCAAATAGTAACAAACATGTGTCTGTATTTGATTCTTTAGAGAAACTTTTAATTTGATGGGACCTGGGCCCTATTTAATAAACGCGACAGGCGACAGTGACAATTCGGCATACATTGCTTACCTATAAGTCTGTGGCGTTACTTGTTCACACAGTAATGTACGGCGAATTATCACTGTCACCTGTCGCATGTTGCGTTTATGAAATTGGTCCCTGGTTAAGGTTCAGGTAAAAAGGGAGTTCTCATATCGTAGAGATCTTTTCTCTACTCCGTATGGCGAATATCACACTACGATGAACGTTTCTCTTGCGCGGAGAAGCGTCGTCAATAGTTGAGCCGTTGGGAAAGAAAAATAGTTGACCAGTTTGGCTAGCACGACACACCGCGACTCGGTTTGTGCAAATTGCATCTTTTTAATCAGCCGTTTGTCTAGGACCCCGGCTCATGCGAGATTCGTCTCACACTCGAACTTTAACAATGACATTTCAAAAGGATTTTACAGTTGTTTTCGTGAGAGATGAACTTTGCACGAACCGAGAATCGCTTGGCAGGTCTGTATGGCCGCTTCGTGTTTAGCCAGCATTATTTATATATAACGTCAATCGGGACTTTAACACGATAAAATCTTTCTTAATTTTATTCGATACTCTACCATATGTAGGTAGTTCGTAAAACTCGCGCGGCGAAACAGTTGTTATACCCTACGAATAACAACTTATTCTTATTCGTAGGTGATACCCTTCACTTCAGTCTACTCGTGACCACTGCAACGGGCGCGGTTGACTCGATGTAAATTAACAATGATTTAATCGCGTTAAAGTCCCGCGACGTCATAAATGTGAATGTCGATCGCAAGTTAAAAAAAAAGATTTTTTAAATTAGTTACAGAAGGATATGAAATAAAAGGCCAAACTGTGAACTAGTCAGATTGTTTATTATGTTTAAGGTTCATTATAATTTCCATTCAGATGTGAGTGGCGCCTACATTAGAACGAAACATGCACACACTTCCGATTCGCAAAATACCTGATAGCATACTATGTAAAACTATGTCTCTTAAAAATTATGTAAAGTATCGGTATTATAAACATACAAAATAGATTAGGTTATAAAATATTGAATGTGTAAAATGTAATATTAATAACAAAAAGCTATGTTACTGTAATAAAGAGGCATCCAGAGGTAGATCGGTACGTATATAGTAAATACAGCGCTATTATAAAAAACTTCGTAAACGTTAAAAAAACCTGTACTAAAAGATTTGTAGGGACAGCATTTTTTTTATTTACAAATAGAATAGCAACTTTACGCACAAAATATATCCGGTCCCCTAAACACCGAGCAAGCCGCTTCTCACTCACACACCTTATCCTAGGAACCCATTGTAAGCGAGACAACGCGATACTTTACCACAACAGAAATAAACAAACAGATAATGCAAGTATCTCCCATGTGAAACGTGGGACAAATCAGTCCCAGTTGTACAGTCTGCCTCAGCGGCCCTAACATGACAGCCCAGGTTTAGTTTAACCCCTCCCTGTGTCTCTGTCTAACTAGTGTCATAGGAAAGGGACGCAGATAGAGATAAACTAAACTTGGCCAGTCATGTTAGGGCCACAGGAGCTAAACACTTAAGAACCCTGCCGTAGTAACGTATGAAATGAGTTTCTCGAATTTGCCATATCACTGACGGCGACAAGGTACTAAAACGTTTCCTACTTCCGCGGCTGACCGTACTAGTTGACGGTAAACTTGAAGTCAAAATATCTTTATTCAGATTAGGCTTATAGGAAGCACTTATGAATGTCAAAGGGGCCCTTACATAACAGCCCAAGTTTAGTTTATCTCCCTGGGTTCTCTCTAACATCGATATAAGAAGACAATAGATGTGCTTACTTGTTCGGATTGTTACAAGCCTAGCGTCACCACTTTGCGACGGGGTGAAGCAGGTGTAGAGGGGCTTTCAATATTTAGACATTGGTTCAACTTTGAATCTTATCGTAAGCGAATAAAGTGCTTCTAAGTTTTCTAACTAGCAGCAACACAGGCGTCGGATAGCAGAACTAAAAATATGACGCCAATGTAAAACGTACAAAACGCAGAGCTGTTTACTTGACAATTGGCACATACAATTTTATTCAGGCTATCCAACATAGTCTACCAAATAGACTATGGTCGGCTACTCTGCCACTGCGTTGAACACAGTTCTAGTTTTCTCATTTCGATCGTCTTTAACTAGTGTGATAAGAGAGGGACTGTCATGTTATTGCCACTGGAAAGGAAACAACGTATTTCAAAAAACGATTAAATGAGTTTGCCGACCATTTCCACTTTTGAACAGTTTCAACATTTCACTACGGCACTGGGCGTCCACGCGTTGTACGCGAAGTTACTGACATTACAACATGAGCAAGATGCGGTTTGCATACACGCCATATCTATTGAAACTCGTCCAATTTCCGTCAGGCCAAAGTGGTGAGCTTGCAGCATTGGAATCCGTGTGGTTACTCAGTGTATACACTAATTTACAGGGTCTAGATGTACAGACGAATTAAGAAACTTTAAAAGAGAAAACCGCATTCAAAAATTCTCATAATACTTATATTACGGAAGTCTTATCCGATCAATGGCCTTGAAACAATCGGAAGTTTTTTTGGTAATGAGTCTCAACTGTAAATTGCAAACATGGAACTGTTTTTGAACTAGTATTTGAATTGAATGTAGCCTGAATTAAGATTTATGATTCCTATTTTACTTGCCTTATCTGTTTATACCTATGGCTACGTTAGAAAAGTTGGATCCTACCGACTGCGCCAGAGCAATGCCTAAATACAGTATCGGAGCCTACTTATTTTACTTTTGGCGACAAACTGAAGCCAAGTAACAGTTTTTGCCTGCTAGTAGGTCTTACATTCTTCCCAAACCATGTAGACATATGATGCTAAAACCAGCAAAACATAGGAGGCCAGAACTTGACTTGGACGATATGTATAAACAATAGATTTTCAACACTTTTTCATACGTCAAGCCTTTTTGTAAGTAACGAAGTTGAATCTTATACGAATGCACGTAAGTAGATCACTTTTATATTGCCCGCGTTGACAGGTATATATCCGTCCGCTTCACTGGTAAATAATTTGTATGTGTCTACACAAAGTATCACTATAATATGCCTATTTTTCTTAGTTTTTAACCTGTACGTGCAAAATCGAAATTGACTTCACGGTCGCCCTCTGGCTAGGCTCAAAAAGCGATCGTTTTCGTTACAAAAGAAACTGGTAACAGAAAATTGTTCTACACATGTATGTTTGTCATTCTCAAGCGCTCGACATACAATGGATCCCATTCGTATACATAGGAAACATGTTTTTAACACTGCTATAAATGCTTACGGTACGGTTCACCTTGGACACTATGTACAAACGACATCGACATTCAATACCAAAAATACAACATCAGGGAACATAAATGCTAGTTTAGACTTATTATGCAATTTTTAGAAGCACTAAATGAAACGTACACCAGATATTTTAACTTAAAACGAAAAGACCGGGCCGATGGCACCTGCACTGCGTCCCTATAAAAACTTAACAAATCAAAGACAATTTGTATTTTAAACCTTATTCTATGGGTCCCGTATGAGCCAATGTGGAGTTGGTTAAGGTGGCCAAAACTTTTATTTTCATACATTGAGTCATAACTTGGACACTTCGCATTTCGACTTACGTGTAGGTACTCCAAAATATTTCACTTACAAATTAACACAGATTAGAATTAGCATGCTGATACCCGGTCTAAATCCAGTTCAGAATCAAGCCAGATCAAACAAAATTAAAAAGTACGTAAGTAAAAAAAACGAAACTCACAAAAAGTACTTTAAATAAAACAATACAAAATAATCAGGCATTTTTTTACCTTAATTTAATAACTAAAACAGAACTGACATAGTCAATTGAAGTAATTAATTTAAGTAGGTATAAGCATGTGTAAAATCAACCTGTTATTTTTAAATACCAAAACTTATTGTGTTTGCTTAAAGTAGTAGATAATTAATATTTCGCTGTGGCTCTAACATGACTGGCCAAGTTTAGTTTATCTCTATCTGCGTCCCTTTCTTATGACACTAGTTAGACAGAGACACAGGGAGGGGTTAAATTAAACCTGGGCTGTCATGTTAGGGCCGCTGGAAGGACCAGCCGAGGCGCAGTTGCTTTGACTCTGAACGTGGCTGAACTCATTCACTCTTATTTATAATTGTTTAAAAGACAGATTTTGGAAACTATTTTGTACACAGATTGGGTATTGGGGTAGTATTATGCAACCATCCGATTTGCTGGATGCTTATCGCTTACATATCAATTTATAATAAACACGTCCATAAAATAGAACCACAATACCCTGTGCTCGACTCTAACCTAACAACTAAAAGCTAGGGACAAAATGGTCGCAAAGATTACAACGACAGGCTATTCTCACAATTATTCGTTTCCTCGCCCGTAATACCACGGGCGACGTAGAACTACATCTAGAGACCGCGTCTGATATAAATTCAGCGGTCGGAATATTATCATGTCAAATATCACAATATTGTCACCTTTGCAACGAAAATTACATCAAAATGGAATATGTTTCGATTATTACATGGATATAGAAGGTTGAATAAGTACATATATTGTATGAATGAAAGCCTCTGCAGAGGTTTACGGCTCCCGCCGCTTGATTCAGGCAAGTTAATGCTTGTTGCAGTGCGTTGGAGCGCAATTTGGTGTAGCACGATGGCCGCGGTACACCGAATTGTACTTGATGTATGCACTATTGGTTAGGCTGTCTCAAGCTTGCACTGTACTGACAGCTTGTGGAAGGCGCGCCGCCTCGAGGGCCGGGCCACGCCTTCCAATAGGGGAACCAATTTAGCACTCTAGATAGCCCCCCCGATGTCCAAGATCGGACAAGGGGACGCAGTTTTCTTTTTTTTTATAATTTCGAAAGCATGGCGTCAACTCTAGTCTCGCTCATGCCATATTGTGTCCTTCTTTACTCTACTCATTCCAGAATTCTGTCGCATAACTGCCTTCTACCCCCTGTAGATGACTGGGACGCCATTTGCAATTTTGTCATTGTTCAGTTTGTTGTCGAAGCCTATGATTTTCTTTAGCTGTACCGTATATTTTTTCACATATCTGACTCTTTTTCGGATATATCCCCGACTCCCTATAAGTCGAATTCAAGTTCAACGAACTTATAATACCTAACAGTCTTTGGATACTTTTATCACTAAGACTCCTCTCCTCAACTTGTAAATAATTCTCTCCAAAATATATTTCGGAGAATATTCTTTTTTTATACTTTATATCAACATTTCAATTCAGAATCTTGTTTCAATAAGTAAATTTGTCGAGATTTTATCTTTGTGAATCTACACCGATGATGTCAATTTTGTAGTTTTTTTTTCATTGGAAATTGTTTGGTCGCAGGCGGTGGAGCGCGGTCGGAATCCGTCAAGTTAGTCACTCGCTGACTGTAACTTTAGATCAAAATATATTTGATTTATAAATAGATTCCTAATGAAAATATGTTCTCTATGTCTTGGTCATAGAGTATATTCCACGTTTCGCGTCCCACCGGAGCCCTGCGTCCAGTCTGTACTTCGTACCAACCTGAGTTGTCGCGCGCCTGCGCCCGGCCCGGGACGCCGCTCCCTCGAGGCCGGGGATGGGTCTTCGCTCGCCGACGAACGATGGCCAGAACACTAATCTATTACCTGCTCTAACACGGGCTCTGACAATCGAATTGCCAAATTGATAGCACAATAAACTCTGTACGCGTTCACTTATCTATAAATTCGACACGTCGACCACGACGTTAAATAGTTATATTTAGGGTTAGTACCTTTGGTAGAATCCATGAAATATTCAAAATATTTTTCAAAGTCTAAGCCAACGTATGTATTGCGGTACAATCGTCATATATATACTTTGCGGTAATTCTCCACCGTTCCTAATGTTGCTCTTTACCGTTCCTAATTTATTGTTGAAGTACGGGTCTATGAACATGGACTTCAGGCAAAAACAGAAGTTGGCACTAGTTTTAGCAATTGGTGCTAAACGTTAGGTATTTCGCCAAATAATTAAGGAACGGTAATGAGCATTGGTGAAAACGCTGGAGAATTATACGGTCTTTAATAAATATCGACTCCATGGCTTTTAGAACCAAGGCAAACCAAAAGTACTAGCCCTAGTCACATTTCACCTCGTGTTGTATTGTACCGTAAAATTTACAAACATCATTTATATCATCATAAATAACATTATCTTTGTACTCACTCGTTACGGTCATACACTACACTTAAGTCTAAATATACATAAAAATATCACAGCACTATCGATTCTCTTACGCTACCCCGCGGCGCTTGGCGCCCGGCTCCCACAATATTATATAAAAGGAATCGAAAATAAACCAGCCACGCCGCCGCTGCTGCTTCAGGGGATGAATGTATGTAAATACTTTATTGTACAAAAAAATTACAAAAGAGATACAGTGACGTCATTGCAGGTTGAAAGCCGGATTAGTGCGGAGGTTCACTCAAAATTCAGAATACTCTAGAATTAGAAGGTCTTGTTAAGGAACGAATTCAAAGCGGAAAATGTTGCTTTTCTTGAGGACTTAAAAGTTTTTAAAATCAAATAAATTGCCGATTCGGATAATCACCAGTTGATATTTAGACGAAACGTTTCCGCACTTTGTACAAAAAAATATTGTTAAGCATTTGTCACACCAAGTGTAGCATTGTGTAGTTTTTGGGTCACCTAGTGTAGCATTGTTAAGCTTTTGGGCACCTAGTGTAGCACTGTGTAGCTTTTGGGTCACCTAGTGTAGCACTGTGTAGTTTTTGGGTCACCTAGTGTAGTATTGTGTAGCTTTTGGGTCACCTAGTGTAGCATTGTGTAGCTTTTGGGTCACCTAGTGTAGCATTGTGTAGCTTTTGGGTCACCTAGTGTAGCACTGTGTAGTTTTTGGGTCACCTAGTGTAGTATTGTGTAGCTTTTGGGTCACCTAGTGTAGCATTGTGTAGCTTTTGGGTCACCTAGTGTAGCATTGTGTAGCTTTTGGGTCACCTAGTGTAGCACTGTGTAGTTTTTGGGTCACCTAGTGCAACATTGTGTATCTTTTGGGTCACTTAGTGTAGCATTGTGTAGTTTTTGGGTAACTGATCCATTGCCAGTCTTGATATCCTTTCCCCGAGGGCCTCTGGAATTAGTTATGCTTCACAAAAGTTACTTTGTTGCATTGATTCCGTAGATTTGAGCTGATCGTTTAATGAAATTGATTTAAGAATGATCTCTATATCCAAACAATGGACAGTTTTACCTGACTACAAGTTTTATCTGGGATCTCTTATACACGCCCATGGCTGTGGGCGTGTATAAGAGCAGTATTTTATTGTCAGGCAAGACGATCATCGACGATTTGCAGTTGTTTTATCCCCGTCAGCGGGCGGCGGCGGCGTCATATCAAGCATAATAGTAATAAAAGTGCCGCAAAAATAACGAAATATATACAAAGCTTTTGTTCACCAACACAAGGCTTAGAGCGTTCTCTGACGGATCGATGATGCTTCGGCGCAGCAAGTATGCATCAACTCGTGTGAGAGTCATTCAAAACGTATGCCAAATACCAACCAATCAGCACACACCGCGCTCGTTGTGCGGTTTTTGCTCGAATTTTACCGATCCGTGTGAGAGCGGCCCAAGAATTTGGATATAATATTTTAAAAATAATTTGACAAACGGTTTTTTGTTCGTAAAACGAGCCTCATTAGCTCGGGTACAATCTCTTCCATATGCTCTTACATAAAAAAGCGGCTACGAAATAATGTCTCAAAGGATACAATCGACGCGCTAACGTCGTCCTGTGTGTACGACGAAATGGCACAAATACACTACAAAATACATACCTATTGTTTTCATCGCACGAAGTAATTTCAGTTTTTTTTTTAATTTTTTCCAGTTTTTATAGACATAAAAAGAAAACTTAACTAAATGAGGTAGCATTATTATGAATATGATAAAAAAACATTTTATTCTAGCGTTTGGTGGGACACAATGTTTATAAATGTATATATCAACAGTTACATTAAATATTCCTATGGGTTACTGAGGTATATAGTCGTTTCTGGTTGAGGTAGCTGTGATGCCGAGAGGCGGTCGAAGTGACTGCATCCTCTGGCTTCTTTGACTTCTTTGACCGCCGCTCGGCTATTACTAACAGTATTAATCTATGAAACGGATAACTAGTCGTAAAAGCATGTGAATGATGTAGTACAGCGTCGAAGCTCATCCGATCGTACATAACGGGTTTGTTCAAAACGTCAAACTTAGAAATATATTTAGCCGCGCTGCTACAGGGAAATTGCCAGCAAAAAAATTAAGTGATTTTTTCTTGAAAAAAATATAAATTTTGTTATAACAAAAATTTACTCTTCCCTACAGGATTTGTTTATATCGAAAATAAAAACAGGAAGATGCATTTGAACAGCGTCCAGTAGGTACTTACTTACACGGACAAACTTTATCGTTTAGCGGAAGTAAAAAAATACGGTTCAGTATTAATATAAATATAAATGATTTTATTATTTATTATCATTAATCCAATCATTAAAAAAATATATATAGTCAATTTCCCCGCTTATAAGGCGTCTAAATAAATTTAACCACTCGAAAATATCATCAGTGATCGACGAAATATTAGTAGAAAAGGGTTTAAACCAGGATATATTTTTCATTTATCAGGACACTTTTCTGAGCCTGTAGTAATTTTAACAAAGGTCATCGATCCTTCTTTCGTCCTAACAGATTTTTTCGAGCGGTTCAACCCGTCAGACGTCCCGCAGACGAACGTTAAAAAGAAACGCTCAAATCGCTCAAATACTTTTAGTTTTGTTTTATAAATATGCATGTTACTCTTCAAGTAATTTTGAAATAACGGTTTTATTATGAAATCACCCGAAAGCGGACCATCTCCCGACCGGACGAGCTTCGCGGCCGCGCGTCACCTATTTACCGTGACAGCTTCAGAATATGTCAGTGTTCATGACGGGGCGGCGACCGGCGCCGCGCTCGCGCTCCAGGCCGCAGGGCTCCTGGTAGCGGGTGTAGACGCGCGGCTCCCAGCGCGCGCGCGCGGGCGGGTCTTGCGGCGCGCGGGTGGTGAGCAGCGGGTCGATGTGCGGCAGGATGTGGTCGTCGAGGTGCAGCAGGCGGCCCGCGCAGTCCGCCACCGTGAAGTCCGGGCCGTACTCGCACGGCATGCCCAGCCCCGACGGCGCTTGCGGCTCTGGGCGGGGAGACCATGTCATATTACATCCCACGCTCGAATAACCCGGACCGGATTAGTGGTCAGTGACTACGAAGCTTTAGGTTCCGGGTTCGATTCCCGGGAGGGGCAAATGGTTGTATGATGAACACGAATGTTTGTACCGGAGTCTTGGATGTTCTATGTATTTAAGTTTATATTTATCTATATAAGTACCTACGTGCTTCCGTTGTCTAGTACCCTTAACACGAGAAGCTTTTGTTGCTTACTTTGGGACTAGGTCAATTGGTGTAAATTGTCCTAAAATATTTATTTATTTATTTATTACATGCGTTTCAGGCAGCTAGATACAACTGATGACAATGCCAGTATCTTTTGGGTCACGTAGTCACGGTCCAGGTCGGATAGGTTCACTGGTGGAGTAACCTGGTCTGTATCCAGGTATTCAATGCATTTTGAGGTTGTTATAGTAATAAAAGAGACTGACCCCCTTATTTATAAATGTTGCGTAAACCGATGTTAGTAACATGTGTTATGTCGTTGTCATTGTGACGTTTACCTTCAAATGAAACGGACACAATGTTTGGTAGTATAAAACGATAGTATTTTTTTATTAATAAGGGTCTCTTTCATTACTAGATTGTTTTGTGGTTTTTTTTAACAGACCAAGAGTTTGAACTAAGATTCTGATGATATTGCCCGTGAATGGCGTCGTTTTCGGATTCTTACTCCTAATCTTATTTAAATGAAATTTAGCAGATGGATTATATCCTGGATTAAAACATAGGATACTTTTTATCCTACAAAATGCGCAGAAAAGAATACCACGCGGGCGAAGCTGCACGTAAATTCTCGTCTATAATGTATATGAATATAGTTGAATATTTGTCCATCAATTACGAATAAGCGGCTCGGATTTGGGCGAAATTTGGCACACAGTCTATGTCCTGGAGACATAGGATAACTTGTATTCCGTTAAAAAGCATAATTCCCTAGCAACAACTATTAGTTCATTACGTTAATGCATAACCAACTCTCCTCTATTCCCGACAGGGTTACATAACGAAATATACGGAAAATAAAAAGGAATTCAGCTTAAATAACAAACTCACCTGAAACAAATGTAGCAGCGGGCGGCAAGACAAACTCGGCCAAGCTGCCTGGCGCGATGGACGGGTTGATGCTGTCCAAGTCAACCGCTTCGCTGGCCGGCTCCAGGAACAGGTAGGTGTCCTTCATGTCCTCGCCGTCGACCAAGGCGTCAGCCTGTAACTCTTTGACGCCAAGCTCCTCAGACATCAAGTCCAGGTCGTCCGACACTACATCCATTTCAATCGAAACTGTTCTCAGCGTGGGCGTCGGCTCCGAATTGTTAGTAACGTTTTCTTTAGAACTGGCGTCGTCGGCATCCGGTATCGGGATAGTTTTCTTAATCGTTTTCGGATCGATCTTGTGCACTTTCTGCAAATGCTTAAACCAGTTTGAGTAGTTTGAGAACTTTTTCGTGCAAACGGTGCACTGGTACGGGCGGTTGCCCGTGTGCATGTTCTGATGCTGCTTCAGCTTGTAGACCGTGGTGAAGCCCTTGCCGCAATAGGAGCAGTTGTAGTTTTTGACGTTGGCGTGCGTTTTCGAGTGCTCCTTCAGCCTGTTCTTGGCGCTGTAGAGGTTGCCGCAGACCTTGCACATGTGGATGACGGTTTCGAAGTGTTGCGGCACGTGTTTCATGAGGAGATACTTCTCGCCGTAGGTCTTGGCGCAGACGGGGCAGGCGAACGTTTTCTTCTTGTGCACGTCGAGGTGGCGCTCGGCGGCCGCGCGCGAGTGGAACCGCAGCCCGCACAGCCGGCACCAGCGCTCGCAGGACACGTCGTGCTGCGTCTGGTGGTGGATGATGAGCTCCTTGGGCGTTTCGAAGCTGCGGACAATGTGTACATTAGTAGACTGTAGAAAGGGTTAGTTTGTTACGCAGTTTAATTGTTCTAAGTACCTTCGTTTCACTTACTAGACAATGGACATAGAACGCATCATATAATAAAATAATAGATAAAAAAAAATATCCTCTATAAGTGTACACCATAGTCAATTATGTTGTATTTGTTGATCCACTCCGGTCCCTTTGCTATGCCAGTTAAAATATATAACAAGATTCCCAGTGCAATTAAAGATCAAACCACCCTCAACCGTTTTAAAAACCAACTGAAAACATATTTAATTAAAAAAGCCTATTACAACATCCAGGAATTCATGGAAGAAAACTAGTACCATGAATTTGTCATTCATTATTATTATTATTATTTATTTATGTTTAGTTTAATAAAATGTTTCTAACAATTAAGTTAAGTTAGTACATATAGGTACTTAAAAAATGTTATGTGATAACAATAAATATAAGCTAGCTTTAAGAATACTATGATGGTATCATTATCATCTACCAGTAAATGTTGCTGTGCCCTTACAAGGTTTATGTTGAAGCCTTAAATTATTTTTAAGAACTGTTGTACAACATAAATTTGCAATAAAGGTAATTTGAATTAACACGTCTTCAATGGCTTTACAAATTTGTTTAGGCGCTTGCATAGAACTCAAAGAGATTATTATAATTTATAATTTCAGAGAGTGCAGATGTCACCGAGTAGTATGTTTGTATCATATGAACGGCCGTATTCTTTATTTACATGGACTTCAAAGCTTGAATTTTCAAGGTGCTATAAAGAGTCTAGTGCCAGACAGATGAACGGACAACGAAGTGATCTTATAAGAGTTAAACATACGGAACCACAGAACACATGAATAAGGTTAGGATGACCATGTGAAAGGATGCCCCAACAACATATGGTCCCACTGACACTGTCAGCGGCTCAGCCGCAATCGAGCTGACCAATCTATCTGATTTAAAATGGGGGATTTGCGCGTTCAAATTGTATTAGTACTGTGCAATCCACTGTTCTGTCTCACCGTTCTGCCCCCAGGTAGGGGGGTTCCACTCTGCACTGTAGGTGCGCTCGCCGCATTACCTATGGCTAGGTTAATCGCAGTAGGTTGCCGGCTTGCCGCGCGCGCGCCCGCTCACTCTGTGTCGCGCGTTGTGATAGTATTACAATAAGCAGCCCAACACTAGCGGTGCGCCAGGGCATTGCGGGTGGAAGGCGGGCGCGGGCGGCGCCTTCCTTTTGACGCATGCCGCCTGGCGAATGTTTACGAAGTAATACGAACTTTTTGCGCCTGATCATAAAGTTGGAATTCGTTTAATGGTGGTCCAAAAGGGGAGTTTCCGTACGTTAGTACTATTATTTATTCTGTGCCCCGGGCGAAATCAGCACAATGAGCCTAAAGGGACGGCTTACATCTCCGTGCAGCCGGGCTGCGAGCACATGATGACGCAGATGCCGTGCGCGGTGCGCTGGTGGCCGCGGAAGCGGTACTCGCTGGCGAACGTCATGCTGCAGCGCGGGCAGCGCAGCGGCTTGCCGCCGCCCGCGCACGCGCCGTGGAACGCCGCCGAGTGGCTCACCAGTCGCGCCAGCCGGCTGAACGAGCGCTCGCACGACTCGCATCTGGCGACAACGAGCTCGTTTCGTTCAGAAACGTCACAACTATCTTTATCTTCTCAATGTACACATCAAAATAACAGATAACAGGACAAAACGGATGTAAAAAAGCGAAATTATCTCTTTAAGGCTTAATCATAATATAATGTAACTTTATATTCACTAAAAAATTTCAAAGCAAAGTCAATTTTTTTTTTGAAAGCATTCTGTAAATTGTAAATAATAAAGTAAATGAATAATGATAAGTGGGTAAACCAAAGTAGTTATTTGCGAAATTTATTTCAACCAAGGTATGGGAAGCAAATGTAAATATTTTTGTTTTAATCTGAAATTGCGGTGAGATTTAGTCCTTGAACAAATCCTAGTAGTCACAAATACATAAAACAACAAAAAGACTAGTGTGCTAACGGACTCACTTGAACCGGTTTCTATTGCTGTGCTCGTAACAGTGCCTGCCAAACAGATAGTATTTCTCGAACGAACTCCCGCAAATATTACAGCTGTAAACAATATCCTTCTCGGGATGATCCTGGCCAAAGTGCGAATCAATCTCTGCTCGGTTCTTGAAAATCGTTTTACAGACAACGCATAGGATCCCACCAATCAAATCTATGGAACTGTCCTCCGGCTTATCGGAGCATTCAGAGTCTGAGTCATCGGAGACATCGTTTGTATTGTTAAGTACATCGCCGAAGTGTACGGTGAGATGGTCTACGGCGTCGGTTTTGTTGTCTGTCCGTTTGTTGCATATCGGGCAGGTGTAGACGGACAGGGAGTGGTCGTCGATGTGCTGTTCGCAGGCATCAACGCAGCTCATTTTCTCGTTGCAAGACTGGCACGGAAACGGTGGTTTGTCGTTCATGTGGATGATTTTGTGCAACTGCAGCTCCCTTTTGGATGGGAATCTGTGAATAAAATGGTAAATTCAAGTATTTTTCGCTACAATTCTTTCTTGTAGATTAGTTAAAATTATTTGGTAAAAAAAATCGGTTACAAACATAGAAACTGTTCAATTCATAATTAAATACGTTTTGAGACTATCATGTTATTCAAAAAACAATTTGCATCAATATTTCGCTTGGCAGCTTGGCTTGAACAAAATAAAGTAGTTTTTTCATAAATAAGTAATTAAAAAGTAATTTATTACTTTTCTGCAGAGGATCATTAACAAGCAAAAAAATTAAAAAAGTAATTCCTGAAACAAACCAGTAATACCGTTAGGCCGAAACCCCACTGCACCGCACGCTATGCAAACTTCGTACAAAAATATAGCGATTGTTTTAAACTTTCGCGATTTTCACTCATACTTATTTTATTACGTTTATCGGGGCTTAAACGCGATAATATACTGCGTGGTCACGAGCAGACTCGTAGCAGAGTCTGCTCTTAACCACGGCCGCTGCAACACGGCCGAAACGTCTAGGTAAATAAATAAACAGTAGATTATCGCCTTTAAGTCCCGCTAAACGTAATAAAAACATAGCTAGCGCTGGTCAGGGGGGTTTCGCCCTTAAAGTTGCTATTCATAATGAATAAAGCAGTGCAATAAACAAACGAACACTCAATGAGAATGGCAGAGAATAAAAAAAAACCACAATGCTATAAATGAAGAGCGCATGAAAAGCTGTTCCTATAGCAAACAGTTGCCTGAGGGAAATCTAACTATAGATAAAAAAAGAGACTTGTATAAAGTAAATGGTATGGAGAGGGCTAAGCTTGGAATTTCTCTGCGTGATCGAATCAGAAATAAGGAGATCCGCAGACGAACGAAAGTAACCGACATAGCCCAGCGGATTAGCAAGTTGAAGTGGCAGTGGGCAGGGCACATAGCAAGGAGAACTGATGGCCGATGGGGTCGAAAAGTTCTCGAATGGCGGCCGCGTATTGGCAAGCGCAGCGTAGGACGACCAGCCACAAGATGGTCCGATGACCTCATACAGGTGGCAGGAAGGCGCTGGTTGCATGCTGCTTTCAACCGGTCACTTTGGAAATCCATGGAGGAGGCCTATGTCCAACAGTGGACTTCTTGTGGCTGAGATGATGAAAGCTGGATAATCACCAAGGGCATTTGTGTGTAATGTTTGTTCAGAGTCAAACATTACAGCAGTAGTTTTTATCTTAAGCAGGGTCTTATAAAGGTCCGTTAGATCAAAATAACCGACCAAACAGTAAATCAGTATCATTTTCATATTATAGAGATTTGATCCAACAAATTTTAATGAAATCCAGCCTTAGTAGTTAATAATAATAGAATAGTAAAACCATTTATTTCAGGCTACATAAGCCCATAGAAAAAATACCTTAAAGACTAACACACATGTTATAAAATAAAACATTAAAATTAGCATGTTACTTCAGCTGGAAGTGACCTAGTTTCGGGTTTTTGGTTAAGCTAGCATATCAGTAAACAAATAGTTACATAGACCTTATGTGTAAGAATATGCATGAATGCTTATGGTGTGTACCCAGCTTAACGCTGCATAGTAAGTTGTTTAAATAATAAATGAAGACTAAACTTACTCTCGGTGGCAGTATGAGCACTCGAACTTGTGTAAAGCAAAAATGTGGTCATTCAGGGCTGACATCTTTGAAAATAACTTGCTGCAAAAATTGCATCTGAAAAAAAAAAAGAAGTTGTATACAGTGGCCCGTTTCACGAAGCTACAAGTTACAATTTTACAAGTCTAAACCGGCAACATTGGTCATTATGCGCATTGCCATTAGCCATTATTGACCAATGTTGCTGGTTTAGACTTGTATAATTGTAACCTGTAGCTTAGTGAAACGTGCCACTGGTTGTGTTATAATATATACAGGATTATTGGCAAGTCAACCTATTCCTGTCAAGGGGTTATGGGGGAGGGAGGTTATTTGCAGCATAAAAATATATCATGTGATACCCTGTTGGCAAATTCACTGTAAATACTGTTTAGTTATGAAATAAGAATTTTCCATACTAATGATGTTAACTAAAATGATTAATATCCTGAAAAATAATAATTTTCGCTCAGGGTATCATGACCTTTTTTGCTGCAAATAACCTCCCCCATAACCCCTTTACAGGAATACGTCAACTTAAGGGGACTTACCGATAACCCTGTATAGTAGCATTTTCGTTACACATGTTTAAATTTTCTAAACAAGATAATTGCCCCCTATCATTAGTTCACAGATGGTTCACTATTTACCTAACACCAAATTTTCAATGCCAAATGCAGACATATCCTTCAACACATTCACAAGCAACGTATGTGCTTTCATATAAGTTCTAAAACCTGTTAGCTTTACCTAGTTCCAGCCCAAAAATATTTCATTTCGGACCATATCGTCACTTGGATGGTAAAACTACTAAAGCGACATGTGAATAAGTGTCGCTTTAGTAGTTTTACCATCCAAGTGACGATATGTTGTGTGTATAAAGATATACAACAAAATTCCAGCCACAATCAAAGATAGAAAAGACTGCAAACTGTTTACAACAACATTAAATAAGTATTTACTGCCAAAGTCCTATTACACGCAACAAGAATTTTTTGACAATAAATAGTATTTGTATCACTATGGATACTTAGGTAAGTTTGCCTGCAATAGAAATGTATAGATATTCATTGTTATCCTAGTTTAAGCATATGCCTATTAAATAAAATAAAATGTATATCCTGTTACACATATGACACAATAGCTAATGTTTGTGATAATGTTTCGGTTAAGTTTTTGAGTTAATTTTTACTTTAGTTTATAATGTGTACTTTTGCAGCGCCCTTACAGGGTTTCGTAATATGTTTCTTTATGAAAGCAAATAAATATTTTGAGTTTGTGTTCAACTTCGTTACTTACAAACAACTTACAAAACAGGGTTGTCATTTCTTTTCTAAAATTTTATCGAGACTTTAGTGCACTTGTGTGACTGCCAGTCTCATGAGGAGACTCCAGTAAGAATCCATAACAGCTGAACTGGTGTTGAAAAGGGTAAAAGCACAACACTATTACAAGGCTTAATTACTAATACTAACTAAATATTACTTGTCTAGATTAAATGGTCTGTATCTGGTAAAACAACTTTGCTAGCATCACAGATGAAGGCTAAAAGTGAGTTTTTTTTTATTATGGCTTTCCATTTCTGGGTTCAAATAGATTTTGCCAATTACAATTTTAACACAATAGGTTTTCATGGTTAAATACTTTTTTTTAACATGGCTTTCCCATCTCTAGGTTGAAATGGATTTTGCCAATGATGACTTTGACATTAGCCACACCGCGAGACCATACTATTAAATACTTGAGATGCTGCGCAACTGGTGTTAGATGTCAAATGATCGCTCAGGTAGTACTAACTTGAATCTGTCTTTGATGACATGCATGGTGTAGCAGTGGCCGCGGAAGCTCGGGTACCCGGCGATGTCCTTGCGGCAAACGACGCAGGTGTACACCACCTCCTCCTTGCCCGCGTCGTGCTTGTAGTAATGGCTGTCGTATTCTTTTTTATTTCTAAACGTCAAGTGGCAAAGGCTGCAGTAAATGCCACCGACTAAGTCAATAGTGGTTAACTTGAGGCTGGCTGGCACCGGCGAGGGAGATGCCATGGTGACCTCGCTGCTGGTCTACGTGGTCCATCTATGGTTCTGCATATGTTAAATGGATGTCGGCGCTACTATTGGAAACATCTTCACAATCTTCCTGAGCAGCTACATGATCCTTGTGTTGTTTTACAACTGCAAATACAAAAAACATAAATGCCCGCGCGACCTTGACGAAAGTTAAAAGTCGAACAAGTACTCCAAAATGAGCGAACAAACGCCGGATATTCAGTTTTCCGCGCCGATGCAACGTGACTCCGCATATACTCTCGCGCGGGGCGACTCGCGCCGCGCGCCGCGGCACCGATAAGGTTGCTCCGTTCAGCCATTACCTATTAGCCATATGCCTATTTCGCGAAATATAAGTGCATACTCACAAAATTGGACAGGAACTTATAGATGAGCATCGGACAAGAGTCCCACGAAAAGCTTTACATGATAACAGCAGAAATAAAAGTTAAACTTTATAAAATGTAACACCGGATAACATACAACGCCAAGAAAACGTGTGGAATTTTGACAGTTGTGAAGAGTTTGTGATTTCGTAAAAATCGATAAAAGTTCCTATTCAGAAGAATCGGTTTTTCGCTACGCTCGAAAGCCTTTTAATATTGTTTGAAGATGTAAAAAGTGTACCTCGAACAGTGTTCCTAGTTTTTTTTTTATTGATTCTATTATTAACAAAACGCTTGAGTACATTTTTGTTTGAATTTCTTTCTTTGCGTTTAGTTTAGGGTTTGAACCTCTCTAATCCACAGATTAGAGAGATATCTCTAATCCAATCTGTGGTTCAAATTCTTGCTTGTCAAATATCTTTCATTTCACTACAAAATCCGAAATTCCAAAATAAAGTTTATTTATGTATTACTTAATTATGCTTACTAAATGCTAAATAAAACATATTCTTGAATAAGCAGTTTCCACTGAAATAATTCTGTAAAAACATATTCATACGGAGCTGGTTAACATCAACAGTGTGGTAAGTGCGTCTTATTTTATTTATTAATTTTGGGTGTAATAATACTTAATGAAATAAGATAGCAACAAATTACTTGAACTATTATTTTCCAAACTTCGTGCTTATTGAGAATCATAAAGGTACTCTTAGTGAAACGCGGAATAAACTTACGAACTCGATTCAAAACATTGCAATGTTTTGTAATAACACCAGTTTTGGCGGCTTGCCAGCCGATCTCCCGAAATAGTGGGTGTGCGAGGGCCGCGCGGCGTTCCCGAACCGCTAACGTCAGCCGCGACCCCGGCTGGAAAACTCCAGTTTTAAACCTTATTTGACACCACCGTCATGGAGCGCCAAAACCCTGGCTATTCGAGCTTTCACGGCTCCATGCGAAGCAAAGACTCGTCGTCAACGACAGGCAGCGACGCGAGAGAGAAGATAAAGGATTGCTTAAGAAAATTCATAGCTTTTATGTTTACACAAGTGGGAGTAGGCGCGTTAGTGGTGTGTTACGCGATGCTGGGCGCCGCGAGCTTTATACAGATAGAGCGGTTCAGCCCCGACGAACAGCTCGAGGACGTACGCCGGTGGCGGCAAAACTGCGCCAAGCAACTCTGGAACATATCACAGAAACACAACATTTTTGAAGAAGTTGCCTTTAAAAAAGGAGCTGATGGAATTCTTAAAGTATACCAAAACAGCATCACCGCCGCCATTCACACGGGCTACAACGGTCGTACCCCTGAAGATATTTGGTCCTTCCCAGCTGCACTGATGTACAGTTTGTCTGTATTCACCATGATTGGATATGGCAACATCATTCCAAAAACTGTTTGGGGCAAAATCTTAACAATTGCCTATGCTTTTTTCGGTATACCAATTTATATCTTATACTTCTGTAATATGGGCAAAGTCCTGGCGAAAACTTTCAAATGGCTGTATATTACTGCTCATGAGTGCAGTCGACGTGACGATGCAGTTTTTGAAGATGGAGAGCCAATTAAAAGGAAAATTACAGTGCCATCAACAGCTTGTCTCTGGGTTATATCCTTCTACATTCTTTCAGGGACAGTTATGTTTGGAGCGTGGGAGAAATGGAACTACTTAGACTCTACATACTTCTGTGTGATAAGTTTATGTAAAATAGGGTTCGGGGACTTTGTTCCCGGTGCCAACATTGCGGATTCAGCTGGAGGTTCTCACGTTAAACTGGTCATCAACTTTATATATGTTCTTCTTGGTATGGGGCTGGTTGCCATGTGCTACAACCTTATGTGTGAGGATGTTAGGGTCAAAGTGCGAGAGCTGCGAGAGGACCTTAAGAATTGCCTTGATGACATCACTCTCAAGATCACTGTGTGTATGAATGATACTAAATATTATCACCAGAAAGCTAACAGACATGTGAAGTGAAGACATTCATTGTTCAAACTGTAGTGAGGATCGTATGTTTCCTTGAATAAAATTAGAGATGTTGGTACAAATCTATATGTATTAAAATGGATGTTTCTTTGTATGTGTTGCTAAACCATTCATCAGATTTTGATGAAATACCTATTTAAAAAGTAAACCTGCAAAGATTTCTGACAGGATAGCAGAATCCATACGGGCTAAGTTGCGTCGGCAAAAGCTAGTCATTTATCACTATTAATTTATGTATAAAAATTTGAAGCAAAAAGGTGAATGCTTATCAAATTTATTTTCAGTGTAAACAAAATACACTAGGTCTAAGTAGGAAGTGATTTTTAGATAGAGCTGTGGATTTGTATTTGTAAACATGGCATTTTATATTTATTCATTCATATAGAAACTATGTTTATTGAGACTGTAAAGTGGTCGCGGAAATGTATAGTTGTGCCTTGATAGATAGTCAGAAATATTGCACCTAAAATGTAAAAGATTTCCACCCAATAAATTCTGTACGGTGTTTTGTATTGTATTTTATATTAGCTTGCATTTACTATTGTCTCTATTGTGTAAATAAATATTTTGTATAGTCAATATTGAGTTTTATTCAGACAATTTACTTAGACCCTACTTGGAACAAATGAACAAGATAGCCGGTGAAATTACTCGCGGTGAGCGGTGGTGATCGCTTTTTTTTTTATAAAATAGGAAGGCAAACAAGCAAGTGGGTCACCTGATATTTAGTGATCACCACCGCCTATAGATACCCGCAACATTGAAGAAATTGCAGATGCGTTGCCAACCCAGAGGGCTAAGATGGATTACCTCTTGTGTCAGTAATTACACCGGCTGTCTTGCTCTCCACGCCGGAACGTAACAGTGCAAGCACTGCTGCTTAGCGGACGGACCTTGCACAAGGTCCTACCACCCGCACAATTTCACTTACTATCAGGTGATCCACTTGCTCGTTTTCCTTCGTATTTTATATAAAAAAAATGATTTGATACCCTATCATGCCTTCAAAATGTGGGCTGTGTCAGCAAGTAGTCTCTGACAAGCGGTGTGTCGGTGGGCGCAGGCATGGCTGGCTGAGGCGGATGGTGGTCCGTCTGGCGGGCGTGCCGGGGCTGGCGGCGCGCCGCAACGACGTGCTGTTCGCGCCCGCCGCGCGCCGCACGCCCGCCCCGCCGCGCGCACTCGTCTACTGGGGCGGCGACGTGCAGGTACCCTCTGCAGCGCCATCCTTATTGAACTCGAGACAGCGGCACAAATGGAAAGAGACACGCTGAGGTCACCAATGTGGAGGAATGTCAAATACCCCACAGCCCACACTGGATGCGTATGCAGCACGGCTCCAGCTAGCTTCGTAGAGCTGCGTTACGTGCACGCAACGTGATAGATGTGGCATCTCATAATAATTTCAAACATTTCAATCGGCATGTGAGAGCCGAGCTGCATACGCACCCGGTGTGGCCCGGCCTTAAGAGAGATCCTCTCACTAAACGCCAGGCGGGTGTTATGCCTGGGGACCGAAATCCGAAGAATGGAAGTTGGAAGTTGTATGTTTATGCTTCTTAGCGCATGTTAGTTTTACCTTTCGAAACTAGATGGAGCTAGAGTAGCTAAGCTTTTGAACAAGGTGGGGTGGCGAAAAAGAGATAGAAGGAAATGAGGGAGTGCTAACCTGGTTCGAAAATTAATCCCCCGCGTGCTAGATCTTTGATGGACGCGCCGTTCGCTTCTACTTTCTTCTGCCCCAGGGCGTGATGATTGATAAGATGATTTTCTTGGTAATTGCTTCTTATTTTAAATAGGCCGTCGAAGGGAGCGTGTGCTCGACCCAACGCGCGCGAAGTAAGAGAGTGACAGGTCGTTGTTGTTTTCCTACCCCCGGTTAGGTCATGAGAATGTAGGAAGACAGGGAAAGGAAAATTAGGGTAGTTTTGGTTTGCTAGTGTTGGGATGAATCGGTATTCGCCAACAAGGTATACTAATGTTAACCTTCTTTTTGTGCAAAAGGTTAAAAACCGCTCAAGTGTATGTCGGTCTATGCAATGACTTCCTTAATCTAACAACAAAGATGGTAAAGTTACAAACGAACAGTCCTCAGTCTATAGGTGGCCCTAACAATTTCAATTTAATCCTTCCTGCCTTTGTCGATTCAGTGTCTTAAGAAACGGATGCATATAGAGACAAAATAAATTAAAGCCTTTGATGCCGGCAACGCATCATGTCTCTACTTTCATCCAGTGAAGCTAGTACAATTTTACTGTCTGTAACGTTAGTGGCAGATTTCGAAGGACAATCCCGACAGTGAGTGCGTTAAAGTTGTTTTTTTAACACAGGACTACCCGGAGGTGATGCAAGCGCACCGAGACAACCGGAACTATCTGAAGTGGAACCTGGAGAACACGGCGCGGATACTCAGCCAGAACTTCCCCACCAAGCACATCGTCGTCATACGACCTTCCAGGTGAGTACCTTTAGTATACTGTCCGAGTTAGTCGTTACTTGCCGCCGCCGCCGCTCGACTGCGACGTGTATTTAGTAGCATGATCTCCCCTCCCTACAATACGATGATGCTGTATAATGCTTCTGCGACTTGTAGTGTGAAATGTGAGGAAACGCCGCACATTACCTCTCCACTTTACCAAGGCAGCCTAATTTATATCTATGTGCATTTCTGATGAAACTAGTCAGGCAGAAGTGTACAGTATACAGGTCCCTACTTGACGCCACTTTATTCACCAGTGAGGATCTCAGCTAGGGCTTGCAATTCAGAGATTTTTGAGTATGACCAATGATCTCGATGTTTAATGTCGTGCGTACTAAACATCCCGGTATTGCAAGCCCTAGTCTCAGTTCTTTGGTTGCAGGATCGAGTACAAAAGTTTCAGCTGCTACGACAACTTCGTGCCCAGCAACAATGCCGGCGTGCCCGATCACACGCCAACGCACAGCGCGTTGCAACATCTGCAAAGGTAGGAGCGCAGAAAGTGCATATCCTATTTACCTTTTGAACGCAAAGTACGCCTAAAAATGGCGTTGCTGTTGTTCCTACCACGTCACCAACCCATATACTATAGATAGATAGATAATGTATACTGCTCTGTAATCTTGTTTTGAAAAGAGAAGAAAAAAAGGCATAAACTGCGGAGTTTCTTGCGCCCCTTCTTAACAGAATCTTCCATTTTTAGAAGCGCTAGCATACTCAGATACGTTAAAGAAAGGTTTTTGAGTCACATAGGGATGTAGACTTGCAAAATAAATGTTCATTTCAATTTTCATTATAGTCGGGCATCTACGCGGAGTAACAACGATCTACTTGAATACGCTTAATCTTTTCAACGCAAATAACGGATATATCCGTCACTATAGGTTCGACTCGACGCCAATGACGGATATCTCCGTCAACGCGTACAATATAAGTGACCTACGTGCATTCGCATACAAGGTTAAACTTTGTCACTTATAGAAAAACGGCCTGGCGTGCGTGTTTTAGTGACAATTTGTCTATACATCGTTGGCGTTCATCATTATCTCAGCCCATATCAGTCCACTGCTGGACATAGGTTCCTAAGTACGAACCCCGAGGTGCGCCACATAGCCCCGTCCTCTGCTTTTCGCATCCAGTCGCCTTCCGCATGCCCGCATAAGTCTTCTCGCCACCTGGCAGGAGGGCGTCCCACGCTACGTTTGCCAAAACGCGGTCTCCACAATCGTTGGCGCTTCAAAGATTAAGCCACGCCCATATTTGTATCTTCAAGTGTCGTGTCACGGTCGCGTCTGCCGGCAGGTTGCTGCAGGAGGTGAGCGCGAGGCTAAAAGCGATGCCCGAAGCGGAGCTGATCGCGGCGCTCAACTCCTCCGCGCTCCCCGAGGACATTGACATTGAAGATTTGCACGTAAGCAATTTTTGAGTTCACGAACTACCCGCACTTTGTCGTGTTTTTATCGCGTTGAAGTCCCGATTACGTTATGAATATTTCCGATCTAATATTTTGTAAAATTATTTAAATGCTTATTATATCAGCAACATAAATTGGATCTAAGGCATTATTACTGTGGAAGCTTATATGGCTCACGCAGTTTGCGCATTTGCCACAGGCGTAACGATGGAGAAAATGACACGACATTTTCAAAATTGCCTCCGTTTTGTTATCAGAGTGCACCGGAGCCGGACGAACCCAACGGAGTGGAGGACCCCGAGAGCTCACTCGAGCCGTGAGTAGGTTTAGTTCCAACAATGTCGTCTTGGTTGTTTGGCGCCCTTGTGCTCAAATCTTATGTCGTCTATTGTTTATTTTGAAAGGCGCTGAAATGAACTTAAAGAAACTAATGAAGTGATTCAGTTATAGTACGTTATAGTCAATTGAATCAAACCTTTGCATCTGTGGTGATATACGAAGTGTCGCTTTTGATATCCTATGACTTTTAATTGTAAAATGAAACATAATGAAACGGGCAAAATAGTGAAAGAAACGTAAGGTCAATTCGGTTTTGTCGTTTTGAAATGAGGAGGCAATAATGTCGATTTTATGTTGAAACGTAATGAACAGTGATCGGCACCATGCGTGCAACACCGCGGGATTCCGAGTAGAAATTATAATGTCCGAGATCGTGTTCGAAAAAATAATTGTATTGAGTGTTATATATTTGTAAATAGACGTTTGAATATTTAATAAACTCATAAATTGTATCATTATCCATTATAGAAAATATTGATATACTTTGAATTTTGATTATTTATATTTTACTTTTACTTTTTGCACTCGTATAAAATATGTATTTAAATGCTAAAATGTAATTATTTGAAGTGCAACAAAACCCTTTGCCAGACTACCTGGCTTGTCAAAAGTCACTCTCGGATTTTCTATTGTTTACGTTTATGATCAAACGCATAGTTGAAACTGGTGCGAAAAATACTGCTAATAGTAATATTCACATAAAGAGTTGATGCCATCCTTTTCTGAATTACTGACAAGGATCAAAATCATAAATGTTGATTTCCTTTTAAGACTCGAATCCCGGAATCCCGGGGCATATCCATATTAACATAATGATTGAGGTTATTGACACCGTGTTGCACGGAGGGTGCCGATCACTGGTAATGAACTATCTTAAATGAAAAAAAAAATTAAAAATTCACTGTTTCATCAACGCTAAAATACATGAATTTTTATGCCAAAATATTCGCCATCCTTGATCCGAAAAATAATGTAAATTTCTTGTTTATGTACAATGGCTAATAGACATGAAGTTTATATCCATGAAGTTACTAGTTCATAAACTCTCTATCTATATCATAAACTCTGTCACATCTTTCTTACATGTGGAATATTTGAAACCCAACTAAGGTTATGGGATTGCAAGAAAAAAACTGTAATATCATGATGAAGATGTATATAAATGTTAGCACTTGATTGTATAAAGGTTTCCGCCCACTACACCGTATCATACTAGGACCGTTTCCGTTCCGATACATGCAAGAAAAATCTTTGTATTAATTACTATGGGTTTGCTGCCCACTACACGTAACCGGACTGGCTCGCCACAGACCAATGCGTCGCGCAACGTGCAGGTGCGGAGATGGGCCGTTGGCTGCTTCTCCACCAGAGATGTGCGAGGGTGCGTAGCGAGGGATGTGTTTGTAAGAACCAATAGAATCGCTTCATTCGCCTCGGTCAGCACAGCTCTGGTGGAAACGGCTCATTGGTTCTTTACAAACACATCCCTCGCTACGCATCCTCGCACATCTCTGGTGGAAACGCAGCCTAATAGGCCGGTGCTTGCAGGCGGCGGCCGTGCTTGCACACCGTACTGAAGGAACTGCAGAACATAAATTTATCAGCTTACTGCAGACGTCAGAACTGGTACCATACGGTGCGTCACCGCGTTCAGTACGGGTGCGACGGCGTACCAACGCGTATGAGTCCATGAGTGCAGGCGGCTATTTTTGTGTTCGTGCCGGGCCGGTCAGGCGTAGTAGGCGATAACCTTAAGTCAGAACCAGCTTCAGTTACTTAAGGTGGATCGCTTCGCATGAGGCGGGAGTTTTGAAAATGTAGTTTTTAATCTATTGTGGCTAAATAGTGTGACTTATCAATTCAAGTAGATTCCCGGTAACAAAACACTGTTTTTTAAGCGATTGTGTTATGATTTTGGAAAATCTAGTTACTAGTTTTAAATAATGGTGCACTTTATGTTTCAACTGACTTTTACGCACTTAATTCACAATTATATAAAATCAACAGCTTGAACTTCCAAAAACAAAACACAGTGCCTTACGAAGTAGTGTTTTACTACCGGAAAACTATTTGAATTGATATAAAAACAGACCATTTAGACACAATAAATTAAAAACTGTGAAAGTTTCGAAATTCCCGCCTCATACGCAGCGATCCACCTTAATTTGGAATCGTTGAAACATGTTTAGGTATTCATTACTCAAACTCCGCTGGTTTCCCAGAGGCAGCGGGCGGCTGTGGTGGACGCGGCGGCTGGCGCTGCACGAGGCGCCGCTCTCGCTGGTTGGGTTCAGCAAGGGCTGCTGCGTGCTCAACCAGATCGTGTACGAGCTGCACTACACGCACACACTCACGCCCGGCGACCAGCAGACGCTCGGGTAACGGACCTGCCCTGCGGCCCTAACATGACAGCCCAGGTTTAGTTTAACCCCTCCCTGTGTCTCTGTCTAACTAGTGTCATAAGAAAGGGACGCAGATAGAGATAAACTAAACTTGGCCAGTCATGTTAGTGTCAGCAAGGGCTGCTGCGTGCTCAACGAACATCCTGTATTTTTATGATGCCAATCGAAAGAGCACATAATAAGGATTATTTCCCTCTAATTACAGTTCCCGGCAAACTTCTTGAGCATTGACCTTGACTACGTCCTAGCCGTTTCTAGTACAAATGTGTATAAGCAAACGTACCGTTGTAGTGAAACTCATATTGAGATGTATTATGTGTCTTTACTGTAATTTTAGATAGACATATGTATGTAGCTGTCTCGCGACTGTAAATATAACGCTGCGGTCGCCGTGTGATGCCTTCAGCTGTCGCGGGCCGCCGTGGTAACATCTCACTCCACATATGCTGCTGCTACTTGCACAAGATGTTTGCCTGCGACCATAACATGTCTTAAATGTAAGAAGCACTGGCATTTGTCGGCAGGTTCATCGCTCGCATCGACGCGCTGTACTGGCTGGACGGCGGGCACGCGGGCGGCCGCAACACGTGGCTCACGTCGCGCAGCCTGCTCGAGACGCTCACCAGGCTGGGTCAGTGCCGCCGCAGACTTCACTGAACTCATTTTTGCCAGAAAACTACTGTAGGATTCAGACATATTGAAATGAAGGGATCTCTCACGTTGTTAACATATCAGAATGACATTGTTACAGAACATTGTATTTATTATACGTATATTCGAAAAAAATTAACGTAATAAATCTGAATTTTATTAGCGTGCTGGCTTGGGACATCTCAGAATAGGATATAGTTTTTTTTTAGCCAATATAATAAATTACGTAAAGCAACGAGTTTTGAGGCCACACACACTAAAGCATGTCACATGTGTACAGCGTGCACAAGAGAGCAGAAGCGTCTCTAGACGATGTAGCGCCCATGTGCAAACATTACCCTAGCGCCCCCTAGACTAGGGTGCGCTAGGGTAATGCCGATTGCAGCTCCGTGGCGAGCGGCGCTCGGCGCCCCCTAGGACCGCTCACCCTGTACCATAGGTAAAGACGCCTTTGCAAGAGCGCTTCGTTCCAATTTTCAAATTTATGTTTTGTATGAACTATGTAGCTGTATGCTACTCTCATTTTGTTACCTATACATTCCATATAGCTGTAGTATTGGGATGTGTCGACCGATTCTGCTATTTCGTCTCGGGGGTGTCTGACCTGTGTGCTGTTCCAGACGTGAACATCTACGTGCACGTGAGCCCGTACCAGGTGCAGGACGAAGGCCGGCCGTGGATCGGCCGCGAGGAGAAGGCCTTCACCGCGCTGCTCAAGAAACTCGGCGCCAAGGTACTTGCAATAGATACATTATACAGCGCCCTTAGTGTAAGTTTTCTGTCAAAAAAAACCTCTCGAATGCGCTAGCGTTAACTTCTAAATTGTATGGAAAAAAAATTGTTGCAAATATACGCGCTAGAGGCGGTGGCTTGCTTCCATAGTAATTGATAAGTTAACTTTAATGCGTTCGTTACCTTTATTATGACAGAAATTTACACTAGACTCTCTGAAGAGAAATGTCGAGTATTTTCTGAGTCCTGTCGGTATTTTCCATTTGGAAACCAAATGGTACAAGAGTGTAAAGTTGTTCTAGATCACCTTCATATAATTATGTCTGAAGAAATAGTGGTAATAAATGATATGAATATGAATAATAAGACATTCTGGAGAAAGGCCAGGTCAGGTAAGTTAAACTGACGAGCATGCATCAAGAATGTTAGGAGTAAATGAAGCAAAGGTTGTATGAACCAGGATCGTAGCAAAAGGAAATTAGTGGTCTCGGCCTACCCCTCCGGGAAACAGGCGTGACTTTATGTGTGATACAAAAATGACGGAGGATTTTTGACGGAGATAAAATTGTAGTATTTTTTGAGTAATAATTAGTTAGTTAACAGTATCTGAGCAAATCTCACGAGTTTGACCGCTTTCGCTTTACTACTCATGATTTTTCGAAAAATACTGATTGTAGAAATAAATCGAACACGGTTTTTTTCTAAAGAACACTTAAAAAAATAGCATACTTACATAAATAAACATTTGTTGCTTAATTTGGGTGGGACCAGGTCAGTCTGTGTTAATTGTCCCAAAATATTTAGTATCAATACACTTGATCGTAACGTGGATCTTATAACACCGCCTTTTAGGCTCATAATACCGGATTTTATACACGCGTATTTTTTATTCTACCTTGCCTTACTAGTGTTTTATGATATCCTCCCATCAAGTTTGTATCTCACTGCAAGTTATCTGTATGTCAATGTAGCATTTTTAATTTAACTGGATAATTTAGTGTGTTTTTTTTTTAATTTACTTGCGCAGGTAGCTTGTTAACAAAGTTATTAACAACATATAAGTTAGTAACAATAAAGTCCTTTTTTGTCGAACGCAAGTGTGCTGAAAAACGTCGGATGCCACACGCGTGCATTAATCGTCACACACTAGGCTCCCTTAACGCGCTCGCGTACCGCTCGCGCGATTAATACCGCCCTGAGTGTGACGGGCCGACACGGCACTCTCGCATCATAATGCACTACTATGTATACTACGTCCCCAGGTGCACCGCTACCTGCACGAGTCCCCGGGCGCGCCGCCGTCGCTGCACATGCACTTCGAGGTGGTCGGCAACTTCAAGCGGCTGCAGGACGCCGCGCCCGCCGCGCCCGCGCCGCCCGCGCGCTGACCCCGCGCGCGCGCCGGCCGCGGCCCGCGCCTGCTGCTGCCGCTGCGCCTGCGCGGCCGCGGCGACGAGGCCTCCTACAGCCGCGCCACCGGCGCCGCGCTGCTGCGCCTGCGCCGCGCCCCGCCGCCCGCGCGCTGACCCGCACAGAGTGTATGCAGCCAGCCCCGCCTCGCGGCCAGATACGTATAAGGTACACAGAGTGTATGCAGCCAGCCCCGCCTCGCGGCCAGATAAGGTACGCATAATACGTTCGCTCAAAAACACATGAGTAATCATTAAAGACAGAACTGTGAGAAAGCGTAATTTTTCGTAAGGGAGGCATGTAATGTGTACTATGAAGTTAATTTGTCTATTATCCCTTTCGAGCGTAGACGATTTCTCTCAGTTGCCTCTTTGATGGTCAATTATGTTTGTTGATGTTTGTACAGTTGATCGAACTGATTTCTAGACCGCTGTAGAATCTTGTGACGGTGAGTGATGGCTGTTCGTTTAAAACGACCAGCTCTGGCTGCCTCACACCTCCGCCACCCCTCTGACCCTTAAGTTGTGTTGTATAGGCGCCCGACTTAAACAATTGGTTGGGTAAACGAGTCGCAACATAAGGGTTGCTTTTTTACACTTTTTGGTACGGAACCATAAAATATCAAATAAAAATAGTAACGTTCAATTAAAAAAAAATAGTATAAAATTAAAATGAATTGTATATGTATTGTTAATGAATGTTAATGGTTAATTTTAACACGGAGGTCTAAAATTAACTGCATTTCTTCAGAATATTTTTTTGGGTCGAAATCAGTATTAATTTTAGTATTTCCTTTAGCCGACGGGATCTATAGTCCAATGTTTCTGGATATCAGAGCCAAAACAATTTTTAACAAAATCACTTTTTTTAAAACATACTTAGGCACGTATTTAAGGGACCTAATCTTAATTTTTTTTAGTTAATCTAACTTTGTCAATAAAAGAAATAGCGATATATTGATTAGATGGGCTAAAGAGGACAAAAAATTAAATAAGTTTTAAAAAAGTGATTTTGGAAAATTTTGGCATCCGACCCGTTGTCTCTGTTTTCCAGATTTTTATAATACTGTGCATGGGGTAGTTTCGGCCTATTCATAGAAAACAAATTAAATGTACCCAAGTGGTTAACAAGTCGTAACATGACCGGCCAAGTTAAGTTTATCTGAGTTTATCTCGTTCTGAGTTTATGTGCGTCCCTTTCTTGTGACACTAGTTTGACAGAGACGCAGGGAGGGATAAAATAAACCTTGACCAGTCATGTTAGGGCCGCAAGAGAGTAAACTTTTGTTTTCACTCTGATTTTGATCCGATACAATCGACCTCTCTGAATTGTGGCCCATTGTCAACCTTGTCGCAATAACTAATACTAGTTGATTCAGACATGTAAAAGAGCCTATATGGCCTACTTGCAAAATATTTTTTCATTTTCATTCATTATCATTATCGTTGTATTATTAAAATTGTTGTGTATTATCATGTATAAAATTTACTACGAAAGAGAAATTATGACATTTTTCGCGAATGGTTGACTGCATGTGCTTAAACTAAGAACGTAACGTTTAATTTCTAAAGCAATGTAATAATGAGCAATGGGAAGAGATCCCTTAAAGGGATAAGTTCGCTTTTGTACAACACTGTATCTCTTTTTGTATAATGAAAGATTTACATACATACATTTAATGTATGCAAAATGGAAGTTAAAAATTAACGTTAATAAGGGTAGATTTTTCAATCCTCAGATAAGCTGTTAATCGACAGATAACAGTGAATTTTTTACGAGTTATTCGGCTGATAAATCTTATCTAACGATTAAAATAATCGGCCCTAAGATAAATGTGGAACGAAATTGTTTGACGTCCGCTTAAATTATTATGGTTTTTAAGTATTTCTATGGAAGTGACTAATTAGTACATAAATGTGAAGTATATAATAAAAATATTTTTTGTTGTTTCAAATAACGTAGCTTGGACTTTACAATTTGTTAGTGAATCGTAGATCTTTGTGTTAAGTTATAATTTTCAATCCCTTTCGCTGCGGTGAAATCGTATACAAAACATTCTGGTTTTCTCAGCTCATGGCTGGAGACAAATAATAGGCTACTTGACACTGAAACAAAACTAATATTATAAATGCGAAAGTAAGTCTGTCTGTTTGCTTGTTAAGCTTTCTCGCCTAAACCACTGAACTAATTTTATGCATTAAATTTTAAATTAAATAGATGAACCTGAGAACAGGTATAGACTACCATTAGTCGCAAAAACGACTTTCAGGGGTAGAAGTAGAGGATATTTATTTAAATCTATAGTCTATAAAAGAAAGAAATAGGCTACTCAAAGTAATTATTCTACGCAGACGAATTTGGAGGAACCAGTTAGCGATATATAAAATACGGATTTATATTGAAAACATAGCTCTATTTAACCTACATAATTATGGAATCGCAATATGGAATTAAAATATATGAGTTATGTTAGTTGAGGCATCAAATAAAAAATTGAAAAATTCCAGTAGGACCGTTAGTCATCTCATCACTACTTTCTAAACATTTTTGAGTTATTTCGAACGAGTCAAATAGCCTAATTGTGAATGAGTTTTTTCGACTACCGTATACGAGTGCAATTTTAATTAACGCCGCGAAAGGGTTAGAAAACCTAGGTTATGGTGCAGCAAAACAGATGTAAATATGTTTCGTGCTAACTTTGATCTCAAGTACTCATTTACGTTGTGAATAAATCTATTTTCAATCAGAACATGTTTATTCATTTATTTCTTAGTCCTGCTATAGTAGCACGCTAGCGTTTATCGCGCACATAAACGCTTTGGTCCCTCTCGCACACGCGTACCGGTAAGAACGGGATAAATGCTTTATATCATCGATAAAAGCTAGCGTGCTAGACCCCCTGGCCCTGACAACCAGATATTATCTCAAACATTAACCGTCCGCTACAAGTTAGCCGTTGCCCGCCCGCCTCCTCAGACCGCGCCAGCGTTGCCCGAACAAGCGCACGTGCTCGGTCATAATAAATAATAGTACTAACGTACAGAAACTTCTCTCATACGACCGAAATTAAACGCTGTCCAACTTTATTAACACGAACAAAAAGTTTGAATCACTCCATACACGTTCGCCAGGCGGCGCGAGTAAAATGAACGCGCCGCCCGCGTCCGCCTTCCCCCGCAACTCCTGCGACACGTTAGGGTTGCGCTTTGCGCTGCATTCGGTTACAAGGTATTATGCAAGTATGCATTGCAGATAGAAATGTGTGTCATGAGCGCAGCAAATGGAAATTCGTGGTCTCTGCTTACCCTTCCGAAAAACAGGCGTGAAAAGTCACGCCTGTTTTACATAGGTACATAAAGATGTACCTATGTAAAACAGAATGAATGAAAGTGAAAAAATATTTTGCAAGTAGGCCATATAGGCTCTTTTACATGTCTGAATCTACTAGTATTAGTTATTGCGACAAGGTTGACAATGGGCCACAATTTAGAGAGGTCAATTGTATCGGATCAAAATCAGAGTGAAGGTAAAAGTTTACTCTCTTGCGGCCCTAACATGACCGGTCTAGGTTTATTTTATCCCTTCCTGCGTCTCTGTCAAACTAGTGTCACAAGAAAGGGATGCACATAAACTCAGATAAACTTAACTTGGCCGGTCATGTTACGACTTGTTAACCACTTGGGTACATTCAATTTGTTTTCTATGAATAGGCCGAAACTACCCCATGCACTGCTTACCCTTCCGAAAAACAGGCGTGAAAAGTCACGCCTGTTTTACATAGGTACATAAAGATGTACCTATGTATGTATGCACTGAAGAAATGGGCAGGTCAGTATTTTAAATGCAAGACTTGGCTCATAACTTTAAGGCTATTTTTCCACTGAAGCGGAGCGATGTGCGACGTTTCCATACATTTGACACCACGCGGAGTCCGACGTTGTTTTAAAAGTTCCGAACTAAACGCTCTCTTCGTTGAAAGGGTAAAAAATAGGATATGGTTGATAATAGAAAAAAGTATTTTATGGCTTCTGGACCCATCATAAAGTACTTATGATATGTGTGTAGATAAAGTAATGTATGCAACTGTACATAATTTGGTCTTAAAACACTCGTGTGATCCTATTATGAAACTCGCTGACGCTCGTTTCATAAAACCACACTCGTGTTTTAAGACCCCTCATTATGCAACAGTTGCATAAAAGTAATTTTTTCAACTGGCGTAAGTCGTATAGCTCGTTTTTTGCTTTACTTAATGATGTCAGCCATGATAGTGGGTAAGCGTACTGCGAGAAAATGCGTTTTTTAAGCGTGCACTGGTAGTGTACATTTTTAAATTATCAATTTCCATGTATTTTTTTACAATAAGGTGCCATACAAATTACATCAAAAGCCCCGCGTCGTGCCCCCAAATTTCCACTTCCCCAAATTCTCACTTGGCCATCTTGCTGTAGAGGATAAATTAAAAATAAACTTCTAAAATGTGGTAAATATCATTTATTACCATCAAAATACGCACCTTACATATATTTTATTTAACTAACTGGCGTAACAGAATATGATGGCCTACCAAACCAGCGGACAACCCAGTACATTATGCTATGATCGCACTTAAATACATTCAACGATACAAAAATCAGTACTACGTTACGAGTGGGGGTTTAGGAAGCTAATTAACTAGCCACTGACCGGTTGGAATAAAAACGTGCCTAACGAAGTTTACCGGAATTGGCACCTTTTCATTCTCTTACTATTATGGTCTCATATACATTGCTATAGTCTTCACGTTTTTATTTCAAGCGATCACTTCAGTCACATTTTTTAAAGCAAAACTCGGAGCATGTACCGTACATGTATACAACTGTATACACCATCGTCAGATGCCATAGAGTATTAATATAGATGCACTAAGTTTTTCTTATAAAAATAGACTGTAGCACATTAGTTGGCTGCCCGAACAGCCGGTATGCTATTTGTGGTAAATAAATGGAAGCGACCACTCGCATCGCTCTACACAAAAAAGCGTAAGCTCTCATTTAACATCATAAACAATTTAAATGATACAAATTTAAGTGAGAACTGAAACGCCACCGTGACGTTCATCTGCAATCGTAAAAAAATTATGGAAGTGCAAAGACATTACCTTTGTTTTAGTGTCGAAACTTTTGATTTCTACTAGTAAAAAACAAATACGAGTCTGGAATTGTGTTCCCTAAGGACTACATTGCTTACCTAACATTAAAACTGACTAGACGTAAAAAAATGAGGCAAACACCATTTTTGCCCCACATTTTTACTCCAAAGCTACTTGACATTTTATTATTTTATATTTCAAAGTTATAATAATATTATGAAAAATATACAAACTGTGTTACGGCTATGTTACGTTTTAATGTGAAATATTTACATCGAAATGATAAATTACATTAACATGATCGAATTTCAGCGAGAAACCTCATGTTTCCCGACTCGAAATTACATGGAAATTCTTCAAACATAGGAACAGAAATATGGTTACTAATATTGACTTAATTTAAATTGCTTATTGTAAAGGTTAAGTATGAAGCGTCTTACAACTTGATAATTATAGAAAATCTATCAAAAGTAAACATGATATTACAAGATTTCATATCTACCTACACAAGGGAAGAGTGCTCGGGGTTTAATTAAATTATGGAGATTTAGAAAGCATCGTCATCACTTTAGTAGTCATCCGCCGATTCATTAATTTATAACTAAGTGATATTTTCTTAAGAAACTAAAATTGCAGTCAAAAAGGGATTGTCACATTCCCAATGCAAATAAATGCAACAAATATACAAAGAAAATAAACTATAGAAAAAACTCTGGTACCACTGATAAACTCGCAATTATAAATAAAGTTCTACTATAAATAAGGACATAAAAGTTTATTTTCACTATTTTAAAGTCTGACACAGAAAGTGGCGCGATTTATTTAATTCCAAGAACAATATTGATCTCGAAAACACTTGGTCAAACGCTTGGGCAAATACAAACAATCAACGAACGTGACGAAAATAATCAATTACGTCTTGTTTACAAACATTTTTATCATCAATGCATCAATCACCTCAATCAAACGAGTCATTAATTTTGTGACGTCTGTTCAAAAAACTTATGTTTAGTCGGCTTGTTGATACAAACCTGGTTGTCATTATGCTAACAACAATATGAATAAATACCCCAACAACTCGTCCTTACACGATGTTTCAATATTTTTTGTGTACCATTAGCTTTAACATTTGTCATTAACATACACCATTTTAGTCTTTTTCACTTTATTATAATAAACTTTACGTGGCCTGGCCGTTGGCAGGTTTCCGCGTAAACACTCGCGAGATCGCCGGCTTTTTAACAGTAGGAGCACTTATTTTAGACGGCGTCGACTTCGGTCTCAAACTCGGTATTTGTGACACTTTGATTCCTATGGCAGTCTTTTGTTTCGGCGCTGTTGAGACTTGGCTTTGCTTTGGCTGTCCTTCGAAAGTGGAACTTCGGATCAGCTTCGGCGTTTCGGTTTTGTCGCTCTCTATCCATACTCTCTTGTCGGTTTTGGAAGTAACTTTCTTGCTCTGTTCGACTTTCTTCCACAGGCTGGCTATCTTGCTCTCGACATCCTTGGCGCTGATTTTTGATGATTGAACGGAGTTGACGCTGGAACTACTGCCTTGCCTGGAGCCACGGGAAGCTAGAGTGACGGTTTTGGCGCTATCGTTGCTGTGCAAACTGTGGTTCGAAGCAGAGTTCCTCATAGTTGGTTTAGTAGTCTTAGGCGCGGGTTTGTCGCTGCTACCACTCTTTTTTAGAGGCGGTCTTGTATAACGGTTGAGTTGCGGTAATCTCGACGGAGATGTGTTATTCGCCGCCGGTTTCGGAGCCGATTTTGCATAGCGAGACACCGCAGGCTTTTTGTCTACTACTGGTACTGGTAAATCCTTAGCCGGAACAGAGCTCTCTTCTTTAGTAAACGTGCCTTGTCTTTCTAGAGGCAACGGCTTGCCTGCTACTAAAGGTATGGCGATGGTCTTCTGTTGGGCTGTTTTCGACGGGGACTTGTTTAAAGTCTTTTTGGGTGAAGTGTTAGCACTCGGAGGTTTGGAAGCCGTAGGGGGTTTGCACGAGGCTTTGGCACTTGTCTGAGGTTTGGGAGCAGCTAGAGCTTTCGCGGGAGGCTTGGGGGTTGCTTTTGATGCTGGAGTAGGTTTCTTAGCGGGGGGAACGCTTCGCCTGTAAGGAGACACGTATGCCGATTTCTTCCTGCCCCTAATAGTTTTAGCCTCTTCCTTTTCGTGCGAGTCGTTGGAATCTAGACTCTCGTCGCGTCTTTCCGGTTTAGTTATTTTGGGTTTGGGGCGCGGGGGTGTTTCTTCGTCGGAATCCGAGTGCGCCTTATCAGAGTTGGTATCGCCCTCGTAGCTCGCGAAGTCGCTACTGCTCGGATTATGGAGTTTATCGTTTTCCAGCGTCCTTCGATAGGACGCCGTCATTTCTATATTTTTCAAATTGTTAACTACGCAGATATCCACGGCCGTCGGACTTTCTATGACGGGTAAGTAATTTCTAAAACTCTTAGTGTAGGTTTGCATTTGGGTCGAGTTCAATTCGAAATCATCTTCTGTATGGCCACTATCGGTTTCCCTGAACACATCGTCTTGCCTTTCGTCTATAATCTGCTGGTGGCTCAGTTCGTTTGAGGATAGACTGTCATATCCAGTAGTGGTTTCTACGTTTTCGAAGTTAGCGTCTTTTGTAACAAACGTAGGTGAAGGAGGAATATCCTCGCTTAGAGTCCTCGTTCGGAACCGCTCCGCGTCCTCCATACGTTTCTGCTTCATGCTCTTTTTAGCTGCTAATCTTTGCTTCAAGCTCTCTATTTGCGGGTCTGCTGTTTTCGTTTCTTGGATGATACTATGGATATTGACGGTTTGCGTTTGGTACCTAGCTCTGTCCTCTAACCGTCGCTGTTTCGCGCTCATCTTTCGCTTCGACTTAATTTCAGAGTTCGCCGTGACGTACTCGTCTGAGCGATCACTTTCCGATTTGGTCCAAGTAACGAATTCTTCAGACCCCACTTGTAAAACCACGTCGCTTTCTGATGAAGGGTCGATGATAGTGTAAGTTTGATATCTATCTTTAGCTGCAGTCCTTTTTTCTTTCGGAGTCAGGTATTTAGAATCTCTTTGCTTCTTTGGTGTGGATTCCACGCTGCTGACATCGGATGGTAGAGGCGTGCAATTCTCTGAGCCGGAAGGTAGATCGGTGACCACGTTTAAAGTGTTAGAGACCTCATCGTAGAGCTGATGTGCCGTCGTTGGATCTATTTCTATCGTAGACTCGGCCATTTCGTCGAACAAAGATGGCGGGTTGACTTTGTCTAGGTCGAGCAGGTTGTAATTGTGACACAGCGGAAAATCTTGTATTGGTTGTTTGAAGTCAAAAACTACCGGGGTTTTTTCTCTATCCGCGACTTCAGACACTATACTGCAGACCGATATCATACTACTCTCCATATCAATATTTTCCATCTCGGAAGGCGGCTTGACGTTTTCAATGAAACTAACCGGATTGCTGTCTAAATGTTCCGAGCTTCCCTGATGCATGGAGTTGCTGAGAGCACGCTTCACCATCATGGCGACGGGTAGCGATTTTTTTCGGGGCTTCTGAGGCTTCTTCGACTGCGAATCATCCCAGTGACCTGACGCGCTGAGGGAGAGAAGACTGCCCAAGTTCGAAGGCGGTTTGACGTTGTCCAGGTCCAGGGAAGTCAACGAGGTGACGCTGTTCTCCATGGCGTAAGCGGAGCTCTTCAGCTGCGCCGCCAACCGAGCCGCCTCCTTCTCTATCGCCGACGCCATGAGCGAGTCAAACTTCTGCTCGCCGTCGTCGACCAGAGACGCGAAGCTCGGTTCCGGGACGCTGTCCAGCATCACATCGCCGACGAGATGATTCTCCGCGACGTGGAGATCGGACGCGGTCGGATCCTCGTCCAGCCTGTCGGTCAGGTCGGGTCGCGAGCAGGACCTGACCGCCTCGCTCTTCTCCAGCAGGTCCGGGAGCGCCGGCGCCGGGTCCGCGACCTCGCTGCGGATGGAGGCCACCATGTGCACGGAGCCGCTCATGGTCGGGAACGTGACGTCGTCGGGGCACGTGTTGTCGTTCCAGGTGTCGTGCCGGGACTCGTCGAGCGGCCGGTCGGCGCGCCCGATGTCGGTCCACTCGAGGCGAGCGCGGGCGCGCGGCTCGTCGCTCCAGGAGCCGTCCAGCACGTCGGCGTAGGACTCGTTGGAGCGGTCGAGCTCGCCGCGGGGCTCGGAGCCGAGCGTGGAGTCGAGCTCTCGCGGCGCGAGGCACTCGTTGGAGCGCGAGGCGGCGCCGAGCGAGGCCGCGGGCCGCGGGGCGTCAGAGCCAGGTGTGCTTGGCTTTGTGTTTGCGCCGCCGGCGGGCGCGCGCTCCGCAGGCGGCGCCGGTGCGTTTTTTGAACTCTTCCCTTCGCCCGCGCCGCGAGCTATCACCTCCTCTAGGATGGCGCGATCCCTAGAGTCCTCCCCGACCATCTTGTCCAGGGCCCCCTGGCTCTTGGCGTCCTTTTTCCGCCGCGACCGGTGTTCCCGTTCCAGCCGGTCGTCGCTGCGGACTCGCAGTTTCTCCTGTTTCTTCTGCGCCTTGGACATGCCCATGCGGACGCACCTCTCGAACACTTCTTTGTCGGTGGACCCGAAGGAGTCGTTGCTCAACGAGCTGAGCGAGCTGCTTCTCTCTAACGGCCGTCTCGGTTCGTCGATTCTGGCCGGTAAGCTGGGCGGGCCGTCGTCGTAGTATCTAGAACTGTGCGCTCTGAACCTCGAATAGCCGATCTCGCCGTGGTACGAGTAAGGAGACCTAGTCAAACTGTGACTGGTGAATTCTTGATCTAGTTTCCTGACCCTGTTACTATTTTTGATGTTATACACACCTGACGCTAGGTTTTTCTCGAATTCTGGGTCCGGATCTTTGACTTTCGATCGATGTTGGGTGATTTTGTCGCTCCTGTCTAGTGATTTGTGGTTGCGGCTGTGGCGGGTGTTCTCGGCCGGCCGCTCCACAGAATGAGCTTTGTCCAAGGTGAACTTGGCTCTGGGGTTGACGCTGGACAGGCCGGCTTGGACGGTCTCCTCGAAGATCTCGCGGTCGGTGGAGCCGAAGGAGTCCAGGCTGAGGGAGCTGGAGGAGTCGTGGGCCAGGCTGGCGGCGATCGGCAGTTTCGGTTTGTCGCGGGAGTTTCGCTGCATCTTGACCGGGAGACGACTCTCGTGGCGGCGGCCTGTCAAGGGAACAAATGGTATAAAATCAAGAGTATAAAAAAAATCTTCGGTGCTTTTAAAGTGTCACAACTGTTTTACATTTCGAAACTCCTGTATATTTTATCTTATTCGATTGCATATATGTATGATCGAATAGCTCAGTGGTGCAGCGATCCAGATTACTGAGCTAGAGTTGGGGGTTCAGTTGCCACAAGAAAATATTTGTATATTCATATACGGCTTGAATCAGTAGCTCGCTATTGCATTTCATACCGTGTAAGCCGAGCACAAGGCATACCGTGACGTCATTGATGATGTCATAGGTTTGGCTTACAACGCTAAGAGCAGGCGTAAGCACTGTAAGTGGAAACGTCAAATTGAAATTTAACGTACATTAATGTACTACTGGCACGAATCAGGTTGACGATGAAAGCTTAAAGAAGGTAAGTAATTAATGCGCAAATAACGAGCTTATTTTTCGAACTAATTTACTTATCAGCAATGTAGAAATTTACATAGTATTCCACAGATGCTTAACATTTTTGACTTTTTAACGATCAAGTTAGTTCCAAAGGTTATTGGATTAGGCTATTTTAAATAATTAATAGATCCAGGCGTCGGTGTGACATATATAACATCTTCATGCAAAAATATAGCATACATCATTTGATATCATTCTACATGAAGACATATGTATATGTCACCCAGGCGAAGCTGACTCGCCCGAGCACGGCACTGGTCTCGCGGAGTAGCAAGGTAATTTGTTCCAGTTTGTTAAGCGAGTTTAACTCGCTCACAAATGACTCAGAGCGAGCTAATCGACACGGACCGGACCGTCAGCACTGTAATCACTGTGATAATAATAAATAACAAAAGAAATTTTTATTTACCAACACAGCAAAAGTAAAATGTTACAAATAATAAAACGCAATAATACAATGTGGCAAAATGGAAATGAGAAAATTTTGTAATAGATTTTTTTTTTTAATTTTTCGATTTTTCTTTATGTATTTTTTTTTTGGTGGTGTGGCGAAACTGGAAAACGCAAGGCACGGAATGCTGATGTTGCAGGTTCGAATCCTGCCATCACCCTGGTTTTTCTTCGTGTTGCCATTCATTATGTAGCATTTTAAATGGAAATGAGACTCAGCGAGACCGCTGGTTTTCAGTCTCCAGTGTGTGAGCGATGTAAAGGGACGTGCTGGCGGCGCGGCGGGGGTACCTGCGGGCGGCGGCGGCGGGCGCGGCGGGGCGGCGCCGCGCGAGTCCTTGGGCGGCAGCGGTGGCGGCGGGCTGCCCGCGCCCGGCGCGCGCTCCGAGCTCGCGCTGCGGCTGCAACCAACAAACGACGCTGAAAACTAAGAGAGAGATAAACCGGCCAAGTGCGAGTCGGACTGGCGCATAAACTTTCCGTAAAAACGGCAAAAAAATCACGTCTGTTGTATGGGAGCCGCCTTCAATATTTATTGTTTTTTTTTGTTGTATTTGTTATTATAGCGGCAACAGAAATACATCATCTGTAAAAAAAATTAACTATCTATCTATCACGGTTCTTGAGATACAGCCTGGTGACAGACGGACGGATAACAGAGTATTAGAAATAGGGTCCCGTTTTACCTTTAGGGTGCGGAAACCTAAAAACGTGTATTTAAAGACTATTCAACACAATACACACGCACACACATCCACAGACAGACGACTTGGCCGTCAAGTCTAGAATGTTTAGACGGACTTGTGGCGTTGAATGATCCCATTTGCAACCTTTTATTTAAATCACATTTTAACCAAACAACAAGAAGGTACAGAATTTTACAATGCGATCTTAGACTACCATAGCGCCAGGCGCCCTAGTCTCAGGTTTAGAGTTTTGTTGTCAAATTACTTTAGAGTATACATTAGATTTTTATATCGCAGTAACGATGTCTATACGGTATGGTGTTCCAAGAACTACAGGGAAACAAAAGTGATAAAAAGTGATAAAATCATTTCGACAGGGGGCCTAGCACGCTAGCTTTTATCGATGACATAAAGGATATATCTTTTGCTAACCAGTATACGTGTGCGAGAGGGACGGAAGCGTTTATGTGCGCGATAAAAGAGCAGGTCTTCATTGCGAGGTAGCGTCGACCACCGGAATAAATAGCAAGAATACATATTGTATAGAGTTCAGTTCACGGAACACTCCGCTCTTAGATTTAATTTTGTAGAAATAAGATTAGTCTAAATGATGTTAGTTTATTATGTTCTATTTAGCAGCTACGAGTACATTTCAACCGACGGCTAGGACTTCACGCCGTGACTCCATTTATTGCTCACAGCGTCTCTTTCTAACGACATCAGTAAGAGAGAGACGCACTAAGCAAGTGAGTAAGAGCGCACACATCACCATAACCACTTTTCGATTGTATTACAAGGGGATAAGGTTTAAAAGTGGCCCAGCAATTACTTGGTCGACTATTCTCGTCTGCAACTCACCTATCTCGCACATTCCTACTGAACTCCTGCGACATTTTGACAGTTTCTGTGGACGTACGCAGGTACGGCGGCAATGACCTCTGTAAAAAAATACAAAAATGAAAACTTATTATTTATTTTTTTACAACATAGGAAGGCATACAAGCAGGCCAGTTGGCGGTTGATTTGCGGTTATTTCAATAAATATAAACGTAGGTGACATGTCATAAAACTTACGCAGAATTCGTCTCGGTCCGCGTAATGGTTGACCGATGAAACGTCTAGCGGCGGACCTTTGTTTTTCACCACCTGCCGGATACAAAAAAAAAAGGATTCAGCTGTCAGTGTTGTGACGAATTCGAGCAACTCTCATTTCATACGTTACTACGAAAAAGATCTTAAGGGTAAGCCAATAAGAGATCTCTCATTAGGCAGGTGTTATGCCTTAGGACCGAAGTCCGAAGGAGGACAGTTTGAAGTTGTATATACGCGTCCGTGTTACCAAACTTCGTCAGCGCGAGTTAGCGCATGTCAGTTGGTTTCTTCTAATCAACACTAGATGGCGCTGGAGTCGCTACAGGTTCAGCTACTTTAGATTTATTCATACCGGCCGGATTATATGACGGCCGGATAGCCTAGTGGTTAGTGACCCTGACTATGAAGCTCAAAGTACCGGGTACGATTCCCGGTAGGGGCAAATGTTTGTATGATGAATACGAACGTTTGTGCCCGAGTCGTGGATGTTATATGTATTTAAGTATATATTTGTCTATATAAGTATGTATATCGTCGTCCATTACCCATAACACAAGCAGCTTCAGTTGCTCGCTCCGGAACTAAGTCAATCGGTGTTAACTGTCCCAAGATATTTATTAATGCTAATAAAGAAACAAAATGGCTTGCGGGTGGTAGAACCTTGTGCAAGGTCCGTCCGGATCGCTACCACCATCTTGCTCGCTAATCCTGCCGCTAAGCAGCAGTGCTTGCGCTGTTGTGTTCCGGCGTGGAGAGCAAGACAGCCGGTGTAATTACTGGCACTAGAGGTATTCCATCTTAGCCCTCTGGGTTGGAAACGTATCTGCAAACTCTTTGGTGTTGCGGGTGTCTATAGGCGGTGGTGATCACTTACCATCAGGTGACCCACTTGCTTGTTTGCCTTCCTATTTCATTAAAAAAAAAAAAAAAAAAAAAAAAACAAAATGGCGTTGGACCTTGTCGATGCCCCGCTGTATGCAGCGCTGCAGCAGCTCGCTGTCGGCGAGGCTGCCGTCGCTGCGCGGCGAGGCGCGCGACTCGAGCGACAGCGCCGACAGGCCAGACGGGCTGCCGGCCGCCGACAGCGCGGCCGGCGTGTCCTCCGTGCAGTACACGCGGCACGAGTCCGGCGCCTGGCCGCCTGCGCACCGCGACCACGGTCAGTATTTTTATTTATTAAATTCAAACAAAAATTTACAGCGTTACAGTCACATTCAACCGGTATAAAATTCAACGATATTAAATACACATAGGATAATTATTATGAACTAGCTGTGCCCGCGACTTCGTCCGCGTGGAATAGTGTCTTTGGGTATCATTTTTAATTATTTTGGCTATTTATTTTACAAATAAGGCAAACGTGTAAACACTTTAATGAGCTATTTGCAGTGCATTTGCCTTCACGTTTCTGTCCGTTCGGGTAAGCACACTTAGGCATATTTTCCTACCTACACCGCGCCGTACCACACCGCCCTCCCCCGCTATAATAACTTCGTAAATGTTACATCAGAATAGCTCTAATATTTTGTCTGTGGTCGCAAACTTGTAAACCATTCACATAAACCTTACATATTTCCATATAAACTTTCATCCCCTATTTCCTATTGTTATTTTACACCCTTGAGGGTAAAATTTTTACAAACTTTGAATGTCATATTTATTTATATCGAATCAACAGCCTCAAAAATAAGTTTCAAGCTTCTAGCTCTAAAAATGACGATACTTCCATACAACTTATCATCCCCCCTTTCAACCCCTTACAACCCTTTTTTCGCAATAAAATGTAGCCTATGTCCTTTCTCGGGCTCTAGACTATCTGTGTACCAAATTTCAGTCAAATCGGTTCAGTAGTTTTGGCGTGAAGGCGCGACAGACAGACAGACAGACAGAGTTACTTTCGCATTAATATTAGTAAGGAAGTAAGGATAAAGAATCTATGTTAGCCTGCATCCATCCTCTCACAGAAACTTAAACATAAACAAACAGTGTCCGTCACTAGCGATCCGCCTCGGCGTCGCACGGAAACGGTTAAGCGAATGTACCCAAATTAGGTGAACCATTTCTCACAAATTTTTAACGCCCCAGTGGCGTGGTGTGAAATCAAACTATATAGACGGAAAGAGTAACGTACGCTGTAGTATGACGGTTAGTTAGGGCGGTTGTTTTTATTGATACAAGATTTTGGTAAGCCACTGGGAATCGAGTTACACTGAAGCCACGCCACTGCGCCCTCCCCCCATCAGTGACCACTTGTAGTAAATGCTAAGCCCCCCCTCTAGTTTCCACGTAGTTGTTCATAAATATGGTTTGAAATCAGTTTTTGCTTTGGCTCCTATTTGTCTTTATTAATACACCATATGCATACCTAATAGCTTGAAAAAACGCGAAATTTCCCTATAGCTTTTGACTACGTGATAAAAATCAAACCCCCATAGTGACCAAGCGTGGTATTTGACCCTGAATGGGTCACGTAGAATGGGTACGTTCCGTAGGATGTAATGTACATAGAAACTCTCTAGAAAGTCTGACGACCTGTATGGCACAGTGGCACATGTGTCTGCCTACTGTGCAAGAGGTCCCGGGTTCAAATCCTGGTATGGGCAAATATTTGTGTGACGAATACGAATGTTTGTACCTGAGTCATGGATGTTATTTGTATTTAAGTATGTATTTATCTATATATGTATGTGTATCCGTTGTCTAGTATCCATAGTACAAGCTTTGCTTAGTTTGGGATTAGGTCAATTGGTGTAAATTGTCCCGAGATATTTATTAAAAAAAAAAAAAAAAACCTTACTTTAAAAAACTCCAAATGACAGTGAAAACCGTATCAAAATCGATTGCGTAGTTTAAAAAGTGTAAACGGCAGAAGATACGATGAGGACAGAAACGTATAACAACTTTACTTTATACTATGTAAAGTTAAAGATGTAAACTTACCTCTGAGTGGTTCGCTGACGACGTTCCGCGCGGGGAGGGCTTGCGGCGCGTGGGAGCTCTCCTCCAGGTCATTCTTTGAGTTATCTTCCGACAGTTTTACATCTAGCTGCGACGGCTGCGAACAATATTGTTACTAGTTACTTTAACAATACAAAATGATGACAACACTGCTGATTTCGTAGTTTGATGGTCTTCCATTTAAGACAATATTTTTACCGAAAGAAATAAACTGAAAAAGTACATGCAATAGGTGGTATTTTTTTACATTCTATTCCTGTAAGCCTAATCCCACTGAAAACCAGCGTCTTGGTTTACCGAGACAGTATGCTGAGCGGGGCCCTTTTTGATTCTATTCAACACAACTGAAATGTATTTGTTATATTTGAACTCTGTGTGATGTGTTGGGTTGAACAGTCTTAAATAAATGTATTTGTCTTTCTAAATATGGTGGTATTGGCAACTCTGGTGCAGCACAAGGCAGGGGGTTCCACTCCGCACCGTAGGCACGCTCGACCACCTTGCCTATGGCATAGGCAAATCGCAGGAGGCTGTCGGCTTGCCGCGCGCCCGCTCGCTCGCTCCCGCCGTGTCAGAGCACGAATGCCGCACAATCCTAACGCGTCGCCGGGAGTAGCGGGGGGAAGGCGAGCGCAGGCGGCGCGTTTCTTTTGACTCGCGCCGCCTGGCGCATGGTGTATAAAATAATACGAACTTTTTGAGCGCGTTATTAAAGCTGGAATTCGTTTAATCGCGGTCGTAAAAGAGAAGTTTCTGTAGTATTATTTATTCTGCGCACAAGGCAAGCGCGTGTCACCTTGAGCTCGTCGTCGATGGTGAGGCTGCTGAGCCCGCTGAGGTCCGGCGGCGAGCAGTGCGCCGGCGTGTCCTCCACCACGAACCGCGCCGGCCGCTCCGCGAACACAGACTCCGAGCCCGCGAGCGCGCCCGGGGACACTGCGGACACAGGCCGCACTTGTAGCTAGTGCTCCCCAAACTTTTTGCTATCGTAGAACACTTTTTTTTGTAATCGAAATTTACTTTCGATTTTTTTTTTAATAAATGATAATAACACAAAAAAACTGGCATTATAAAAACTCTTCGGTAAGTCGAAAATTGGAACGAGTACAAATTTCAAAAAAGGGAGAAAGTAAATCGCACTCGTTCGCACAAGCGGAATTTGCGCACGCAAAACAGCCAAAAAAGGGCACTTTTTGAGCAACTGTATTGAAAGATATGTACCGGTGGGCGGCGTGGCGGGGCGGCTGGCGCGCGGGCTGGCGGGCGCGCCCGGCGAGTCCGGGATCTCGCTCGGGGAGATGCAGCCCGACGTCAGCCGGCTGCCGGCAACACCCATTATGGTTACACGACGATCGTTAACAAAATGAACCCACATTCATTTGAAAACGTAAGTATAAACCTTTGATTAAAGTAAAGTAGAGGAAGATAGATGATCCTCTAGCGCATGGACGTCGTAAATTAGTCTCAATGCGATTGGCAATCGAATCGCATGTTTGCGTGATCGCATTACTTTTGTGATTTTACTGATATACTGCATAAGCTGTATGGCGGTTGCGTGCACCGACCTGACTGAGGACAGCACGGAGCTCTGGTCGGGCTGCTCGTCGGCCTCGGGCAGCGAGCCGAGCGACGACGAGCGCGAGAACATCAGCGGCGTGTCCTCCACGAAGCGGCCCGGCGTCGACGGCTGCGAGCTCGCCAGCGGCTCCGTCGCGAACGTCACCGCTTTCGACCCTGAAACCGCACAATAAGTGCTTCTTAGAACAAGGCTTTCGAATCTAAACATCGCCGTTCAAAGTACCAAAAAGTTACAGGTCGACGCGTTTACTACGAAACAAGTTTGTTTCCAAGAGCAGGCTCTCCTCACCGTTAAACAAACTGGAAAAAATTACCTTGCTTATCCACAAAACCAGTGAGTACGTGGTTTCGAGAAGTAGCAAGGTAATTTGTTCCTGTTTGTTGATAAGGACCTCCGCGAAGTGATGCCTAAAATACTCGATATTCTCTTTTTGTAATTTATGTTTTTTGTATAGTCGACCAAGAAATTGCTTGATCACTTTTCGACTCTATTACAAAGTTCAAAAGTGATCAAGCAATTACTTGGTCGACTATACAAATAAAAATTTACATACATACATACTCGTAGTAAAAGAAAAACACAACGAAATTCCGAAAACTTACCTTCTCTATCCTTAGATGAGCTGGCGCTTTGATCCTGAACGCTGGGCTCCACGTTGATAGTGGCCATCGCATTCTTCTTTGCCAAGCTGTCCTCTTCGGTCGGCTCGCCGAGACTGCTCAGCGAACTGACCCTAGAGAAGTACCCCGGGGTCCCTTCGTCACAGTAGTTGACTGGCTTCTCCGGGCTGATCATGCCCGAACTGAACTTAGTGTCGAACACGCTTCGTTTCTCCGGTATCGGTTCGGGATTCTGCGGCGTAACTATGGCTCTATCGTTGTCATGTCTCGGCGGATCTTCTATGGAACACGTGTCTTTTTCGTCCGAATGCGTCATGACTTCAGGGTTTTCTTTAACGCTGGGTGTTGTCTTAGGTTTTCCGTCCTTCCCGATGATCCGTAAGTCGGACATGGATGTGGCTGTTGAGAAGATTATGGGGGTTTCGTATGGAGTGCCTTCAGTGGCGAAGTGTTTGAGCGTGTCCTCGTGGACAGAGGGTCCGGGCGGTTCAGAAATATCTGAACCGTTCTCCGACGGGTGTTCTGCGTAACGCAAGGAATAATCCGTCGGCTGGTCCAGATCGGTCTCTTGGTAATCTCCGAACGTACTCGGACTGTCTTTTTTATACTTCTTCGTTGGTTCTGATTTAGGTTTGTCTTCAGCCAAGGACGGCTCGGGCTCGCTCGTTTTGGTTTCCGAATACTTTCTACTGAAATCTATGGGCTGGTCGCAGGAATCTTGGTCGACGTCATAACCAGATTCCGTATAGTTCGTTCTCATGTCAGTAGTTCTAGGTGGCGGTATGGGGGGTTGTGTAGGGTATCGAAGGAAACCGTCTTTGGTCAAAGGCTTCGAGGTCATTTTAAACGCTTCGCCGCCTGTCTCACTCTTCACCAATCCTTTATTCCTCGGCGTCGGTACGGGAACCTTGCCAGTGCGCATGACCCTTTCGAAAACTGTGTCCGAATGCGTGCTAGTTACGGAGTCCTTACTGTCAGAACGGTTTACATTATTAGAGCTCCCCGTTGTAGAACGCGTGACCAAAGCACCTTTGAGTAAAGTGTTACTGCAGCTCAAGTAGCTGGCCAAATGCGCGCTATGACTGAGCGATATCTGTGACGTCAGAGTACCCATTAAGGGCGAACTCGACGTCATTCTATGCCTCTCCAAGTTCATAGCGATCTGGCGCTCAGTGGCGGTGAAGAGATTTTTCTCTTCCCTGTTGCTTGTGGTAGGGGATGTCGCCGGTTCGATGTTATCGCAAGTTTCAGCTAAGTTCTGATCTAGTTCTTGTTCTAGAGCCTTCTGTTTTCTGGCTCCGAGTGTAGGTAACGCCGGCAAGTTCATTGTCCTTGCTGTCGTGTCGAGTGAAATTATGTGCGTCTTTCCAGGTTTTGAGTTTAGTAGGTTTTTGAGGGCTGCACCGGATCCCATAGCAATCATCTTGTGCTTGGAATGGATGAGACTTCGGAGCATCGGAACGGCCCCGTGGTCCCACAGAAACTGTTGGTCCAGTGGGCACCTCGCGGAGAGATTCCAGAGGGTGCCGCACGAGTTACTAACGACCGTCAAACTCGGTGACTTGAGATGCTGCAGTAAGACACTCAAGCAGTTTCTCTCCCGGAGAATCTGCCTGTAATCTTCTCGGACGGCGATGTGGCTGGAGACATTCCTCATGATGCCGCCAGCGTTTTCTATTATTGCTAGCGTTTTCGTTGGCGAGTCGTAGCTTAGCATGTCTACTAGGAACCCTAATGCCCCGTCAACCGAGCAAAGGGCGACTTTGTTCATCGAGCAGTGGGCTGTCAAGTTCCACAGGGCTGACAGAACAGATTTGAGGGTCGCTTCCTTCTGACAGGTCATCGCCGCCTTGGTAAGACCTTTTACAGCTCCCACTTCTCTTAAAACTTGTTTGCTGCTTGAGTCTGCTCGCCATGATAGGTTTCTTAAAACTGCCGCTGTTACCTGAAACATAAAAATAAAACATTTTAGTCTAGTCTTAAAAACGTTAATATAATCAACGTTGAAGAATATAATATTGTACAGTAAGTGACTAAAACGTACCTGTCTCATATCATCATTAGGAGACTCCAGCTGTTCGACTAACGCAAGCATGAAGTCTTTAAACGAGCACAACAGTGACTTGTTATTGCCATCGCCAAACGTCAGATTTGTCAGCGTCATGCCCGCGTACTTTCTCATAGTGAGACAGGTGTTGTCATCAGTTCTGCTGCCGTGTGCGGCTTGGTCACCACTCACTAAGGCCGCCAGTGCTTGGAGCCCGCCTAATTGGCAAACCACGTGCCTGTGTTCCTCGTCAAAGGAGAGTTTCATAAGTGCCGCGACGCTTTGGCTTGGATGTTTAGTACCGTCGTCTTCTATAATCTCTTTCCCTTCCTTTCTGTTTTCGACTACATCTTCCAGGATGTAGCAGTACTCTCGGACTTGTTCTAACAGTCTCCACACTCTCGCTTCCCTTCTGCCGGATTTGTCGTCAGTTTGCGTGTGAATGATGTTTCGCAGCGCTTTAGCGGCGCGGTCTCGAGTCTCTCTAGGCACTTTGGAATGAATCAGCTGCACCAACAGCGGTATGCATCCCGCCTGTCTCATAGCAATACAGCTTTCCACCGATCTGCTCATTTCTAATAGAGGTCCACTGAGATCGGCGTTATTTTCTGGCGAGAGGCTGAGAAGAGAGATTAGAGAGCATACGCATTCCATTTTGTTTTCTAAGTTCGAAGAGGGTCGGTGGCTTTCAGCTGATCCGTTGCTTGAGAAGCTTCTGACGCTGGCAGAGTCGTGGCCGGTCCAAACGTCGCGCTCCCCTGGCCACGTCCCTCTGTACAGCTGCGAAGCCCGTTTATCCCGTTCGCTGGACCTGGCCGCATTTTCTAACCCGTAATGAAGTGTGCTTCTGTAACTGGTTCTGTGGGGCCGTTCATCTTGAGGTAAATAAGTGGGTGTCTTTGCAGGTTTTTTGGGAAGGGCGCCGGCTTTTTTTTGTGCTTGATTGTCGTCATCGATTTCATCGTCTAAGAAATTAGGATTGGTGATATCGCTGCGTTCGTCGAATTCATCAGGCGACGGGGAATGGTCAAGGAAGTGGGGTTTAGGGATGCGGCATTCGATGTTCGATTTGGACGGGTGCGGGTAGTCGTCGTCGAGGAAATGCGGGCGGCGCAAGGGGTCGGGTTCCAAGGTCTCCAGAGCTAACGTCAGGTCTCGGGAGCGCGCCTTGTCTGATTTAGAGGGAATGGGTTTGGTGTCTTTAGGGTCCATGAGGCGGCGCGCTTCCGGTGAAAGAGGGGAGGGGTCTTGGGACCCGCGGGGGGGCTCGCTCGACGTCGAAGGGGTGCAGTCGTCGCTGGCGGACGGTCCGGAGTCAGTTAACGGCGAATTAGACGAGTCCATGCTGCTCCAAGGATCTACCATAACTTCGTTCTCCAACTGTAACAAGCCGAAATGCAACTGTTAAAACGAGTTCCTTATAAGGTGAAATGGGTGAAGGTGGCAATGTAGTGTCGTGAGGTAATCGGCTTGAGAATGATTACGGTCGAAACATGAAAAGTTGGCCGGTCAAGGTCGAGCCTACGAGCATTCCCGTGCTGTAAGCTGTAAGGTCGCTGGTATTTTTATCGACGCACTTAAATACAAAACACTCGCACGCAGTTTTAAATGACAAGGAAATAGTTTTATGTTAACCTTTCGTACAAATAAATATACATATCGCTTGTAAAATTTTACAGAAAGTATCATCAATATTTAAATTTCGGTCGTTCACGTTTTTGAACGGCGTTGCAACACGTGTGTTAAATTCGAAACCACAAAAACTGTTATTGATCCAATTTTGATATGACCGAGTATATATCGTTTCCTGTTCTATGGGCGCTAATACCTCTTTGCATTTATTATGAGCGCCCGCATGGACACCTCATTAGTAACTTTAACACATGGGCACTGTGACTCATACGGTGCGTTATGACGTCATTCGTTCAATAAATGAGTTCCCATTGGAGAGCGACACTAAATTGAACGCAACACGAGCAGCGTAGGGATCGAAACGATTAACCTAAAAGGTTAGACACGGCAATAAAAAAAACCTTTATTTTAGGAAACAAAACAAAGTATGGAATTAGGTAATTAAACCGAAGTACGTCCTGTAGGTTGGTGCTCTACAAAGCGTGTATGTTTTGGCCATCTACGCATATCGTGACATGTCTAAAGTCACGTTGTTCTAATCGGGAACTGAGTATTTAGGTCAGCGCTTTATTACCATAACTAAATTACTTTTGTATGTAGTGTTACTACCGCCATAATGCTGTTTAGGCTTTTTTTATTGTGCAAAGACTTGTACGTAGAACTTTATTGCTCTATTAATTTTCAACAAGTAGTACGATTATTACGAGTACATGTAGTTACAGATTATACCGTGTTTTGGCTTACCACCTCTTAAGGTGTGACCATTACGATTACGTGAAACCCATGTGGATGAATTATAGAACTATCATTAGTAGGCTCGCTCTCCTATTACAGAAAATCATTAATCATCTGTCTTATTATACCCGAGGCAGGTATTTCTAGACTTTCATCAGTTGCCTTTCCCTTTTAGATATTTACTAACACCTGCTTATTCTAAATGGCAATGCGTCGTCGGTATTTTATACATATACGCAACTAAAAAAAAAAGTCGTTATCACCACATCGTTCAATAATTTCAAGAAGTGACTCCGAATGCCATCGGAAATGCCATAGCAAATAAGTTTAAGCGAAGTACATTGCTGCCTGTAGGTAGAACGACATGTTTGTCCTTCTACCCATGATGTTTCATGTAATGGTCTCAAGCGGCAATGTACATCAAAAACGATCTCCAGTCGACTAATAAATGCTGAGAAGCAAACTTTACGTAATCGTACTGTAACACTTCTTTTGTTTTGGTCCTTTCAAAATCCGGTGCAAACGTTTAAGATTTTTCACTAGGTATTAAAGCAACGCTATGTCCAATAAGCAATTAATGATTTAGTTAGTATCGCTGTCATGTCGCTCTAAAAAGCCATTTACATGGTAAGAGTTCTCGCATGCAAGATGCATTAAGTTGCGGGTTGGTTCGAGCGATAGATCACATCATACCTCCTAAATGGCCTTTTAAGAAACGAGAGATAATACATCGGCGACTTGGTCTCCCAAAAATCGCTGTATCTCCATGTTCCGAGCTGTGGAAACTTGCATTTTTTAAGAGTACTCTCCTAACTATTCTGTAGGCAAATACTTGCAAGATCTTAGACAATGCTCCGTGAACGATTCACTCGGCCCAACGCCGGAGACCGTGGAGGGACGGACAATGAGCGGCGTTCCGGTGGCACAATGGGTGGCGCCGGCAATTTGAGCGATCGGTGCCACGCGCCCGGTTCCGATTCGCATCGGCTTTTCTTGAAGTTGGAGGTCGATGCGCTTTTGTTTTAAGAGGATGGTGTAGCAAACCTCAAAAAGCGCTCTCCGTACAAACGGTGGTAACGTTTTCCACACTCTAAACCTTGAGCTATAGTCATGACTTTATTGTATGCTGTTATGTTATGCTTTAGAACTAGGTTTGTATGTTTTAATTTCTTTAATATTCTTCATAGATTTGACAATATTTGCGCTTTAGGAGTTTTATCAAAATCAAAAACTGACAATAGGTTCTTACAAATGTATAAAGAATATTTAAAAAATCATAACTTACAAACCTAGTTCTAAGCCATAACAAAAACATACTAAAAATCATGGCTATAGTTTTAGGTTCAGAGAGTGGGAACTACTTTAACTTTTTAATCCATCCTTTCGCTAGATATAACTTTTAAAAGTCCGTGGAAGTGTTTTAGGTCCGTGACAGCACTTCTAAAATTATATTCGTTTAGAAAAGGCGGCGCAAGAAACGTAGCTGTTATTATTTTAGTCAAATGGTCGGTTTTCTGCAACGAATCCTATAATTTCCACGAGAAAGGGTACAGACCACACCTCCGTAACATATTCTGCACAGTAACAGATTTAGCAAAACGGGACGATCAGAGATTAACCAGCAACACCACAACTTACCAGATCACTGTCATTGACATCGTCCATCGGATTCCCGTTTTCCATGTCCACGCCAGAGTCATTAGGGTCCGCTCGTCTCCTCATCTGGTGGAAGTTGCTAGAGTTGAAGTTCATCCGGAGGTCAGTCGTGAAGTCATCGAACAGTTTGAACTGGTTAGCGTTGAACTCTGTATCGTTGTCGTTGTCGAGGACGTCATCGGTGATGGTAGTCATGCGGCGGTCGTTGGTGTACGATACTTTGTAGTAATCGCGGTTCATTTTGGCGGTTTTGTTTAGTTCATTTGTTTTCTATTGGAACATAATTGTTAAGTTTTTACGTTAAAACGTCTATGGTGGACTTTGCTTTGGATATTTGTGTTGGGTACCGTCGTTACGTTTGTTATTTTCTTAACATATTTCTATTATTTCTTTATTTAAATGTTTATGCCTATTTCATTGCCTTAACACCTGACGTCCACATCGGGATAATAAAACTCTAGATTTTTTGGTAATATTACAATGATATCGAAAATAATATAACGAATATTTCTTAAAACTTATTACGAACGCTTATCATTGACTTAAAATACTACTTAACCTAATTGGTCGATGCTTTTACTTGTAATATCACACGCAGAAAAGTCGCTCAATGAAGATGTTCAACAGATGTATGTATAACATCTAGAGAGAGCTCTCGTGAATGAAGAATTAAATCCAATCTAATATAGTGTGTCTTGGGCATAGTATTCAAGTAATAAACACTAACATAAATTCTGAAACCAGCGACAACGGTGTGTATGACATCGGTTTCACGGTACGACCGCTTTGGAATCAGGTCAGCGGACCACAGCCCGAAGCGATTCTAAACATCTCTTAAACATAGACTGTGTAAGTACACAAACTAGTGCAGGTGTAAAGAGAATTAATTGTTGGCACTAGCAGATAGCTGAGAAGAAACTAAGCTATTAACCAAGTACCAATACTATGGAGCTATTGATACCTTCTAAGGTATTTGTTAGGAAAATATTTCATTGGTAATAATCAAGGACTCATACATCAAAGAGTATAAAAAGGAGAAAACACTAACGCACATAGACACGTCTTTGCGAGCGATTAACAGCGCCGATAAGGACCTCAAGTCTCTAATCAAAATTGATACTATACAGCACTTGGCCGTTAATTTCACAATTGCATCTCGTTTGTTAGCTTTTCTCATAGCGATACTCAGTGCCTAGACGTAGTAAAACGATCGTTACCCCGATTTCAAAATAAACAACTTTAAATAATGCCCTGCTTTACGCTTGTTTTGATCTCCCGCAAAGTTTGCCATTTTGCGGGGGATTCGAGTAGGACGAGGTGTCGAAAAGTTTTAGCAGTGACGTATGACGAGCGGTCTAGTTCTCAAACTAAAAGTAATTTACAACATCACAGTGTTTATATAGCAAAGAGATATTGTTATTAACACAATAAATTATTTCATTGTGTACAGTTATCTATATCATTGTTTTTACGACTGTGAAATTCAAAGGCCTTAAGTCGTCAGACGAACAACAATGACAGTTATTTATTCAGAGACGGCTTCGCAATTATTTAGATTTCTTTTCTTAAAATCAATCCCAGACAGCAAATCATTTCTAACGTTTTAGAGATATCCTTTATATAACAGTTTTGCATGATCGCCCACGATATCTACACTACCACTACAAGAAATTCTATCAATCATCCACAGACTTTAGGCAACCCAATGCAGGCAGGGAGATCTTTACAGAAATTATGTCAATCTATACCTCTTTAATGTGTCTAGAGATCAGCAAGCGATCAAACATGATTTGAATCGAATTTCGTTCCTTTTTTGGTTCGTCTGAAAGTAGAATTATGTGGATTCATCCATGTCCTTTAACCATTATAGTTAAAAATTAGGTCAGACGTGCCCATAGCAACGGTTGTCAGAAGGGCTCGTGTAGGGTGGGCAGTGTTAAATTTACTATCGCGATTATTTGCTGGAAGACTGCCAGAGTTGTGACTGCGATGATGTACACACACCGCAGTTAGAGTTCGATATCGGTTTAATGGATTCACCTATGTTTGTATTGAGTTTGCAAGCGTTCAGACGTCATCCTAAAACTAGGTCAATATCGTGCCATTTTAGTTTTTCGCAGCTTTTGCGTTCTACACTAGTTGAAAAATATGATGAGCTTATCGTGACAAGCGTAAAAGGAGTGTACATATTGCAGAAGCGACTCTTGCTTCAATGAATTTTGTTATTATCAACCGGTTAGTTGAACTGAAAAAATGTTTGGTAATGGTTGTTTCAGTAGTTAAGATCTCGTTATGCTCATAGAAGAAAATATCTACATTCACTCTTACATTTACTTTTCTTAATGTCTTTAAACAATTTTGATAAATCCAACTAGACTAACAACACAAGACAACTAAATGTCTTTTTTCATTTGTTTTAGGTTACACCCGATCCTACCGTACCTACCAGACCTACCGTACATTCTCCCGATGTGTCTAATGTCAGCCAAAGTTGTAATTGGCGAAATCCATTTCGACCCCGAGATGGGAAGCCATTAATTTAAAAAAAAAACAACTAGATCGGGCGAAGCTCGTTTTTGTCATAACTTGATTGGGTATGATCTCCAACTCTAGCGAGAAGCCATATCGCAATAGTTTAGCCATCCCCATATGCCAAAGAGACTCTTGAGTGCTCAAGTCTTCACAGAGTCGCGACCAGTATGGCCATTACTGGAGTAGTAGATACTTGTTAGAAATTAGAAATCAGTGATATTGAAAAAAACGGTATAGTAGCTGATGATATACAGCGCCGTATAAACCCAGTGAACATTATAATGAATGGAATAGCTGTTGTAAAACTTGTAAAGCTTTGTAGTAAGTGTTACTACGCGAGATTGAGTCCGCGCTCGAAATAACGCCTGTCTGATGCAAACCATTTCATAACAGGATAAGTCTAAAACGCCATCTGTTTAACGCATTATCTCGTGATATAAATCTGAAAGTCCGTCTGTGTGTTGCCTAACAGATTCCTACGAGACTGTGGTAAAATGTACCTCAATTGATATTTGATACGACTAATGCCATCCAGCTAGTTTAGTACAGGGTTCAGTTCCGTATCTACATATTTTGTTATCTGAGTTTTGCTTACACGATTGTGTATTTAAAAAATCAGAGAAGAGCGTGTCGGACAGCTATTACAAAATAAATCAAAGTCTATTATAGTGAAAAGCTAGAGATATGTTTTAGTTACCAAACACGAACACAATCTTTTCATAAGCAAAGCTGCAAAAAGATACAATAGGAATGTAGCCTAATCTTTTTCGAATAGCCTTAAACCGCTTTTACAGCTTACTGGAGAGAAGGCGAGCAACTACAAGGGCGCTCAGCTAAGGGAATAATACTTAGCATGCCAAAGGGTGCTCCTATTAAACCAACTTCGGACTTGGACGCTTAAGGAGATTCTGCAAGCAATCGGAGTTTTATGGAGCCTTTTTGTAGCATTTTTTGAAAATAATCATTAAGTAAGGATAAGTACTACTTTGACTTTTGGTTTGCTGCTTCAGGGCCGATATAAGGCTGCGTTTCCACCAGAGATGTGCGAGGATGCGTAGCGAGGGATGTGTTTGTGAAGAACCAATGAGCCGTTTCCACCAGAGCTGTGCTGACCGAGGCGAGGTAAATGAAGCGATTCTATTGGTTCTTACAAACTCATCCCTCGCTACGCATCTTCGCACATCTCTAGCTCTGGTGGAAATGCAGCCTAATCCTGAACAGACGTCGCATTATAAAGGAGAATAGTCGCACATAAAAGCTAGTGAACCATAAATAAGCGTGACGTGTCTCTTGGAATAAATCCATGGTTTTTATTTACGTTACGCTCAAGGTTCTGCTTTTATGGGAAACGTCGGATTTTATAGGTTCAGGGACCAGCTGTTTGTGTGACCGTGGGGAGTGTCGGAATTTTTAGAAGAATGCTTATTTTACTTCATTTATTATTAGCCTGAAATGTTTTGCGCTAAACAGATAAGTCTCGTGGTCTCTCGTTTAGTTAGCAACAGGGTCAGCGGAATGGGAATTTGGAAATCATTCAGATTTAGTATTTACTTCTTTATTCAGCATTTTGAATAAGCTCAGAGTCATACAACGCGCTATGGAGGTAGCTCCTCATTACATGAAAAATACACGTCAACTCTACGGTCAGGCCACACCGCTTGCATACACGTCGTGTATGCGACATGGCTCCAGCTAGCTTCATAAAGCTTTATGAACGCACGAAACCAGTATGGTTTGGTCTTAAGGGTTCCTGCGTCCCTTTCTTATGACACTAGTTAGACAGAGACGCAGGGAGGGGTTAAACTAATCCTGGGCCGTCTTGTTAGGGCCGCTGGAACTTAAACACCACCTATAATCACCACCCTAAGTTCCTATAAAATGTGTATCGCATTATCGACCCAGCGGCGCTCCCTTTGCCTAAATCTCCCGAGCCAATTAAAATTCATAGTAAAGGCACACTAGCCTCAAACTTGAGGTTTATTCCGAGCCGACCGCTCGACCTAAATACGAGCCTTTGACAATATTTCGATGGCTCTTCGCCGCCCTCGCTAAAGAGGAGGATTTAACGAACGCTCCAGAATATACCCAAGTACAGTTAGCAGCAGAAGTAGCTGAATACTTGAAAAGGTTAAAAAGATTTAAACAAGCTCTTATTCTCTTGACAATAGAGTCATCTGAAGATAGTTTTTGGCGTCTCCAATTGCGTGAAAAGACCTGCTGTTGACTGTTCTTATTTTTGACCTTTGCCTGCGTCGTCTGATTTTCCAACGGCCAGAGCAATAGAGCTGTTAAATACACTAGTGTCCGAGGTCCAGGTTACTGATGTGTTCGCTAATCGTCAAATATTATGTCATTTGTAACAATCTAGTCGTAAAAAAAAATTATATAAAAAAAATAGGCAAACTGAAGGTCGGAGATGGTGGGAGTTGAAGCTTTGCAGCAATCAACTTAATTTTAAATAATACGATATTTAACTCACAAACCAAATGGCATAAGTTTATTTTTTAATTAAAAATGCTTATAATAAATAAACAATACATTAGATATTACAGCGAGCTAGACATCATAATGCGCTTTTCCCATTCTGCAGCTCGCAAATGTTATCACTTCAACGACCTTCAGGTATAATTAGAAACGTGAACGCTAACGTAACGTGAATCACGGGGTAGAACAGTGCAGTCAACGAGTTCGATGACCCTCGTTGCGTAAGTGACAACAATATAAGGTGTAAAGTTTGGGATAAAACAGACCAGTGATTACAACCCTTTGGGTTTAAACATAAATAGATGAATAAGACTTTAACAATTGGGATCTTCAATTTTGTATGGGATAAAACTGATGGATCGGGTCGGTTCGGCAAGGCAAAAAACGAGTTTTTTTTTTTAAGTTGTTTTCTCTACTGAGTGTCTTAAAATGAAGTGAATAGTTGTTTTTAGTTAAGTAAACAAACCAAAACGATTAAGTTTAATTTTGAATCCACATCTGGTAAAAACTAAAAGTGAGAGAGATTAACGTATGAAACATTTATAACTTTCAAAATAACAAGATCTAACCGACAATGCTCCAAAATAAATTCGAATAAGACCCTTGAAGAAATCCCCACTCAATCTTGCACCCTATTTCGAGAAGTTTTAAAAGCAAACTCTGACAGTCTTAACTTTTGACAAGGGGACGAGAAACTTGCGTGACAAAACCGTGAAGAGGAAATGGCGTTTAAAAATAGAAGATCTGTTTCAGCTGAGGCTGCGCTGAACGATTGATATGACACGTATAAGCAGGAATAACAAACTAGCTGAACCGTTGATATTTAAATGGAATGCCTTGTTTAATGACATAGAAGGCATGTTCGCTGAAGATATACACGAGGCTAGGGATATTAACAGTGTAACTAATAATTCTGAATATTTAAACGACGATCAAACCAAATTCAAACTAGAAAATTCTGGCAAAACAACGATTAACACCATGCCAATGACATACGCGTTACATAATAAGAATGATGACCAAATGGACAAGATAACAAAAGCAGAAGCAATCGCAATACCTCAAACAGCAACAAAGAGCAGAGCATATGAAAGCGAAGCGAATAGCGGTGAAAGTGTTATAGAATCTGCCACGCACCCGATTATTATAGCAATCGGAGTAAGACGCGCCCACCCGGGTACTGCACTGTATACGACTTATGGACAAAAAGCGTAATGATAGCACTTACAACACCAAGCTCTCGTGTGGGAAAGATTACAGTGTAGTATAATAATGAATAGTCACAAATCACATGTTCCTACCAGTTAAGAGTGTAACTCTTAGACGAAAGAATATTAGGTAAGGCAATATTTTCATTTCTTTTTCGATTAGGCTAACGTATAATTAATCAATTCAAATATTTAGAGCTTTAGAAACCTGACACATTACATTACATACGTAATAACATGGAGCTCAATTTGCCGAATGAACATGCAAGTTTCAAGTTTCAACTACGCAAATCAAAAACTTATTGCTTTACGTAACATGATATGCGTATGGAGGGCAGAAACCATAAATTCGATATAAAAAAAACAAAGTGAAAGTGGTAAGAACAATGAAATCATGGACGAAGCTGAATGATCAATCCGTGTAACAAAACAATCTTGTAATGATAGGACCGTAGCGAACTAAAACGACTACGTTTTATAGACGCTTTGCTATCACTACATAGCGTCTAGATTGAGGAGAGAGTTACTGGGTTATTAGGAATTATTAGAACACTCAACGCTAGTTATCGCTCCAATTGAACAATATGATTACGCTTTAGTTTGTAGACGTTTCAAGTGGTTTTATTAGCTGTTAATTTGCAGCTAGTGCCAATCAGCTTCAACATCTGATTTGAACAGAATGAAAGTAAACTGATTACAAACCTACCTACCTTTAACAAATAGCAATACTGAACATTGTAACTATAGCAACGAAGAAAAATACAAAGAATACAAATCAAAACAGCCATTCAATTCAACTGAAATAACAATCATTGTTAACACGAATGTTATGAAGACAGTGGATTCGTATAAAGGAGTTTTTATTTTGATTTTAATCGACGTCGTGTGATATCACACCAATTAAAACCGTAATGCATCGATCGAAGCCCGCTACAAGTCGACCGTCATTTTCTAGAAAACCACATCCTTCACCTGCCAATGTTACAACAATACAGCCGTTTAATATCGTATAGGTTGAGCTAGGATGCACTTGTTATTTTTATTGGATGCATTGTGCAGGGACCGGGTCAGTAGTGGCGGTACGGCGGATTACTGCAATGCGACGCGGCATTCTTGGCCACGCTGGCCGTTCCGAACCATCATCTCTAAATTTAGACCGAATTTCAAGTTTAGGCCATTGTTTCAGCAATGCTTAAAGTAATTAACGACATGCTTGTCTATTGAATTAAATTTTTAATTGTCAGATAAGATCAAGACAGTAGATTGGGCATGTTTGTAGCCACGTCTGGACGCTTACATTTTTAAAATGAAAGGAAGAAGTAAATATTTAATTTAACCATTTACAAAAAAGCATTAAAAAGCAGATGCAGACTAATAAAATTATGTTCATTGTTGCCAGTGAACAAATTGACAATATAAATGATTAAGTAATTGCTATGTGTATCGGAAAAGCAAACAGAAGTTTCTCGTTTATTTTGTAACTGCATTCCATTCGAGTGTGATAGTTTATCAGTGTTATCTGGAGAAACTTCGAGGTCATCTGTAATTGCATATATTTACATTATGCCAGTTGCTTGTTGCTTATGTTTCAGTATGTGTAGAAGTCGTAAGAAGGACTTGATGAAGAAATAAAATAGAAAAACAAAGAATGCAAAAGTGACTTTATGACGCGTGGCGTTATAGTCTTCAGGTTCTTTTGATATAGAAAACATAATACCAACAGATTATCTGCAGATGTGGATTTTTCGGTTGTTGTGAAAAAATCATGAAGAGGCAACAAAACACTAACAGTAGTATCCTACCTAGATACTCAAATTCAAAAAGAAATGTACGTGATTCAAAAGAAGAAGAAAAAAACTGTCTGAAATGAGAAATAATCAAACAACCACGATTAAAAGTAAGCGAAAGAAGCATTAAGCTAATAAGTGACGCAACTTGCGGAAATACTAGAAACGAAAGCAATTAAATGCATTAAAAAGACAACAACGGTAATAATTTTGAAAGACACGAGCAAAATTGCACCGGATTAAATTGAAGACCCAGAAAAACTTAAGTAAACGCAAACTTTATTTACATATTAAGGTAATAACATTATTAAAGTTATGAACAAGACACGCGACAAGAGGAAGCGGGCACGCAACATGGTTAATAATACGTAACAATGTGAAGTTACGAAAGTGATAGAAACAATACATTATTATAAAAAGTGTCACAATGCACTGCCACATATGTAACATGTGTGCGAATATATTTGTGATTCAATATTACAAACAAGCCGAAAATGAAAATTTGGTGATGATCAAATGCATAAAATATGTCTAGTTTACATTTTGACACAATTTTACTTGTGTAAACAAGAACTGGATTAGATTACAGAGAATTATATTTTTTACAGCTCAACTCTTAAAACATGGACATAGTTTCTTATTCTCACACTCGGAATAAAACAAACAAAACCATTTCTTAACAGATTACGAAACGTAGACTGTTAGATTGTAAATAAATATAATCAATGATTCAACACAGATAACATTACTAAAGTAAATAAGCCATACCATTTATAATAACACGGATCGTTTCAATTAAATCACCACGTGTAATTGTAGGCAGTCGAATCGTACATAATAAAATGTAAAAGCAACTGTTAAAAGTTTGCACGCAATTATAAACGTTCCAAAAGAGGAACACTTGTCTCGAGTATATGAGAGATAATTAATTGCGATATTAACTTTTAATTTGACGAATAATGAAAATTAGCAGACTATGATAAAAGGAAAGTGAGAGTATCTGGGGACGTAACGAATTTTCTCACGGCAAATTGACTTCTGACATTTAAGAGGCGCCTTTTATCTCATGAAATACATCACCTTAAGAACTAAACATAATTCGAAATTGATGTTGATACAGTAACGAAACAAGCAATTTAGATACAAGCAATGATTGTATGATAAGTTCGTAATTAACAGACAAAAAATAAAGAAGCCTCCAAAACATTACCTAGAGGTAGCCGTAAGGATATCCCAACCATAACGACTTCCAGTCCTATACTAGCCATGAAAAGCCTTGGTATAGGCTATTTGAGAAATTTCTTTGAACAGGAAGCACTCGGCAATTTCCTACCGGACGGGGTCAAGTATGCCGAAGATACGGTACCTACAAAGGAAGGAAATGATGACCCGAATTTAGGCTTACCTGTGCTAGGGCGGAAATTTTAGAAGATTAATGTTAAGATAGAAAATCAATGTGAACTAATGTGTTTCTAAGATAACAGACGCTTATAAATATCATAACAGAAAAGTATACAACAAATACAAGTACAAACATCGTTGTTCATAAAAACAAAGAAATATAGAGAAAGACAAAGTAATAACTATACGAAATAAAATAAAATTGTTTATAAATGAATCAATAAAAGGTTTTCGATCTGGCATTGTTTCAAAAACTTGTTTCCGATCGATCACACATTCATTCGCATTCAAAATTGAATAAAACACGCGTGACGGTATCGATGAATCCGAATAAGGTGCTCGAAGGTTTCAGCGGTGCATATAAACGAGCTGTGTAGGCTGGCACACAATGTGTAGACTCAGGATATAATTTTAAATTATAGGTGATAGAACTGATAGACAATGGTATTCAGTGGGCGACGACGACACTGGATGAGGAGGCGAGCTGTTAAAGAATTAAATGAAAATAGGACAGGACACAATAAAACTGACGGAGACGAGTTTAAATTGGACAAAACAGTTGCAGAGGCTTGTTCGGTGTTAATTATTACTTCACCGTTTCATTGCTCCGTTATTATGATCTAAGATAGGCGTCGAATTCAGACTGGCAGCTGTTGAGAACAATCCGTTCCACTGAACCGATTACATCGATTGGGTGAAAGTAAAAATATTCTGTCGGTTACTATCGAAAAGAAATCTGCAAAGGAATTTGAAATTATCATGGATAATATTTAACAGACGACAAATACTCGTAAAGTATATTTTGACCCTTTTGTGTTTAGGAAAAATCTATTATATTATTTGAAAGTCAACTTAAACGAATAATTTTCAGGGTAAAATTCCAATCACAAACTGGTCTTTACGCTGGCGTTATGCAATTCAAACATGATGTTTCGTCTTACTCAGTATATCCTACTCTATGTCACCATCTAACCAATACTAATTATAAATGAAATGTGCAAGTAGCATACTACTTGTCTTCACATATGAAGACGTTGGATTTTTGTTTCTCAATTACGTCTAAACGAATGGGCCGAATTGGATGTAATTTGGCTAGTTAATAGAGCATATCAAAGATAAAAACATAGGATACCTTTAAAAGTGATTGAAAATGCACATCCCGTCCGCAGGATAACAATAAACAAATTGTATATAAACGAAGATAATTAAACACTACTTCAAACATACAAAATAGGTCAGAAACCGTAAGAGTTCTTACAAAAATACATGTACCGTATACGTAAAATCTGTTCGATGCAATTGCAAGCGTTGCAACCCGACTGGTCCACCCACGGATCTGAGTCATCCAGGCATCGGTGCGAGTTATTCAGTTATGCAAGTAAGGCAAGAGGTCGTGAGACGAGCGAAGTTAAGCAACACGGATTTATTACGAGTAATTATTAATTAAAATATATTTTCTGACTCTAGTGAAAAGGGATACGACGTCTATCCACGTGATATTACTAAACTTTTACGTCACAGACACGTCCGGTGAAATTGAGAGTAATAAAAGATTACGCGCCCCATTTGTTTAGAGTCCATAGATATTTTATTCTGGTAATTAGCAAAAGAAATATACAAACAGATTCAATATTATGTAGCCTTGGAAAAGTGTGTTAGAAACAAGCAATACGAAAGATAAATGAAGACAAGAAAGAAAAGAATAGACGAACAGAAGTTAATGAGGTATACTTGCGCCACCCTATTTTAGTATTGGCAGCGACTGTAACCGTTGTTTTTGGTTCGCCGTTAACAAGGCGTGTGAGCGAAGTGCAGACGAAATATTGAATATCAAACGGAAGTTTATTTTTCTTCGGCGAACGATGGAATATCAAACCGGTTTTATAAAGATTTTTATAAACTTCAGACTTTGTTTTATACCTGCCTTATGTAGGCACTTTAGAAGTGTTAGATCCCTAAATTAAAGTGCCGATAAACCTTAAACAAAGTTCTATATAAAAAGCAAAAGAGACGCTATGAGGATGCTTTGAACGGGCAATGCATAAAAACTAACAGTAAATAAATATGAGTGCGGTCTTCCATGACTCATTCATAGATTTGTTGTTTTATTGAAAATTAACATAAAGGCGATTGGTTTAAAGTCATTCCGCATTCCTCATTCGATGAGAAATACAAATACAATTACTGTCAAAGTAAAATTGTTTTATTGCAAGAACGTTAGAAAAAAAACTGCATTCTAGGCGAAAGCCTAGCATGTCTATGAATTCAAGAACTGACAAGCTCAGGCCCATGACTAAATCTTGCAGAATAGATAATAATAACCGCCACGTGTTTCTTAGAATTGTATTTTAATTTAGACACCTAATCAAATTTTAAATTAAGAGGCAAACAAACGCCAAGAAAAGGCTTAGATAAGAGATGATGACCTGGTGATGGTGACAGATAGATTTCTTTCTCCCACCCATTTCTAAGTAAGAATGAAAGATTTGTCTCTCATCATTCCAAATTCACCTTGATCACACTAAAGCAAAGAAAACTTAGCAACATAACACTCCCTGTAATTTGCAATTAAACGAAGATGAAATTACCAGTGAAGTGATATTATTTGAAAGTGTTAATACATTTACGATAGATAAAAAGGCTATTTGCAAAGCGTAACGGTATGTTGACTGCTGTCGCCGCCAATTATTCACAATTACTCGGTAAAAAAACTAATTACACTCTTAATTTTGTTACCAGAACTTTCTAGTATAATGTCGGTGCAACGTTGCAACAGGTTATCGAACCACTTAGCATGATAGTTGGGAAAACAAAATAATGCAAATTATGTCTCGTCAACGGTGATCCAGAAGGCTAATAAGATTTATAATATCGTAAATCGTAAAGCGACACACAGATATATCAAAACAGAAATAAAAGCTATTAGCCAAGTAGAGAAGCAGTCAACATTTTATAGCCACAATTATTCAGCCATCGATACGGTTCGAAGGACCAAATTCGACAAACAAACAGCTCAACACCAATTTGCCAAAACCCGCCAACGCTAAAATAGCTCTTTAAACAGTTCAAAGCTACACAGATCTAGATCTCGAGCCATAAAGAACCCATCTTACTGCCTGTCCGACATATGGCAGACAATAAGCATGTAAGGCAAGTGGCCGCTGACTCATGTGCAGGTAATCGGTCAGTAATGGCGTCTGCGAGTCTGCGCCGGCGCCGGCCGATGACTCTCCTATCTGTGTCATCATAAACTGCGCGAATCACGGCAATGTGGTGGTATTAAGACAAGTGTTATAGATGATTGACGCTAAGTGCTTCAGACATTGTGTTAAGAAAGTGGAGTGCGACCATTGAACAGTTCACTACTACTTTAATGAGCGTGTGCTGGAAATTTTTATGAGCGATAAATATGTAACAGTATATCGACAAATGCAAGAAGATGGCCAAGATGTTCAATTCATAGTTAAAGTGAGCCAAACTTCGACAGTTCAAATAAATACAACGTTTATTACTTAAATTCCTTAAAGAAGAGATAACCGTATTGAGTAGTCAAGAAAACATTAACAATGAAATAAATGTTATAAAAGTAAGAGATTATAATTAAAGCAGCGTTTGAATAGCTTGGTTGCTTTTGATAAAACCAGTTTCTGGTTCCAGACCAGCTTCTGTTTTAATAAAACCAAGTAATCAGGAGCCATTATTTCTTGCGGCGGAATCCCGTCAGACTAATTAAACTTTCGGGCTTTTAAAAGTCATTGGTAAAACGAACCTATTGTCGGTTAGTTACGTAATTTTCATCATCATCCTATTTACTCTTATAGCGAATGATTGAACTAAACAGACATGGAAGCCCCTTTTCCCTTGGACTGTCGTATTAAATTTAAAATACGTTTTGTAGAATAACATTAACAGGGAACAAGCAAAAAACAAAACCACTCTTTCTGACAAAGATTAACGTGAGATTTACGTATTAAACCAGGTCAAATACTTATAATAACGCATAGTATAGAAAATAGACATTGTGCTGTGAGAAGGTTACCACACGACAGGATTTATTCTGATACGTCACGTTTTAGGCGCTTTTCAGGATTATGTTCCAACTTTGACGATGTTACAATTTTTGATATGGTACTTGATCTATTACATCATCAACGTAAAGTACGTACACTTAACAAACTCCTTGGAAGGCGGCCTGTGCCACTTGAGCCAAGAGCATCTGTTAGTTGTAAATGCCATGACATTTTTATACAAATCGTCAGACTTTTCAGTTTCACATCTGGTAACCCTAGAGTTAATTATGTACAAGTTATTAATACATTAGTATTTATTACAACGACCTCTTAACGCTACTCGCTAGCGAGCAATAATAAACAGTGGACCAGTGCACCTAGCTAGCAGCGCTACGTAACTCAGTGCCTCTCTCTCCTACTACGCTAGTTAGAAAGAGACCCACTGAGTTACGTAGCGAGTTAACGCGTATTGAGAAGTTTCGTGCTAGGTGCACAGAATTGTAATTGTGGAGGATGACTCACGAACGGCTGTGATCCGTGCGGACGGTCGGCTTCGGATAACAATTAGTGTTTATACTCTCTTATTATCTTGGGAGAAAATAACTAAAACATCGTTGTAATAACATCCTTTCTTTCGTTCACGATCACGCGTCAGTAAAAACAAGAGGGCCCCAAAACTGTTCACAAGTTAGTTTGACAACGCTAAAACAATAGCAATTACGCTACGCAATGTTGATTAAGAAATAGCAAGAAAATTCATAAACACTTTTTATTTAAACATATAATTAAAAGAATTGAATTCATAAATATCATTAAAATGTAAAGCAATTGTGGTAATTATCCATCATTTTTGTTTGATCTTCCCATCGAGAGTTAGAAAATATTAAAATTTGCTAATAATTTACTTTTTTTGTAATTTGTCATCCGTCCGGAGCCCAAGGTCCCCAGTTTTTAGCCCACAGCTGGGGGCAAACGACCGGCTACGTTCCTAGCACTAGCTGTGAGTCAGAGAACAGTACTAATTATAAACCTACTCGCACTAGCTCCGGTAATAAGTTACCTAACCAAAACGTAGGTCAAGAACGTGATTCCAGTTTAAACTTTAAATTTAAGAAAACATAAGCGAAAGCACTTATAATTCTAATGGATAAGAGAAAGGTATTTGCGGTAATGAAATTTTATAAGTCGAAAGTCGTGTTGCATTTAAGAGCAGTCTTTTTATTCTGTCTAAAAGAGCCGTAGTGTAAAAAGCGTATGAAGTAATGTTGTTCAATTAATGTTTTTGCTTCAGATAACTAATAAACGTAATAGGTAAACAGCATGTCTCGACTTAAATGCAAATTTGTACAGATTCGATTTGGATCAATTACCGCGATTATTATGTTATTTATAACTTATTACATTTATTTGTGACTTATTTTTTACAGGCACTTTAAATTAGATGGAACTTTACAGATTCTAATTTTAAATTAACTAATTATTGTTCTGTTTATTTATATTTGAAAAGTATTATTTTATTTTCAATTTTAGTGTCATTCAGTTTATAAAAGGTAAAATAAACAAACAAAAGTATTAAGATAAATATTTCTCTTAAGTGTAACTGTTTTTTGGGGAAATAGCTGACCAATTAAAGCTTAAATAACGTACTTCTTAATAACAAATAAGCAAGAACACCTTAAAACAACGCTTCAAGAAAACTCTTATCACACCGAAACTCTTTACCAATACAAACAACTTCCAAAAAACACAACTACCCCACACATTGATAAATTCACAATCCAAACAGCATCCAGGATCAGTAAATTTACGAGACAGTAAGACCCATCCGTTTGCTGCACAGTTAAACACTGCTTACTCCTAAACTCGTCTAAATTTAGACACAAAATGCACCATTCACCGAAACTTTACACATTACCACAGCCGTTGTTGAAAAAGTGCTTCAGTTAGATAGGTATAGAGTGTTGTATAGCATAATGGTAGTTAGGATGACCATGAATAAAGCTGAAATCCTTAAGGAGTTTCCTGAAGACACAGCTGCGTTTGAAAATGAACTTAATGTGGCAGTTACAGATGGCAAATTTGAGGAAGTTGCTACGACTATCGTTGTTCTAAAACAATGTTAGAGGTGTCATGAGATGGGACATGCAGTAGCGAGTAAACATCCGGTGAGACGTTCAGAAAGGATAATTCTGTTGAGAGGTTTTTCTTGTTCGAACCGTTGTAAATTTATAGAACATTTCCGGACTCCTTTTTAGATTTCCTCCAACACTTTTGTTTTAAACATTCCCTTTATTGTTAAGAGCTTCTAGCCAGTATTTGTTTTACATTTCAATGAAGTATGTTGTTAACTTTAGAAAGTAATTGAACGTCGTTATTGTATTACCATAAATAACAAAAAGTCGACACGCAATTAATATTAACTGATACTGTCAGCGATAGTTGGTTGATGTGCTATAACAACGCTTTCTAATGATCAAACACAAATAACTACTGATAACCGAGAGGATAGTAATTTAACTGCACTTACTATAACATCGGTAAATCCTGCTGCAGACAAACAGTTCTACGGTTTACACCAAAACATGTCAAGAAACATAACAAACGTAATCATAACGGTACGAAGCGCCACTGCCATAGAACAAAAGGCAGTGGTGCCTGAAACGATTAAATGCAGCAGCAACCTGACTGTTACTCCATGGTCTTCTATCCGTGCGTTCATGCGAAACGATTTCTACGCATTCCGAGAACGTATTCGATTATTAATTACACTAAAAATGCACTTGCTTTAAAGCATGGTCTTCAATTTTCGCCACTGGCCATTAACACGGAAGGAAAATTAAGTTTTATTTTTTGTTTAATTTGATTTCGTATTTCGAACGGCGGCGGGGCGGCGCGCGCGCTTTAGCCGCGTGTGCGAGACCGACTGCTGCGCGTGCGCGAACGTGCGTGCTGTGCTGATATCGCGGACTATTGTTGCTTGATGCATATTGAATTCATCTCGAGTTCGTTTACTTCACAGATTGAGATGATTCGCGGTTGTACCGCCAATTTGCATGTAACTTGCTATTGTTCCGTTACGTCACAACACCGTTGTACGTGTTAGATGGAAGCTTACGGTGGTTGGCTTAACTTTCTTCTGCATTTGAGCGTAGCCCTACATTGGCTACAGTGTATAAAGTGAACTTAATGGCCTTAACCTTAATTTGAGTTTTTTTACCTCAAAAAACTGACATGACGTTTCGCCCGCATTGCAACGATCAAGATGGACATTTTATCATCGTGCCTTGTTAATGTGTTTATTTATTATTATTTATTTGCATGTTCGAGTGAAATCTTGCAAATAAATTTTAACCTATTGCCAGTGACTGGATTGACTGTAATTTTAACAAGCGTATATCCAAAAACAATGGAATAATAAAGTATATACCAGCAAAAAAAGGTTGTATTAAAATAAAGTAACTAAAACTTTATTAGTTACCTACAGTGAGGCATTAAGACTTCATGAATTCATGCATGATCAATGATCAAATAAGAAATCAAAATCTAAAGCCGCTACACTTCCTTCCTTCATAGCATTTGGACTTTGTTGGACTGCCACACATAATATGGGCATTTCTATTCAAACATTGGCGTGTGGTAAACACATTTGCCAATAAGTATTCTCAAAGGCATCATTACCAGAGCATGGAGTCACGTAAGAAAGTGCATAACGAACGAGTTCTCCGATGTATTTGCATGCATTGATTAACTGGGCGTGCACGATAAACTACTTAATTGATTGAATGACTAGAATTTCCGTATAAAAAAGTTTCTCGGATCAATATATACATACAAACATACAAAAGAGGTTTATCACTGGCTGACAGATAACGTATACTCGCACAGCTAACACCGCTGAAGATAGAAACATGAAATTAGATAATTGTACTTTATTAAAATAATGACATTATTTGTTACGTATCGCTACACTTCCTAAAATATAGCTGTTTTCTTATATCGATATAAATATATGATGATCTGCGACAATTATCATAATCATCTTAGTTTCCCTTTTTTCCCTTTTCTTCATTTGGGGTACGCTTTGATCATGATGATATTTATGATCTACAACGATGAACATTTCGTTTATTACAATTAGTTTGTGTGACAGAAACGTGGGACAACCATTAATGGAAATGTTGAAGGGCTACTGAAAGTCTGGTCCAAAACAATACTTACCAGGGGACTTACCCAGACTAAATAATATAGCCTATGTCACCCAGACTACAATTATGAACCGATTGACACCTCATTCATCAAAATCGGCTCAGTCGTTTAGGCACTACAGTGGAACATACGTAAATACAAACATATATACATAGGCTGCTAAAAACATAACCCTTCCTTTTGGCTTTGCCGTAGTCGGGTAAAAAACACTACCTATATTGCAGTCTATCATCTCATCGGCGTTATTAGCCTTTCTCTAGTTTTATCTAATATTCATCAATCTTCTTCACTAAAAACACCGTCTTCAGGGAAATTGAAAGTACCTAGCCTCTTGATTAGTCGGGTGAAAAGCAGATCACTTGAATCTCCTCACATGCATATTTAATCACAAACGAGAAACTCTACAGCATTACTAGCAAAACAAGTGTTTTGGCATAAGACCATCATCCCTGTCATACTGATCTAGTTAGAAAGAAACGTCTGCATCTTCAAAAGAGCTTAGCGAGCGACAAGTTAAGTCTAACCAACGAATTTGTGGTAGCTAATGCGGTAAATAAACCAGACTACCTTCTAAAGAATATCGACCCAACGCGGCACAAGCGAGAAAGGCATCCCTCTCGCTATTACCATTTTAAATAAAATTTTGGTAAAGAATTTACATGGTCCTTCCAGATAATACCAGAAAACTTTAATGGTTATTACGTTCATATATTCTGGCTCGAGCTGGGCCAGTAAGCAGGCAAATACAGTACGCATGCCACTTAGCCAAATGAGCATCGCGAGTAAAGAAATTGCTTGGCAAGTCTTTTACAAAGCGTTTCCAGCCAGACTGACTGCAAAACGATCATAATTTAAAAACATGGCTTCAATTACTTTTGCCTGGGTGAGTCAACTTGAAATAAAGCATTTATAAGACTCTAGTCTTATAAATGCTTTATTTCAAGTTGACTTGACTGGTTTCTAAACCATTACAAAACTAATTCCGAGACATTTTTTAAATGTTCCGCTTAATATCTCACTCAGGGGCCGAGTCTTAAAAAAGACTGAAAATAGTGCTCTGTTGAATGGAACTCGAATGGGAAAATAGAAATAGCCGATTAAGACACAGAGTAAGAAAATATAAAAAAAAATTCCATAACACACAGAAACACCTCTTCTTTTACTTTTGTTAATCAGTAAATGTATATTATGTATATTTGAAACCTGAACTGACCACGGCCTATTTAGAGCCGTTATAACTATGGAAGGCAGTACAAACACAGACTAATAAGAACCTTGTGGTACAACACAGGTTAAGCTCAAACATTTAGCATGACGTGAAGAAGATATCGCATGTCGATATCAGAGAGATGGCGGACACGCTCTGAATCTTAACGAGATTGTTGGGTAAACAAACGACAGTCCAATTCAAATGGATATAGGATGGGTGATTGAAGTAACTTGGCTGCTATACACGAATAGAGACAATGTTAACTACGATTTCTATTTAGATGGGGTACATAAGTGAAGACTTAGGAAACAATAGCTTAGGTAACATCCGTCCGGTTAAGAAAGTCTTAGTTATAAAACTTTGTTAGTCTTTAAACACTAATCTTTCTGACACCTTGTGCATGCTCTCTATTTATAGCATCATACAGTTAAGCACTATGGCTTCACAGTGCATAAAATTAACAGGACAGATAAAATACATCACTCCAAAAACTTCAAAAAGAAACAAATAAACAAAACCGCAATGCTAATAAACATAAACAACAAACGACATAAACACGACTTAAAACTGAGATCTCAAGTTTTACAGCCAATAAAAAGGAAGGAAGACATAAAAAGGGAACTAATAAATGATAAAAGTACAGGCTTTGTGAAGCGACGTTAATTACTTAGACCGCTCCCTGAAGCGAGGGCGACGAACTAATGAATACAATTGCTACAGTTCCTACAGCACAAGGCATTAGAGAATTGCGAGTTTACTAACAATGGGAGAAGGAATCAAAGGATTTGTGATACCACTGCGGTAAATCACTCAGCAGCTTTGGGCAAAACGGCAGGAATGTTAGATGAGAATCCTTGCCAAAATGAAAACATGTGGATTAAGTGTGGATGTTTTGAGTAGGTTAAAATGCACCTTGTGTTTAAGATGGAAGTTGCTAGCAGTAAAATATAAGTTATTCATAAAATTGACGTCAGTAACTCAGTCAGGACAATAATAACACGTCAATTAGTCATTTTAATATTTGAAGACGTAATAAATAGACCTTATGACCTAAGCACTAAAAATGTAAAGGGGAAAATATTTCATACGCCTAATAGTCTGGTCTGGCATGGCTATAATTTACGGTTTAAAATTTAAACTCCGAGGCAACCAACAGCGGTGCAGTCTGAAAAGTTTTCGTGTTACCAGCCAACCCCCTCGATTTAATTGCCGTTTGCAAATTTATCTGGCTTCATGTTTGCGATTGCATTCCTGAGCCTTCTGGCACAAATGTGATACCTAACGTCAAACTAAAAACTATAAGTAGGTAATTAGGTAAGAAACTAACGAACAACTGATTGAAGTTTAAAAAATAACAATACAATACTACAACCAAATCATTAATTAGACCAATCGAGGGAATCACAGGTCTGCCTGTTATAGCAGTTGTTTAACAAACTCAATGCAGAAAAATGTAGTAGTCAGATTCAGGAAGCAAGAATGCAAAGGTTTTTTTTAAATGGACACCTTCGATTCGGTATGATGAAATACGATGAGTTTAAGGAAATCAATTGATTCGACTGTTATAAATCCGACAATAGTTTTAAGAGTAACTTATAAGGCACCTAAGTAAGTTATTGAAGATTTCCGGTAAGACTCAGAGTCTAATTGCCGGTAACCGCCTTTTACTATCGCTTAATGCTCGCTATTTCCCTTAAAACAAATGCTATTTGCAATACACAATCAATACGCGATAACATTAAAATACGATTACGTTTCATACCTAACTCAATTTTGGCATAGCCAGTTAATAGAGGAGACCGAGTCGGCGCCAACGAACATAAACCCAGCAATGGCAAAACAATAGCAGACATCTGAATCAGCTGATAACCTGGCAATGAGCCATGTCCTATACCCGAGACCCCACCGTTGGGGCTTGCGCATTGCGCCCGTAAACAGAAGCGTATCGACATTGCCGGAAGGTGTCGTAAAGGTTTCCAGCAATTATTGGAAAAATTGGGAAACCGCACGATATATTCGATATTTAATTTTACTCTACTGTTTGGCATATTGCAAGTTTTTCATAATTGAATGCATCGGTGCTTGTTTAGAGATTTTTGTAAATCTCCACATATCTAAGTTATCTTTTTAAAGATTGTTTGGGTAATTATCAGAAGATTTCAGAAATTTCTAACATCATACGGTTATCTGTAATATACAACGCCCATGTCTAAGAACAGAGCCTTGTTACTCAGAATAAACACAATGACTGTTTGTTGAATCATTTCGCAAATCCGCATACCACGTACCCTCACCGCTTTAGACTACAGACATCCAAATATCACAGAATGCATGTCAATAAAAGTTGAAATGAGATCTACTATATTATAACTGTGCATTGTGCATGTGCCTTCCATTATGACGTCAACCATAGTCATTTGTTACTGAAGATGACAGCATTGCGTCATGGCTCACGGCTTCAGTATTCTCGGTGCTAACTTCTATTGGGGTCTTCCCTTGCGTGATGCTAAAAGAATTTGTAGACTAATTCGCTAAATTGTGATTTATTGTTAGTGTCCTATGCCAATACTGTGCCAAGCTTTGGAGTACTGAAAGCAGTTTCAACTGCCTTGAATTTAGGTGCGTTTACTTGCGTCTTAGCAAAATTTTGACCACAATTTGCATTAGTGAAGCTGGTTGGCTTCACAAAGGACAAAAGCAGCCTCCTAGCTACAAGCGCACATACGACGATACCCAACAACAAAATGCCAACTTCCACACTGTACCTCAGTAGATTGCCTCTCGAATTAAAAAACAGGATTTTTACTAGACTAAGCGACGAAACTAAGCTTGGCACTGAATTCGCAGGAAAAGCACTTCACTTTCGATCCAACTTGGTATTTTCACGTCACACACAACAATTTTCCAAGCACTAAAACACTCTTGTCGAAATTAACCTCCAGTGTTAAAAACGCAAAATTGCTAATAAAAATTAACTCCAGCCAGTCTCCTTGCTCGCGGAAGGATACGGTGGATTTTTGTTGTTTTTATTTTTTTATTTAGTTGTTCGGTTTAGGCACGCGCCCGTTCCACGCCGGCCCGGCGACTGGAAGGATCGAACGGCAACCCTAGGGGGAGGAGGCTGCGTATTTGCGCGGGGGCCCTGTACAATGTTCAACCTATCTGCCCCGACATACGGTGTAATATGCGGCGGAATGATTTGATTGGCGAAACAATCGACGCACGCTATTGTAACGACGTAAACGCCGTAAAAGGTTTTGGTGAAATGAGTCTTGTTGAGTTGGTTCCTAAGTTGGGTTTCGGTGGGTGGATTGGTTTAAGGAAAAGCCAGGGATGGAGACGTGTCGCAGTGAACTTGAATGGGGGTATAAACGGCGGAGGGCGTTGTTTCGACTGGGGTTGTTACCGGGCGCTTTCATTAAGCTCACACTGTTAGCTCCGTCAATATAAGCATTAACTTCACCAGGGCAAAGATTACTGAGAACCGCAGGTTGCTGGGAAATTTGGAATACTTCACATGGTGGTAGTAGTCGATCGGGGGTTGCAATCGCAAGTCTTGGCGTGTCAAAACGGCAACAAAGGACCGACTCAAAAGAAAAACATTGACAAATTCAAAACTATCAATTTAAAAATGACGAGAAACTTTCTTGAAAGATTTGTCCACATATTTAATTTATTTTGCAAACTGAAGTTCACTCAACAGCTTGGACTTTCTTAGTGAACATTTACCAAAAATTACAAACACTGAACTGACTGACACAAGGTAAGCTGATCATCTCAAGTTCTGATAGGGAGGGATTTGAACCCGTTAACTCCACAAAAGCGAAGCAACGACTGTAAATTGCGCTGCGGCTGCGGTTTTCAATTAATCAAACTGTCAACGCCCTTTACAGCTAACTGTAGACTGTGGCATCACGCAATGATAAAAGAGAAGGAAAATGTAATAATAACATTAAAATAACTTCTGATGAAACTATTAGTAAACGCTTCTATTAGGAATGTAACTGCTACTGGGGCTTACAATTTATAAAGATAAACAAAAAATATCTTAGGACAATTAACACCAATTGACCTAGTCACAAACTAAGCAAGGCTTGTACTACGGGTAACTAACTAGCCAGCGGATTTACTTATTCATATAGATAAATACATACTTAAATACATATAACAACCAAGAGTCGGGATTCAAATATTCATATTAATCATACAAACATGTGTCCCTTATGGGGTTTGAACTCACTACCTCTAGCTTGGTAGTCAGGGTCACTAACCACTAGGCTATCCGGTCATCAACGTCACAGATATACTTTAAAAAAAAACATCGTATCCAATCATATTATCAAACCGTGATTAAAACACAATCGGAGGGTAACGTCAGCACACTGTCATTTCATAGACTTGCGTCAAGCTTCATTCTTATATATATGAAATGACAGTGGGCTGACGTTACTCTCCAATTGTATTCTAATCACGGTTTGATAATATGATTGGATACGATGTTTTTTTTTAAAGTATATCTGTGACGTTGATGACCGGATAGCCTAGTGGTTAGTGACCCTGACTACCAAGCTAGAGGTAGTGAGTTCAAACCCCATAAGGGACACATGTTTGTATGATTAATATGAATATTTGAATCCCGACTCTTGGTTGTTATATGTATTTAAGTATGTATTTATCTATATGAATAAGTAAATCCGCTGGCTAGTTAGTTACCCGTAGTACAAGCCTTGCTTAGTTTGTGACTAGGTCAATTGGTGTTAATTGTCCTAAGATATTTTTTGTTTATCTTTATAAATTGTAAGCCCCAGTAGCAGTTACATTCCTAATAGAAGCGTTTACTAATAGTTTCATCAGAAGTTATTTTAATGTTATTATTACATTTTCCTTCTCTTTTATCATTGCGTGATGCCACAGTCTACAGTTAGCTGTAAAGGGCGTTGACAGTTTGATTAATTGAAAACCGCAGCCGCAGCGCAATTTACAGTCGTTGCTTCGCTTTTGTGGAGTTAACGGGTTCAAATCCCTCCCTATCAGAACTTGAGATGATCAGCTTACCTTGTGTCAGTCAGTTCAGTGTTTGTAATTTTTGGTAAATGTTCACTAAGAAAGTCCAAGCTGTTGAGTGAACTTCAGTTTGCAAAATAAATTAAATATGTGGACAAATCTTTCAAGAAAGTTCCTCGTCATTTTTAAATTGATAGTTTTGAATTTGTCAATGTTTTTCTTTTGAGTCGGTCCTTTGTTGCCGTTTTGACACGCCAAGACTTGCGATTGCAACCCCCGATCGACTACTACCACCATGTGAAGTATTCCAAATTTCCCAGCAACCTGCGGTTCTCAGTAATCTTTGCCCTGGTGAAGTTAATGCTTATATTGACGGAGCTAACAGTGTGAGCTTAATGAAAGCGCCCGGTAACAACCCCAGTCGAAACAACGCCCTCCGCCGTTTATACCCCCATTCAAGTTCACTGCGACACGTCTCCATCCCTGGCTTTTCCTTAAACCAATCCACCCACCGAAACCCAACTTAGGAACCAACTCAACAAGACTCATTTCACCAAAACCTTTTACGGCGTTTACGTCGTTACAATAGCGTGCGTCGATTGAAACACAATCGGAGGGTAACGTCAGCACACTGTCATTTCATAGACTTGCGTCAAGCTTCATTCTTATATATATGAAATGACAGTGGGCTGACGTTACTCTCCAATTGTATTCTAATCACGGTTTGATAACAGTAAGATATTTGGATGTTTTGTCTGCAGCGGATTTGCGTGGTTTCAAGTCTAGAAAACGTAGTCAATGTAGGTGGGAGATTGTTCAATCAATAACAGTATTCCAAGGCGATCCGGCTGAACTACTGTCAATATTATCCCAGACTGTTAACAAGTCGTCTAAATACAAATATGGGTTTCAGATAAAGCTTCCACTAAGACTCTTTGATTGAAAGTTTTTGACGAAGCTTATATATCGCTAAATTTTTTGTAACCGAAATTTCTTTCGATTTTATTTTTAAATGTTTTTATATTCAAATTATTAAATTAAAATTGTAATGACAACACAAAGAAAAATTAGGGCAATGGCAGGGCTTGAACCTGCAACATCAGCATTTCTCTGCTCAACTCAATTCTTAGACTAGGCTCAACTGCCTCTTAGAGGCAGTGTGGCGAAACTGGCAAACGCAAGGCACGGAATGCTGATGTTGCAGGTTCAAGCCCTGCCATTGCCCTAATTTTTCTTTGTGTTGTCATTACAATTTTAATTTAAATATCGCTGATATTATTATTTTTATTTTGAGAATATTTGTTTAATTTTAATGATTATGTGTTGAGAGTTTAGCGGCTTTTTATTACTCACTATACCTAAACAGACGTTCCAAATTTCATGGTTTTGCTGCTTAGGCTGTGTGTGTCTGCCAGTCAGTCAGTAACATAACTCGTAAAGTTCGTGATTTTGGATGAAAGGATTGTAAAACTATTGATATGATTTTTTTACTCCACTTATTAAGAGAATACAGTTTCCGTACGAGAGATCAAAATAACCAATTGGCTGTTCTGATTGTTTATTGTTTTTTGATATAATGATAAGGCAATGGAGGTTTGCGAAGAAAACTTCCTTTATGATTTTTAAAGCTTTTTTATTTTCAGTATCGTATAGATTAAAAGTTTCTTTAAACAAAAGTTATCTCGCGTTTGTGCAAAAAATTACGACTCGAGTGCATACAATTTGCGTTTTCTTTACATATGCCAATGTACATGCAGATGTAGACTTTACCAAAAAATAGGACTATAGACTCGCCAAGTCGTCCACAGGAAAGATGTTTGCGAACCTAGTTGTGATTTTGATCCGTATATGTCACTCGGTAGGAAAAATATATTCTTCTTGGGCGGAATAGAGTGCCTCGTTATTATCTGGATTCACTAGACCGCCCTCGGGGTTTATCATTTTGCTCCCATAAACCATAACCTACTATTTTCGGGGATTTTTTGTAAAAACGGATCCGGCGACGCTAGCAACCAAACCACGATGTCGTTATCAATATAATTATCGTATATTCTGATTAATACTTATAGGTTGATTGTACGATTGACATACTAAAAAAAACAAGATGTGTACTAAAATCGACATACCTATTGCGGCCAACAAAAATTATGAATGATACATAATAATATTACAAAGGTGCCCAAAGTACAATTTATACTTTGCGGAAGCTGAGGTGTTCGTTTGAATTGAAATTATAAATAAATTCGCATCACGTACCTTCAGAGGAATTGGGTGTCCAGTGAATACAAAGCATGATAACATAAAGAATAGCAATGATCAATACCTAAATTATTCCGAGTGTGAGTACCTACTGATAGATAACCAATTTATCGAGTGTGAACAGATTATATGCAACGATATCTATGTGCTTACTGGATTGAGCATTCTAAATCATCACTATGTGCCACACAACTGCAGTTCGGGGACCTCGGCTCACTAGCTGTCTCCCTTTTACTAGTGGAAGACGCCATAAAGTCGTGCGGCCTGTTGCACGCGTTGCAACCCGCTAATACCACAATAATTGTTCTAATGTGCTAATCTAGTGTAACTTACACTTCAATGACTAAATGAGAAGTAAATATTTTTGTGGGTAGTAGGACTTTATGCAAGGTCCGTCCGGATCGCTACCACCATTTTGCTCGCTAATCCTGCCGCTAAGCAGCATTGCAGTGCTTGCAATGTTGTGTTCCGGTGTGGAGAGTAAGACAGCCGGTGTAATTACTGGCACAAGAGGTATTCCATCTTAGCCCGCTGGATTGCCAACGCATTTGCAATCCCTTTGCTGTTTCGCTAATCCTGCCACTAACCAGCAGTGCTTGCACTGTTGTGTTCCGGCGTGGAGAGCAAGACAGCCGGTGGAATTACTGGTACAAGTATTATAGCCCTCTGGGTTGGCAATGCCTCTGCAATAGCCTTGGTGTTGCGGGTGTCTAAGGGCGGTGGTGATCACTTACCATCAGGTGGCCCACTTGCTTGTTTGCCGTCCTATGTTGTATAAAAAAAAAACTGAATCGGTAAACCGAAACGCAGATTTTCACTGGTACCCTTTAGTTTCTTATGACTTAACTAACAGTCACATAATATAGTCCCTTGACGTCAATAGAAGCCGCATTACCGTCCGATGCACATGCACGTGGCCCGAGACACGTGTCGTATCGACCCGGCCCCCCCTCGCGAACCTTCGTACAGTGCATCTAGCACGAATCTTCTCGATATCCGTTAAATGGCTATGTAATTCAGTGCGTCTCTTTCTAACTAGCCCAGTAGGAGAGAGACGCACTGAGTTACGTAGCGAGTTAACGCGTGCTGAGAAGATTCATGCTAGGTGCACAGCGGGGCAATTCTCGCTTCAGTAGAGATGAAGTCACACTCGACATATGTCACAAAGAGCTGCAAGCTGTCAGATCCCTTCCAAATCTGTCATTTTTTAAAACATCTAAAATGAGAGTTGAATCTCGATGAGCGCCAGAATTTAGTGGCCAGGTTTGTTAGAGAAGGTTGATGCAGTTTGGATCCACTGGGTGCTTTTATATCGATGACCGAATAGTTTAGTGAGTGACCCTACGAAGCTAGGGTTCGACACAATTCCCACAAAGGGGAAAGTGATGTTTGGTATGAAGCATATGAATGTTTGTACCTGAGTCGTGGATGTTACATGTATTTAAGTTATATTTATCTGGTACCCTTAATACAAGCTTTACTTAATTTGATACATGGTCAATTGGTGTTAATTGTCACAATATATTAATTTATTTAATAGAATTTTATGTGATACAAGGAGTCTCGTCCAAAATTAAGACAAATCTTTGAAACATTTCATCAAAATATTAATTGTACAAGTTTAACGCTTTTAAATGTAATCAGTGCACCATAAAATAACTTTTGTTACACTGGCAAATTATGTAACTTACTAAAAAAAGGTATTGTTTTGTTTTTAGCCTTGGTGGTAAAATATCTCCCCTTGCGCAACGAAATACGCACAGATATTGAATTTTTGAACAAAATTCGTGTTTCGCTTATCTGTTACACGCGTAAGTGGGTTCGGAGGGGGAGGCTGGCATTCTTGAGACTATATTGGAATTACATATTAGACGCCATCGATAAAAAGCATCCTACACATTTTAGACTTTTTATGTGATTTAATGTGACGCAATTTTTATGGACGGCTTCTTGTATTTTTATGGGCGATTGCAATACTGTTACCAAATTATATTTAATAGTGCTTTAGTTAAAACAGACTGTACCTACCCGAACCATAAATCTGGTTTCATGAAAGTTTCCATTGAAACTGGCATTTCGTCATAAAATAATTTAGTCAAGCTTCAATTAAACCTGAAACTAACCAAAAGAAAAAGGCCTCTTGAAAAATGAAAAACTTATTTTGCAAGTAGTGCACATATTCTACCAGCGCTTCGGAAATGGAAGATTCTGCTGAGAAGAAGCGTCTTCTTAATATAACTTGAATATTACTTCAAAATTCAGGAACGAAATCTCCATATCGCTCCTTCAATAATTAATTAATAGTTGTATTTTATTATATTAAGTTTATATACATTGTTAATTTTAGTTATTTAAATTTAAAAAACCAAAATGTTTACTGATGCGCCACCAGGATGGAATGTGTATTTTTGTGATTTTGAATGTTTTTTGTTAGCTATTCTAGCCTGAAACACAGGAACTTCTAGTTCAGGCAAAGTGTTACATAGATTGTAAGTAAGTTTCTGTATTTTTTATGTTTTCATGTAATTAAAAGTTTTTATGAATAAATTATCTTATCTTATCTTCAATTATGAACATCTTACATCGAGGGTGATGCATCTGTAAAAACATTTCTAACTGCCTACGTCAGACGTTTAAAACGATAAACAAAAATAACGACAGCTTTATACACGGAAAGCTCTATCATCGTTTAATTAGTAATGAGTCTCAAATACACTCAACAATAGACTAGCATCATAATTACACAAGTCAAGGGGTCCGAAACAGCCCCAAAACCTCTGATATCCGCTCGGCATCCCTGTCTGGTATGACCAATTAAAAAGGGACGCCGGCTCGGGGTGTTTCGGCTTGGCCTCGAAAGGTTAAGCCTGATGGAGGGATTACTCTTATTTCACGAAGATTATATTTCTCCCCTAGAACGCCTTAAGGCGTGAATGCGGATTAATGTCAGATGATGACTCTGCGAATTCTTTGGGTGAAGTAAAAATCTCTTTAAGTTCTCAAGCAAAATGTCATTAATTCTTGATGCTAAATTGCTGAGAGGAGTGAAAATTTGAGTATTTTTATGGCGCTGTGGATTTTGTCAGTACTAGTTTTTTTTAATCTTATTTGAGTTACCTTAGCTTTAGGATAAGTAAATCTCATTGGTCAATACGTACAAAAACGAACAGCTGAAATGTATCTAACGCTAAAACGAATAATTCCTTACAATATGATTACTCTAGTAAGACACAGTTTTAGTCGAAAAATATCGTTTTTGACTCTCATTACTTTTTTAAGCCAGAATCACTTGCATACTCGTGATTCAATAAATTATAGGATCCTTCGCTTTCAAATTCAACACTCGCAGAAATAACAACTTTGGTCTCTTGTTGCATAAATAACTATTTCCCAATTTGTTGACATGATCTGGACACAAAATCGATGTTGACACCGTTAGGGTCCCAGAACCCTCGCGAAGGCGAGACAAATGGAAACCTATTTATCGGACAAGTCTGCGAACCCGACAACCATAGGGAAGTATTGAAGGGACAAGCAATACATTATAGGGCTCTGATTGATCCTTTTTCATCTAATGGCTTACTTGGTATGTAAGACAAGGACAGCGCTTATTGATTTGATAGAATACGGCATTATTGACTGGCACGTGACAAATTTGGAGGGGAAGTAGTTGTTTATTTTTTTGGATTAGTTTGTATTGTAGGAGCATTTTAATGATGTGTTGAATGTAATTCAAATACTCCAAATGGATCCTTTTATACTAAAATATTTATATTTTGAAGCCATCGGAATTTAGACGCCAAGCAATTGTAGTTTAGGAACGTGCAGATGGCGATGTTGCTATTGGTTGCACAATACGATTGACTTTGCATTAGCTCAGGGGCTTTCCTTTTTTTTTTCCAACCATAAGTAGGTAATTACACTGTCTGCGATCTTGTCTGCGTTATAACGGTGTTTTAGTTGCTCTATCAGAGGCCTGGCACCACGGGGGTTCCACTCCGCACTGTAGGTGCGATCGCCGCATTACCTATGGCATAGGTTAATCGCAGTAAGTTGCCGGCTTGCCACGCGCGCGCCCGCTCACTCTGTGTCGCGCGTTATGATAGTATTATAGTAAGCAGCCAACCCTAGCGGTGCGCCAGGGCATTGCGGGTGGAAGGCGGGCGCGGGCGGCGCCTTCCTTTTGACGCATGCCGCCTGGCGAATGTTTATGAAGTAATACGAACTTTTTGAGCCTAATCATAAAGTTGGAATTCGTTTAATGGTGGTCGAAAAAGGGAAGTTTCTGTACGTTAGTACTATTATTTATTCTGTGCTGGCACGCTAGCTTTTAACGCTGACATAAATCATATATCCCTTTCTAACCAGTAAGCGCGTGCGAGAGGGACGGATGCTTTTAGGTGCGCGATGAACGCTAGCGTGCTGATAGAGCGGGCACTGTGTTTTAAAATACCGTTTAAACGTCAAGGATGAACTTACAGGCACATCTATGTGATATGTAACAAAGAATTGACATCATTAGACGCAAAACTTGTGAAGTACAATCCCTTATTTAATTTAGTAAGCGCGACATTCGGAGGCTCTCTCGACCTTTAAAGGCCAGAATACCTTCGGGGTCACTAATTCCCATGGGCGGCGGTGATTACCTCCCATCATGTGACCCATAGATATACTCTTTTGCAAGTTCCATATGATCTCACAAACTCCGCAAACTAAATTGTGTTTATAAGCTTTAGACCCCAAAAAGCTCTAATATAATGAGAAGCCGTAATTGGCCAATGATTTCTTAATCTGCATTTGATAAAAACATTGCATTTTGTGCAGTGGGTTTCTAGTTACAATGAAAAAATAACATTGAACAGCAGCCATAACAATCCCCTATTTCACTAAGCTGTTAGAGCTTTATTCGTCAGTCTGGTTTCGAAGGGATTTCATTATGTCCTTTACTTGTACATTCAACCAATTTGATTCATAGGTCACTGTAGAACCTTTTCACAAAGATTTTCACATTGACTTCTCAAAAAATTACATAATATCGCGGTGATGGCACAATGCGACACCGTTCCACAGTGGCTGGTTGACTCTACGTAAGCTTTTTAATTTGACGTTGTTTCTATTGATTCCCTGGCCAGTCGTCAGCGGCCCGCAGTTTGTGCATCCTTGCTTTACAATAATATAGCCCATAAATCAGGAAAACATATACCTAGGCTACAATTCATTCGTACGTCGCACGGCGTTTCTGAACAACACGCGGGGGGGAAGTCGCCGGCGTACGCTAGTTTGACATAAACATCTAATTTTTTGACAGTTGTCACACCCTAGACGTAGGTTACACAAGGGAAAGAATATCAGCAGGTACACCAGATTTTCAATATAACATAATCTCGACATCGTCCTTGGTATTAAAAAGATTAACCTCCAGTTTCAAATTCATTTAATTTAGACCTTATAAGTATCCAACATAAGCCCCAATTGAGAGTAAAACAGAAAACACAGCAGTTCATTTATTTAAATGTATGAGTTATGGATAGGTACACCTACATAAATTTGCATGACAATTCTCGCCAGGGGGTAAGTTTCATTTCACACAGTCAGTTCAGTCGGCCAAGTTGGCCTTAGGAACTTTTTGAACCCTATTCCGTTGTAATACGATCGAAAATTGGTAATGCAATTTCGCGGTCGACTATACCTTGTATTACCTTTTGCATTTTATTTTGTTCATGTGTGATTTGCAGTATGACGGGTGAACTTGTGGCACGCGACGCTACATAAATAAAATACTGAATACGAGATCTGCTGTCAATGTTAAATTGAAGTTCTTTAGTTGGTGGCACGACTGGCACGACATGCAACATTTTTAAAGGGTTTCGCATTTATCGTAGGATCGTCATCACATAGGCGTATACAGCATCATATTAAGGGGGGATCACGCAACAATAGTTTACCTTAATACATGTATATTACGCTAGAGGTACAGATGGCGTATTGGTATGATGATGAATCTGCTTAGGGGGGCTTCCCCCCTTTGTATACATACGCCTATGCTGGGGCAGGGGGGGGAGTCATGACCTCCACGACCCCCTGTATACTCCTATGTGTTGTTATTTCTGGTGTATGTCGTGTTTCTGAGCATTTTATTTACAAAACTAGTAAGTCTTTGTCACCACATCAAAAATTAAAAGAATGTTTATATCCCATAGACTCTATACCATAGAGGTAACAAAATTTGTCAGGGGTCCCCCCCACACTAGGCAGTGCCTGTATCGCGGGGAACCAGTAACAAATGTACACATATTTGTTATATTAAATGGTTGGGTAACATAGTTACACTTATTATATGTAGTGGATTATTTGATGATGATTTTCATATATTAAATATCACTAACCTTCCCATGCCAGTCGCTTTGCGGGCCATCGGATGACCGCCAAGACAGGTCGTGAAGAACGAAGGACACCTCTGTTATAGAGTAGTCTAGAACAATTCATATTATTAGTTTTTTTTTATGGAAAAGGAAGAAGAACGAGCACAAGGGACGGGTCACCTGATAGGTTAGCTATTTAGTGATCACCACCTCCCATGGGGACCCCAAGAGTCGCTGGTCCATTGCCGGAATTTAAGACCCTCCCTTTGCATACCCGCATTTTGGCATAAACTAAGCAACTGCACAACTGCTAAGCAGCAGTGCTTGCACTCTTGTGTTCCGGCGTGGAAAGCAAGGCAGCCGGTGCAATCACTGGCACAAGAGGTAGTCCATCTTAGCCCCCTAGATTGGCGACGCATCTGCTATCTCCTTGGTGTTGCGGGTGTTTATCGGCGGTGGTGATTACTTACCATCAGGTGATTCACCTGCTTGTTGCCCTTCCTATTTTATAAAAAGTTCACTCACCTAAAGAACCGCGAAGAGACTGGGAGGGGGCGGGGAGCGGGGCGCGCTCAGCGAGCCGCACCCACGCCATCTGCCCCCGCCTGCGGACAACAACACGGAGTTAATACTTCATCATCATCATCGTTCCAAGGGCGGATCCAGGGGGGAGGGCATGGGGATCATGCTCCCCCCCCCCCCCCCCCCCCACTGCGCTGGGTCCAGGTCGGCCACCGGTAATTTACCCGGTAACCCTGGCCTGACTAAACTTTGACTCCGTGACTCTCCCTGGACTCCCAATGGTAAATCCTACCTTGCATCATCATATCAGTCAGAAGATACTAAGTCAGCATTTTTAGTCCCAATATAAAGGTCTTTTTTGGGGCGAGACAGGGGGTATATGGGGCTCTTTCCCCTGTCGTTGTTCAGTGTTCACCCTGACGGGAAGTCATCACCGCCACCTACGTGAACTAGAACCCAGTCCTGATCCATTATCACCCTTAGATCCTCTTGTGTTTAAGGGTGGCTTTACAATCACCTTTACGCCAGCGCGGTTGCTGAGCGGGACTGTAGAACAACCCTTAGGATCTTGTCACTAAACGAAGTAGCAACCTCCTTCACGCCGGTAATTCGTGCTGCAACTAGCAACTGGCAACACCCTACCACTATAGAATGCCTCAATTATCCCAATGCATGTTATCCAAACCATTCATTATACACAGCTATTTAAAATATCCTACTTTTCCATATTACATCTAAAACCACACCCAATCAACAACATCAATTTGTCTATTTTTATACGCCATCCGGCTGAAATGAGAAACTGTCTCAGTTCCAGGGTTATTTTAGTTGCGCGTGCGACAGTTATAAATCGTCCCTTTGAGTTCAGGAGGCAGGCACGCGCTATTTAGCAATGCGTAACTGTAGAGTTATGGGGTATCGTGAGATTGAGTAATAGTAACATTATTTGCGCTTTTTAACAAGTTGCAACTGACTTGCAATTTGAATGGGATGTTAGGTGCAGTTTGACGGGAGTTTTCTTCTGCTAAGAGGATAAAAAGAAATAAAAGTTAGAGGTAGGTACACTTAAACACAACTAGTCACATATAAAACATGTGCATGGTCGAAAAAAAACGCGACATTAACGGCAACTAAGTTCCTTAAATGTAGGAAATAGCAAATTCTATGCAAAGGAGACTTACTTTTTATTTTATAGTAAATGAACCAATGATAAATTTTAAAAAGTTCGTATTCCTTAACCAGTAATCGAACTGGTCGAATATGACAAAACAATAAAGTCGTGTTTTATGGTACAGAATGAAAGTCTTTGATAGTGATCATTTATATTTATACTGTAGGCCAGGGGTCACCAATTAGTTTTACTCGGGATCCGTTCTAAGAAATGAAATGACCATCGCGGTCCGCACATTTCATAGAAAAAAATATTTACTAAGCAAATGTAATTATGGAAATAACAAAGGTATTTTTTTAGATATCAATGAGTAAATTACATTAAATTACGTACTAGGTAATGCAAGTTGCTGTGTTTTCGCGGTCCGCAGAAAATGGGTTGGCCGTCCGGATGCGGACCGCGGTCCGCCATTTGGCGTTCCCTGCTACAGGCTATATAAAAAGCCGTGTATTTACTTTATTTGACGGTGAACCTCATGCCTATTGGCACTATCGTGGAATAACAAGTGGTAACCATCCCCTAATTTTCTCTTTTAGAGTTTGAATGTGTTCTCCTTTAAACGGGACCAAACGCAGATGTAACCAAATCAATTCTTACATTCAATTATAAAAATAATCAATGAAATCTGTGCACAGTTTTCAGAAATATTGTGTTATAAACAAAAAAATCAGTCAAACTGAGAATCTTTTCCTTTTCTGCAGTCAGTTAAAAAACAATTTGTATCAATATTAAGTTTATTATGATTATTCCTGCAAGAGATGCATTAAATGCCAAATGTTGTTTGTTAACCATGCACAGTATGCATGCCTACTTTAATAGATTATTAAATGATATTATAGCACATTGAATTAGATGCCCTAATTGCTAACATAATTCATGATAAATAATAAATAAATAACAATAGCTTGCAAGTCAGCATACACACAAACATTTTGTTTAAAGCTGGACTTGGATATGTTTAGACATTCAAATAAATTTAAATGGTAACGACAACACAAAGAAAAATTAGGGTAATGGCAGGACTCGAACCTACAACATTAGCATTCTGTACCTAGCGTTTGCCAGTTAGTAAAAAAATAAATAAAAAAATAGGAAATAAATTTCCATTACAAAAATTTAGGTATGTTTGTCCGAAGTGTTGTGACGTAGCTTTCGTACATTTGGTACAGCCATCACAACACATTGCGTCAGACAAAAAGAAATCTTACCACATTCAATGTATGAAACCTATACCACTTTGACAGCAGTATAGGTTTAATACACAACGGACAAATATGTAAATCCGACTTAACTCACCACTAATCTGTCAGACAGTATAGATACAAATTCTCTCACACTACACAAAAAAAACACCCTACTAATTCTTATTAGTATTTTAGTTAGTATTTATACTAAAGCTATTAGACAATATCGGTTTTCAATTGTTAATTTAAAGGAATAAAGTGCAATTGCACCAACTAGTGCCACCAGGCAGTCTCATAATGGCCGCCTGCATGACCATAATTAGATTAGTTCTGACCTGAAAGAGTTTATTACCTAACTGCCTGAAATAAGACTGTTATGCACCTTGCAGTAATGCAATTTGTTGTTTGTCATCTGCAGACAAATGATATATTAAAATATGTTTTCATAAAATGCTATGTAATGACAACACAAAGAAAAATTAGGATAATGGCAGGACTTGAACCTGCAACATCAGCATTCCGTGCCTTGCGTTTGCCAGTTTCGCCACATTACCACTACCATACCGTGCGATTTTTTCAATGTGCTTCGTCTTACGGTCATTACATTATTCATTTTAAGAGTACAACTACCCTCGGTGTCATCTATATGAAACTTTTTAACAAGTAATCATATTCAACTGGGTACCTTTACAGCTACCGTCAGCTAATGAGAGATGGCACTGTTTTGTTATTAAATTTGTAACTGAAATTTCTTTAGATTTTTATTTTAAATGTTTTTAACATTCAAATTATTAAATCAAAATGCTACGTAAAGACAACACAAAGAAAAATTAGGGTTATTGCAAAAAACTGAATAGTTAGCTTCAGAATGAAATAAATTGCATAAAATCACCTGAGTTTGTTTCTACACTAAACCAATTTGGTTAGATTTTGATTTCCTAATGTTTAAAAATGATGTATATGTTGTGTATTATAAAAATGTAATACGCGGCCAACTGTAAGGGGCCATTTACACGGCGCGACTTGTCGTATGCGAGTTGCATCACATTGCACGGCTCAACGGATGATTGATCGCATCACACCTCTGTACCGTGCGATGCAAGAACTCGTACATACCATGTAAATTGCCCTTTAGTGTAAGTTGGACAGCAAATAGATAACAAGGCCACTGTGGACTTTTTCTCCATGAATTTCACAAATAACACACCAATGTTCAAAGGAAGTCAGTTGACATTTATGTGAAAAGGTTCCAGTGTAATGTAACTTCATGGTCAGTGCCAATGAACATCTCACTTGTCAATCTCAGTGCACCTAGCACGAATATTCTCGATACGCGTTAAGCCTAGCGCCTAGTAGAAGAGAGACGCACTGAGTTACTACGTAATGAGTTAACAAGTATTGAGAAGATTAATGCTAGGTCCACAGTGGTCCTAAGGACCTAGCATGCTAGTTTTATCGCTGATAGAGACATATGTTCCTTTCTAACCAATTGGCGTGTGCGAGAGGGTCGGATGCTTTTAGGTGCGCGATAACTGGTAGCGTGCCACTATAGAAGTAACCAAATTGGTTGCCATACTCTACCAGCTCCAGGTAAACCAAACATAAATATTAAGAGCAGTTTTATTCATCTACTGCCAGGCAGACAAGATAAACAAAACTTTTGTTACAAACATTACATGTAACATCCCTTATTTATAGTAGGGGTTAAACATAACCCTACCATTTACTCATAAATTATTCTTCACTTATATAGTAATTTTGTCCAATTAATTTAATATGAACGCTGTTTTAGAGCCTACATGGCCCTATGAGATAATGGCTGCGTAAATGCGGTAGTAATTCATTAAAATTGGCAGGTAGAGACCAACTTTCGTATACCTACATATTGGTAGTGATATTTAACGCATTCCTACAAGTTACCGATATTCTTTACAAGTCATCATGAAATAAACATTAAAGACGTGCATTATAACACAAAGATGAGAAGAAAAAGAAAAAAAACGGTCGAAATTTATCAAAATCGTAAGCCAAGGTTGTCCGCTGCGAATCGCCTCAGGATGGGACAACACTTTCTTCAAATAAGACTTTAAATCAAGTAATACTGTAAGATACATACCATTTTCACGAAAAACATTGCCGGTCTTATTGTTTCTCAATAATTTAAACACAAAGTCACAAAAATATCAACAAATCTCCCACCCACAACCGCTTGCAAATTCAATGGGGAGCAGTGTTGTGCACACACAACACAAGTTAATGCTAGCTGTCACGATGAGTCGAAATCTTGTACAACGAAGTCATTATGAACCCGATGTAAAATACAATATAAAACATTTAAAAATATAAAATAAGGAAACCGATCTTAGTTTAAGTTTCATTTATATTTTATTTAGTCCTACGTTACTGTATCAATTCATTTCTCCTATAAAAATAGTTTAAATCATAAAATCGATTAGAGTAAAAATTTACTTTATTTAATCGAAAACAAACAACACTATTGCTGCGTTTAGTTACTATTGAATATGCTGTCGAATAGCAGCCATTCTTTTTAGTCGCATAATATTCACATTGAATTTTGATGACAGTTCGTAGAGCTTTCGGTGCAATTTAATAAAATTCTTATGGTTATCATTAGATTTTTGAGACAAGCAAGTGATATTTATTGTGCGAAATGGCATACTTCGTGCATGGTTGCAGTTCGCATTCATCACGGTGTCCTAATGCAATGAAGGACGTAGGGCTGCCAACATTTTTTGGTTGAATATAGTATTTTTGAGAATAAGCTTAAAAAATATATAGATGAAAATTGGCAATGGTGTAAGTTTGTTGTCTATTTATCTGTTCTATCTATTTGAATAACGTGACAAGAGCTCGAAATATGGGTGCGCCAAAGATGAACTAATTTTTTTAATGTCGATTATCGGAAGTCCGAAAATGTTGTTCCTAAAATTTTACATCCTCATAATCACTACTCATAACTACTCTATTCCTAACGTTCTGAGTCCCTAATCATTTAACTTCATAATCTCCATTGCAATAACTTCTATCATACTACTATTTGTTTTCCTATATTTTCTCAACATAACCATTTTTTACACTATTATTCATCATCATATCTTTTTTATGTAGAGTTGTTTTATTCCAAAAACTTAACATTATTATACATTTAACTTAATAATGTCCGTTACAATAAACATATCATACCACTTTTTATTTTCCTATTTTTTTCTCAACATAACAATCTTTTTCGCTATTATTCATCATCATATCTTTTTTACACCCTTTCGTATTCCCTAATCGGTACCTCGCTGGCAGTGAGCGAGTTAGATCTTTTAGGGCAGAAGTGATTCGTATAGGTTAGGTTCAGAAGGCTTAGCCTTCGGTGTTAGGTTTTTTTTTGTAATAGCACAGAAAATGATTATTTCCATTGGATATTATTGTCTTTAACATTATCTAATGTAAATGTAAGTCATTATACCAAATTTTATCAATTTTGATTTGGAATGGAATTTGATTAAGAATGTTAATGGTGTTAATTAAGAGTGTTAATGTTATGATGTTACAATGAAATCTCAATTACGCGCACGCACAAAAAATGTCTTTCCCTTTAGCGATAAAAACTAGTGTGAATTTGAATCCATTCATTCTTGTTCTATTTCTTAGAAAAAAATCTGGATACGTATTTAATATAGGTATAGATTTTTCAAATAATACCATCATGTTTTTCAATACATTCTTGTAATACTTGAAAATATATCGATAATATCGATATCAATGTAATTGTGTGCGCAACCCTGTTTTAAATTTATGTAGTCTATGGTCTATACAACATATCTATACATTAACGAAGTTTCTATATGCAACAGTGTACAACCATGTTATTTTATCACCTATAACCATCTCTTTTTGGCACACTGAATCCCTAATAATACTATAGAGTTAAGCTTTACAAATGAAACTTTTTATTTTAGTTATCCTTCTATGTCTGTCCTTGTTCTGAGGTGCGGATGCCCAATTTTTTGATTTGAATCGATCTACGATCTGGATCGCATGGGTTTGAATCGATCTAGCAAAGACCGCATGAATCGCATCGTAATCCAAACTTCCATTATTCCATAGTAATATTGGTAATCTAAAAAGTAGTTTGTTTGTCCTTCCTTAACGTCGTACGTAACAGAGAGCCAGAATCTTTTGTTATTTTTTTGTAGCTAATTTGGGGGCAGTCGAAGTATAATACAGTGGGCAGCATAATGATCAATAATTCAATAACTCTCCCTTCTGGCGGCAGTTGGGTAATTAATACAGTGGAATCAGCGGGCTCGGGCTAGCAGTAGTTTGAAGTAAAAAAAATAGTACTTACGATTTCAGCTGTTGTTGTACTGGAAGTTTCTCCAGTTTTGCTTAAACTTTTATTTACAGCACTAATATCACTATGCGCCTCCTTGTGATGTCGTTTTAGATGGTTTGTCAAGTTAGTGGTAATTCCTTTTGATTTAACCAATAGTTGACATAATTTACATTTTCTACATGTGCCACTTTGAATAAAAAAGTTTCAAACATTTGACTTTACTGGCAGAGCCATTTTAAAAATACGTCACGCTCTCAAGATTATAATTAGTTATTCAAGATCAAACTAAGGAACCGTCGGGCAATAAAATAAACGAAAAATGATCACCTACCTTCTTATTTCTTATAGCCGCAAAGATGGTTTACAGTAAAGTATACTATTTCGCTTAATGTAATAAGAAACAGATCTCAATGTAGGCTTTAGTCAAGAAATATTTACGTTTTGCATATCGTACTACGAGAATTTAATAATAACAACCATTCGATTTTTTTCATCCGATGCCATAGGCATGCGATTCGTTCTTGTGGAAGATCGCATCGAAGTCAATCGATTAAAAAAATCGCAGATCGTATTACAAAAGATCGATCTTCCAAAAGATCGATTCAGATCGGGCATCCCTAGTACTAGTTTTATGATTTTGTGATGTCAACTATGACAAGTCAACCATACAGGCACAGCCCAATTTAATTAATTTTGGTTTTATTTAATACATATACTGCGATTTCTAATGTAAAATAGTACAAATTTTAATATATAATATAATCTTCTACTTCATCATAAATTATAATTTAGTAAAATGGTGAGTATTACTGTTTGACAAAGATTCGTGTACCTACTAACCAAATGTAAGTTTCCAGTAGTGAGAGCTTGGCTTGATTAAACTAAGTTAAAACAACTTTTTAATAATCCTTAATCTTTTTAGATGCAGTTTATGCTATTGTTCAGCCGGCAAGGCAAACTGCGACTGCAGAAATGGTATGTGGCGCACCCTGACAAGCTGAAGAAGAAGATAACCCGCGAGCTGATCACGACGGTGCTGGCGCGGAAGCCCAAGATGTGCTCGTTCCTTGAGTGGAAGGATGTCAAAGTGGTCTATAAGAGGTGGGTTTGAATCACTTGATTTGAATGCTTAACACAACTAAGCTTACATTGGAGTAGTTTTATAATAGACTTTATTCTCATTGTTTGGGGCAGAAAGGGAGGCGAAAGACCATTAGTATCGCTTCGCGGAGATGTTTATCGTTCAGCTTTGGTTATTATGGTGTTGAAGGGACTGTTTTGATGGATCAGAAAGCTCTGCTAACTGCTTCATAAGACTCCTGTTTCTGGGTAATTTCTGAATGCAATTCAAACTTATCATAACCTATTTACAAATTTAATATGTTTTGGACTCCACTCTGGTGGCAAGTAATACTTAGAGACTTTTGAAGCATACCATTGACCCTAACAGTCATGGTTTCCTTAAATTGAGGAGACTCGGTTCTAAATTAGACTTCTAAAACAGCTTACAATAGAAGCAAACTTCATATTGAAAAAGCCTTGACAAAACGCCTGATTTGTATAAAGGAATCTTTTACATTTTATTGCTATGATAATTGGTGTGAGCAGCAGTAAATGAATCATACAAAATTTTCAGTTGTCCCAAAAATAGGTCTGAGGTAGTGAAAAATATCAAGAATAGGGAGCGTTCAAGTATTACGTAACGCAATTTGGGGGGGGAGGGGATCTCGTAAAACATTATGATGCGTTACAGGGGCGGGAGGGGGTCTTTCTTACAACACGTTACGTAACATTGTTGCTAAAAAATAGGGAATTAAAACTCCCAAACTGGTAATCGTTTTCATTTACGTTACAGGGAATACCCGTAAAAATATAATATATTGTATGAGTCTGGTCGTAATTTATTTAAATTTTTTTCTCGCAAATTGGCAAACTTTTTCGTTTTTATATTTCACAGGGTATCCCTAGATTGCATTGTACGTCATTTAATGTTGTTTTTGTCATTAATGTTTTTTTTATCTTTTAGTGTTACGTAATGTTTAGAGAGGGGGGTACAGAAAAACGTTACAGTGCATTACAAGGGCGGGAGGGGGGGTCAAAAATCTTAAAAATTTGCGTTACGTAATACTTGAACGCTCCCATAATCAAGATATTATCCATCTATTTAAAAGATTTCGCAAAAAAAAAGTGTTTTTTGTCATTGATAAGTCATTATGTTTTGATGATGTGATGATGATAAATTGCAATAACATTTCCAGATACGCGTCGCTGTACTTCTGCTGTGCGATGGAGCAGGAAGACAATGAGCTTCTCACCCTGGAGCTCATCCACCGCTACGTGGAGCTCCTCGACAAATATTTTGGCAGTGTATGTATAATGCTCTTCATTTGCAGGTCAAGTGACAACACCCCAATTGGGCTTCATATGTTTATCCAACTTACCGAAAAAAAAAACACTTCACCTAAATAATGGACTCCCCTTCAATTAAAATTCGTCTATCACTCTCAGTAGTTTCAAAAGATGTTACCATTGTTTTCCTCTTCAAGAAATTCCATTAATTACTTTTATCCCACTTTTCCTTTAGGATCCAATAAAAATAGCAAAAGCTCGTTAACATTTTCATCAGGTGTGCGAGCTGGACATAATCTTCAATTTCGAGAAGGCATACTTCATCCTGGACGAGCTGGTGCTGGGCGGGGAGCTGCAGGAGACCAGCAAGAAGAACGTCCTCAAAGCCATCGCTGCCCAGGACCTGTTGCAGGAGGTCAGTAGCCAGGACAATGAGCTTGTGTGAGCTGGATGCTGATTTACTTTACTTATTGATTTACACGGTGTGCAGTCTGTTTGGTCACTGAGGACACTTTTCTGAAGATCGGAAGGTGCAATATGGGAACTATGTAATCCCGAATGGTTATTTGTCTAAATTTTAATTTTTTCACCACTGCTGTTATGATTTTCCTAAATATCCGTAGAAAATGCCTTTAAGAAAAATAATAGATCAATGTATATACATTTTAGTGAAGTTTAAATGCAATACAAGTTATTACAGATGTGTAGTTTCGTCAAGCACTTGCTAGCAGCCAGGCTGACGGTTTGGTGAATATTTAATGAATTTGTTTTATACTTTTCCTGTAATGCTGGCTACGTTAAATTCAATTAATTTAGGACTCAATGAAACTTATTTAAAAAGGTTAACAGTGGCCATGAGTTACTTGTTCCCTGTGTTCCTTCCTGAGTAACTTAGTAAGATAGCTAGCTTAGTAGGAAAGCCAAGCCACAGGCTCATAAATTACATCCATGCTAGCCATTCCGTAGATCTTTTTAATTTGTACTGACTCTGACCAAATGGGATATAGCTACAGTGTAAATCTACAACTAATGTAAATGAGCGTTTGTTTACGTGTAAGTTTTACACATCCAAGTATTAGGAGTTGAGAAATTAAGTGGGATAGTTCAAGTTGAGTTTATTAAGTTGGTTGTTTCAGATATGATGTTTAGGTTTATATTTATGAACTCTTTCAATTTTACAAACGCATTCCAACTATACATATCGGTGAGGTAATGATTTTCTGATTTACTCGACCCCCTCATCATGCTAGAGCAGTGGTTCTCAACCTTCCTTTGACCTTAACCGATTAGAAAAAAAAATTTACTACTTTAAAAAGTAACAAATTAAATTCGACTGCACCCATACTACTATTATATTTCTTTTGACTATACCCTGGCGCCGCATTAAACGTTTATAACTAGACATCTTTCATTCTCTAAGAACAACTGCGACCAGCTCGACGCCCTGTCTTGCTCTACCGTTCTACAACGAGTGAGCGGGGCAAAGCGATGCCTCGACGTTGCAGTCAATGCTTAGAGAATCAAGGGGTAGGAGAAACGATTTACCCCCTCCGAGGCTCATTATCCCAAGTTGGGAACCGCTGCGCTAGTTTGCCTTACAATGCATACATCTCTTTCGCTCAATACTATGTAGAAAGAAAGAGCAAGATGATCATATCCGCGACAAAGGCCATTGTGCTGATTTAGATCCTAGGTTTAAATAGTGTTCTAGGCTAGGTTTGTTCAGATTGCAGTTGTGGTTGTTTTTAACTAGTCCTTATACTCTGAAAGGTCACAATTATCTAGTCTCCTGTCTTTCTGAGAAGTAATAAGTAGGTGTAATAATAAAAAGTTTAAACTAGTATGTAAAGTGGACCAGTAAATAGGACAGCGGCCTCGGTAGTGCCTTTCGTAGATGTTAAATGACACTTATATATTAGATAGGAGCACTGCCTTTTCAAGACTATTTTGTCTATTAGTTTGTAAATCAATATATCAGTTCTATTAGATAGATTTATATATAGTTCAATTACCTTGCTGCCTTCTGACAGGCTTGCTGCATCCGAGACGCAAAACTAAACCGTACATTGTTCTAAATAAAATTCCATGACAGTTTATTGACCCCAGTGATAGCCTAAAGGATTCGATAAGCATGTTGCCCTCTCTTCAGCAAGCTGTAAAAACATCTGATGCGAACGGATATATCCATTCGAAAGGAAAAAGAAAATCCCCGAAAAAATCGCCAAAACTACGCAACCGAACGTTCTTCCTCCGTGTCGTGTTCAATTTAAAAGTTGGTGGCAAAATACATCCTGACCCCAACGGAGATCCGAAAGCCAATAAAAAAAAGAAGATAGGCATATGCCGACATACCGCTACTCACAGGCTAAAACAATCTTATAGTCTAATTAACATCTCGTTTCGTCAAAGTGCTTGACATCGTCTTGTACTCGTCCAATTTGGGCTACTTGAATACTGACATTTCTTATTATATTAATAGCGCGTTCCAACGACCTCCTAAACTATGGACTCTGCACGCTATACAATATCAAAACCAGACTTGGCGCACGCCTCTAATGTCACAAAGTCCGCCATGGCTACGTTTTGGCGGAGCTTTAGATGTGCCACGAATGTCATGTATATGCATTATCCACTGGTGTAGTTGATCGAAGTAGCGTTCCTTATATTCAAATAATGAATCGTTTTACCAACCAGCTGCTAAATTTTGACAGATTTCTCATAGAAAATGTGTTACAATTTGACTGCTGGTAAAACGATCCATTGTTTATAGGAACCGATTGTTAGTGCACCATTTTGTACTTTGCGTATTCGCTTAGTAAGAGTACATTAAATTTAGCTGTTCCACATAAAAATCAATTTCCTTGGACTTAAGAGGAGTGTGAACCTAGCCCCAAAAAGCGCTCCCCTTACAAATGGCGAACGTTTTCCACCCTCTAAACCTTAATCTACAGCAATGGTTTTTTGGTATATTGTCATTATGTCTTGCATTTTAGTAGTTTCATACAAAACAAAGAAGTGTCAATATTGTTGAAACTATTAAGAATATTTAAAAAATCAAAACATACAAACCTAGTTCTAGAGCATACTGACAACTTACAAAAAAATCATGGCTATAGGTTAAGAGGGGGGAAAACGTTATCGCCGTTTGTATAGAGAGCGGTGGGTTCACACTCTTCTTACGGGGAGAGGAAACTATTTGTACTTTAATTTTAATACAGAACTATCGTACCGTTTGTGAAGATTTAGTTAAAATTGGTTATAGAGTATACTTTGACACCTAATGAATGAATGAATGAAATCTTTTATTTTCAGGCAACAAGGGCCCATAGATAAATACCTTACAAACTAACATACATAAAAATATATAGACTAAAATACAATAGGTACAAAACAAAACAATTTTCATGTTGACGACAAAATGGCGTGGCCCCGATGCGTCGTCACTTCCTATGTCAATCGAAGCTAATCTATCACTTTCATCCATGCGTCTCAAATGCTATAGGCAGGGTCTGACCTAAGGCAGCAAAGTATAGAACGAATTACATATCAACGATTAAAAGAAGTACAGTTTAAAATAAAATAATAAATAAACGCAATAAAACTAAGTCTAGTCAGCTCGGTTATAGGACTTTTGTCCAAAAATAATAACAATATAGTGAAATGCTTCTGCCAGTTATTAATAATAATAAATAAAACGATACTAATATTATGAAGTGATGTGGTCCGATTTGACATTAGTAAATTATATTTATCTTGATAGTAGATTAATAAAATACAATTAACAATGTTATGCTAATCTTATAATTATGTTACATTATAAAGCTTGAAGTACCTAACTGAATAATTCTCTCCACTATATTGCATTACAATAATTAAGTAATATCCGTTTTCTTTATGGAATGATGTTTTATAAATATTTATTTATATTGCTAATGAAATTCTTAATATTTTGTGCGTTTACCACAAAGCCATGAAGCTATACTGACCTTGCCATGGTGTTGTGGAACGGTCCCCCTATGTCGGACCGACGAGAACAAAACAAACTGCATTTTTTTTCTACGACAGGGCACTTTTAAAGCGCTCTCTCACGGGTATGTAAGATTCCGGCGCCGGCGCAGTAAATCGATTGTTTACTTAGTTGTAATTTTTTTATTTTCACTTGAAGATATAAAAAATAAATGCCAGATTTACTCGGGAAAAAATGTATGGCAGCCACATACAGTCAAGAATTTAATTTCCAACCCGCCTAAGGTTCAATATCGTATAGCAAACTGTCTAACTAACTAGAGCAAGACGTTAGTTTGACATATCAACCTTAATGCATTGCGAATGTCTGACGACATTTCAACGAAATGAGTAGGGAATTAAATTCTTTGACTGTTCATTAATTTTGCACCCGCTGCCACAGCCTGTATATGTGACTGTATATGCAGCATATATTATACAGCAACCCGAGTGGGTGCGCCATCGATCTACATATCACCATTTCCCGTCCATACCGAGCACGGTTTGTCCTCGAAGCTTACCGAGCTGTGAGAGAGCGTTAAGGTGAATTTTTGACAATTCAACCGCCGGATATTGTTTTTAACTATTAGTTGACGAAACGATTCTAGAGGTACGACTAAGCGTGATAGCGCTGTGCTCTACTTCGAGGTCAGCGCTGTCTGGTTTGTTCGCAGCTTTTCGCATGACCAGATCAGGCGCCGCTTAAGGGTCATTTACACGGTACGTGTCCTCGCACGCGTGTTGCATTACATTGCGGGCTACCGAGGTATCACGTGGTCCTAATCGATCGATCGAGCCCCGCTGTGCGATGCAACTCGCATGCGAGAACTCGTACCGTGTAAATGGCCCTTTAGACGTCAAGCACAGCGCCGTCGAGCTCAAAGAATAACATCCTGGCTAAGCCTCTAGTTTAGTCAGAAATTGATTAAATATAGGGCACACGAGTAGAAATAATTTGGACGCTTTTACGTCATTCGTTAGTATTATTTCGGCCTTATTGTCGAAGCTACAATTTGCAATCGGATATTTTTTGTGTGGGAAATCTCAATCTCTACCACAATTAAGGAAGTAACTGAAGATTCGTATTTCTGAACAATGATAGCGTGTGAATAAAAGTCACATGTTGACACCTGTTAAGTCGGTCCGGCATAGCTCCCCGCACTCATGTTCCCTGTTTGTGCCGTACGCATGCGCGCCAGGACCTGAACGATGGATTGTTGCACTGACCGGCATAGCACCGGCCCCGCTGAAACTACCTCCACTATGCTACCCCGAGTCTGTATTCCGTAGACCCATCATGCTTGCGCTTTAGCTTTTCGCCTGTTCTTATTTTATCGCATGCCAGTATTCTTAAGACTCTTAGGCAACTTTTTTGAGCAATTATTTAATTGCCATCGAGGCGTCACGAATCCGCGAATCAGAAATGCGATATACTCTTAGTTGAACAATTTCCAAGTCGCAGTCAATGTTAAAAGCAATAGATTCCATATGGCTGCGTCCTGCGTAGGAAAGCTTACGCGAATCTGTATGCACTGACGAATATAACCCTCATTGTAGACGTGAGAAGGTTCTTTGAGCATTGATTTCCTGCATTGGATCACATGCTGTGATCTAAAATATTCTGAATGACCAATGAACGCTAAGCATAAATCTGGTTAGCTTTCCATATCCAACGCCCATTGGCTTAATTCAAAAATTTTGGATCTTAGATAGTGAGGATGGCCGATGCGTATCCTTGACAAGTGCATATAACCAGTGCCAACAAAGAAATGACTATAAATGGCGTCACTTGAGATCAAAGTGAACGCGTTCTTTATGCATGCTTGTAGCTCTGTATGTATAAATCAAGCTTGTTTGAAAGATATGTAACTCATTCTGCCATATGCCAAATCTAGCACTAATGAAGTCATTAATGACTCAAAACTTCATGTTCGATCTCTGATGCCGAACACTTTTGTTTATGGCTTATTCTGATATAGTTAAACTGAAATAGTTTAATCGCAGTAGTTATTAATTTATTATAGGCGCTTCTGCTATATCATGATTTAGAGGACATATGGTGTGAATTCCTATGTCTCGTACTGTATCGATTGAACGTTATATTATGTTTAATCTGTTACCTTTACATTTACATTCACTGGCATCATACACAGTTGAAACAAAAATTAGAATAAATAGTATATAATAATAATACCTGGATGGCATTAATAATACTAGATCCTGTTTATATTGTATCGGGTTATATTTATTAGTAAACTATAATTACTATAGTTGTAATAACGAGTAGTATATGTTCGTCTGTCGCTTTATACATATTTGTGTAGTTTTGTTATATTCATATTATTGTATATTTGTACGCTGTTCTACCGGGTTGTGTAATTTATTGTTAACCCTTCCATGGTCAATAGGCTTTCATACATTAGCTATGCCGATACGATAAACCGTCCACTTACGTCCGCTTTTGCGGTCATGAGGGTAGTCTACTGTTATTTTAAACTGTACACTCGCGTCGAATAGTATTATTTTAATACTTTTAAACTAAACCTTGAATGAATTGGTTGAGTTTACTCCTCCCGGTAGAACAGTGTAGTAAGTGTAACTCTCTGGCTGTTCATGCATTAATGTAATGGGATGTCGAAATACATTGGTTCTAACTAAAACTCTGTTTTCTTGCATGCACCTAACCTTTACCGTAGCATGAGCCCGTCTATAGTCTGGTGCACGAGTCAGGGGACTGCGGCGAGCTTTCTGATTGGCTGGTAATGTCTAATAGGCAATCAACCAATCAGAAATAGCTAATTAGTGCTTATGAATCTTTATCAGCCAATAGGAATGTAATAGCAGTCCTTCGTCTTGACTCCAGGAATATGTAGACTATGAAGATAACCAAATAACACATTAACGTGAGCACTCTCCATTATAAGGGCTAAATAATTATTTGTTCTCTTTAGAGTTACAAAAACTTACTAAATTCCTTCTTAAAGAGTAGAATTGATACGGATTTTTATGCTTAAATTCAAATGAGTCGATTGAGATGCTTTCGCCGCAAAACATGATGGCAGAGAAGGTTGACTGCATTTCCAAAGTTTCTATATACTCTGAGAATCCTTGTACAGTCACCAGCACCAATATCTGACACAGCGAAGCGTGCAAAAATATCTGACACGTCCTACCAGCCCTAGAAATAGAGTCGTATCAGATATTTATGCACGCTTTGTTGTGTCAGATATTGGTGCTGGTGACTGTACAGAAAATATATTTTATTGTCACAAAGTGGGCCTACATTTTCTGATGAAACAGACTTTGTTTGGCCTAAGTAGAACAAATGCGGGGTAACTCTAATGGATTGAAGAGAAATATGTCTGATCAAAGATGGCAGCCTATCTTTAGCTAAGAAAAAGGGTTTTTTTTAATCTTTATATTTTATGAGTAGGGAGTTAGTGGTCATTAACCACGAGTTGTTAATAAATTTACCATCTTGGCTCATAAGTCCTGATAAACCTTAACGCATTATGTGTGGTGCTTTTTATAGTCGAGCAAGTAGTTTCTTGATCACTTTTAAATCTTATCCCTTTGCAAAAGTGGTCATATAATTTCGTGGTCGACTATACTATAATCTGGTGGTGGTGGACAATTCATTCCGGGTGTGTTTTTGCCGCTGTCCATTATAATTTTTTACATAGAACTACCGTGAGATTCGGACATATTAATACAAACATATCACTCATGAATTTTGGTATTTTCGTATTTCGTTGAGCCGCGGGGCTCATGCATAAGGACCGCGGACTGGTCCGAAACATGTCGAGCAATAACTCGACTGCAAATACGTGAGTGATCCGTTTGTATTAATATGTCATTTACCACGTTATAATGTTGACTAGACAAATGACAATCAACGTCTTTCCTATTATCCTTCTAGTATTATAAAGCTGAAAGTTTTTGAGGATGAATGGATGTTTGTTACTCTTTCACGCAAAAAATACTGAACGGATTTTGATGAGAGTTTGCAATAAGATAGCTTTCATATTGGATACTCATTCATATAGGTACTTTTTTTGCATGGCGCTCAACGTTTTTGAACTTCACGCGACCGAAGTCGCAGGCGTCCGCTAGTATTTGCTAATATAATAAATGGGAAAGTGTGTTTGTTTGTTTAGTTTCACAAGTGAACCGGTTTCGGCTAGTGGTTAATTTTATAAAAACAGGACCATATTTTCTAATAATAATTTTAAAATTTAGTTTTTTTCGTCTTTGTTAGCTTTCGCTCTCTATTTGTCATCTCTTTGTTTTCAATTAAAAAATCTAATAGTTATGACAGCGGTTGGAACGCTGCCGGAATAACCCCAAAGGGAACGAAATGGCCCCTTTGTTTATATAATTGTGGTTTAATACAAGCATGCTCCGATTTGTATAATATCCTGTGTGCGATATTAAATAAATGTAATATATTATTTATGCTATTTTTGATATTTGCACAAATCACAATTCATAAGAAGTGTTATCGATGCTTGTCGAAAGTCGATAAAATATGACACGCAATCCTTCCGGAGTTTATTCACTCACGAAAAATCCGGAATTACCTTATTTGCCTCGAGGAGCTCATTTCTTCTTCTATTTATTGTCAGAGGGTTCTGAAAGGATGAGTAGGATAATTACTTTCTTTACGTTTACCAATTTTTAAATTAAGGGATCGGTATAACAGATAGGATAAGGTGGGAAACCCCTATGAATTCTAGCTTGACAAGGTACTTCCACTTGTCCCAATCCTGCCATTCCTACGAGGTTTAGTAATGACAGCTGAGTGGGACAAACGGAAGTACTGGACGGAGAGGACTGTTGCGATAGGACGAGACCGTGGACGCGGCGCTGCGCGAGGTGGGGCTCCTCTGAGGCGCCGCGGGACCTTCCAGAAACTTCCATCACGGACTCAAAGGAATTGCCAAAGACTTTACAGAGAAACTTCCGAGCATCGATGTATACACGCACCAGGATCTCAGGACTTGCTCGTGGTGCTTTATTGTTGTGCTGGCGAAAACGATTACAGCTTCATTTTTCCGAAGCCAAAAGCTTGTTTTACCGACCATAGATGAGAGAGTTTTCGGCGTATGTGTGGTTAGTAATGTAATAAATGACGACTGTAATAAAAGAAAGCATCAAACGATCAAACGGGCCTAAAATATTACGTGTTGGAGAAATTATTTGACAGTCTGAGGTTATGTCTGTCAAATAATGTGGGAATTTGTTTGACGACCTGAGGCCTTGTTTGATGAAACCGTACTAACTAATACAGGAATTTCGATTATAATTTTAGACCGTGCGAGGCCCCCTTGACATTCAAGTTGAATGTCAAGGTTGATTGCTTCAACCTAAAGTATGATAAATAAATGTCTTTATTTGCAGAAAACTTGGTCCATATGTGTTAGTATACAATGAGAAACTTATAAGCCATAACATATAATAATAGTCATAACCATTGAAAAAAAAAGAAAAAAATCTCCGGCTGATACAAACTTTAAACTAGGCGCACGCTGCACGTGCATATCTCGGTGAATCTGCCAAGTGTGGCGCAGCAGAAGCTAAATATTAAAATGATATAAAAACTTACTCTACCACACTTCGACAACTCTTCTATCGTCGAGATGGCGTTTGTTTTGTCAATAAATTACTGCATAAAGATTCCTAACGTGCATTCCTATGCAATGCAATGTTTATGACATAGACAGCCTGAGGTCCTGGTTTTCTTCCTCTCTACGTACTAGAGCTGCATTGCAGCATCAGACCCATCTTCACTGGTACAAACGGCAACAAACTTAGCCGACCATTAAAGAGGGAATCGAGAGAAATTGTCTATGGTCGAAAGAGATAGATACATCAACTTCATAGTGCTTTCTATGGGAGGCATCCCATTCGAAAAATTATTACAGTTTCTCGCAGTTCCGTCTTTAATGGTGACTTATGTGTCTTCGATTGTATATGGTGCTAGTAGAGGCCGAGGTATTTTGTCTTATTCAACCTTTTCAGTGAACAGAAATAACATGGACGTATTTCTAGCTACCAAAAATTGGCCGTAATGCAATGACTTCTGAATACATCGTAATGCAAATTGTCTCCTAAAGCACAGTTTGTATAGGGCTCCAGACAGGGTTGCCAGGTCCTATCCCCAAGTAGCCGGACAGACCAGCCAGTTTAGCCGAACACTTGCGTAAAACAGCTGGATATGCTTAATAATTAAGGATTTTTATATTAGTAGCGAGGCAGGCGGAGCGGGACAGACCACGTCACTGGTCAAATGCAAAAAGTCTAACAAAAATTGGACACCGTTTAATTTGTCCGGACACGCATTTAAAAAGCCTATGTCCGGCTTTACCCGGACGCCTGGCAACGCTAGCTGCAGATATGTATGTCTGTCAACTTTAACTGCCGATAGGCATTTACTAGTAATAGATTCTTCTGTGTCCATGTTCTTCCTGGGTGTATTCTAAGGAAGTCTTCCATGTTTTTTATGTTCACTGCAAACGTAATTTAATTTGACAACTCTTGACTTGATAACGGGACAGTCCCAGAGTAGAAGTAGTCAATAATGTAACTACATATTTTACTGGCAATACTTTCTACTAGCACTTGCACTCAAACTTTGGCTAGACAGCTGTACTAGTGCGTTCAAGTGAACACTGGAAGTAAAAGAGTGTGGAAAATGTGATTGGGTAACCATACAAAAGTCAAATTGTTGAATTTTTGTAGAGCTCAACCAGACTTTTTCAAATTAGGAACCATTTCTCATTAAAATCGATACCATCATTTCCTTGACAGGCTTTGACTTGTCATTGTGATTATTACTGCGAAAGAAGAAAATTCTGGTCGGGCTATTATAGTTTTTTTTATTCTTTTATATAGACGATGTTTCCGGATATACTTTTTGCGCTTGCCAAATATTTATAGCGCAGTTAACCACCCTTTTCTACCTATCCAGATTGGTTAAAAAAGGATGGAAGCTAGTCTGACATCACATCTTGTTTTGTTATTTGTTTGATGTAAGTAACATATTGTTCTAAGTGTAAAAAAAAAATCGGATAATTTTAACATGTCCGAAAATATACTGCTTTATGGTATTCTTGATGTTTGCCTGGATCAATCACAATCAATTAGAAATTAACATGCATTCGTGATTGGTCGTAAATGTCAGGCCTGTCAGCGCCATCTATTAGGTTTTTTAGTCACAAACGAAATGTAGGTAGGTGATCTGAAAAGTAAATGGACCAATCGATTTTGATTTTAGCCTTTTTATATTTTTTCCTTTTTGATGCGTTTATAGTCCTTTGAAATGCCAAGTGTCAACCCTAAACCTTAGTTGTGATTTTGTATTTTTAGTAGAATACTTAGTCGTTTTGTTTTTTTTTATATTCTATGACATTGACTTTAAATTATCTCATTTAAAAGAATTTATATTTGTTGAGATCATGTTTTTTTTTAAAATTATATTCATAGAATTTAGGTTACGAATTAAGCATAGCATTTTTCTATTAACACTTTTAGGTTGTATTGTGCCACAAAAAGAAAATTAGTTAGGAAAATAAATAACGAAAAAAAAAAATTTTAGATGTTAGATTGCTAGATCATAGTAAGTTTAGACATACAGTAAACGAACATCTCACTATGAGAAAAAAACACCTTATCATACTATACGAATGGAGGCTTCATGTGAAGAATAACTGTGACTATGTGATTTCGTATACTTTTAGTTTGTTTCAAAATTACTTGTGTTTCTACCCATGGAGATCGTCAGGGGGCAGAGCTTCATATAAGTGTGTAGTCTATCATTCTATTTTCATCGGTTATGCTAAAGAGTACCAACTTGCCCCCCCCCCCCCCCACCCTCGGGTCAAGGTTGGCTGGCGACGTCCTTTAATTTGTTTTTAGCTGAAAATATAATAGCTACGTTCATATAGTATGATAACGTTCAGCCCCTAGCACGCTGGTTTATGTTGCGGACATTATAACGCATATTCCCTGTTTAACCAACTGGCGTCTAAGAAAGGGGATTAATACCTTAGGTCCGCGATAAACTAGTATGTGAGGAATGCTGCTGTATACATCGTTAAAAACCGGCGATACACAACATTCTCAAACATAATGGTTCTAATTAAGGTGACCAACTCTCTCTGCCCATTTTACAGGACGTGTGATCTAAAATTACAGGATTCATGGCAAAAATACAGCAGAACGCGTTTACTGTATGATTGGTCCTGTATTTGTCTTATTAAAATACAGGACACGGCTAAAATGTTAGCTGAAAGACAGGACAGTTGACCACCCTACTTCTAATGTGGTTCTAATACTCGCGTCGCATTCCCCCTATCTATACTACTCAAAATAAAATAGGGTCCACTCGAATTTTCTCAGTAACACTTTTGCTTTAACATAAAAACATGTTTGTGCCACAGCATACTTTTATAGTACGAATTTATAAATGATTTATACTTACATGAAATTAATAAAAGAAAACTCAGCTTTCAACATAGGCATTAGTAGAAATACATATTTATTTTTAATTTTAATTTTACTGAGAAATGTTAAGCCCTATTTTGTTATGAATAGTTTAATGTTTAGAAGAAACCAGGCGCCGTGTATAGTTTATTTTTACAGTCACGTGACTCGGCAAATTAACCAATCAAATCAATCTTTTGGGTCTCCACAGATCCAAAAGATTGACTTGATTGGTTGATTTGCCGAGCCACGTGACTATTTTGTTTACCTTATTTTAAGTACCTAAAGAAATTAAGTATAGCATCGGGTTTAAAAGAAGTGTGTTTAGTTAGACTGTTTAGCTCAAACGTGGCTGTCCAAATCAAAAGCAACTTAAGAAAGCCTGTTTAACAAACCCATATCATTGTTTACTAGCGACCGGCCCCAGCTTCCGTCGGGTACAATTACGATGTAACATACATAAAAAGTGCCGTAAAAAAATCTCTAAATGACATTTATCTACACATATATCATAAATGCTCTATAATGCGTTCAGAAACCGTAGGCAATGACCAGCATCATAACAACCAATATTATTATGAGAATTTTTCTAATTTGTTTCTATATTTGTCCAAATTCCATTTTTATTACATTATTTTAATGTGTACAGTCTATAGATATTTAATAGGTACCTAGCACTAGTAGCTAGTAGCAATGCAGGTCATTGCCCTATGGCTTCTGAACCCATCATAGAGTACTTATGATATGTGTATATTGTGTGTGTATTGATGAAGAAATAAAGAAATGTGTGTAGATAAAGTAATGTATGCAACTGTACATAATTAGGCCTTAAAACACTCGTGTGATCCTATTATGAAACTCGCTGACGCTCGTTTCATAAAACCACACTCGTGTTTTAAGACCCCTCATTATGCAACAGTTGCATAAAATACTATTAAAACCGTACCAGGGGGGTTCCACTCCGCATAGGTTAATCGCAGTAGGTTGCCGGCTTGCCGCGCGCGCGTCCGCTCACTCTGTGTCGCGCGTTGATAGTCTTACAGTAAGCAGCCCAACCCTAGCGGTGCGCCAGGGCATTGCGGGTGGAAGGCGGGCGCGGCCGGCGTCTTCCTTTTGACACATGCCGCTTGGCGAATGTTTATGAAGTAATACGAACTTTATGTGCCTGATTATAAAGTTGGATTTCGTTTAATGGTGGTCGAAAAAGAGAAGTTTCTGTACGTTAGTAATTATTCTGTGACCGTAGCAAAATCCGTTGCGTGTTGTAAAAGGAGTGAAAGGCCGAAGACAAACGGACAGACAGGAACGGATAGCGATTTTGTTTTATACTTGCTAGCCAGAACAAACCCGATCTTCTGAGATAATCTGACGTGACTAAAACGCGATTACTCGGATCGTTCGAGCGAGAATGCAGTAATTGGCTCGCTTCATCTCCCTGTGGCCCTAACACGACTGGCTAAGTTTAGTTTATCTCTCTCTGCGTCCTTTTCCTATGACACTAGTTAGACAGAGACACAGGGAGGGGTTAAACTAAACCGGGGATGTCATGTTAGGCCCGCTGTTAAACAGAAGTTATTTTCAATACAAATATCATACAAACAGATAAACATACGTACAGTCAGCCAATTTGATTCATAGTCCACTGTGGAACGTTGTCGCAATGTGTCATCGCTGAGATATTATGACATTTATTCAGTAGTCATTTTGACACTTAGTGTGAAAAGGTTCTACAGTGCCCTATGAATCATATTGGTTGACTGTACAAGTGGCGCTTACAAGGTATACCGCAATTTATCAAAATAGACTTGTAAATTGTGCTATATGAATGTCGACTACTGCAGCTATAGAATGTTTTTATTGTGTTCTGAGCCTTTTAGTTTGGACGGCCACATTAACTAAAATATGAAATTATAGATTTTGTAAAATGCGATGTACTACCAGCATAATGGAACCCTGACCTACCGCAGAACCGTATCAACAAGTGAAATGAAAAAGAGACATGTTACGATTTGATTTAAAACTTCACTTTGACATAGTTCCATGGTGGGCAAGGTTCCATTTTGTTGATTGTACTTCAGATGTGACAAATATTTTTTTTATTATATACTTAAAAATTTTACTATATAGTAGGTAAGTAAACTTCATGATTCATGATGTATAATTTAATTTTGAATTTAAATATTTGAATCGCAGACATCGATTGAAATCCAAATGAACTATAGGTACCTTATTCATGTGAAAAATACACAATTGAGTATTTTAAAATTGTGCATTGCCTTTCATTAATGTTCATGTGATTATTCCATCCTACTGAAATAAATTGTGTATTATGTGAACTAAGGTTTTATTGAGCTTTCAAATTCTATTGATTGTAGGGCCTCAAAAGCTTTGTTTAATAATAAAAATGGTTCACTTTTATGGCTGAACTGTGTGGCTTCATGCCTACTGGCAGAGTAAAAACTTTCTTAGTTATCCTTCTGTCTTGAAAAAAGAACCGTTAACCTCGTGAGGCCCAAGTACTACATATAGGACAAATGTCAAACTAACGTTGAACTCACTTCCTCAAACGATATGGTTCAAAATTCATAGATCGAAATTTGACGTGGGCCTTACGAGGTTAAGTCTTATTTAATGGTATCTCCAGAGGCAGGGGCGCCAGGCATAGTGTCGGCCAGTGGGCAACAATAAAGGAAATTTAGCAGAGGTGATGTTATGAAAATTTTAAACCAAAATCTGTTGTAACTCTAGAGGTGTATGTAATATTTGTTTCTGCAAATTTTTCGATCAATAGAGATCTAAAGAGCTTTAAAAAAATACAAGTGGGTAATAAGTAAAAGGAGAGAAGTAAGAGTTGGTAAGACTTATTGTTACTCCATTCATAAACAGTTTCAGAAAGGACCCAAAGCCCTTAGGTAATTTGTTTGTTAAATGTTACTTTTAGTTAAGAAGCGAGCCGATTGTCGACTCTAAAGTGCCCATCACCTACACAAATAAATTCCTATTATAAATTAAGCCATTTTATTTTGTTACCCATTATATTTTGTGCACTACCCACAACTATCTCTGCCTTTCCTAAAGGTTGACTGGTAGAGAATGCCTTAAGGCATTAAGTCCGTCTTTTGTACATTTTATTTTTAATTTTGTGCCATAAAGATTAAATAAATAAATAAATTCTACTTTGCTCTGTACCAGTGACCTTCAGCTCGCTCCCTTTATGTCTTAAGCCCGCCGGTACATAGAAATAATAGCTGCACGGAAAACTACGTTTGTGTTGTTCGAATTTAAAGCTCACTGTCACCGGACGCAAGCAAACAGGTCGACAGCATTTTGTTTCTCTTTCTTTTCTCAGTGCTGCCGCTTTCTGTGTGCTCACGGCTAAGTTATCTTTATTAAGATAAGATAAGATATCTTTATATGTTCCGTATTAAGTTGTTTTGTTTGTTTTTTCGTTCCGCCGAAAAGCGATGGCTCGGTCTAACACGGCCACGAGCGACCCTGGCTCAGTGATGACCCTTGTTGCAGGAGGAGACTCCCCAGGGCTTCTTTGAGGACCACGGACTCGGGTAGGCTCCCGGGAACAGCAGCAGCAAGGCGCCCGGTACCGCGTAGGACATCTCCGTTTATATTAATTAAGCTAATTTTATTTTATTAAGCTGATCTAGTTGTTCAAGATCAAAAGTTTTCACGTTAATTTGATGATAAAAGGTTTGTTGCTTCTGGCTCATATTATCAGCTGTCAGTTTGAATGTGACATGTTTGTTGATTTGTTTGCATTTTTGATCTTGGATAACGCTGCACGCTGTCGCATTAAGTAACGCAAATTGTTTGCATTTTAAGGGGTTTTCCATTGTTTTCATCAGTTAAGATTCGTTTTGGGCTGGGACTATACAGTGCGTGCCGACGTTTTATCGTTTGTTTGATATACCGAAGTCAGTTGTTGACGCCTGGAGTAGAGTTAAGGTTAAAAAAAATCCTAGGAGAAAAACAATGGAAGAAAATATTTAAGATAAAATTTCAAAATTTGTGGAACGGTCGTCGTATAGTCCCTACTACGCCTAATATATTTTTATAAATAAATTATTATATTGCATTTACAGCACTTCATTTATTAGTTTTTAGCGGTAATTTAGCAGCTTTGTACTTAATTTCTTATTAAGGTAGATATTATGAAATGGCTATAAAGTTGGTGAAGTCTTGTATCATGAGCTTTATACGTTTAAAATTATAAAAAAAACATTATTCGAGTTTATTATCGTAGAGGTGAATAATCAGTAATAATGGCAGCCTCACTACTGGCTTCCTTTGGATTTTGGAAAGAAACTGTCAACTAACACATTTTTAATCACTTAAGAGGAGTGTGAACCCCGTGCTCTCCATACAAACGGCGATAACGTTTTCCACCCTCTAAACCTTAACCTATGGCAATGATTTTTTGGTATGTTGTCATTATGCTTTAGAACTAGGTTTGTATGTTTTGATTTTTTAAATAATCTTAACAGTTTCAAAAATATTGACGCTTTTTTGTTTTGTATGGAACTCTTAAAATGCAAATATTGTCAAATCTATGAAGAATACTAAAAAAATCAAAACATACAAACCTAGTTCTAAGGCATAATGACAACATACCAAAAAATCATTGCTATAGGTTAAGGTTTAGAGGGTGGAAAATGTTATCGCCGTTTGTTTGGGGAGCGCTTTTTGGGGCTGGGTTCACACTCCTCTTAAGTATGTCAAATACACACAGGGTGTGCGTTTTTTGTGGTTATTCGTATGTTGCCGATAGATTTGTATTTACCTGAGAAATGCATAAGTCATTAGTATTACAGTATGGCTAATAAGAATAAGGGAAAATGTTATTAACATCTCTACCTAAATAACTTAAAAAAAAACTATTTTATGTGATGCAGCCTTAACAGTCATTCCGCTGTCAGCATAACAAAACAAGGTCCAACATTGTCTGCTCAAGCTTTTAGTTCCATCTCTGTCAGTCGTCCATGGCGCGAAAGAGACGGAGCTACTTGCGTGCATAGACTATACTACCATAAGTTTGTGCCAAAACAAATGTTATATTTTCATATTAGTTTTCAACTATTTCAGTGTTTTCTAGAATTTAATCTATTAATGTTGTATTCAACTGGCTCGACTTTTAAGTACTTAACAAAATGTATTAACCCTTAATTTGAAAACAACGGCGAACATCTTTTTATGTTTGTAGTAAAAAAATAAGACAATCAAACGAGACTAGAAATTAAGGGTTAAAAATTGAAATGAAAATTGGACCTAAAAATATACTATTGTCTTGCAGTTAAGGTATTCCATATCAACGCTCAGTCATATCTTTCATCCACGTAATTTACCTTTTAGGCCTAAACCAAACCATGTATCCTAGAAGTCGCATGAACTAGTATCGTCTTTAAAGTATTATACAATAAAATAACTTTATAAAATACAATGTTTTTATTATTGTAAATACATTTCCAAATAGTTAAAAAGCTACAAATATCATTATCAAAACGCATCATAGGCGGTGTATAATAATTGCAATTTAAATAATTATAAAGTGCTTCACTTAAATGCTATCAGCTAAAACAATGTTGGTACATCCTGTATACCGACGTTGTAGCTTTCAAAATTAAAAGTATTGAGTATAAAAAGTTATCAATTAGAATGGATCTCCGATTTGGCTTCGGGCGTCGATTTGACTTTGTTGGCGGTGGTGGGGGCGGAGTCGTGGTTTTCCGGCGGCGCGTCGGCCGTGCTCGGCTCGGCGGGGCGCTCCGCGCTCTGTTTCTGCGCCTGCGCAGCCTCCTTCTGGTGCTGCTGGTTCGTGACCGTGGCGAGGTGAAGGGCCGCGAGCAAGGCCTTTAGGTAACGACTTACGTCAAAGTCGATGCCTGTAACGAATATAAAAGTTAATTTTAAAATAGAGATGGTAGCCTGTTCATAAAGCTAAGGGAAAAAATCTGATATGTTCTTAGAGCATTCTTGCCTAGACCTGCCCCGGCTTCGCACATGTACAATTAATGTACATATAAAAACCTTCCATAAACAAATTTTCTAAATAGCAGTTAAAACTGTTTCAAAACCCGTTGCTTGGTTTAGAAGGAATAAGTGGCCGTAGATGAGGACAGACAGGAACGGTTAGCGACTTTGTTTTACACTATGTGATGAAGATAAAGAAGCTGGCGTGGAAAAGAAGCGAAAGAGGCTTACCTGACTGCCTCAGCTCGTTGACCTTGTACGCTAGGTTGGCCCACACGCGGCGCGCCGCCACCGCGCTCAGGCGGCCGACCGTCTGCACGGTGTGCAACGCCGGGTCGTTGCTGGCAGCCACTATCTCGCCTGTGGATACAGTCAACATGTTTAGTGATTGGTAGTGGGCTTAAACAAAAGACAACGCATAACCTTTATTTTTGCCTTCGCCGGACTAGGGTACAAATACAGTCAGAATTTAAAAAAATACTGGTTTAGTCAAGACTGATTTGTATGTAATATTAAGTGCAGTTCAGTCTATGGTCAAAAAATCATAACGTAACCCTTCCTTTCCTTTTGGCTTTGCTGTAGTCAGATAACAATGGAACCGTATTTAATAAAATGTCTTATTTTAATTTATCTTTCTAATAAAATATATGGAAGTAGCAAATATGTATCATATTTTATTGTTTCGACATTCAGCTGGGAACAAAGAATTGCAATTCAATAATTGTATTTTATCATACCCGCGTGATACTAACGGGCGGAACGTACCGATAACAGCGAAAATTCTCGTGAAACAACGCACGAATAGTAATAGTAGAAGAATGAAATATAATGTCGGGAGTTCATTGTTCTCATGATACAGCTATATGTATACCTACACGACGACAAGTAATACATTGAAAAAAAAATAAGCTAGAAAAATGTACAGCATAAGTTCAAATCGCATTGACTGAAGCAACATCCTTTTCAGTATTGATTTTGGTCAAGATTTTAAGAAATGTTAGAAACGCAATCTAAAACAGTGCCTCGAATCAAATCAAAACGTCATTCATAATGAAAATGAACAATTTAACAATTTGAAATTTCATTTCATATTGTTAAACTGCTTCAAGTCACTTTTTAATCACATCAAAAAAAGACTTCCTACGCCAGAAATGGTACCAAATGAACATACCAGTCGGTGCCTCCTGAGGTCCCACGGGGGGTAGGTAGTGATCCAACAGCTGCATGGCGTAGGTGGCGCCGCTGTCGACCCCGAGCAGCGCCTTCTGGCCGTACGCTGTACTAAGCAAGGTATTGGCTTTTGCCCAGGACAGCTCCTTGAGAGACTTCACTCGCTGCTCAGCTGCTACGCGGGCTCCGATTACCTGTAGGAAAATTAGGAGTTTATGAGCATACAATGCCACTGAAGAACCTTTTTACCACTAAAGGCCGGGCCACACCGAATGCGAATGCAGCACGGCCCTGGAGAAACGCGCGTGCACACGCAGGTTGTAATGTATAATTGTAAACAAATAAAAGATAGATTCTAAATGATAGCGTACATGTAAGTGCACTATTTGTTTAGACAGCTAAGTAACTGCTGTATCATCAAGTGCCATGCCACAATCAAAACACTGCCATGACATCATTTAGAAAGTCATTGTGATCAGATGACGTCCAGCGATAAAATAATACGTAAGTACTTGCACTTCAAAACGTGTTTATTCAGCTGTTGTTAACTGGCTTTGTAAGCTTTTGTTTATCCAGATATTAAATGCTGACGTCGGCGTCAGGAAAGCAATATTTAGTATACAGCCAATTTGAAATTCATAAACATGCGTGTTGACCTCTGGCGTATGGTAATTGCGCAAACGCTTCTTGAAAGCCAATTTAACTTCGCTAATATTTTAATATTTACCTACCTAGAGGGCTAAGCCTAACTTATTTTTGAACCAAACCGATGGTCCCACTGGCACATCCCGGATCAATGGCAGATTCGAGAAGTGAGCAGATGCGATTGCTCACCACTGAGACACTCACAGGCGTCACCTATGGTGCAGGGTGTGCGTTGCACACGGGCGCAGCGGTCCTAGGGGGCGCTGTTACTTGTACTTTGTACCCATTCCATTTTGACCGCGTGCGTACTAGGGGGCGCTAGGGTAATGTTTGCACACAGGCGCTACATGGGCTAGAGACGCCTCTGGAAACACTTTATTTAGGGCCTAAGCAGATTTCGTCGACCGAGTATTTTATTAGGGAAGTGGGGTCTGAGACAAGCATACCCGCTTATATTTGTACGGCTAAGAACGCGTCCCAATCTCACGTTTGTCATTCAGTGCGTCTCTTTATTACTCGTCTAGTTAGAATGAGACACAATGATCGATAAATCGAGTCGTGCTGTGTCGTACTAGCCAGAAGAGTTATTTAATTATTTCTTGGCATTGTACTATTAGACAATACTGGGCAAATGTGGATCATAAATCCGTTTTACTCTGCAGCTATACGCGGCAAGCTTGGGAACCAACCTTAAAGAAAATCAGCTGGAATGTTCACTTAGTGGTCTGTCAATTTGGATACCGTTTGGTCAAAGAGAAAATCAGGATCACAGAAGCTTTTAAGTGTTTTAATCCATTTGCCACTTCTTACTTGTGCGAGTTGCCGTTTTCGTCAATGGCCCAAATAAAAAATAAACGCAGATATCGTCAAAAGAAAGTTATTCTATGTGTAGCAAAAACGGATCCACGATGAGAGAGTTAAGCGAAAAACATACGCAACCTTCACATTATTTGAATGTGACATGTGTATTTTCTTGTTGATTTGTGTTAACCTACTAATGTCCTTGAATTAACATTTTCTACTGAAAAGACATTTTTAAATTGATATTTTTCTGAGGCTTCGCGACCCCCTGCGATCCCTTATAGAAGCTTCGCGACTCATCGTTGAAAACACTGAACCAGTGTTTTCAACGATGAGATTTCCGAAAAATAACTATGTTTGAGTTAACTTGTATCCTTCCTTGGATAGAATTATTATAAATGCCTACCTATATTGTAAATCGATCGTAAGTTCAAAACGTAGCGGGTCGAAAGTCAAAAATCTTTATTCATTAGGCTTACAGGAAGTACTTATGAATGTCATAAAATTTACCCGGTTGCGTGATGGGGTCACTACAAAGCCCAATGAGTAATGGATTTCTCAAGTTTTAATTGTGTTGATTTGATATGTCGAAGCGTTATATTGTGAGGCTCAATGTTTAATATGGCTAGTGGACTTTACATCATTCGTAATACTTTATGAGCATTTTCTTGTGCCATGATATCTAAAAAGGAAACTTCGAAATCGAACTCTAAATGAGGTTCTTGGAACGTGTTTCAAACGTATATTACGTAAAATAAGGGATGACTCTTCACAAGCGCCTATTTTTTTTCTGATTTGCACGTAAAGTTGAATTTTAAAGTAACATCTAAATGGAAATAACTAAGGCACTCATCATAAACGGATATGCGTAATTCAAAACTTTCCAGCAAAGTGGCACAGGCAAACGACTTTTGACGTCTGCATGTTTTCGTTTTGTGTCCGTTTACTCAGCTAAAATAACACAGCTCGCAATTTTTTCTTACATTTAAATGTTTTTGTCAAAGTTTACGAGTTTGACAAATTATTTGATCGGCTGAGACGATGTTTGTCAAACCAACTACGTGTTAGACAAAACATTTAACAGCCCGAAGTCACGTTTGATGAAAACGTTTGCACGAACGTTAACGTTTGAAACGTTAATTAAATTTGGGACCACGGGGGATTAGAGGAGTGGGCCTAATGCTAAGTCTACACCTGCGACGTAGATCATTCATCTCTTTCTTACTTTCGCACATACTACTGGTTAGATAGAATATATCGCACGCTTAGTATTAAAGTGACTCAATTCTGAATTTGATATTTCCCAAAATTAAACCCTATGTCTTTTAATTAAGGTGATATTTTGGGACGTGTATTATTCAGAAATGGGTCACTTTAATACTAAGCGTGCGATATGTAAGAATATTCGTTATGTCCACGACAAAAGCTAGCGTCTTAGGGCTACGTCCTCTCATTTTCATATGTATGACTTGTAATTTGGACAGAAAGGAACCTTTTTTGGGTCTGTGACTTTGAGTTAGTCCGTGACCCTCAAGTTCAGAGGCGGTGTGGGCTAGGGAATGCAATTCAAGCTATTTTCTGTAAGAACAAACCGGTTATTACCGGTTATTCCTTAGATAAAATAACCGGGTTTTCATTTCTTAGTTTGAGCCACCGCCCACGGCCAAGCGGTGCAAAGGGCCTCGCACCTCACAGCCGAAAATAAATTATAAATATCTTCTTGCACCATCAGAGGGCCTCGCGAAATGTACCTTACCCACATTAAGTTTAGGTCTTGACCGGCCACTGCTCAAGTTGAGAAACGATGGCCTATGGATGGCCTACAAAAAATCATATTTAGCTTTAATTCTACGTCGTGTGCATAATCTTACAAAGTAGCGGTCGTCCATTAATACACATGAAGGTGAGCTTAAAAACGCATGTTTTATTCTGCCTTGGATTACCGATAGCAGGATTTAAAAATATATCGAAATCGATAAAGTTTCATTATCACAAAGGCTGTTACCGATCCGGTTTAGAGTTTGAACGTTATCACATGACACGACGCGTTATCATTTGTTTAGTTAACGCTGTTGTTTGATGGATGCCTTTATTAAGTCAATTTCGAGGTGAAATATTTAGAGTAGCGTATAATCTTGGTAGCTTTAACTTTACAGGCTCGTAAAAATTATCGCTCAGGAGACTTAAGAATTGATACACTTTAGTGGTAGCGTTACGCGCGGCATCATGGTCAACTACACTAACCACGTATTTGTTGTAATTGTCATTGATTTATTCACCTAGTTTCGTTGAATCTAATAACGTACTTATGCAATAATAACAAAAATATGTACACCTTATATGGAGATGATACGAGTCCGTTCTATTACAGATCGTTTAAATTTTTGTCCCAATAATTTCTAATTGAGTGAGATCTATCTTCCCTTGGGTCTTAATTGTGGCACTCAGCAGCCGGATGTACCTCGTTATCAGTGGCCGTGGGTGCCGGCTAGACAATCAATGCCGATGCCGTGCAGTGCTCGCACGATAACATTGCTCGAATACAATACAAACGTTAGCTGCCGTGTGTAAACGTCCGGTGAGGCGCGTCCGCATCTGATGTTTTCGGTCATCTGATCGCCGATGCGTATCGAGATGGGCTGGTATAGTCGTCACATTTCTGACGGCGTATTGGCAGGGGGGTTCCACTCCGCACTGTAGGTGCGCTCGCCGCATTACCTATGGCATAGGTTAATCGCAGTAGCTTGCCGGCTTGCCGCGCGCGCGCCCGCTCACTCTGTGTCGCGCGTCGTGATAGTAATATAGAAGCAGCCCAACCCTAGCGGTGCGCCAGGGCATTGCGGGTGGAAGGCGGGCGCGGGCGGCGCCTTCCTTTTGACGCATGCCGCCTAGCGAATGTTTATGAAGTAATACGAACTTTTTATGCATGATCATAAAGTTGGAATTCGTTTAATGGTGGTCGAAAAAGAGAAGTTTCTGTACGTTAGTACTATTATTTATTCTGGTGGTACTGGTCTTCACGCCGTCGCAAGGATCAAGTAAATATGACGGACATAGTAGCCGATGTTGATACGCGTCGCCAATGAGATCGCTATTTATTTTCGCGTCGATCATCTTTGGATCAGGGGAGGTGGCGATTCCTTAAACGCATAAGGTTGATGTCAAGGCATCGCCCTGTCTAGCTCTTTTGGGCTTGCGCAAGTGAGAGACAGAGCGATGGTTCGAAGACGTCGTTTTTGCTTAGAGAATAACAAAGGGCAGGTGGATGTTGAAGCGCTATAACAAAGAGCGGCACACTACGCGAATTAAGCCGGAATTGAGGTGCCGCGCGTGCGAATAAATACGAGATATGTGATAAACAAAGAAGCATACAGTAGACTTCTGTAATGATGATGATGATGATCATTATCAACATCATCATATACCTAATAAATTTGACGTCCTAGCCTTTCAGAGGACACCAACCTTGTTGACATGCGGCGATATCTTGGACAGCACAGCCTTCTTGGTGGTCTCGACGATGACGTCCGGCTGCTCGTTGACGAGCGGCACGCGGCGCTCCAGCGCGTCGATGCAGGCGGCCACGCGCGCGTCGCCGGCCGCCAGCGGCGCCGACACGAACGGCGCCGCCGTGTGCGCCGCCAGCGTCACCCCGGCCTCCGCTGTCGACAGCGCCCATTCCAGCAGGCTGTGCGCGTCTGGAGGAAGAATTATGGGAGTCAAAAATGCTATATCTAATGAGAACACAAAGGGTAATCTAAAAGAAAAAATGTTGTTCTACATGAAAAATTTTCGCTATGGATACTCTGGCAGCGTTTGGATATTTTTTCAATACAAAGTAATTGGCTTCCTAAGTAAACCAAATTAATATCAGCTTTTTGGTTCCGTCATAAAAATAAAAACATTTTATGATGGCTAAGATAGATTAAATGCTGACTACCTTAGTCCATCACATATAAAAAAAAACTATGACAGATATGCCATGAAAGGTTACTTGTCCAAAAAAAAGTAGTTAAAAATAATTACAAAAGATCTGCAAACAACTAGACTGTCAATAGAGTAAGGGCTTGTGTAGATTTTCAAGCTTAAGTGTTTAGCTATTTCACTGCTGACTGTACAATCTGTACATCTCTGTCAAATTTAAAGATCACAAATCACATGCTAAGATAAGAAACCAAATTCTTCTTATAACAAAAAGATTTATTTTATGAATGAGTTGAACAAAAATAATAAAAGTTAATTGAAGATTATGAACAGATTAACTCTCGCACAAAGGATTACTGACTTAAAGGAACTGTTTGATGTGGTTGAATGAGAAACAGGCTATCCTAGTAATGCAAATTTGGAAAACACTTGACCTGACTAGAGGAATTAGTTTTTCATTGATTGTCTTCTTTCTTAAGTGCGAGCTCAAGTTTGTGAGAAATATTTGCAACTATCCAAACTTGCTCCCTTCTACCCTAGACAATAGAATGTAGATAACTTACCCTTAATTCTAGTGTAGAGTGCTCCAAACTGACCCACTGCCGCACCAACAGTGGGAATGGCCATGGCCTTCTGGACGCTCTGCAGCTGTGGCAGCGCCATCGGAGCTGCACTCACTTCTGTTGCCATCTAACACAACAATAACAACATTATGATAAACAAGTTTATGAAATTGCATGAGATCTCAAAGACGCTGGTTATGTTGCAGGTGACTGAAACACTGGAACTTAGTGCTGCCAGCATTTTCACTCCAGGGTCAGAGTACAGCCAAGGGAAATATAATAAGACATAGAAAACCTAACCTAACCTAAACCTAATATCAAAATGGGAATAAGTTAGTTTAGCCGATTTCGTCGTATATCAGCACTGATATACAGCTAATAAAAAGTACTGAGGTTTCGACCATTTTGTTTGTCTTGAGACTCGAGAGTAATTGGAAGGTTGACGTATAATAGGTAATTAGGTACTTGGCGTAATTAAGGATGTAGAAAAATTTATAAAAACCAATAAGAGTTATTGGAGTCTTTTTCATAAGTAGGTAGATTTTGTTTGCTCGAAATATTGAATTTAATGAACAGTACCTACCATTAAAGTAACGTAAAGAAATCCGAGTTATATCACATGTATGATGCATGAATGCGTAAACACGAGTAGAATTAGAAAGGATGTAAGGGTCACATTGAATTGATTTCACAATCTAAATTGAGCATTGAGCGTAACCAGCTACATATTAGCTAAGTACAAAACGGGTACTTACCTCAAAATTACTGATTTTCTTCAAATAATTAACACCCAATTATACTTAAATGCAGCGTTGCAAAAACACGATAGTTTAAAGTAATACCACTGTTTCTTTTATTATTATTTGTACACACGTCGTATCGTACACAGCAGTTCAGTCTCAGCACTTCACAACGAATGAAATGAATGACGCGTTTTACTGCAACCGGCAGTATATATCCTAAACAAAATCCTTATTGGACGATAGCCGTGATGGACTTTGTTCGACCGATGACTGTGTGCGATCAGCCACGTAGATGGTCAGAACATAACGCGTAATGGGATTGAAATAAAACCAAATTGTTGGTTTAGGTACCTTGCAGACTGGCTAGTGGCCATATACAATACCGTTATATTGTCTAGAAATATCCGTTGCGAAGTTACACAACACAAAAAAAAAACTATTATACAGTACAGTTTTGTTTATGCGAGTTTGCTCGCCCAGTGCAAAAGTTCATTCCCCAATTGAAATTTTTCAAGCCAACAATCCCGAACATTTGCCATCAATCAACTACACATAACAACTACAAATATTAAGCGGGGTTTTGTCACGCGCTACAAATATTTTTGGTTGGCCGCCAGGCGCCAGCTGCCAATGACGAACATCGATCGCATAATTTGTGGAACGAGGCCAACACAAACAAACATTGGATAAGCGCGTACGTGTGATTGGCTGCGACCCCAGTCGGTCTCCTTGCAAAGACTCACGCGGACGTATTCGACTTTCAACTTTTCGGAACTAATTCAAATGTCGTGGACGAACGATATTGTTTTGGAATTCTTGGACCTCTACAGGAGAGAACAACTTCTTTGGGATCCAAAACACCCACATCACAGAAACAGAAGCGAAGTTTCAGATGCATGGCTGCGAATACAGACAAGTTTGAGTATAAGTTGTTCGGTCACTGACCTCAAAAAGAAAAAAGAATCACTCATGACGTCTTTCAGAATGCACTGGAACAAAAAGAAAAAGTCGCAGGATTCTTATCACACGACATGGTTCGCGTACCCATTAATGGAAAGTTTCCTAGGCGGCAAATACGAATGTGATAGTACTCAAATAGAACATGAGGTAAGATGTTTTACATAGTAATCGCACTAAAATGAAAATATTTTAAAATATTGATACCCGAATGAATGAAATGTGACCAATTTTCAAACAGGCACTGTAATGTATACTTAATACAAAGGTGAACGTTTAATTAATTTTAAAGGATCTCCTCTAGTTAACCGTTGAGGGGAACAACAATAAATGTTTCTCTCAAAGTTTGACTGGAATAAACAAAATGTTTCGTTAAAAGTTGGCACCGTATTGGCCCAAAATTTGTGCCAAATATGTGTCATTGGTTAATTTGGTCATGTTGGCCGAGCGACTCGCTCGCCTTGAGCGGGCTGACACGCAAACATTTGACAAATCTGTTTAATAGGGAAAAATGTTACGTGTGATATGTAAATGGATTAAAGTAGGTCTTTTATTTACGTACATTAAGAGCGCTTTCTGCGCATTATAATTAATGACTAATAGAAACCAAAGTCAAAAGTAATACCTACTTAATTGCTTATTTGTTGAAACAATTTAAGTAATACACCTATTTGAAATCAAACATAATTCATTCTTTTTGACGTCTTAGGTACTCAAATATTACAATAATTTATTAAGGTACCTAGGTTATTAATTACTAGAGATTACTAGCCATGAAATGAAATAAAATAAAGAAATAGAATGAAATTCTTTATTAATATCAAAATATACACAATTTATTTTTTGTACCTACTTGATTTTTATGTACTAGAAGCGTATAAACGCGAGTCGCTAGCTCGCTAAGCAGGTTGGGTGGAAAAATAAATCGATGTCATTGGTCGATTTTTCTTCGCTCACCGTTCAGGTTCGTCATATAGCGCGGATGGAAAGCCACTTTTAAGCCCGAATAAAACAGGTCAGACAGGTGTTTGTTACTTAGGAGTAATACTGCGCTGCATAATTGGCTGCATACCTACGTTCTCTCTATTCTTTTGGGTTTTACATCTGCCGTGTCTAGATGTAGTAATAGCAACCATTGCATTAGAAACCATTAGAATGCCTTTCCATTCCATCAGCGGCCCTAGCATTACTGCCACAAGGGTTTAATTTATATTCTAATGCTTTTTAAATCATGTCATAAGCAGAAGTCGAACTTTTGGTGACATTGCTCGCAATACTATGGATATGACTTCTTCGATCCAAAGATGAAATCAACAACATAACTGACATCGTTTTCGTTTCTTACGTACTTAGTGATAGTTAACTAATAAATTTACTTCAAAAGAATCTTAAAAATAACGACAGAAAACTTAATAAATCTTTCTTCATTTCTTTTTATTATTTTCTCTATTTGACATCCATAGTAAAGATAATCAAAATTTTTAATTTTAATTCATATTGCGCACTAAAATATTTTTGTAAGTAGGTAATTATTGTTACTAACACATTATGGGATCAGATCCTGCAATAAATGAATTTGAAATCTACACAGTATAAAGGCATTTTTATGACTGGCTTGCTAGAAATCAAAATCAATTAACTCGTGGGAGTCATATCTGTATTGTTGAGAGCAATTTCGCTAAGGGTCCGATCTCTGGTCATAAGAATAGGATGCATTGAGAAGTAATTATAATTGGCTCAGTAATTTTAGAGCTAAAGAAAAATTCGACTAGTGATATCTCATTGCTGCACTTTTCCATTAGCTTATCGCTAAGCTTCCTCGCACAGCTCTGGTGATAAGGCGCCCTTATAGTTGCGTGGCTAGATTATAAACGGACAGATCATTAAATGCAGCAATACAAAGCAAAAAAAACTGGCATGCAGCCATCAAATTTCAGTTTACTGTCTCTCTCAAATAGAGTCATAAACATGCTTCAAGGTTTCGGGTAGCTACGGGTCCGGTTCCATATTATTATCTTCATTTGTTTGTAGTAACTGAACTTTGAAACCGACGTGGCTCGTAAGTTGTTGCAACATCCTGAATCATTGACTCCGTTTACGGAAATGTCTCATTTATTTACTGCCAGTGACATAATTACAACATTGTAGATAACTCGATAAGAAAATGATCTGAATATTAAATTTAAAAATAGGGAAACATGCTTAGGATGTTCCATGGATATTCTGATTCAGAATAGTAGCTAAGTTAGTTAGCTAAGTACATACTAGCTCACTTCATTCGACTATTTTGGGTAATTTTCGGATTAACTTAAAAGGTTTAAAATACAAGTTTTCGAGTCTATGAAAGACTGGTGAATTTGAACTGTTGGACGCGGAGGGATACCTATTTCAAATGGTTAGGTTAAATAACGTAAATCTAAAATAACTGGTGTCCAGAATGTTATGCAACCATTTGCATTGCAGCTACCCTTTCTTGTACGTTAATGCCTTTTTTGATATTTCAGTTCTTCGTGAATACCGCCTTCACCACCCCACCAGCAATGCCTGACCACAGCACGCCACGAATCTCTGCCACCTCGGAACGCAATAACGCACCTGGAAGGCAACACAGACAATCAGTGTCTCAAGCCAATCCAACAGACACCAAAGCACAAGGCTTTGACCCCGACATGTTCTACACTAAGAAACAAATGGATGAAGCCGTTACGTATTTAAAAAAAGCCACCAGCGAGAAACGGGATATGGATGAGTATGATTTGTACGGCCAGCTGCTAGCCAAGAAGTTGAGGAAGTTAGATGAGCCTCAGCGAGACGTAGCGATGCATGAGATCGATAACATAATGTTCCGAGCCAAGATGCAAAGTGGACCCTCGCAATCCAGAAGCTACTCGTCGTCACCGTCTCCTGTTCCCAGGAAAATGAAATCGCCTGTTTTCATAGTCACTCAACAAAATCACACGCAATACGAAGATGAAAACATACCATATCAAGATCACATGCAAGGGCAACCACCGCCCTAAAATGCTATAAAATACATCGAATTGGCAAAGTTCTTCGAAGCTTTTTACAAGCTGATTAAATAATTGGGAAATCAGATCCATCGACTTGGGCAAAGAAATCCCTTTGAAATTTGAAGAAAGAAATGTGTTGTACCTACAATTTTGGTACCTTTTAAATGATGTTCAACGCTTAAACTGTTTTGGTAATTATACGATAAGATGATCAATGATTTACGACCAGTCTGTAGTCAAACAACGAGTAAAAAATCTGTCTGCAAGGAATTTGAAAGTACTTGCATAAATAAATAATTTTCATTGAGATTTCAAATGCAATGATTTTTTACAATTTTTACCATAATGGTGGTTTTAATTCTCATCAATAAAGCTATTAATTACTAGCAGTTACCAATTTTATTTTATTTTTCCCAAATAAAACAAAAATGAGCCATGTTCAAACACCTATGTGAAATACATGGAAATACTTATTAAAAAAAATTTGAGTATTCTCTTTTACTAATAAAGATCCACATTGTGACAGTTGGTTCCTAATAAGCTTAATTCAAATATGGCTGGCTCTAAAGGGCCATTATACAGGGCCTTAAAAAAAGAAGATCCATTAAAACTATTATAAAATTTGGCCAGCTCAGTAATTAGGGTTTAGATATGTTTTAATGAAATGAATGTTCCAGCCTCAACATTAAACTAAATTTACATTTACATTTGGATTTCAAATATTGGTCAATTTTGGAACCAAAACCAATATTTGACATAAATTACAAATATTTGGCCAAATCTTTGCCCTCGTCGTGAGTCGAACATACTTGCCTATTATTTTAAAATTTCAATATCAATAGAAAAGTACAAAGGTAAATTAACACTGTAGAAAAAAGGCGGGAAACCATCAAACTTGGCGGGCGCGATTTTTTGGTTTCGATTGAAGAAAATTTTCATTAATTGATTATTGTGGATCAGTTAAGTTGTAAAGTTGTATATATTTAGTTTTTTTGTATATTTATTTATTATTGCTCATAATTTCATTTGGTAAGTGGTAGTTCGTAAGTTTTGTAAATATGAACGCGGAGGAGCCCCCAGATCCTGGGGGTTCGGTACCTCAACCTGCTTCTTTTGTTACCATCTCAAACGAATCGGGTATGGATACAGACACGTCTCTTACATCAGCACGTAGTGTAAAGTCACACCTGAAGCGCTCTCGCACGCGCAAAATATGTAAAACATGCCAAAAAAAGAAGCGACAACATCCTTATAGTTCTGATTCAAAAGGTTGTAAATGCGACGGCGATTCAGATGGCCAACCCCAACCTGTTATTAGTGAAATACAACAAAATATTCAGGACTCAAACATACAGTTTCTGGACAGTTCACCAGTAAGCCAACCTGTCACTCAACAAGTGCAGCAAAATATACCTGAACAGGATACAATTGTACAGTCTATGGACACTTCAATTAAAACACCTATTGGTAGAAGTACCTACCAATCCTCAGATGCCGCACCTTACCTTGTGCACGTACAGCGCATAGAGTTATCTCCTTCCGATAATACAACCTTGCATCCAGTTACATTCGGCAATTTCTTGTTAAAACAAAGGTACCACAATATTGTAAATGGGAGTGTCAAACGAATTGGTAGAAACCGGGTTGTAGTAGCTTTCTCTAACTTTGCTGATGCAAACTCATTTATCTCTGATGCTAACTTAACTGCCCACAAATTAAAAGCTTTTATTCCTTCATTTAATGTCACAAGGATGGGATTAATTCGTGGTGTGCCTGAAGAGTGGAGTCCTGAGGAAGTCAGGGAGAATATCAAAGTTCCAATAGGATGTGGTGATATAATCAAAGTTCGACGCCTAAATTACAAAGTTATGGTGTCAGGCTCTCCTGTATGGAAGCCCTCACAGACTGTTGTATTGACCTTTGATGGCCAAGTGCTCCCTAAAAGAGTATATATGTGCTACAATGCCTTGCCTGTAGAGTTATACATTTTTCCAACTATTCAATGCTTTAACTGCTGTCACTTTGGGCACACTAAAATGCAATGTAGGTCAAAACCTCGTTGCTTTAAGTGTGGCCAGGGTCATACTGGAGCTACTTGTGACGTTGAACCAGAGTTCGCATCTTGTTGTTTGTGCGCAGGACAGCATTATGCAAATAATAGGTCTTGCCCCGAGTTAGACAGGCAAAAACGAATAAAGCATAGTATGGCTACTTGCACTGTATCTTATGCTGAAGCAACTAAGTTACATCCTCCTATATCAAAATCATTTGCTGCTGTGCTATCTCATTCTCCCAGTCAAAGTGCCCCTCTGGGTGAAACTTCTGCAAACACTACAAAATCTTACAAAAAAACTGTTTTCCTAAAACCAAGGTCTCCCCCTCGTTTATCTAAGGGTTATGATCAAGCAGCTCATAGAGAGATTATAAAAGATTACAATTTACCATCTAATGGTTGTACTTCGAACAACCAAAACACAATAGTAAATAATAATAACAATACAACTCCATCAATCTCAGATATTATAATTGCTTTATTGAATTTTTTAACACAAACACAATCATCAAACAGTAATTCACCGACCAACGTTGCCCCTTTATTCGAAATTTTGACCCAATTCCTGAGCTTCCACAATGGACAGTCTTCTAAAGATCATTCAGTGGAATTGCCGCAGCATAATCAATAAGAAAAGCGACTTGCTTTATTTATTGAATAAATATAAACCAGTAACAGTAGCCTTACAAGAGACATGGCTGAAACCAGATTTTTTCTTTAAAATTTCAGGTTTTTCTGTTTTACGTGAAGATAGATCTGATGGCTACGGTGGTGTTGCCTTGCTTATCAATAATTCTTTCCCTTTCACATCCTACACTCTTCCTCATCATAGTGATGATTACTCAATCATTGCTGCTCATGTAAATAACATATTAGTTGTTTCTATTTATATTCCTCATCCATCTTCAAACATATTCAATGAAATAAATTCTCTTTTATCTAAACTCCCCAGACCCTTTTTACTTCTTGGAGATTTCAATTCGCATCATCAGTCATGGGGTAGTGCAAATTCAAACCGCTTTGGTGAGGACCTCATAGACATCCTAGATAGTCATAATCTTTGTTTTTTAAATAATGGTAGTCCAACGCGAAGAACAGAGCCTAACATTGCTGTGAGTGTTGTTGATTTGTCAATTTCTACACCAAATTTAGCTTCATCACTCTCCTGGCAAGTTCTTAAATCAACTTTTGGTAGCGACCATTTTCCTATAGTGATCTCACTCCCAAATAGCTCCCCGGGTAATGTACAAAAACGTACTCCCCGTTTAAAATATATCCTAGGAAAGGCTGACTGGGACCATTTTAGTAAATTGGTAGACCAAGGAGTAGCTTCACTTCCTAGTGTTATTCCTGGGAATGAGGTTATGTGTGCCGAAAGTTTCACAAATATATTGACTGATTCGGCAGATACTGTATTTCCTGTAAAACGCTCAAGGTCTGATAAACTGCCTTCTCCGCCTTGGTGGGATAGTGAATGTACGGCTGCTGTAAAAGCTAGAAAAGAAGCTGAAAAAATTTACGCTAATGATATGACATTCGAGAATCTGTCAAGTTTGGGTAATATTATTGCCAGCACTAAAAAGCTACTTAAAAAGAAAAAAGTTCAAGGCTGGAAGGACTTTTGCTCTTCAATTTCTCCACAAACAAACTCTTCGGCTGTATGGCAAAAGGTGAAGCGATTTAGATCTGCATTTAGTGATAATCATTTTCCTACAATCTCACCGTCCTTGGCAGATCAATTTATGGACCAACTTGCCCCGGCTTCAGCTCCTCAAGAAATACTCTTGAGTCCATTGGCCTTTAGTTCTTTAAGTAATGACAGTAAATTCTCAGAAGCAACTATTGAGTCTCCATTTTCTTTAACAGAACTAAAAGGTGTATTATGTGGAGTTAAAGATTCTGCCCCTGGGAAAGATGGAATCCCGTATTCCTTCCTATGTAATCTCAACGACTGTTCATTGACATATTTTATAAACATTATTAATTCTGTTTTACTTACTGGTAATGTTCCCCCAGTATGGAAAACTCAAATAGTTGTACCAATTTTAAAACCAAACAAGCCCTCCTCAGATGCTTCTTCATATCGCCCCATAGCATTATCTTCTGTTCTTCTTAAACTTGCGGAACATTTGGTTAAAAATCGCCTGGAATGGTACCTAGAGTCCAACGAATTATTAGCCATTAGCCAATTTGGTTTTAGAAGAGGTAGAAGTACAATGGATAATTTAAGTATTCTAACCACAGACGTAAGATCATCATTTTCACTTAATCATCCCGTCATTTCAGTTTTTCTCGACATCTCTGCAGCATACGACAATGTTCTTTTACATATTTTACTACAAAAACTTAACACCCTAAAGGTTCCCTCATTTTTATCAAATTTTATTGTCAACATTTTAGCTGAGAGATATATTCTTGTTTCTGCTGGCTCTTCCGAACTATCTAGAGTTGTCTGGAAGGGATTGCCTCAAGGGTCTGTTCTAAGCCCATTATTATATAATGTTTACACCCACGATTTAGAATCATCTCTTAACAGTCCGGTCAATGTTTTGCAATATGCTGACGATCTTTTAATATATTATTCTGATAGAGATATAGACAAAGCCAGAGATACTGTTAATTTAGCATTGAACAATTTACACATTTGGTTATCTTCAAATGGCTTGGAGTTATCCATTAGTAAAAGTTCAGTAGTAGTTTTTACGAGGATGAGGGTTACTCCCCAGATTTCTATATTGTATAAAAATGAACCAATCTCTATAGTAAATCAAGTTAAATTTCTAGGTGTCATTTTTGATTCAAAACTTACGGGATTACCGCACTGTGAGTATATTGTTGCTAAATGTGAAAGATTACTAAACATTCTTAGATGTTTATCAGGAGTTTGGTGGGGATCCCATCCATTCTCTTTAAAATTAATATACAATGCCTTAATTAGAAGTAAGATTGACTATGGCTCGTTTTTGTTAGAACCGAGTAACTCGAGTGGATTAAAAAAACTAGATTTAATCCAATCCAAATGTCTTAGATTAATAACGGGTGCTATGAAGTCCAGCCCAATTAATGCTTTACAGGTGGAGTGTTGCGAACCTCCTCTTAAGCTAAGACGTCAGTTCCTATCAGATAATTATTTGTATCGTTCTGTTCAATTTTCTCAGCATCCTATTATAAGAAAATTAGAATGTTTATCATCACTCATTAGTACGTCTCGTTATTGGTCTCACAAGTCTCCACCTTGTTTAGTTAAAAGTTTGCAGAAGTTTCATTCTCTAGAGGCACCAACTCACAAATCACATAAACTTCCTCTATTTACATGTGATTTCCAAGCTTTAATTCTATCTCCCAATATTGATTATAATTTAAAAATAGATAAACAAGATTCGAATGCTAATGCTGATTTCAACTTCAAGGTAGATAGCAATTGGCCTGGTTGGCATTGTATTTACACGGATGCGTCTAAAAGATCCCCTTCTGGGTGCATTGGCATTGGTATTTACCATAGCCAATTCGACATTGTCCAAAAAGTTAAATTTCCCCCAGAAACATCAGTTTTTACTGGGGAAGCATTTGGTCTCTTCAAGGCAGTAGAATACGTGCTTATCATGAATCTAAAGGAAACTGTTATTTTCTCTGACTCTCTCAGCGCTCTTCAGGCATTAGATAAATATCCATTTAGTAAGTCTAGTCCTTCGTACTCTATTATAATTGAAATTAGGAAAAAACTTTATGATTGCTCTCTCAAAGGCTACTCTGTACAGTTTGTATGGATACCTAGTCATTGTGGCATCAGAGGGAATGAGAAAGCTGATACTCTCGCCAACGAAGCTACAGTGGATGGCGACATGTTCCCTTATAAAAATTTTACACATGATCTCTCAAATCTGCCGAAGGTGTACCTTCGGAACTCCTGGCAAGAGCTTTGGAGTAAGAGTAGCTTACTAAAGGGTAGATATTACCACCACTTACAGCCTACTATACCAGTAAAACCATGGTTCTTTAGATTGAGTCTAAGCAAAAGAGTTACCAGTGTTATAATACGAATGCGATTGGGTCATGTCTGTACTCCGGAATTCTTAGCTAAAATTAAAGTAATTGACAACCCTGCTTGTGAATGTGGTTCGGAGGTGAGTGATTTGAACCACATCATTTTATCCTGTCCACTCCATGACCGATCTACTTTGTACAGTAATCTTACCACTTTTCTTATCCCATTACCCACATCCATCACCTGTCTATTGTCACTCAATAATATTGATGTTTATCGCTTATTGTCTAATTTTATTTCAAGTAATGATATAAAAATCTGATATGTATTGTCTATAGCGTTTACCTTATAATATATATAACTTTTCTGATCCTTTTGTTCCCTACCTATTCCAAATTCCGTTGTTATTTAATCATCCCGCTCCGTTTCCTCACTTTGTCATTGGCACAATCGTACGTTCGCTATATGAACGAGTTCATTGCCACAAAAAAAAAAAAAAAAAAAAAAAAAAAAAATTAACACTGTATATGAAATTAAAGCTACGAGTGTAATAAGGTTAGTTCGGAATTTCGTCATTGGTATAACACGCGATTATGTGATGATATTATTATGTTTGTGCCTAATTTGATAATATTTGAACTACCTATTCGAAGATAAACTTCTATCTGTTTTATGACTAACTCTTATCAGAACGGAATACTTATCGAATCCATTAGTACATTTTATCAATGAAAAATGAGTTAAAAACAATAGATAATAGCCTTTTAAACTGGATCTTTAGGAGATACCCATCTCATTACAATTCACATTAAATAATCTAATTATTTCCTTCACAGAAAGGTCTGTTATTCGTATTTTTTTAACTGGCAGCATCGCTTTTTAGGTGTCAAATTTGACAGTGCTTTTGACAGCTCCCAGCTGATAAAATCGCGGTGTTGTTCTGTGATAATGTAAATATTTAGTTCTTTTTCCAAGGCACAAAGAAATCGTTTAAAAATTAGGGTTTTAGTAACATAGCGTTATCATGGCGACCATGGTGAAGGAGAAACCTCGTGCGGTACGTTTTTATATTGTAAACAGCTTTGATTATGTTATGCGCAGTTGTTATTGAATGACTATATAAAAAAATATGTTTGCAGAAGAAGAAAACAAAGGAAAAACATGTTACGGGGACCGAAGTGACCGCTGAAATCTCCGCAGAAGTGCCTTCTATAGTCAATTTGTCTACAACAGACGAGAACGAACCTATACGAATTAATACTTTAGTAGAGAAAGTTGAGAATACCAGTTCGTTCAAAGTTTCTGTTACTCAGGAACGCATTGTCTTTACCAAAAACGAAGGCACGCAAAATGAAACTCTACTAGAAGCAGAACAAACTTCAGCACCACTTAAGCCTGTAGTATCAGAACTCAGTGAATTAGAAAACCAAAAAGTTAGTATAGCAGAAAGTACAAGTAACTCTCAAAATGAGTCCCTGAACGCTTACAAAGATGTGTGCCACAGATTAGACATAGTCACATTGAGGGATATCCCGACAAGTTCTGGTGTTCATGTTGAGGAATTGGAAAGTAAATTGGAAGCATCAACTTCCTATTTAAATAAAACAAATGAACATACACAATCAGCTGATGACACTACAAATTCTGAAAACATATCCACTGATACTGATAAAGTTGAAAATGCAATGCCCTCAGCTCCTGTATTTGAAGAAGAATTGGTTACAGAGACACCTGTTGAACCACAAGAAGTGTTGCAGGAAATTAGACCTACAGTACAATGTATGCCTATAGAAGTGGCTATACAGGTCTGTGGAGGAAAAGAGATGGCTGAGATTAGACAAATGAGTGAAAGAGAGGAGGCTATTGTGGAGGCGGGGCCACAGTCGGGTCCTGAGCATCCACTGGTGGATTTATTGTCTACTTTTAGGTAAGTGTATATGTAGAAATGCTATATAAATTCTTTGCTCTAAAAAAGTCCTAGTAATATATGTAATAGTGAAAAGTAAGTAAGGGTACTCTCTTTTATTTCATTTATTATACTTGTTTTAGTCATATGCGGATTTAAATTGCTATGATTTTTTTATTTTATGGACATTCACATAGGGTTGTAAAAAATTGTGGAACTCTGTAAACTTAGAATGAAAGTGTTTATAAATAAACAAAATTATTAGAAATTGTCATGTTATGGTTGAAATGTTTGCTTATAAGTACAACTGTTTTGTTTTGTGTGGGATTCTTAAAAGTTTTGAAAAAGTAAAAGTTAAAAAATATGGAAATGTTGTTAATTCTTTAGTAGATTTAGGTATAACTATTATTTTACTGAGATGTAACCGTTTGTCTCCTAAATACATAAATTAAAAACCTTCAATCACCAGATGTTCAGTGACAGCACTAGAACAAGAACGTCACAAAGTAATGCTGGGTTACTCGGCTGAGGAAAAAAGTCGCGCAGCTCTGTGGAAGGTGGACAAACGCACGGTGCATGTGTCGGAAGACTGCAAGTGCGGGGTCAAAGTCCACTTCACTGGTCGGTACGACTATGCTGAGCTTATGAAGAGCAAGTTGCCAGCTGCCCAGCTGAGGCTGGAAGGACTTTTGAGAGATGTCCAGGAGTCTTACTGTCATCATCAACATGCAGCATTGTTGGCATATTATCAGGTGAGTGGTTTTTTTTAGCACAGTATATGTAAATATAAACAAACTAGACAGCTTGCGTGGTTGTACTTCTTGCTATATCTTACAGAACTACACTTTCCAAACTAAAATATTACTCAATAAAAGTTACTTACAGTAAAAAAAAAAAAAATTCCAAATACTATTGACGAAAATCGGTTTGTTTTTCGGAATGGATAATGGGGATAATGGCGATAGGTCCGGAGTTGCGATAATTTTGGTTACGGGTTGACAGGGGTGACGGAGTTGTAATTTTTGGAGCGATTTAACGTGGTGTTTAAATTGTGGCACAAAAAATTTTCCCAAATTCGCATGTGTGTATCGGCAGATCGAAGAGTTCATCGCAGAGACCCTGCAAGGAAGCAAAGGGGAGATACGCGAGGCGATAATGCTGGTCCTTCACGAGCTGCGCATGAGCGACGCGGCGCCGCCGCTGCTGTGCGGCGCGCTGCGGCGCTGGGCGCGGGCGCTGTGCGGCGCGGCGCTGGACGCGCGCGACCCGCGCCAGCTGCTGTTCCTGCTGCACCAGCTGTTCCGGTGAGCGGCGGCCGTGCGCCGTGCTGGACGCACGACTCTACCACAGTATATAAATACAGCAGTACTGCAACTAGGCCTGTTTGTTGAGATAGATACCTACGCTCCGGTGGAGCGTTAGGGTTGTCCTTTTAATTTTTTGTAAAATTGATAAGTTATATTATTATTATTTATAACAACGTTTTCTTGGGTTCTATAACGATCAAACAATGAAATGTATTAACGATTTTACAAATAAAATTGGATTATTAAAAAAAGTTCAACATTTTAAGAAGTAAGAAAAAATTAAAGCTCCTGTTTTAAAGAACTCGAGTTCAAGCAGCCATATTACGACGCAATACTTTTCTGGAATCTTTAAAAAGATCGCGCATCGTCTCGGGCTATAACGATAAACGTAAAGCGCGTCGACTCGTCTCCACGCGGCAGCCGCGGCTAACGGACCGCGAAACCTCCTTAGCGGACATGTTGAGCGTGCGTCTGCGTGAGTGTGTCGGTTCCGAGCGTCTGTACGTAGATTCTTTACTGCTTATATGTATACAGTGACTCGACCCACTCTTATTGTCATGTCTCCGCACATTCCAGCCAGAGCCGCTCGGTGAGCTGGGCGGCGCCGCTGCTGCGCATGCCCATCGTGGACTTCAGCGACGCGGCGCGCGCGCTCGCCGTGCTGGACCTGCTGCTGTCCGGGCCGGCGCTGGAGGCGGCCAAGGAGTGCACCGAGGGTGAGGCCGCGAGCGGGTTCGGTTGGTCGCGCTCGTTCAATATGCCGCTCTATTCACGCTGTCGTTTGATTTGGTATCGCCAGCAGAGAACGAAGAGATGTGGGAGGAGGTGGACCGGCACGGCGGCGGCGGGCTGGTGAGCGAGGGCGCGCTGCGGGAGCGGGACCTGCTGGCGCTGCTGCGCGGCTTCCCGCTGCGGCCGCTGGTGGCCGCGCTGCTGCTGCTGCCCCGGGCGGTGAGTCTGTCGGGGAGATAGTAGACTGCGGGACGAGTCGCGCAACAAAAAAAAAAGCATTCACTGATGTGCTGATCGATCAATTGAGTTCATATTTTTATGAACCTGCGCATCTGTCGGGCAGGACATAACGCAGAGCCGCGCGTACGAGTGGCAGCACTCGGCGCGCTCGGTGCTGCGCGCGCTGTGCGGCGTGCGCGCGCTGCTGGCGACGCTGCGGCGCGCGGCGGCCCGCCACGAGCGCTACCCGCGCCTGCGCGCCGCGCTCGACGCGCTCGCGCGCCCGGCGCTGCACGCCGCCGCCGCTCTGCACGCGCATAACGAGTGCGTTTATTCGTATATTTCGAATCTGTTTTTGGAGACTCTTTCTCTCTCGTTACTGTAATGATGACCGTGTGTGCTCCGCAGGGACTCGTGCTGCAGCGAGCTGGCGGGGCAGATCGAGGCGGAGCTGGAGGAGCTGTTCGCGGCGGGCGCTGCGGGCGGCGCGCCGGCCGCGCTGCTGCGGCCCGCCGCGCGCGCCGCCTACTGCGTGGCGCTCATGTCGCGCCTGCACGGTCAGTCCCAGACACGGAGCGATGGCAGGAGCGAGCTGGAGGCTGCCTCCAGTTCCTGATGTCATCCGCGTTTGCGGGTGCTAGGACCTTGTGCGAGGTCCGGTCGGATCACTCCCACCATCTTGCTCGTTAATCTAGTCGCTAAGCAGCGTTTGCACTGTTCTGTTCCGGCGTGGAGAGCGAGGCCGCCGGCTAAATTACTGGCACGTAAAGAATTCCATCTGAGCCCTCTGGGTTGACAACGTATCTGCAATCTCTTCCGTGTTGTGAGTGTCTATGAGCGGTGGTGAACATTTACCATCAATCAGGTTACCCATTTGCTCGTTTGCCTTTCTATTTTATATAAAAAATAAGCAAACTTTTCGTGCCCTAAAGTCCTAACTCTTCGACCGTCGTTATTGTCCGCCGCGGAGTCTCCGAAGACGCTTGCGATCGTTGCAAATATTACCAGGGTAGTCGTCACCGATTATCGTCGTCCATCGCTGTCACCGTTGACGTTCATAAATTATAGCGAATTGGTATTCTAGCGGATCTGATGATGACATCGCAGATCACCTAAGCCTTTCTGTAGTTACAATTTCAAAACCTTTAGCACCCATTTAGCACTCTCATGTCCGACCCAGCCTTTTGCTTCATCTAAGTATAATCGGTCAAGAAATCGCTTAGCCATTTTTCGATCGTATGACAAGGGATTAGAATTCAGAAGCGACTAAGGGCTCTACTCGGTCGACTATATTTCGATTATGAGATCGACAAGGCGTTTTTCAGACAAGTCGCCAGTGTCGCTGGAGGCGCCGGCGCTGCGGCTGGCGCGGCCGCCGTGCGCGCGCGCCGTGGCGGCGGCGGCGCGCGCGGCGGCCGACTGCGCCGACCACGAGCTCGCGAGGATGGTGCTCGACTTCCTCGTCAAGGTACAGGCCCCCGATTCCGGCGCTCATCGAGATTCATCTGACGTTCGAGATGTGTCAAAATATGACAGATTTTGAAGGGATTTGACAGCTCTTTTTGGCTTATCTCGAGTGTGACTTTATGTCTACTGACGCGAGAATTGCCTCGCAGTTCCCGGCAAACAACATGACCTTGACTGCGCAGTGGCCGTTTCTAGTACAAATGAGTATGCGCAAACTTACCCCCTCCACTCGATTTATCCTCAAGTTGTTCGCCTGCAACTATATTTCGCTTGAGTTTGCCGCTAGACGCCTCTGAGTTTAACATTTTGCTGTGACTCTCTTCAGTTTCTACATTGGATGGTAGCTTTCACATTTTCCGCGGGTACATAAGTGCCAAAGGTTAAACTAATTTTTGTCCGAACTTCACATACACGCTGGGATGAATGAATAATATTAGAAATTAGTAATTTCGCCTCCCACTAAGCGTCTCCCCTGACTTTTGAGTTACCAGCTCCAAAACCACAATGAAGTCATGTAATTAGGAAAACCCATGTACTTTAAACCACTGCAACTAGTTATAATTGAAGAGTTTATGTCCCCTCTCATCCTCTTCTTCTGTATTGCCTCTGAGGCCCTAAATTTTGGTAGCGATACTTGGTACAAATATCTTTACAACAACGCCATCTCTCGTCGGCTCGGCGTACTTTGACAGACCGCGCTGAGGCGCCAGAGCGCCCCGTGCGCGGGCTCGTGCGCCGGCGCCGCGCGCGACTGCCTGCCGTCGCTGCTGCGCGCGCACAGCTACCTGCACGCCACCGCGCTGCATACTGTCGCTGAATTACATCAAGGTTAGTTTTTTTGTAACAAAATTTTCTTTAGATTTTCTATTTTTATTTTGTCATTGCATATCATTAAAATAAACTTAATTTTGCCCACAGCATTCGAGCATATGAGAAATACATTATTAATTAAAAAATTAGCATTAAAATAAATATGTCTATACATGTGTGTCATGAGTTTTTCTATCTGCTCAAGACCGTTACTGTCCTCGCTATCAGATTTAAGGCAAAAATGGCACTGAAACCAGTGGAATTCTTGAACAGTAATGCATAAAAATGCATTATGCCGCGTTCCTTTATTCAAACAACGGTCTGATTTAATTATTAGCAGTTTAATTTTGACAGATTTATGGCATAAAATGTGTCCAAATTGCCATAAATATTCCGTAGTTTGAATATTAGGAACGCGGCGTAAGTCGAGCGTTTTGCGTTGTTAGTATTGCGGTTCAAATAACTGATATTACCAAAACTAAAACGTCAATAACTAAACAAGTCTTATTATTCAAATGACTAATTACTTTTGATCTCCTCCAGTGGAGCCATTGCAACCCTCAGCAGACAGCCTTAAGTTCCTCTCGCTTCAAACGTGGCGGCCATCGTCCGACGAGGCTCGCGCGGTGCTCGACGACTGGTCGCAACGCTGCCCGCAACTGTTGCAGTATCTGTTGCACGAGCTTAGCTACACGCCGTACGAGTAAGCTTCCCTCTTCACAAAAATTCCGGCTGTCGCTTGGCAAGGCTCGCGCAGTGCTCGACGACTGGTTGCAACGCAGCTCCCAACTGTTGCAGAATCTGTTGCACGAGCTTAGCTGCACGCCATACGAGTAAGTTCTCATCTTCACAATGATGACGACTGCCGCTAGGCTGCCCGCAATTGTTGCAGTATCTGTTGCACTAGTTTAGCTACACTCTGTACGAGTAAGTTCCTCTCGCCATAAAGATGGCAGCTGTTGGTCTACAGCAGCATAATTTGGTGAAGCGGAACTGATGATGAAGGAGGGAATGCTCCTTTGAACTCTTTAAAAGATATTCAATATGGTTGGTTACTTTGCACGTTTTGTGGATTATGCTTCAGTCATTTGCAAGAGTATTGTTTTTTCAGCGGGCTGTCTCTAGAAGCCCAGCTGGCGGTGGGTGCGTGGCTGTGCCGGCTCCCCTCCCCCGCGCCGGAGTGGGCCTGGAGCGTACTGATGCGGCTGCGCGTGCACAGGTATTTAAACCAATGATATTATAATGCATGGATGTACAGTGTCATACTAAATGACAGCAGAAAAACGGCCTGTCATAAGAATACAGATTGACGCGAATTTTACAAATGCAAATTATTAGTTTACCATTTATAGTCATTGGATTTACAATGTTACGTCTAACTGCATAAAATAATATTTTTTAAAGATTCGTTGTAAATAGATCTTTGTACAAAATAATAGTACTGACAGCAGCTCCGTCGGTCCGACAGACAGACAACGCAAGCGATTGTCGATTTATTGTATTTACTTTTTGTTCGAGCAAGTCCATTATACTCGTATATAAGTAGGTCAGTGGCATATAAACACAAAATTGAGGGACGCGATCTTCGAGTGTAGTGTTTCGTCTACTAATTAGTATCTGGCATTAGCTATATGAGCACTGGTACGTTCGCTACACGTCGTAGCTCAGTGCGTGTCTTTCTAACTAGCCTAGTAGGAGAGAGACGCACTCAGTTACGTAACAAGTTACGACGTGTCGTATAGAATCGTGCTTAGTGCAAAGTAGTCATTCATTTGTGCATGCTGTGTAAATAGTATTCCCGTGAATCGTCTATGGCAGCGTTTGTTAACTTTTTTTGGCCACCGACCCCTTAGGAAATCAAGCACAATTTTATGGACATACTCGTAGTACTACAAATTACAAAGAAATATGCATGCGTAGCGATTACAAGACTTTTGGTGGCATTTATTAATAATCGTTAAATGGTCAATAGATAAGACTGCGGACCCCCATACATATGCTCGGACCCCTGGGGGTCCGCGGACCACAGGTTAAGAAACACTGGTCTATGGTGTTAAAATAGTATTTGTATTGTGTTATCGTTTGGCAGGTCCAGTTGGCGGCTGCCGCTGGACGCGCCGCCGCCGGTACACACCGAGGGGCTATTCGCCGAGGCTTACGCCGTGCTGTCCAGTTCGTGGGGGCATTCCGTGCCGGTGGTAAGCTAATGCAAACTGTGTTCACGCCGTTACCAGCCCCGCGGCCTGGCGGGCGCGCGGCGGGCACTGGCCACCGCGACGCGAGCAGATGCGCACGCACCGCGCTTTCTTACTGTCTATATCCTAATTTACTTGCCATTGTACTTTCCAAACGTTCATTGTATTCATTCAAAGTCAGGCCTATCTTATTTCCCTGTGTCTCAGCTTAGACAAACTGCTTTCACGTTTTATGTATATGTATGTACGAGTATGTGTATAAATTCTTAACTATACAAAAATATGAATGACAAAAAGAGACACAGTGGTCTACAAATGCGAACTTATGCCTTTAACCTCTCGAAATGTCAATTAACTTAATTGTAATTTTGAATCTTTCGATATGATAAACTTGACTTGAATTTGTAATTTATTTTCTATTTATCCATTCCCGTCTGGATCGCTCCCACCATCTTGCTCGCTAATCCTGCCGCTAAGCAGCAGTGCTTGCACTGTTGTGTTCCGGCGTGGGGAGAAAGACAGCCGGTGAGCCGGTGTAATTACTGGCAGAAGAGGTATTCCATCTTAGCCCTCTGGGCTGGCAACGCATCTGCGATCTCTTTGCGGTTGCGGGTGTCTATAGGCGGTGGTGATCACTCACCATCAGGTGACCCACTCGCTTGTTTGCCTTCCTATTTAATAAAAATAAAATAAATAATAAATTCCTTAACCTTAGAACAGGTGAGTCAAAAGAGGTTAAATGTCTGTCTGTTTCCTCTAGATCTGCGAGCATGGCGTGGGCGCGCTGTGCCGCGTGGCGGGCGAGCGCGCGCCGGCGGCTGCGCACGCGCTGCCGCTCGTCATGGCCGCTATGGCGCCCTCACCAGAGTCCGTCTCACTCACGCCGCAGTGAGTACATAGAGATACACTGTTGTAGCTGTGTGGCTATAATGTTCATCCGCAATATCGCTGGAATACGACACCCTTCGGGGAGAATTCTTCCTTCGTAAAGGTCGATAAATGTTTGGTTGGAGTGTGATATATTAAAATTTTTAGGTTTTGGTGCCCATTCACGCTCGTTTTTCAAGGTACAGATTGGTTCGTTACTCTTGAAAAAGTCCTTCAAGTTTGACAAATATCGGATATAAATTGTGATTAGAGTATTTTATGGGATGTGAACGCCATCGTCCAACAAGAGTATGTTCTCGACCTCGCAGGCGCAGAGGATGCTGAACAAGGCGGTTTTCCTCTTACAATGGTTGCAAGTTGCTTTCCACTACTACGGACGGGACAATAGGGTTGCAACTTGGCTCAGTTGAAAGAGGGAGTAGGGAATCCCCGCCGCCTATGATAATCAGACTTTAGAGTGAACACGGACTAGTCTACACTATCTACACTTCTACATCTATATCTACACTAATTTACATTTACACTATTATAATAAAGAGGTAAACTTTGTTTTGTTTGTTTGTATGTATGTAGGGGTAATCCTTGGAACTACTGACACAGAATAAATAACGTACGAAGACTTTTACGCTCAAAAAGTTCGTATTACTTCATACAGCATGCGCTAGGCGGCGCGAGTCAAAAGGAACGCGCCGCCCGCGGCTGCCTTTCCCCCGTTACTCCCGGCGACACGCTAGGGTTGCGCGGCATTAGTTTTCAATTACACTGACACGAAGGGGGCGAGCGAGCGAGTGCGCGGCAACCGACAGCCTACTGCGATTTGCCTATTTGATAGGCGGTCGAGCGTGCCTACAGTGTGGAGTGGCACCCCCCTGCTACTGAACCGATTTCAAAAATTCTTTCACTAATAGAAAGCTACACTATCCCTGACGGACATAGGCTAATAATTTGACGCGAACGTAGTCCGCCAGTCTATGATATCGTTTGTTTGGTGCGCCAGGTTCGGCGAGCTGGTAGCGTCGCTGCTGGCGCCGGCGCAGTCGCTAGTGCAGTGGGCGTGGGGCGCGCGCGCCGCCGCGCCCGAGCTGCTGCTGCGCCGCATGCTGCTGCAGATCGAGACGCCGTGAGTACTGGAAACCACAACACTGAGTTCATGAATATGACGCTTTTTTAAAGTGTATCAGGGTTCCGTAACTCGACAGGAACTTTTATATGATTACTTCGTTGTCCGTTTGTGTTTATATCTGAGAAGCGAAAATAAGTGAAAACCTATAGATCACTTCCCTTCGACCTCGAATCAGGAAACATGGCAAGAAGCTAGTATTTACAGCACAAATAAAGGAAGAAGTCCGACATTAATTAATTTGTAGTTAAGTATATCACATGAAAAAAAAATGTGCGATTACAAATTTACATTTGCAGTTGCACCATTAATCGCGGCTTATATCGATGTATGGGGGAACATTTTGTCAACTACAAACTTAAGTTTGTGTTTCAATCGGACCAATTTAAATTTGTCCGTTTTGTTCAATTATGATAGACTAACATTGAGTCGATTTCCAAGGTCACCAACCCGCGACGCGATAGCATCCGCCTGGCTGCACGGGCTCTGCCACCCGCGGCTGCCTGGGCCGCAGCTGCGCGCGCGCGACGCGGCGCTGCTCGCCGCGCGGCGCACGCGCACCCTGCAGGCAAGTGGGGGTCACTGACCCGCGACATTGCACCGGCCTTCTTGACAATTTTATGTTGCGGTGTCTGCAATGTGAACTGTCGAAACACTCGAGCCTGTCAAAGTCAGCGCGAGTACATGTACTGTGCTGCCGTATTCATTTTTATACTGGATTTTTTATATAACTAGTGACCTGCTGCTACGCTCGGATGCAATTTACTATCTAAAACTTTATTAGAATGTATTGTACATAAAAAACTTCTGTAAAAAATCTCTGAATGACAGCGAAAACCGTATCAAAATCCGTTGCGTGGTTTAGAAGGGGTAATGTGCCGAAGATAGGATGAGGACATACAGGAAAGTGTAGGGACTTTACTTTATGGTGATAGTGATTTGAACGTTTTATTGACATGCAGGAAGCGCCGAAGGATGAGTTTTTGTCGCACCTGCTGCGCAACGTGCAGCACGCGCCGCTGAGCGCGGCGGCGGCGCTGCGCGCGCTGCACGCCGAGCGCGAGCTGGCCACGCAACTGTTCCCCAAACTGTTGCAGGCGCTCGACGCGCAACGCGCCTCCAAGCTGAAGATACACGTCGACAACGCTCTGAAGGTCAGTGAAGCGTTTCTTGTTTTTTAGTGTAGAATCTGAATTCGCCGAGGGAAATTTTCACTATTTTCCAGATAAGGATAACGATCTGAAAACACGGATTCAGTTTTCGGTACGCTTTCCCTTACATCCCGTATACTCGTATAATGTGAGTCGTTTTGAAAAGCAGAGTGTTTAACGTGGGTGAAAAACCAATTCCAGTTTCGAACTATCGGCGCCTGCGCTCGTATCTTCTATCCCTCGTTGAACAATGTACTTTTGTTTTGCTTTGCAGCTGATCGGCAGCACCATGGGTTCTGAGGAGCTGGTGATCTACCGGGCGGCGGCGGGCGTGCTGGCGGCGCCGGGAGCGCACCCCGGGACCCTAGCGCTGTGGCAGCTGCTCATGCACCTCTACCTCCACACGGCCGCCGGCTCGTGAGTCCCGGGGCTGAGGAGCTGCTGCTGGAGACAGCTAGCCCGGGCGCGGATCCACCGTTGTACAACCCTGATCGACAAAATTTTTAGGAACGCAACGCATCGATTTTCAGTTGCAACCTTTTTGAGGGCTGGATCCGCGCCTGTCCATAGACACTGCTTCGTTTTATAGGGGAAGACTAGAAAGATGATACAAATTCGGTTAAACGCTTGGCTGAATATGGACATTATTTCAGTCGAAAACTATATTCTCTACCAGCGAAACCCAAACTGACCTATACCGATATTCAACTGAATTATGTTTTTCTACTGGCCTTTTTCCGTTTGGTATTACAACTTCCTTTATAACTATAAATAATATTATGTACCTCGTGTGTTGAAAACATTACGTGATGCATGCAAAAATACCACGCGGTTATCTAAATTTATGAGCACTCGCCTGGGCTCTTTGAGAATGCTCACCTGTTTGGATTAGCATAATAAATAACCATCCAATTTGTGTGCGCGAGTCGAAAGGAGAGCACTAATATTCGGAAGAGTTGAGTTTGACCGTTTTGCATACAAACCTCTTGTCGTTTTCCAGCATATTTCCCAAAAAATATATAAGAATCTAAAACAAAATATCCAATATTTTTTTCACTTTCTTTTACAGGACCTCACCGATAGGACCGCTGTTTTTCTCCGGCATCTTTAAATCCAGAACGCTAGCGCAGCTCAAAAAGCGTCTCCAAGAGCATATAGTTTACCATCATAATCAAGTAGATGCGTTCAAAACCCTAATTAACACGACACCCGAACCCAAACCTAGCACAAGTAGGGTGGAGACATCCAAATCATCGTCGCCGGACAGTAATATGCTACCACCGACGTCCATCACCGAGTTCACGGGCGAAACTAGTGATTCCAGTGATTCTGAAGTGATAGATGAAAGTGATGGTGATGGTGATGAAGAGAGAAATGACGATGACAGCGTGTCTGAAAGCGAAGAGAGGAGAAGAGTGAATTTCAATATGATGCAGTACCACGAGGCGGCTGAAAAGTAAGTTGTGATGATTGTAATTCCTGAATACATCTAGCCATACTCATACTTGTTCTCCCAATTCAACTCTTCCTAATGTAAGCCCTCGCCTTCGGCTCTTATTTACGACCTTGATAGACTCTTCAGAAATGTCACGCTTTCCATACTTGCACCGTAATATACTATTGATATTGTTTTCAGAATGCTGCGAGAATACGCGTGCTGGCTGGACGCGGGCGAGCGGCTGCGCGCCGCGCCGCATCACGCAGACATCGCTCGGTTCATCCCGGACCCAGTAAGTGCAGCCGAAGATGTCTATAGATATGAAATTAGACCCCGTAAGATCTATAGCCACCGGTGACTTTATACAGCAACAAGGTATCCTTTATTAATACAAACGGATCACTCATGTATTTGAAGTCGAGTAACTGCCCGACATATTTCAGGCCAGTCCGTGGTCCTTAATCATGACCCCCGCGGCGGTGGCGCGACGACGACTGCGTAACGAAGCCCTGACAGCTCGGCTGCTCGTTGCAGGGGGCGCGGCGGTGAACAACTATCCTCGATTTCCTCACAATTTTTATTTTCAAACACGTCCGAGTCTCACGGTAGTTTTATGTTAAAAGTGTCCTTTGTTAGAGCGCTAAAACAAGACGTTTATATCGCTTAAATATTTCACCTGAAATGAAGAAACTCACATGACATTAAGCAGTGAGCGTGACGTCAAATCTAGTTGCGTTACGTAACACGTTCGTCACTAATATTATTGAATTCCTTGTACTTTTGTGTTGGTCCAGTGGCGGTTGCCGCGCGGATTGTCTACTCGCGCGGTCAGGTCTTAAGGGCCATTTACATGACGCGATGTCTCGCATGCGAGTTGTACATTTCGGGCTACCGAGGTATGATGCGGTCGATCGATTGATCGAGCCGCACAATGCAATGCAACTCGTATACGAGAACTCGCTTCGTGTAAATGGCTTTTCATGTCAGTAGGCTCCGTGTGGTTGTTTTGCTGTATCAGCCTTGCCTGAATAAGCTCTTTCACTCATAAATGGGCAAGATGGGTAACATTGTTTTTGTCTGGATCGCCTAACCATCTTGCTCGCTAATCCAGTCGCTAAGCGACAGTGCTTGCACTGTTGTTTTCCGGCGTGGAGAGCTAGACAGCTGGTAATTACTGGCACAAGAGGTATCCGATCTTAGCCCTCTGAGTTGGAAACGTATCTGCAGCCTCTTCAGTTCTGCGGGGTCTATAGGCGGTGGTGATCACTTACCGAGGTAACCCACTTGCTCGTTTGCCTTCCTATTTTATAAAAAAAAGAACTTTGGTGTCATGTCATCTATTCTATCGAGGGTTTCATTCAAGAGGCGTATAGGCATTTCTATTCAATTTAGCCGTGCCGTTAACCTAAACTTAAGTTACGTTTAAATACTAGCGTTGAGGCAATATATCGAACTATCGATAGTATTGTAGATAGTATCGTGACTTCGAAAAGTAGTCACAATGTCATAGTATCGGTAGTCGTCACATCCAATACTATCGATAGGTTTCAATACTGCCACTATCGATAGTGTTGCTTTTCGATGGTATCGATACTATCGATAGTGTTGCTTTTCGATAGTATCGATACTATCGGTTAAAAAATATCAATACTATCGATAGGCATATCGATATTGTGATTATTTTTCCAGGTCGACAGTTCAGCAACGCTTTTAAATACTATGTATTCTGTCAGTTTCTTTACGAAACCAATACGAAACATACGCCATTTGACAAACATACGTCAATTGTTTGTCTGGTGACGGCCACTGACACGTTAACGGTCCATCTTGAAATAGAATTGCCCGTATACGTGTTACCTACCTACACGTCCAGTGGTCTGCAGGTGCTGAACACGGCATGGGCCGAGCAGCTGCGCGCGCTGCGCCCTTCTCCTTCCTGCGAGGACGGCGACCTGCGCGCGCCGCGCCGCCCGCCCGCGCCCGCGCCGCCGCCCACGCCGCTGCAGACCGCCGTCCGCTGGATACTCAAGATCAGGGACGTTTCCCGCAGGAGGTACGCACTCCTCAACCATAAGCGTACCCACGGTGGGGCAAGCCTGCTATCTGACCCGAAGCTGAGAATTTTTAGGCGAAATTAATGTAATGACAAAATTAAATATTCATTTGGACATTTTAAAAATTACACGCGAAACAATGCAGTAGGTATCGATGAATCGTGCGCCCATACATAGAGATAGAGTCGAATGATTGCGATTTCCGAACAGTCAGTAAATAAAAAGCATTTTTAATTTCCTACTATTCAGTTTATTTAGTTCTGCCCCACCCCTTATAAATGCTGGGTACGCCCATGTCCTCAACCCTGACCTGACTCTGGCTGAAACCTTACCGTTTTGAAACCGAGGCCCCATTCCACCACTCTCTGATGAGTTCTGTTATATATGTATACAAAATTCAAATAAACCTATTGTCAAGAAGACATTAATTTCTCGGGCGTGTTATAAAAACAATGAATTTATCTTGGACAGAGTACTATATCCTGGCACGAAATATTGTACGCCTACTGTGCTGAATTGTTAATTTTTTAAATATTTGAGATGTAAAAAAAACATAATGATTTTGAATTATTTTAAAAATACACCTCGTTGAGTCTCTTGCCGGTATCTTCTTATGAGAGGTTTTTCCGAACTGGTGGTAAATTTTATGACATTCATGAGTACTTCCTGTACGCTTAATCTGAATAAAGATGTTTTGACTTTGATTTGGTTCGAATTTAAATACGTGCGCACGTTCATTGTGGAAGTCTTTGAGGGTAGTTTACGCTCAGGAGCAGAGCTAAAGAGCTTAAAATCCTTTTGCTACCCAAACATGCTCAATGATTTCTGGATGAACGCTACAAAGGCAGAAAGGTGCCTTAGCCGCCGAATAACGATTCGGTTTTAATTTTCTGTAAGGTGAAGGGCCTTATCCGGACGGGCAGCTGCACAGGATAATCGACACGTCCCCGTTTTGCTTTGTTTGTGTATCAATTGACGTTTCATCGTCTGTTCGAGTCATACTAGTTGTCTGTGACAAGACTGGGTTTTATTTAAATATATCTAAGTTTTACCACATTGTTATTAAGGTCGCAAGTGCCAGTCATTACGTCGCCCGTGGACGACGTCAACTTCGGCAACCAGCGGCAACTGTACAGCCTTGTCGACAAGCACCTGGCCGACATAGAAACGTTCGCCAAGTAAGTTCATCGACGCCTCAACAACAGGGTCATGTGCTATAAAACTTGCAATTTTTTTTCGTTAATAGTAACTCCATCAGACTTTTGTAAGGAGAGGTTTTGATGCCTTTGTATTAAGTATTATATGTGTATTAAGTGAAATATTTACTAATTTCCAGCTTTAGCTAAAATACTACTTTGTAACTTTCTAAATGAATGTTAAAAGGGACAAGTAAGCTATCAAATTTAATAAGCATGACTGGACGCGGACCTTTCGGCTTACAACCTTTTTATATGATCTTGCATAGTGAACGATTTGAACAATTAATAAGAGTATTTTCTACTACGTTAAGCAAAGTCTACAACAAATTGCTACATAACAATAACAAAGAACAAGGCATAATTAGAGATAGAATTACAGGTAAAACGGTATGACTATTTTTATTTCCCAAATTGATAGAATTTTTGAAAAAAAGAAAAACTGTGTTTTTAGTTTTCTTCTACGATCACTATTTTTCGAGATATCACGAGTAATAAAATGACAACGGGTATGAGATGCGAAAACGCTCTATCACGCTGCATGCAGCGAGGATCACGTCACACTCGTGATTTGTATGGAGGCAAAACTAAATCGCGTTTATTTTAATACTGACAGCTTGTAACTAATTAGTCTTTTAATAAAATTTTCTACAGTTTTTATCTAGATTCGAATGAGCATATTATTATGTTATTTTGGTAACTTTGAATTGCTGTAACTTCTAAAATATCGGATTTTGTAAACTGCTTTGGAAATAAATACATCTTTAATAGTTGTTTACAACAATTTTGCACTTTTATGCCATTCGATTTGTGAGTGTAATACCGTATTATAACCTTAAATTTGATCCCCAGACAGTGGGCAGCAGACGTGGGCCGCGTGGCCGCGCTGGACAGCAAGCTGTGGCAGCTAGTGTGCGCGCTGCGCGTGCGCGTGCCGCTCTCGCCCGTGGCGCGCTCGTGCGCCAACAAGTGCGCGCCCGTCACTCTCTCGCTGCAGGTCAGTGCAGCACACTAGTGATGAAACCAATATTCGCATATTTTCTGCATACCCGCATTCGCAAAATTTCTGCGAATGGTTTTGCGAATATGAATAAAAAAAAATTTAGGATAATAGTAGGTTATTATAATCAAAATCCATTAATTTCTTATGTATCGCCAAGTGTTAAACAAGTCCATATTTCACTAGAATTTGAACTCATGTTAATAAAATCACTATTCACGCTTTTAACCTCAAAATTCCCTTGTTTTGTGTACGAAAAGACCGGCGCGAGCGGAATGATACTTCAGTCGGATGAGTTCGTGTCAACTCGGCAATTCTCGGAACAAAATACAAACGGAACGCATCTCGTTCGAACGAGACTGCCACTAAGCCATAGACAATTAGCGCCGAATTTGAACAAAAACTGAATATTCGCATTCGCATTCGCGAATCGACACAGCGAATGCGAATATTCAGTATGAAATATCTGCTATCGACATAGCAGATATTTTCATTCGTACTCGCTTGCACGAATGTTAAAAAATGACTACAACACCATCCGGCATCGCTTCGCGGTCGGCACTAACGTACTTGCTGGGATCTACTTCTCTACCACCAGTCTATACGGTCCTCAGATGCCTACAGCTATAGCTTTGAGCACCCCTAAGGCACTGTGAATGTAGCGGCTATGTATGAAAATGTAATCTTCTGTTTTAGGGACATTATGAATGGCGCATTTCGGAGGGCGCCACCACCGGCATTAGAGACAACCGGTAACATTAGATCCCTTAGCTTATTCCGACCTTTCAAACATTAGTTGGGGAGCAACTTCTAAACTTCAATCTCCTGTTTTGGAGTGCAAGCCAACAAAGTTTAGATTCTTTTTTTTTGTTATTATACATTTAAAAGCATATAGCGCATTTCCGTAGCACTTGTTATATCTAAAGTTCGTGCTGTAATGACAGTAATGAACGTTATTTGTGCTGTGCTACAGGTCGATGGCGCGGACAGCGATCCGCGCGCTGTGCCGGCCGCGCCCGCGGGAAGCCAGGACTGTCGCTGCGCTCAACACTATCGCCAGGTACTTCTGTTGATACCAACTTAAATGGCACTTGCTTTGATTTATGCGTTGCAGGCGTAGGCTAGTGTAGAAGCTGCTTTATACTCGTAATTACACGTTATCTATTCAATGGAACCTAGCTGATATGTGACAACTGCAATCCTTTTTATTCCCTTTACGAAACTAAAGTCAAGCCACGCCACCAAAAGGTTGTTTATCTAGATTTTAACCGATCTATTTCGGAGTGCTCCTAGGTTCTCACTTAGGTCGTCACTTGTTTATTTTATATATTTTTTTTTTTTTACTTTATTTAGAAACAAACAGTCATACATAATAATATGTTATGTTAGCTAAAGCTAGTGATCAGTTATATATAAATAGACCTATAGTTTCCTATAAGAGTATTTTAAGTGTACAGTTAACATTACACAGTCAAGGATTTAAGCTTTGGAACAATTCAACAAAACAAAAGAAAAAGTGTATACATATTTACAACTAAATTTAAGACTTTTTTTTACTTTAATAAAGTTCTGATATCTTTTTTGAATTCTGCCAACGAGCTGCTGAACAAATCTGCACTCATGCAGCTGTCATTATATTGTTTGCATACACGTCTGAGGTACGAGAATTGCGCATGCCTGGTTCTATATTTCCTAACGCCGAACAACGCTTTGTTGCGGCAATTGCGCTCAATTCTACGGGGGACGCGAATGTTCACATTATTTAGAAGTTCAGGGGCATCTATTAGGTTATTCAGTATTTTAAACAGCGTAAATATATCGGTACAGGAGCGTCTGATGGTTAGAGGCTGGATGTTGTGGTGCTTAACTGATGACATATAATCGACATATTGTCGCCCTGTTCTAAATTCAAGTGCCTTTACGAACTTTTTTTGAACCTTTTCAATTCGATCTTTATGTACTTGATAATTAGGGTTCCACACAACTGATGCAAACTCTAATCGGCTTCGTACGTAACTATTAAATAGTAATCTATACGTGGCAGATTGCTTAAATGGCTTGCCTACACGGAGAATAAAACCAAGCTGCCTATATGCTTTCTTCACAATGTGGTCAATGTGAGGATTAAAAGTAAATTTGGAGTCCATAATCACCCCCAAATCACGTATTTCGTGGACCCTATGTAATTTATTGCCACATAGTTTATAGTCATGAATAATCGGGTTCTTTTTCCTTGTGAATGTTATCACTGAACACTTTTTAGTATTCAGAAACAAGCTATTCTGACTACAATACCTCTCAAAGTTGGTTAAATCTGTCTGCAACAGCTCACAATCAGAGAAGTTTTTAACAACTCTGAATATTTTTGTATCGTCCGCATAAAGTAAGGCGCCTGAGTTACCTAAATTATTGGTAATGTCATTTATATAAAGAATAAACAATAATGGTCCGAGATGGGAACCTTGTGGCACCCCTGAGTAAGCCTCTTTATAACTAGATGAGTGCCCACCTAGTACAACAGCCTGCGACCGTTTTTCAACATAGGACTTAATCCAGCGAAAAAGATCCCCATGAACACCGAGACTCCAAAGCTTAAGTAATAAAGTATTAAAAGAGATTTTATCAAATGCTTTGGCAAAATCCGTGTATACAACGTCTACCTGCGAGTTATTATCCATAGCATCTCGGACCACTTCACCAAATAATAAAAGGTTACTCTCCACACTTCTCCCCTTATAGAAACCATGTTGGTTAGGATTAATGTGGCGTCGGACGGCACATGATAGTTGATCGGTTACAATTTTTTCCAAAATTTTTCCAAATTGACAAAGCTTGGATATGGGCCGGTATTTTTCAATATCATGACTAATGGGGCCCTTAGGAATTGGTGTAATCCATGCTTTTTTCCAGATGTTAGGGAAATGACCCTCACTAATAGATTTTAAAAAAAATAATCGTGATCGGTGATACCAGAGTAGAGGCACATTTATTGATAAATAAGGGGTGAATTTTATCAGGGCCGGTACCCTTATTAACATCGACCGATTTCAGGTATTTTAGAACCATTTCCTGATTTATCTCTATAGAACTAATATCAAATACGGCATTTGCTGGTGGTGTTAAATAATTTATTTGCAGAGGAGGCTGATCACATTTTTCAAAAACGGACTGGAAATGGTCACTAAACAATTTACAGGTGCCTGCTCCGTCCGAGACAGAAATATCTTTATAATGCATGTTTTGAGGTATTCCCTTACTTGATAGCGTTGTCTTAACGAATTTCCAGAAAAACTTAGGATTCGTCTTTATTTTATTTTCAGAGAAATTTATATAACTATTAAAACATTCGATTTCGACTTTCACTGCTCTTTTCCTTAATATTTTAAAACTCTCATAGTCTAATGGGTTACCATAAAGTTTCCAAAGTTTATGATATTTTATTTTTTCTTTAAGTATTTTCCTTAAGGACTTGCTATGCCAAAGAGGAGTCGAAGTCGATGATCGTGATATGTGACAGGGTACGTGCTTATCAATCAGTTTGTGAAGTAAATTATGAAATTTTGAAACGCAATCCTCCAGGCCCAGGTTAAGAAAAAACAGATCCCAGTCAATGGCCAAATCCTTATTTAAACCATCAAAGTCAGCTGCATGAAATCTATAAAGAACGCTACCACACGCTTTCATTGGTGCTGTATAAATTAATTTTAGATCAATTAACAACGCATTGTGATGCACATCTTCTAGAGTGAGCGGGAAATCGCACCTTGTTACTAGGCAGTCACTACTACAAAAGATTAAATCTAAAATACGTTTGTTTATATTTAAGGAATTATTAAATTGTTTTATATTACTAACGGATAAGAAATCGCTCAAACAATGTATGAGATGATTATTACTGGGGTTTAAAAGTAAGTCGCCTTTGTTGGTAAGCGTCCATTCGCCATGTGAGATATTAAAATCACCGGTAATCAAAAACGTGTCGCTAGGGTGATCAACTATTAGTTGAGCGGTTATATCAAAGAATGAATCGATGGTTTCCTTATGATGAGGACCGTGCGGAATATATACACAGGCAATATTTAAAAAGCTACGATGCGATTTATTGTTTACATTACTAAGCGGAATCGAAACCCAGAGACACTCGGCATGCGCGGGCGCAGGGCAGGGCCAGTCCCGGCGCAAAGCCAGTAGCGAGCGCCTCGCCGCCACGACAACACCGCCGCCTCGCTTCGCCCCACTATCAGTCTCGGATCGGTCGCATCTGTAAACAACGTACCTGTCGTCGAAATATTCCCTGTCATAAAAGCCTGAGTTTAACCAACTTTCAGATAAACATATTAGATCATAGTCTGTTGTCGCGACATTAGACAGAAAGCCGTGTGATTTAGTACGCAGCCCCCGGACGTTTTGATAGTAAACTTTAAATGTCTTAGAAGCCATTAAATAAAATGATTTTACTCGTATTTTTCGTGTATAATTTAAAGATAAGATAATGCATGGGGAACGTCGCAGGCGAATAATAACTTGTCCACAAACAATGGAATGTGTGTAAACGTGTATGCATACTTTTGAATATTTGATTATTTTTAGTTGTAGATATTGATTGTTTTTCATAGTACACTGAGAAAAATAAGCTACTTAAGAAACCCAAAATCGTAATGTACGTGCAATTTGCTACTTACTACGGGTGCAGAATACTTAATACAGGTCCCGCACACTGCTTAATGGTGCAAGCTACTGACGCGTTTAGGAGCTGAACAATGTTGCTTACGGCTATTGCAATTTTATACGTATAATGTTAGCGCACACGTAAGAAGTATGTTATACCTTTATAATAAGTAGTTGTTAAAAGAACATGAACGTAAGTAGAAAACACCATTATTCATACATGGTCTGGTACCATGTTCAGGTCTTTATACGTACGCCTCCTACTTATATAAAGGCTTTTAATACGTGTTATCCGTAGCTTTACGAAATATACTTGAAGAAGATCTGTAACAACATTACACGTATTCCGTCTACTTTGTAGATAGCTATACAGGAAAGCTACGTTTAGTAAATCGCCAGCATACAAACGTATACTTGTTTCGCGTACTTATATAGATAGACTGAGTTGCATTGTTTCGTACTATACGTAGACAGAGCTTTTATATTAACGACCCGCGTCATTAAGGACGAATATCGTTTGACACGTTTAGAATCGATCCGCGATTCTTAATCAGTGGACCTAGCACGAATCTTTACCACACACAATAACTCGTTACGTTACTCAGTGCGTCTCTTACTGACAAGAGAGAAGCACTGAATTGCGTAGCAAGTCAACGTGTGTCGTAAAAGTTCGAGCGGCGAGCCAAATACTGAAACATAAAGATGCCGAATTATTATTCATATGTCACCTACAGTTATAGATGTCGCAGCTACGTTTCCTACGTAGCCGACACCAGTACGTAAGAAGCCAGCCTCCTGACACAAGCAAGATACCTTTGTACTATACGTATACATTGCTATGAAACATAAAGATACCGAGTCATTATACGTATGTTGCCTACGGTTATACATGTCGCAGCTATGTCTCTTACATAGCCGACACCAGTACGTAAGGAGCAAGCCTCCTGACACAAACAAGATACCTACTTACTATACGTATACATTGCCGTGAAACATAAAGATGCCGAGTCATTATACGTATGTTGCCTACGGCTATACGTGTCGCAGCTACGTCTCTTACGTAGCCGACACCAAAACGTAAGGAGCCAGCCTCCTGACACAAACAAGTTACCTACGTACTATAAGTATACATTGCCGTGAAACATAAAGATGCCGAGTCATTATACGTATGTTGCCTACGGTTATACATGGTCCAGCTACGTCTCTTACGTAGCCGACACCAGTACGTAAGGAGCCAGCTTCCTGACACAAGCAAGTTACCTACGTACTATAAGTATACACTGCCGTAAAACATAAAGATGCCGAGTCATTATACGTATGTTGCCTACAGTTATACGTGTCGCAGCTACGTCTCTTACGTAGCCAACACCAAAACGTAAGGAGCAAGCCTCCTGACACAAGCAAGATACCTACGTACTATAAGTATACATTGAAGTGAAACATAAAGATACCGAGTCATTATACGTATGTTGCCTACGGTTATACATGGTGCAGCTATGTCTCTTACATAGCCGACACCAGTACGTAAGGAGCAAGCCTCCTGACACAAACAAGATACCTACGTACTATAAGTATACATTGAAGTGAAACATAAAGATACTGAGTCATTATACGTATGTTGCCTACGGTTATATATGGTGCAGCTATGTCTCTTACATAGCCGACACCAGTACGTAAGGAGCAAGCCTCCTGACACAAACAAGATACCTACGTACTATACGTATACATTGCCGTGAAACATAAAGATACCGAGTCATTATACGTATGTTGCCTACGGTTATAGATGTCGCAGTTATGTCTTTTACATAGCCGACACCAGTACGTAAGGAGCCAGCTTCCTGACACAAGCAAGATACCTACGTACTATAAGTATACATTGCCGTGAAACATAAAGATGCCGAGTCATTATACGTATGTTGCCTACGGTTATACATGGTGCAGCTACGTCTCTTACGTAGCCGACACCAGTACGTAAGGAGCCAGTCTCCTGACACAAGCAAGGTACCCTACGTACTATACGGTTTTGGGTTAATTAGGGCTTAATTTAATTTTAACTTGCTTTTGCCTATTTTTTTTCTCATAGCACTGAATTCTTAATATGGCTGAATTTTAAAATGTCTTAGTCTCATAATGACCAAACTTCACAACACCTTTATCTCAAAACACCATGTTCAAAACAACCAAACCAAATCCCAGAATACCTACCTACCTAAATTATAGTCTAGTTAACCGTCATGTATGATTGCTTTACTATTTTCTTTAGTGCTGGTCATTTAAATTGAAGTTTGCCATTCCGGTGCTTTCGGCTTTTAAAGAAAATATACATTTCTATATAGGTAGTTTCAATATTTAGGCATTTCGGGAATGTGAGGTTTTAGGACAAAGTCATAATATGACTTTGGTTTTTTTTTAAAAGCGGCCAAGTGCGTGTCGGCCTTCGCACATTTAGGGTTCTATACCAAATACATAAGAATATAAGCCATTTGTGTGAAGTCCGACCGCTACGCGTTTGACCGCAGAATTAAGTTGGTTTGTAATATGAAAATCATGGAATTTGATAGAAAAATTCAGATTTATCAATATGTTGGTATTTGTTGGTAAAACGTACGTAGTAATAAACATTATCACAAAATTTCAACTTCATAGGTCATGGGAAATTAAAAAACATTTCGTAACAAAAATCAGGAAAAAAGTTTACTGTGGCGGCTTCTCACGTTTTCGTTTTGTAATATTTTTTTAATAAAAAAAAACAGTCTTTATCTACAAAACAAGCTCTAGGCAATGATAACCCACACGTTCGTGCATTTTTTTTTGTTTTTCTCGCCCCCTTCACTTGTATGGGAGTCCCCCTCTAAAATATAATAAAATATTTTTTAATACTTTACCTGGCTTTGGGTCGGCAAGACACATCTTTGGTGCAAATATGAAGACTGTAGCTTCAACAGTTTAGCTGCTAGAGCTTTGTGACAGACGACGGACGGACGGACTGACGGACGGACAATAAAGTGACAGCAATAGGGCTCCGTTTTGCCTTCGGGTACGGAACCCTAAAAATGGAGGAAATTTCATATTTAGGTATAATGGGACCATGACAATTTGAAATTAGTCAAATTAGTAAATTATTCTTACATGCAACAACTGCGAGCTTCGCTAAGTAATCGTTGGTATTTAAATTATGTACCTACATGTTGTAATTACCTGTTCAGTGTAAAACTATTAGGTACCTACTTACCTTGGACTATTCTATAATACACAACAATTCTAACAACAAATTCTAAGGTCTAGAGTCTAAACGCTAGACGGACCTATTTTAATAGTTTAAAATGGGCTGATTAGCTCAGTAAACTGAGTTCATTGTACGATCTTACTATTTAGGTACACTAAATATGTAAATATTGTAATACTAATAATATGTTTTGGTTCAAATAAAGAAATTTTATAACAAACAAGTGAATAAGCCATTTTGCAATTTATTTAGTCGTTATAACCCAGCACAGAAAAATATAGAGACTGAAGCAAAGTCGAGTGTATGTAATAATTTAGACATAGGTATTAAGTCATGCCAACCCTTGTGATTTAAAATACTGTATAATATTATTAGTCTCTTTTTGTCATTTATGTTTTTTTTTTGTACAATAAAGAATTTACATACATACATACATACATTAGTGTACGGTCCTAATTAATTTGTGAATCTTAATAAAATGCCATGTCAAATATTTGTACTCAGACCTTACATTGTCAAAGGATAGGACTCACCTACTCAGTCAAATATCGAGACAAGAGAATTTAGTCTGTCATTCTGTCATACACTAGTAGTAGGTACCTACCTACAATTTTAGATATTGCGGAAATCTGAAATATCTTAATAATGATGTAGCTATTATTGCTATTAAGATTATATTGGATTTTATACCTATTTTCTACATCATAAGGGACAAACCGCTATCTATACCTAATTGTACTTAAGTATTTTTTCCACATAACGTGATTTTTTTTCCATCTAAAAGCGTCACTTCATGTACCTACCTATTAGGCACCAAATAGGCAAGTCCTAGGAGGCCAGTCATTATTTAACCCTTTTACAATAAGTAATGTAGAACCACACTGAATGTTCATTGCATTATCGACTCTATCGCCTTAGCCAGTAGATTTAGTAGGTACGTACTAGGCGCCATCAACCTTGACGCCTCATTTAAAAACGTGTTTCGTTTCTGAAAACATGGCATTGATATTGCTACGTATTTATACGTAGTCGACTTACTTAAAATAACGGTTCTGTAGGCATAAATAATCTGAGAGAGTGTTGCCAACTTAACGGTTTTTCCGTCCAATCTAACGGATTCTAATAATCAACTTGAATTTCACTAGAACTTGTAACAGGTATTACAGATATTTTAATATTATTACGATAATAATCAGTGGATTATTCTATTACTTGTGATTTAGTGACATTTTTCGTGGTGTCCACACGCTTGCCTAGCCTCGGCCAGTCTACAGGATGCAGTATACGTTAGAATGAGCACCACGCTAAATACAACATATGGAAGACTACTTTACGTTATAAAATATGTTCTTGACTCGTACGGTCATCCAAATTGATTGCTGGGCCACTGTAGAACCCTATCGCAATGGGTCATCGCTGTGACATTATGGCGATGGTTATGAAATGTCATACTGACATTTACTGAGAAAAAGTTCTACAGTGGCCCAGGAATCAATTTGGTTGATCGTACGGACAATGTATAGCAAGCGCGTCAGCACCACTCGGCGTCCAAACAGTTTGTATATGGCATTGAAAAACACCAATTGAATGCAGAACTTGCCGACACTTATTGCTGATTTTTGATAGGATAGTAGGCCAATGTATGGTCTATTCTGAGATAAAAATCTGGTGGTGTCACTACTTCACAAACACATAAAAAAACATTTTGTTTTTAGGGTTCCGTACCCAATGGGGAACATTTAAGCTGTTTTTTTTATTAAGTATGACTGTTTTTTACATTTTTGATTGTGTGTTTGAGTATATTTAGGTAAAAAGTAAACAATAGTTAACAAAACTCACTTCTTTTATTTATTTTTATTAATAAAGCAATTTAGCCCTATTTTAAATTTATTGGGCAAATCTAGCCCTTTTTTAAAAACTCTATTTATCCCGAAAACCTGAAACTGAGTTGGCAACACTGTGTTGTGCATGTGCGTGAAGCGAAGTGAAGCAGCAAGTTATTGGACTTTAATAATATAGTGGTTACTTTAATAAATAAATTGTGTTAAAAGGTGGAATTGTAATCTAAAAGTGTGTGCAAATTGCGAATAATTATCAGGTAAGCTATATATTATGTGGTTTAAAGTGTCACTTGTTATTTTACGATTAAAACCAACCAACCTTTACAAAGCTACAAACCAACTTCGGAAATTAGTAATTTATAACTAGTTATCATTAACAATCACAAACAGTTGATGCGTTTGTGACTTCAGTTCAGTTTGACTGACCTATCATCATTTTAAAAGAAGTTACTTATTTCTCGCTCTTTTGGAGGTGGTTCATTGTTTTTTAAAACATTTAGATATCGAAACAAGCTAGTGGGACAAGCCATTAAGGGGCAAAGCAATTGCATAAAAGATCCTATTGGGTGTAAAGTTCGAAACGCACTGACAGCGGTAGCGACGCGGCGCGGCGCAGTGTGGTGGCGGTACCGGTTGTCGTATTCGAGGTATGAAAGAGGTCGCACAGAGACCGCGCGGGCAAGCGGTTCTCTCGATTACGACAACCGGTACCGCCACCGCACCGCGCCGCTACCGCTGTCAATGTGTTTCGAGCTTAAGTGTATCGACAAAGGCCCCTAGTTATAAGATAAGACTACCATTGTTAATGCTTAAATTTTATTCAACAGGTCATACATGTACATAAAATATGGAAGATACACTTCGCTCTCTTGGCTTGGAAGCCATGATACCAGTATTTTTTGGTAGGTATCTGTTAATTGTGTTATATGCGTCCAAACTACTAATTGGATATATTACTACTAATTGTATCTATATATTTTTTTCAGAAAATAATATCGATGAAAAAGTGATCTTACTTCTTGGAGATACTGAACTCCGAGAACTGATACCAAGGATTGGCCTGAGGTTAAAATTTAAAAAATACATTGACAGTTTAAAACAGCAGGAACTGGCATTTAATGTAAGTGACATGTAATTTATCTGCAGGACCCAACGATATTATAATGCATGGATGTACAATGTCATACTAAATGTCAGCCGAAAAACGGCCCGACAAATGAGAATAGGTTGACGCCAATGTTCAAAATGTACACACTCTTAATTGACTTTTTATATTTTCTTTAATTTCAACCTTACTACGACGTATTTGAGTTGTTCGTTCACCATTTTTTTGTATTGAAGTAAAGATAACGTACGTGGTAATGTTTTTTTTTTTATGAAACCGGAAGGCAAACAAGCAAGTGGGTCACGTGATGGTAAGTGATCACCACCGCCCATAGACACCCGCAACACCCAAGAAATTGCAGATGCGTTGCCAACCCAGAGGGCTAAGATGGAATACCTTTTGTGCCAGTAATTACACCGGCTGTCTTGCTCTACACGCCGGAACACAGCAGTGCAACCACTGCTGCTTAGCGGCAAGATTAGTGAGCAAGATGGTGGTAGCGATCCGGACGGACCTTGCACAAGGTCCTACCACCCGCTGTGTTATTGCTAAGCCTCTATTGCCACCCGTCTATCCGTCTGTCTGTCTGTCTGCCACGCGCAAACGTGTCCTGACTGATTTGCGATCATCGTCCAACCGAAACTATTGAAACAAGAAAGCTGAATTTTGGAATATTGGTTATTTTATAACGTAGGCATCCGCGAAGAAACAATTTTAGGTATTTTTTACCTTCAGGGGGAAAACGGGGAGTGAGGGTTGAACTTTGTATGAAAGTCTTTGTTGTTTGAAGTTATAAACATGAAAATTTGAATTAAAACTACTGATCATAAATAGATTATAAGTATTATAACGTGTTTCAGGATTGTTTGCGTTTTTACATTTAAAGTGGGAGAAGGGGGGTGAAAGTTTGTAAGGACGTATTGGTTTTTTTTAAATAGGAGCTTGTAATTTTGAAATACAGCTACTTATCGTAAATAAATAATGACTTGGCACAGGGTTTTTGAATTTTCAAATTTGTAGGGGGGAAACGGGGAATAAAAGTTTGTATGGAAGTATCGGGTTTTTAATAGGAACTTGAAAATTTGATTTTAGATACTTATCATAAATAAATAATTATGTGTTTCAGTGTTTTACGACTATTGCATTTTAGGATTGGGAAACGGGGGTGAAACTTTGTATGGAGGGGAGGTATCGGTTTATTCAAAAATAGAAACTTCAAAATGTCCGTTTGTTTAAGGCTGTTTGGATTTGGATGCGCGGTGAAAATATGAGAGGGAGTGAGAGCAAGTCTTTGATTAAAAAAAAAGAATTGTCCTTTGTTTTCTGTAGGCCACGCGTGCGAAGCCGCGGGCAGAAGCTAGTTCGAATATAAATGAAAGACTGAGCAATAAATTACTTCTGAATTATAACACAATAGATTAGTTACTGAAAATACGATATTCCATCCTTTCTTTTGGCTTTGCTACTGTAACTTTTTACATGTTTTCACAGTGCAGTATGGCATTTTGACAGAAGCGCCGTCGCACGGAAACTGACAGCACAATTCGCACCTTTAGAATTAAAGCGACTCATTTCTGAATAATACACATCCCAAAATTTCACCTTATTTAAAAGACATAGGGTTTAATTTTGGGAAATGTCATATTCAGAATTGAGTCGCTTTAATTCTAAAGGGGCGAATTACTCCTCTTTTTACTCCTCTTTCGATAAGGCCATTTTTTAAACACTGACTAGAAGTCCATTACTTATAGGTCAGTGGCAGGACCTCATGCAGGGTTTGTCTGGATTGCTACCACAAGCTTACCCAGTAATGTACCACAAAGCAGCAGTATTCGCACTGTTGTGTTCCGGTGTGGGGGTAAGAGTAAGACAGCTGGTGAAATGACTAGCACAGGGACATTTCATATTTATAAAACTAGTTTAAAAAAACATTTTTTTTTGTTTTAGGTGCTGGATGAGGATAATATTATAGTTACACAAACAACTAGATCTACGTCTAGTGTGTCTGAAGTTTTAGCAGAAGTCGACATCCCAGTAACAACAGCAACAAAATTGCCAATACATAATTATATAATTCTAAATACATAAATAATGGAAACATTAAAATGCATATCTTTTTCTATCATCTGATTTTAATAATAAGTCCTTTAGCTGATAAAATGGCACCGTACTTGAACAGGTTTGCTTATGTACTTCATATTTGTAAAGCTCTTAACAATTGAGTATTCCCATGTATGTGTAAAATATTCCTATGTGTGTAGATAAGCTGGCATGTGATTCTCTAAGCAACGTCGTTGCTGCAATCCATGCTCGCATCGATGCAAAACCGCAAATTGGTTAGCAATGATGTCGATTAGAGAATCACACGGCTGGACAGGTGCAATACTGGCTCAGGTTCAGTAAATGATTGTCAGCCTACGTATGTAGATAAGTTGTTCAGGTGCCGTACTGGCTCAGGTTCAGTAAATGATTGTCAGCCTACGTATGTAGATAAGTTGGTCAGGTGCCGTACTGGCTCAGGTTATGTAAATAATTGTGCATCCTAGATGTGTAAATAATTACTATGCTGTATCTGTAAATAATAGTTTATAATTATACGTATGTAGATATGCTGGACAGGTTTCGTACTGACTCGGGTTCTGTTAATAATTATGTGTTTTACGCATGTAGAAACGCTTTGATAGGTATCGTACTAGCTCATAGTACATATTTATGCTGCACAAGTATCGTACTTGCTCTATAAATAATGGTTAATCATATGTACGTAGGTATACCGAATCCGTAGCGTCCTGGTTCAGGTCCAGTATATAATTAGACCTTAGCCAGGACAGTACCTGCCCGGCATATCTACGTGCATACTCTATTACATACTGGACTAGAGCCAATACGGTACTTGTCCGGCATATGTGCATACCTAGAACACTCAATTATGCACTGGCCCTGAACCTGTACGGTACTTGTCCGACAGATGTATATACGTAGAATGTACCATTATTTAATAGCCCTGAGCCAGTATGATACCTGTCCGGCATACGCACATACGTAGGATGCACTATTATGTACTGGCCCTGAGCCAGTACGATACCTGTCCGAAATATGTACATACGTAGGATGGTCCATTATGTACTGGCCCTGAACCAGTACGGTACTTGTCCGACATATGTACATACGTAGGATGCTCCATTATGTACTGGCCCTGAGCCAGTACAATACCTGTCCGGTATACGTACATACATAGGACACTCATTTATGCACTGGCCCTGAACCAGTGCGGTACCTGTTTGACATATGTACATACGTATGATGCTCCATTACATACTGGCCCTGAACCAGTACGGTACCTATCCGACATATGTATGTACGTAGGATGCATCATTATGTACTGACCCTGAGCCAGTACGGTACCTGTCGAACGTATGTACATACGTAGGATGCTCCATTATGTACTGGTCCCGAACCAGTACGGTACCTGTCCGACATATATACATACGTATGATGCTCCATTATGTACTGACCCTGAACAAGTACGATACCTGTCAGACATACGTACATACGTAGAATGCACCATTAAGTACGTTCCTTGAGCCAGTACGGTACCTGTCCGATATATGTACATACGTAGGATGCTCCATTATGTACTGATCCTGACCAATTACGGTACCTGCCCGACCTACGTACATACGTAGAATCCGCCATTAAGTACTGGACCTGAACCAGTACGGTACCTGTCCGACATTTGTACATACGTAGGATGCTCCATTATGTACTGACCCTGAACAAGTACGACACCTGTCCGACATACGTACATACGTAGAATGCATCATTAAGTACGTTCCTTGAGCCAGTACGGTACCTGTCCAACGTATGTACATACGTAGGATGCTCCATTATGTACTGACCCTGAACAAGTACGACACCTGTCCGACATACGTACATACGTAGAATGCATCATTAAGTACGTTCCTTGAGCCAGTACGGTACCTGTCCAACGTATGTACATACGTAGGATGCTCCATTATGTACTGGTCCCGAACCAGTACGGTACCTGTCCGACATTTGTACATACGTAGGATGCTCCATTATGTACTGATCCTGACCAATTACGGTACCTGCCCGACCTACGTACATACGTAGAATCCGCCATTAAGTACTGGACCTGAACCAGTACGGTACCTGTCCGACATTTGTACATACGTAGGATGCTCCATTATGTACTGACCCTGAACAAGTACGACACCTGTCCGACATACGTACATACGTAGAATGCATCATTAAGTACGTTCCTTGAGCCAGTACGGTACCTGTCCAACGTATGTACATACGTAGGATGCTCCATTATGTACTGGTCCCGAACCAGTACGGTACCTGTCCGACATTTGTACATACGTAGGATGCTCCATTATGTACTGACCCTGAACAAGTACGACACCTGTCCGACATACGTACATACGTAGAATGCATCATTAAGTACGTTCCTTGAGCCAGTACGGTACCTGTCCAACGTATGTACATACGTAGGATGCTCCATTATGTACTGACCCTGAACAAGTACGACACCTGTCCGACATACGTACATACGTAGAATGCATCATTAAGTACGTTCCTTGAGCCAGTACGGTACCTGTCCAACGTATGTACATACGTAGGATGCTCCATTATGTACTGGTCCCGAACCAGTACGGTACATGCCCGACATATGTACATACGTAGGATGCTCCATTATGTACTGGCCCTGAGCCAGTACGGTACCTGTCCGATATATGTACATACGTAGGATGCTCCATTATGTACTGACCCTGAACAAGTACGACACCTGTCCGACATACGTACATACGTAGAATGCATCATTAAGTACGTTCCTTGAGCCAGTACGGTACCTGTCCAACGTATGTACATACGTAGGATGCTCCATTATGTACTGGTCCCGAACCAGTACGGTACATGCCCGACATATGTACATACGTAGGATGCTCCATTATGTACTGGTCCCGAACCAGTACGGTACATGCCCGACATATGTACATACGTAGGATGCTCCATTATGTACTGGTCCCGAACCAGTACGGTACATGCCCGACATATGTACATACGTAGGATGCTCCATTATGTACTGACCCGTAGCCAGTACGGTACCAGTCCGGCGTACGTATATACGTAGTTTGTACCATTATATACTGGACCTGAGTCTGTGGTACCTGCCAAGCTTATCTATATACGTAGGCTATACTATTGTTTACTGGACATGAGCCTAACCACAGCTATACATACGTACGATACTCCATGTTTTAATGGGTAATTTAGTGTGTATCGACAGCTACTTATGTAAGTAGCAAACGAGACACCTACTTAATCTACGTAGGAAAATGACACAGCAGTAAATTACGTAGCCCAACCAATGTTTTTTATCAGTAGGGCGGCTACTTACGCTTGGCTACGTATGCAACATTGCACCGGCTATAAGCGTCATGCTGTATCATTTTTCTACGTATTTTCAGTGTGTACGCTACGTAAATTTTTCTCAGTGTAGGTAGACAAATAAGTGCAGTTTGTAAACTCGTAACTGATCGTGTTAGCAGTCGTTAGCAGAAACAGAGAATGACACAATGATAACAAGTTAATCCTTATAAACACAGTATGGAATATGCATTCCAGTCACTTCAGCTTTGCCAAATCAGAGTCTTTTTTTATGTGATATATTTTAGAGGTCTCGTTTTTACGAATAAAAATCTTGCAGTCCCGGGTCCAAACAAATGTGTACTGTAGATCGACCTTGAGTTGGCGGGTACGTTTTAGAAGAAGTTTATTGGTGGGTGTGAGATGGTCGTTGATGAACAGGCTGACGGCCGGACCGGCCAGGCCGATGTCGGCGCTCGATAGACCTCTACGTGCGCGCACAGCTGCCAAAATCTGGTCCTTGTAAAAACGCCTTGTAAATTTAACGATAATGGCGGGTGGCCGTTGACCGATGCTAGCGACGCCGGCACTCGGGCTGTCGCCAGCGCTCGGGACATCCACAGTGCCCTGGCTATCATCGACGTCATGGGCGTCCGGGTTTTCGCCGGCGCTGTCGGAACCGCTGCTCGGGCTACCACCATTCTCGCCATGCGACTTGACAAAACGGCGCACGCGGTGGATGGAGTCCACTGCTTGATCAATCTCAATGTTGATGCCTACTTTATTGCAAATAGAGCTAAGGATGGTTACAAGATTCTCGCCCTTCACCAATGGCACACCAGAAATCTCCAGGTTGTTAAGCCTAGCGAATTGATCTCTAACATTGTTCTCATTTTGTAGGTTAGACAATTTCTCCTTAACTAACTCGAGTTCCGTTTCCAACCTTGGTATGACCGTCACCTTGGCCTCTATGGTTATGATTCGGTCTTCCAAATCAGAAAACCTGGTCTCCATTTCATTCCATTTTGTGTTTATTGCTTCTATCGAAGACAATATGCTATTTACTTGAGTTTTTACGTGACCGAACTCAGTCCTTAGAGCCCTGACTTCCTCCAACACTGCAGTTATTCCTTGGGAGTTATCTGCTGGACCCGCGCGACACTGCAGGCAGCGTATGGCAGCTTTTCTGTCGGCATTCATCTTTCGATAAGAGGTTTCTTGCACGCCGATGCAGGCAAAGTGAAAACTACCACGGCATCCACCGCACGCAACGACGTCCGTAACAGGTTCACTGCATATTTTACAGTTCATGATGTTATGAATTCAGATGTTTCCGAAGCAAAATATCTCGTTCAATCAATGCTTTGTCTGTACAATTTAGATTACGATCGCAGCGTAACGAAGTTTCTAACGGAACGTCACAACCGATAGCTGCGACCGCGCGAACCGAACTGTATATTATACATATTAACACATTCACCGTTCTCATTTGTCTTCTTAAATCCCGTAAATTATATTAATCTCTAACAATCAGCTTTACAGTTGTGGGTCCTAAACATATATGTATGGAGCACGACAAACTAACTCTACAAGTCCTTGTCCCGTGTATGCACTATGCACCAAGTAAAAAATGTTATTCAAATTTAAATCTTAGGTATTTATTCAAGACAAATATTTGTAGTATTGTCTCATTACTAAGGAAATTATCATGACACATCTGCTGACTTTCCTTCCGTACATTTTTAAACGCTGCATTGGCTACACGATTTTATTTCCGCTCCTCGGAATAACAGTCGACACGTGTTTCGACTCTGTGCAAGGCATAATCAGGAGATGCTATAACTGCTCCGATGGTCTTCTCAGAACCTTAAGTTACTCGTAGTTTAAGCGTTGTTTATTCCGATTTTAATCTTAATTTTGTTTTAGTTTTATTATTCAATATTTTTTTTGTAATTTTGTCAATTTTAATTTAAAAACGTGTAATATTACTTTCTATGCACTTTAAAGTAAACAACAAATTACTTTGCTACTCCGCGAAACCAAAAATGTAATTTTATATTGACTATAATTTAACGAAACTACACTAAGGAGAGATGGTACAATCGACTCTGTATGGGGTCTGAACGTGTGGCTGTTACAGGCGGCTGCGCAGCGCGGTAGCGGCGCTGGGCGTGGCGGAGCGCGTGTGGCAGTGCGCAGGCGCGCTGCCCGCCTGCCCGCCCGCCACCGCCGCGCTCACCGCGCTGCTCGAGGACCTGGCCGACGTAACTATGCAGCTACTGCACTATATTCTCTGGGATACCACAAGCTAATTTGTCGTATTATGCACTAAATTTGTCGAATCCCGGTTTTAAACCCTTGCCGACATAAGACGAATGTATTGACAAAATCTATCGAGGCGTGTCATTCTTGTGACGTCACCGCTTCAACCATTTTAGAGAGTTTACGAGTGTCAACAAACATTCTAAAAATCATTGAATTCTTACGAAAACATATCTACTTTATCGCGGAATAATAAGTAATATTTTTATTAAGATTAATGTTTTAATTAGTTTATCAGTTCTAGAAGTGTATCCTTGATTCTTAACGTTCAATTAGGGTGTGATGATTTCGTTAAGTTTATGTAGACGATTTATCACGACATCGTCGATTGATTAAAGATCGAGTTTTGCGTTCGGCAGCCAGTATCACTCGTTTATCTGCCATTCTATGTTGGTTTAGTTAGGCGCTAAAGCAAGAGGTCATGAATGACTTTAAATCGTCGAGGTAAATAAATAAACAGTTTATTATCGCGTTCAAGTCCCGATAAACGTAATAAGTATGATCGACTTTGCCTTTGAATGGAGGACTACTTTGGTGATTCCGAGCAAAGCTGGATCAGACGATCACGTTAGTGTTCTGCATGCGGTCCGAAATGTCAGTTTCATAAATTTTTGGTGCCAGCTCTTATACGAACACGATTGGATTTTTTAAAATAATGTGTCGCGTGTACAGCGCTGGCTTTGCTCGAACGGCGACGGCGTGTCGTCGCTGGTGGCGCGCTGGTGCGGCGCGGGCGCGGCGCCGGCGCAGCAGGCGCTGTGCGGCGCGCTGCTGGCGCGCTGCGCGGCCGGAGCGCACGCCGCGCTGCGCCCGCGCCTGTACGTTGCGCTGCTGCGCGCGCTGCCCGCCGCCGCCGCGCAGTCGCCGCAGCGCGCCTTCAGCTACCTGTCCAAGGTCGGTGCTTTCAGGTTTACGCCGCTAAGCAGCAATGCTTGCACTATTGTCTTCCATCGTGGAGCGCAAGACAGCCGGTGCAATTACTGGCACAAGAGGTATTCCATCTTAGCCCTCCGGGTTGGTAACGCATCTACAATATCGTTGATGTTGCGGGTGTCTATAGGCACCACTGCCTACTCACTCACCATCAGATGACCAACTTGTTTGTTTGCCTTCCTATTTCATAAAAAAAGCAATTATCACTTATATAAAGGTACAATTTAGCGCTTAGTGTGCTACTAGGGTAGGGTTGCGAGTGTGAGCGTAGTCAGTGTGTGTGTGTGTGCGCAGTTCGACGTGGCGCGCAGCTGGGAAGGCGATTCGGCGCAGCGCAGCGCCACGCTGCAGGCGCTCGCGCACGTGGCCACGTGCTGGGGGCGGGAGCCCGAGCCCGAGCTGCACATGCTGCTGGAGGTAACCCACACTTAATCTGTCAGCGTCTGTCACTGACTGTAATGCTATACTTAAATTTTATTTATAAATAAAAATAAAATAATTATGTACTAGCTTTAATCAGCTTCTTCGCCAGCATGTGATTATTAATACATTTTAGGTCTGTTCGCCCTCGCCTTGGGCTCTTTTGACAGGTTCCTGCGATCTGAGACATTCTTTATTCCACCACTAGTGACCGATTCGGGATTGCAAATTCGAGATCCCGCGGGATCCCGGAATTTTCGGGATCCCGACTAGATTAAAAAAAAAGGTAAAATTCGATTGAATTAAAACGATAATAACGGCATGTTTGTGATGGTGACGATAATTAAAATAACATATTAATAGAGAGAAAACAAAAACCTTTATTTTTTAATATTATTAACTAAATCATCATCAGTTTTCCTAGGAAATTGACAAAGGTAATCAAAACAATAAGTATAACTGTAATTAGAATCAAAACAATAAGGAATCAGAAAGTATTACAGGTGATGAAAGTGACTTCTTAAAGTCAGTCAGCGCGCCGCTTGCGCCCCGAGTGGACGTGTGTGGCGTCGCTGACGACTGCCGCCCAATCCCGTCAATCCCGAACGGGATCCCGTCATATTATGCGTCGGGATTGATCCCGAAAAATTACACGGGATCTCGCGAGATCGGGATCCCGCGGGATCGGGATTGCATTCTTTATTCCACCACCCTGAGGGTGTGATATACTATTATGTTTGGTATTCAGTTGGTCGGCGTGCACATGGCGGCGCTGACGGACGCGGAGCAGCTGCCGCTGGTGGCGCTGGCGGCTGCGCGCGCGGCGGCCGCCGGGCTCGCGCCGCCCGCGCACCTCGCGCACGTGGCGCGCGCCGCGCACTGCGCCGCGCAGCTGCCCTTCGACCAGGTCAGTTAGAGCTAGTTAACGCTACAGACTTAACATCGTAGTGGGTCCAGTTAATGTACGTCCAGATAATGCACGACCTGATAATCCGAGTCCATTTGGCTTCGGATTATCAGGTCGTACATTATCAGGCTGTACATTATCTGGCCGTACATTATTGGCTCCCATGTTTTGTAGTTTTGGGAGCCAATAATGTATGTAGATAACAAAATGTCGATTATAGATATGATAAATAATTATCTTGGTTTACGACGGATTGACTTTCCCAGTTGGGCAACTTGCTCCGCGAGCTGGGCATGATCTGGTGGGAGGCGCGCGCTTGCCTGCCGGCGGGCGGCGCGGCGCAGCACGCGGCGTACGCGCCGCACGCGGCCGCGCTGCAGCACGCGCTGCTGCGCGCCTTCGTGGCCGCCGGCTGCGCGCTCAGCTACGCGCCCGAGAGAGGTACAAGTTTTACACTTAACCCTTTGAACGCCAAGAACGCATACAAAAGTGGTCAGCATAATGTCAAACACGAATTTGAAGTTTAAATATATATGCACGTAGGTCGCTGTTGCGCTATGGCGTATCAAAGTAGGATAAAAAGTGACAATCTCTCGCGCTGTCAGTCTGTCGGACCGACGGCGCTGCTGTCAATACTATTATTTTGTAAAAAAACCTATTTGCGACGAAACTTAATAAAGTATATTTTATGCAGTTAAACGTAAAATTGAAAATCCAATTACTAGAAATGGTGAACTAATAATTTGCATTTGTAACATTAGCGTCAATCTGTATTCTCATGTCGGGCCGTTTTTCTGCTGTCGTTTAGTATGGCACTGCACATCCATGCATTATAATATGATCGCAGTTCGCTATTATTTTATTAAGTCGCTCCTTGCTTCGGCGTCGGCAGTGTCGTGGTACGCGTGGTCGGCGCTGCAGGAGTCGTGGGGCGCGTGGCTGGTGCCGCAGCCCGCGCGGCCCGCGCTGCTGCCCGCGCGTGGTGACGCGCCGCACTACGCAGCCATGCTCAAACGTTTTGTGGACAACGTGCAGCAGATCATGCTCGATTGTCCAGGTATATATCAATAGACTGCATCCCGTTTGTCAATTAATGAATAATGAATGCTACCATTGCGTTTCAAACATCCGCCAGGAGTCGCACGTACACGTTCTCATTGTTTTAGATTATTATTTTGTACCTGATTATTTTTGTTTCATTTTAATTTTATTTCATTTTTACTTATATTGACAGTTTCACCGTTTGTGAGTTTATGTTGTTATTTTTATTGTGACATTTGAATTTTTATCTTTGACATTTTGACATTTTTCTAGATGTATTTTTAGATATTTTTATTTTATTATTTTGTTTACCTTTTTGACGATCTTATTGTGAATTTGTTTTGTTTGACATTCAAAATTTTATGAAATTTCCAATAAGTAATAAATGAATCTATCTATCTATCTATGACTGGAACATTGTGACGTGATGTAGAATACCGAAAACGCATTCAAGTGCTGCCGGCGGTAAATGCATTAATTGAGAACTTATTCGCTTGCCGTCACTCGTTTTTTTTTAAATTAAATCTTTTATTTCAGATTTTTAAGCCGTACAATTTTTATAGTAGCAATTAATAACTTAATAAATAGATAAACAATATAATATAACACACTTGCTCTTAAGATTTTATAGCGCCTTACGGATCACCGCGCAGAGGGAGCAAATCAAATATTTTCCTACCTCCAGAATTCTATGCCACCCGGAATTAGCTTTTCGTAAGGCAAGAGTGAAGGTTCACCTTTTTTCTCTGCTGTCGTTTGTATACTGGCAACATTGAGAGGAGGCACAAAGTATTGTGCTGACCAGTTTTATATTTAATTTTCAAAATAACGGATTGTTCCATAGTGCGCGTAAAGAACTACGTAATGTTGTCTTTTTTTGCATTGTTAGATTGCGAAGAGCATCTCCTCAGCCAAGTATGGGATTGGGCGGTCCAAACTTATCTGAGCGTGACCAGTGGCCCGGCCTGCCACGACAGTCGCGTGCAGCTGTCGGACCTACTGTCCGAGCTAAGCGCGCTGCCGTGGCAGGAGTATCAATGGCCGCGCGCGCACTGCTTGCCCGCCGCTTTACAGGTCAGAGCGGTTATAGTACTTTTTATCACGAGGAAGGTAAATGAATATCTGTTGATGGCGACGAAAAATTGTACACATCTGATTAATGTTAAGGTTTGTTTTAACTATACTATTTATTATAGGTAATGACAACAAAAGACGTGGAAATGCAAACGTGGGTCGCGGATACGTTGCAAGGCGTCGAAGCGGCGACGTGGATGCGCGACGCAACGGACTGCGACGTTGCGCCGCGGCTCGCGGCGTTGCTGCAACTGTTCGCAGGACCGTTACGGTTACGGACAGAGGTTGGTGGGGAAGTAACTTTCGAGGGGAGTTAATTCAAAACTCTTCATTAAAACACCAAATCCGTATAGAGATTTTAGCCTTTCTATACTTTTGTCCATAGCGCGAATTTTATTAAAGTTTTTGCAATAGAGTATTTAGGACTCCGGCTAGCAAGTCACATTAGAGCTCACCCCAGAAATCAATTATACATATATTTTGCAAGATTTATTTATTTCCTTTTACTATTTTATCTATCCACTTAATTAACGATCTACTTTCTTTTGTTACACTGGTAAATGTTATTTTTAAAGGTACATGAGCTTTTACGGTTATTATTAATCGATAATTTACATGGGCAATATTTTACACACCTCGGTAAACAATGTACTATTATACGCCAGACGTTGGAGCAAGCGACGCAGCTGCCGTGGTCGCGGCTGCCGGAGCGCGCGCTCGAGCAGGCGCTGGAGCGTTTCTTTGTGGAGCACCACAACCCACTTCTGCCGTACCACGACGCGCCGCAGTTCAGGTAGGCCTTACTGACTTTAATAAAATAAAAAAAGCCTTTATTATTCCTAATTAATCTTTAAGTATGTTTTTACAAATATCTTACTAATTTAGGACCCCTGGACGGGTATAGGCCTTACTGACTGTACTGGAATAAGACTAGTAGAATTGTTAGACTTACATAAGTGGCAGTGGACGGGACGCATTGCTCGTGGAACGGATCGCGTACCGAAAGGGGTCGTCCATTTATCACGTGATAAATGGCAGCACTGACCTATAAGTAATGGACTTCTAGTCAGTGTTTAAAAAATGGCCTTATCGAAAGAGGAGTAAAAAGAGGAGTAATTCGCCCCTTTAGAATTAAAGCGACTCAATTCTGAATATGACATTTCCCAAAATTAAACCCTATGTCTTTTAATTAAGGTGAAATTTTGAGACGTGTATTATTCAGAAATGAGTCGCTTTAATTCTAAAGGTGCGAATTGTGCTGTCAGTTTCCGTGCGACGGCGCTTCTGTCAAAATGCCATACTGCACTGTGAAAACATGTAAAAATTACAGTAGCAAAGCCAAAAGAAAGGATGGAATATCGTATTTTCAGTAACTAATCTATTGCGTTATAATTCAGAAGTAATTAATTGCTCAGTCTTTCATTTATATTCGAATTAAATTACCATATCAATGATTGAAAGATTCAGAACAAAGAAACTATAGAGCCGCTTGGATGTTAATTTTATATTCATGCAAATTCTTATTAAATGCCAGATTTTGCTGTTTTCCATATGCCCCAAATCACGTTTAGTAGAAAATTAGGTAGGTAAAAGAATTTTACCTACCTAATTTTACCTAGCTCAACCAATTTTTTTTTGCTTTCATTTTGAAAAATATTCGGAAAATATAACAGAGTCCTAATAAAGTTTTTAGGACTTGTAACATTTGGAATCAATTAGAAAATAAAATTTTGGAACATTAACAGAAATAGGACTAAAGTGTTGTGTTTCAGTAAAGACGAATGGACTTCATTGCATTTATAAGCTTTATGAAGTTAAGTATTTTTAAACCCTAATTTCACTTTTTTGCTTTTCTGAAAGCGATTTGAAAAAAATGCTGAAACAGGTGTGTTTCTTAATTTTAAATAGTAAGTATGGATTCTGAGATTCATGAGTCTAAAACAATCTTTTAATTTTTTTCATACAAACTTCACCACCCCATTTTTCCCCCTTCCTCCCTTTTTTAAAATTTTTTGTAGCCTAAGTTGTATTCTGGATTTATTTGAATAGGCTTGTGAAAATTCCATCAAAATAAGTTCAGCGGTTTGTACGTGATACGCGTTCAAAGAAACAAACAAACAATTTTTTTTTAAATGATCTTATCGTGTTTAGTTACTCATTTTAAGTCGCCCTGGGTGGTTCTTTTTTTTAAATCTTCAATGTACAGACTTTTTGTCTTAACGATTTTATTATATGTATAGATAGATTGGGCGCATATATTTAACTTTTATGTTTGTACATGGTTGTAAATAAAGACATTGCAATTTAGAATTATATTGATTTCACGGAAATACCACTGGGGACGTGTTAAATAATCATTTAGTTTACAAAATAAATAATTAAAATTTAACATGTTCCCAGTCCAGTGGTACACAAAAAGTATACAATCAGATCTTTAGTGACGAAGTGGCGTAGATACTTAAAGTTAAGCGAAATGCAGGCTGGGTTATTGCCGGAAGTTTGGAAAATGTCCTCTTACCAGCCTCAAAAACCATCATTTCACTCGTGGTCGTGTTGTATCTGAGCTCATGAGCCTCAGCGTATTTTTCAGACTTGTGATGCAGTCTCTCCATGCTATGAAGAAACTTAGCAAAACCATGTTTTATCTCCATAACTGACAATGTTAACTGAAATGGTGGTAAACCATAAAAAAAAAATTTGGTCATCCAAAACAAAAGCTATCCAGCTACCAAATTTCAAGTCAGTAGGTGGGTAGTCATTTATGTGTAATAAACACACAAACATTCATTCTTTCATTTCAATGGTATTTGTGGTGGTTTTTAATTAGTTTTATGCTTCAAAGTACATTTAATTGTCATTATTTTATTAATAAAATAAAAACTAATAATAGTTTCTACAAGTATCTAAAATTAAAATATTTAATTGTTGAATTAGGAGAACTGCGACTCTATAAGTCTCTGTTTATTGTGACAAGACAACCGCCATTTCAATGCCAATGTTTTTTTTATAAGTTCAAGCTGCCAGACATATTTTTAGAAATGCAATAATAAAAAAACCTATTTGCGACAAAACTTTATAAATGATAATGTTATACCATTTTATACAGTATGGCGTCGTAGTAAGGTTGAAATTAAAGAAAATATAAAAAGTCAATTAAGAGTGTATAGTTGACCAAGTAATTGCTTGACCACTTTTGCACCTTATCTCTTTGTAATACGGTCGAAAAGTGGTCAAGCAATTTCTTGGTCGACTATACATTTAGAACATTGGCGTCAACCTATTCTCATTTGTCGGGCCGTTTTTCGGCTGACATTTAGTATGACATTGTACATCCATGCATTATAATATCGTTGGGTTTAAGACTAACCCCCTTTTTTAGTACCTACAAAGTATGTTAACATTTTTCGCCAACACGCCGCTTTTCGGTTCAGAAATCGCGCGTTCAACGAAAAAATAAATATACGTGATGCCACCCTACACCTCCTCTCCTTGTGATATTTCGTGACTTTTGCCTGACCACTCCCCCCCCCCCCCCCCCTTACGAGCCTCAGGTGATTAATGGACGATCCCAAGCCACAAAGTGGACCGACGACCTGGTGATGGGTGGGGAAACCCGCTAGATGCGAGCAGCGCAGCACCGGGCGTTGCGGCGATCTTTGAGCTAGGCCTTTGTCCAGTATCCGGTGTCGTAATGGTGTCATCTCAGGTCCTACGGCACCGGATGAAACCGGCTTGAGGAATATAGTGAGGAGATTTATTGGGTCTTCCTCCTAACGGGGGCGAGTCCCGGGTTTCGCCTCTTTTGGCGACATCCGTAAATGGATTATCCTCACTTTAAAAAAAAGGCCTTTGTCCAGTAGTAGTTTCTCGGCTGATAAGATTGATGTAGGATTGATTGATTTAATACGTCGGCAGGGTGATTCTGGCAGCGAGCGGGCTGTGCCCGGCGGAGGGCGGCGCGCGCGGCAAACGCGCGTGCGCCGTGTCGCAGTGGACGCGCGCCGCCTGCGCGCCGGAGCTGGCCCAGCACGTCACTGCGCAGGCGCAGGCGCTGCTCGCCCTCCTCGCTGCACAGGGTACACAAGTTTTTTTTAAATCCAGGATCTAGAACCGGGTCGCAAGGAGTTATCGCTCTGCCTTTTTTTTGTACAGTTTAGGAAGGCAAACGAGCAAGTGGTTATCCATAGACACCCGCAACACCAAAGGGATTGCCGATGCGTTGCCAACACAGAGGGCTAAGACGGATAACCTCTTGTGCCAGTAATTGCACCGGCTGTCTTGCTCTTCACGCCAGAACACAACAGTGCAAGCACTGCTGCTTAGCGGTAGGATTAGCGAGCAAGATGGTGGTAGCGATCCGGATAGACTTTGCACAAGGTCTTACCACCCGCGATGAAATTATGTTATATGTCGTGAAAATTCATAAGGACATAAACTGTGAAAAGGTTCTACCTACTGTAGCTCAGTGACTTTACCAGTAATTATATGTTTTCAGAGCCATTTGCAGATGATTTGGAAGAGCTGCTGGCGCGAGCCGTGGTCGTCATGTGCATCGAACCCGCCGCCGCCGCGGCGCTGCCCGTAAGCATCACACTTGTAATAGTAGTTTGTGATCAATATGTCATCGTCATCGTGTAAATTGTTGCACTAGGGTGTGATTAATTGCAGCCTATTCGTTTGTTAGGGAAATAATTAATCCGAGTTAAGGAAATAATTAGTTAGAGGAACTTTTACGGGCAAGGAATCGCGATTGCGAATTACCGATATTGGAGTAAGCAAGGTATTAAAAAATATGCCAACTCTGCTTTATTGTCAAAGGTTCACATGTACATTTAACCTTAAAGCAAAACCTAGAGCCCAGAGATGGGAGTCCAGGTTCGAACCTACGACTTTTTAGAATAGAATAGAACCATTTTTTCTGGCTGCATAGGCCCATAGAAAAAAATCCTTAAAGACTAACATACATATTTATAAAACAAAACATTAAAGTTAGCACGTTACTTCGGCGACGCGTGACCTAGTTTCGGGGTGTCGAGCAACCGTCCGCTTTTGCTTGAGAGGTGAAATGAAATGAAATGAAATATTTATTTGTAAAAAATGTAGTAAGCGTATCACGTGTTTGATATGTAAAGGTGGTAGATCAAACCACTGAGCTACCTTGCTTTGGTCTTTAAACCCCCTGTTCTGGAGTAAAATATCGTGCTGAAGCCTAGCTATCCTTGTCCAGGTGTGGCGGCAGTGGGTGCGGCGCGCGGCTCCGCGCGCGGCGGCGGGCTGCGTGTGGGCTGCGCGCGCGCTGACCAGCTTCGAATACTTCGCGCCGCTCGCCGACGCCGCAGTGGCCGCGCACATGGCTGTTGGTATGTCATTTTTTAACAATAGCAATTAACTTTTCATCATAGCGAGGAAGGATTCAAAACAGTACAGACAGTGACAGATTAATATGCTATTAAGATTATATAAAACCTCTCTCCAACATAACAAACATCCAAACATACAAACTTTCACATTTATAATATTAGTAGGATAAGTTGGTCCTAATAAAAAAGATTTAAATGTTTGATATTTGTCGTGGCAAAGGCGGCAGCTGGGCGGAGGCGGCTGCGCGGCTGCGCGGCTGCGCGTGGGCCGCGCCGGGCGCGCTGCAGCCGCGCGCGCCGCACGCCGCCTACGCGCTCGCGCTGCTGCCGCCCGCGCAGCCTGTCGACGGCACCGACCTGCACTTGTGAGTACCTGCCCGCTACACACCCGGTGAAATGGAAATAGCAATAGTTTATTAAAATAAAGCAGATTTACAAACATAGCTTAACCGATGGCCCCGCACTGGGCAACGCCTGTCACGTGGAAACCAGATTCGGAGTATAACAATTTACATAAAATACATTTTGAGTACGCTTGTTAGAATTAAAATCTATACAATTTAACATGTGGAATAACAAATAAAATGATTTGGAAAGGCTTTAGGTTCTATTTGCCCGAGAGTCCGTGCGTCTCTTTGTGTGTAGGTGTGTGTGTGGGGGTTTGTGTTGCATGTGTTTGCGTGTGTGAAATTCTAAGCGATCGGCTTGAGCAATCTCTCACTATCATTATCTATATCAATAGCATCTGCTTTCCGCATCTAGTTGCACCCGGCCGAAGATTTAGGGCGGGTGTTAGGACCTTGTGCAAGATCCGTCCGGACAGCTACCACCATTTTGCTTGTTAATCCTGCCGCTAAGCAGTGCTTGTAAAGGCGTGAAGAGCAAGACAGCCTTTGTAATTACTGGCACAAGAGTTATCTCCTTGGTGTTGCGGGTGTCCATAGGCGGTGGTGATCACCTACCATCACGTGACCCACTTGCTTGTTTTCCTTCTTATTTTATAAACAAAAATACTCTATATGGTACTCTCAACTCATTTAGTCGCTGGTAGTGATGGCATCAAATCGACATTTGTATTATTTTTATGCAATTTCGGCCTTGGTGAGGCCTGGGTGCGTTGCAAAGTCATAAAATAAATTGTCTAAGCAATAAGCATTCCAATTTTATTCTTATTTTACAGTTTTACCCCCTTATTCGTAAAAACTTAACGATATTTTTAAGGTAACAAATGTTTTGTCCCTTTCATTCGAGGGCAAACGTCACAATGACAGATAAAGACATAAAAAATGTTAACTAACAAACGTTTACGAAGCGTTTATGAATAAGGGGGCTACTCTTTTCGCTGCCGAAGTCGATTTTAAAGTATTTGCTATGACATTAATGTTTTAATAACAGCGGCGAGCACGAGCTTATAGCGGCGGTGTGGATATGCGCGCTGTGCCGCGCGGCGCTATCGGGCGCGGGCGCGGGCGCGGCGCGCGCGCAGCTCGGGCGCGGCGCGGAGCCGCCGCGCGCCGCCATCCTGCGCGCCATGCTGCGCAGCGCCGACGAGCCCACGCACAAGTCAGTCACACTAGTGCCCGACTGGATCTAGATTTTATGCCGAAACCGAAACTGAACCTTCGGTTTAAGTTATGGTTTCGTTTCGAATTGTTGATAAATGTAAAAAATAAGTCATAATCAAAGACCTAGCTAACTTTTAGGAGCTGTCGGCTAAAAATAATTAAATAATAAAAAAAAACACGACAGCTAAGCTAACCGGCTAACCGAAGTTCACTCGGCGGCTCGAATTATCGAAAGTTGCCCGTGTAAACCCGGACGCGCTCCGATGATTCCCGAATTTACGTTTTTAAACCTATTTTTTGACCGAAACCGAAACTTTGATCAGTCATTAATTCTAACATTAGAAAAGTCTACATTTTGTTTATGCATGCACCTACTACCTACCTACGTGCGTTACGAACATCTCTCTAATAAAGCAAAGCGTTCATAAAAAGCTGTAAAATTCAAGCGCTGATTCAGCTGTTAAACGCAAGGCACGGATGCTGATGTTGCAAGTTCGAGTCTTGCCATTACACTAATTTTTCTTTGTATTGTAATTATATAGCATTTGAATGTAAAATTGCTTGTAAGTACATACATGCATTTAAGTAACTTAATTCGTATGATATAGTAATGACATTCAAATGTTTTAATCTTGTGGTTAACTCAAAGTTTATCCCCATACTAGTACATGTAGCCATAGAGCACAACTACGGTCGTCACTCAGTGTACCTTATTTTTATTTTTTAAATTTATCAATAAACTATTATTGCACATTTATTAACAGCATCTTTAAATCTGAAAATAAATTGTGGCAACATATTTTGATACACCTATCGGTTCCGCAGGCAGCGTCTCTTGTGCCGCCTGGCGCTGTGCATCATCACGCCGGGCTCGGAGCCCCTGGTGCGCGCGTACGAGGCCGCGTGCTCCGCGGAGCTCGGCGCGGACGCCGGGCCCCAGGGCTGGGGCCGCGCGCCGGCCCTCAAACACCTGCCGCTGCTCGCCGTCAAACTGTATCCGGCTGCCGAGAATTATTTCGCGGAGGAGATCAAAATGGCGGAAACGGTGACGTAAATATCTATAGGGTTAAGGGTCGCAAGGATGAGGTGATAGTAATTTTTAATGGTTTTTTTTCGTGTTAGACTTTTCGACGCCTGCGGCCTTAATATGACAGACCAAGTTTAATTTATGATAGTTAAAAGTAAGCAAGAATAAGTCAAACCGCAAACTTCTGGGGGCAGTTGGATAAAAATTAGTAAAAAAATATACCTAACAATCTGATAGCACTGGCTAACTGAAAATCACTCGTGCGGCTCGAAGTTTTGAAGGCTGCCCGAGTAAACCCGAACGCGCTCCGATGACTCCCGAATGGAAGTTTACACCTTTTTTATGATACTAGTTAAACGAAGCCGCTGGGAGAGATATATAAAACTTGGGAGATCACCTTAAGGCCGCTGGTAGATTTAGGTACCACAATTTCGCTATTTTTCATGACTGTTTAATTTTCGACCTATAAACACATCGCTGGGTTTCTTTCTGGTTTTGGGATGAGTTGTTATCACTAGGAACCTTCGCAAATTAGGCACTTTTAACTCATAGTTGAAGCCCATCGAAAATTCGGAGATACAGAGATACAGAGTCGTGTCCTGTGTGTGAACCTCGTGGGTATTACGCTAGACGAAATGTCATACTTTAAATATTTCGTTGCAATCAGGGACGTTTTGATAAACTTTGCGTCTTAAGCTAATACCGTTCCCTCTCTCCGTTAATTGTCGTAGCTGTGTTGCATACTATCGTTAAATATGGCAGTTGGAAGGAGGACGATATGATCGCCCTTCCATTACAGTCCGTGAAATCAAAGGCCTATTTGTTAAAAACAAAAAAAAACTGGCCAAGTTCGAGTTGGACTCGCGCACCGAGGGTTCCGTACAAACTTAATAAGCAGGCCTTTTTAAAACCCAGACTTAGTAGACTAAGTATGACAGTCAGTATACTAATAGGAACTGATTATATCATTTCATTTTGAGCTTAGTGTCGAGCGTGTTACAGTCGCTTTTGCTAGTCAGTTTCAACACACATTCGTTTTAAACTTTCACGATTTTCATTCGTAATTATATGTATAGTATATTTTAATTGTAAATGTTTCCTCGACCATGTATTTTGCGCCATAAAGTGCCACTGTACTATAGGTAATTATAATTATGATGTTTGACATAATTGGCTACAGACTGATGTTTTTGTAAGTAATGTAAAAAGTAAATATAGCTTGTTTTTTTATTTTGTTACAAAAATTATATAAAAAACTTAGAACTTATGTAACTAGATCTCTAACTGAAATTGACACAACGAGTGTATTAATGACATGACTAGAAAAAAGTACAAGTGGCTGAAATTTTATAAAAAATATAAACACATTTGATTTGAACATGCATTTGTTTTATTTTATTCACAATAGTAGTCACAGTTAGGTTTTTAATATTATATACTTATACAAATAGAATAAAATCTCAGATTTTTCTATTACAAACTAATACAATTAAATAAGGAAAATTACACAACAACAATAAAGATAGTTACGTACTTCTACAAAGCAAGATATATAAATATTTTTATCGTAAACGTCACTAACTTAATGTCTATAATCTACACTTAATCTAAAGTCAATTTATTGATAAAATACTTGTGTTATTCTTACAGCATGCAGCGAACAGTACTGTTAGCTGTTCTGTATTCAACAGAATATAATATACAATTAAATTCGAAGTTAAACTTACCGTTTTTATTCTTTTCAACTTTGATAAGATGTTGTTTTTAAATGTATTATTTTCTAATGAGGCTCACATGTTCAGCTTTGATCTAAGGCCCTAAATAAATAAAGATTTAAAAAACTTTCATTGCAGCGTGGGATAGTCACCAGTCTTGATTCATTATTGAAAGCGGTGCACTTTAATCTTGTGTACGTAGATCGCTCTACAATAGCACGTGATATATCCATCGCTGGTGGTAAATCAGTGCCGATATCGTTGGCAGTAAATTAGTGCGGATATATCCGTCGGCGGTAAATCAGTGCGAATAGGACCGAAGTCAGCGGTAAACAAGTGCGGATATATCGGACGTTGGTTGTAAATCAGTGCGGATATATCCGTCGGCAGTAAATCAGAGCGGATATATTCGTCGTCGGCGGTAAATCAGTGCGTACATTTCCGACGTTAGTATTGAAAAGATTAAGTTGCTTTAGCTTAGAATAAGTTAACAGATAAAAATATTTACGTAACGAATAAACAAGCTTGGCAGTTATAGTTTACTCTATATTTTACCGCGCGGCCGCCGTTGCGAGTCTCTTCCCGTGATAATGCGCCGCCAACCCTAGCACCGCGGACGCGGTCGCCACGGCACTGGAATTCTGCGCCGACAGCCTGCCGCCCCACAGCCAGCCCGGCGGCAACCAGCTCACTGAGTGCACCACGTCGAAGAACAACTTTGTCACCATGAGGGAGGCCTGGGTGAAACGCGCCGGCGCACATTTCCGGGGCTCGGCGGATTTCAGCTCTTTCGCACACACGTGAAGGGCTTTAATGGATCTGGAAGGATTAAAAATATTTAGCTACAAGACTTTCTTATGGAGCTATTGCTTCACTTCAAGGTAAAACATTTAAATGACGATTTTAAATGTCGCTGCATTAGTCATATAAGACTCATTCATATAAAAGCAGGACTGCGCGGCGTTCACTAATTTGCGTTTCGTTCAATTAACAATCTTCTATACCTATAATAAAATCGTTAAGACAAAAAAATCTGTACATTGAAGATAAAAAAAAAACCACCCAGGGCGACTTAAAATGAGTCACTGAACACGATAAGAGTATATTATTACAAGGTTCAACTCCGTAACTTACAAAAAAAAGCTTAGCGTGTGAATCATGTCTTTTGTATTTGACGTGGCGTTAAAAAGGTTTATGTATCATGTTAGGGCAACAGAGTAAAGTAACTCCAGGTGTATGTTCACTAGAAGCGTATCCGTCATCCGCTCCGATATTTCATAGTAGGGTTCAAAAGCACACTTCGCCATTGACAAATCCAACGAACCTGACGAAGCCAACCGAAGCCATGAGCACCCAGAACGCTTTGTGTGCCGTCCGCACCCGGTAGGCCAGGTCCTGCGGCAGCACCAGCAGCCCGGTGTCCAGCAGCCACACCAACTTCTCAGCCTGCAGGTACCCCAGAGTGAACACGCTGCTCGACGCGCCCAGAGTGCCCCACAGGAGACCCTCCTGGGGAATAAGCAAATAACAGCTGGAGTAAGAAAATAACAGGCTGCTGGCGAATTGGAGTGGGTGGGATGCTCGATCAGAAGAAACTGTCTTGCAAGGGTGAATACGAACTATTAAGTACAATTAATTTTAACATTTTAGTAGAAGTTCAATATTTCGCACGTTTAGAATTAAAGCGACCCATTTCTGAATTATATAAGTCCCAAAATATCACCTTAACTAAAAGATATAGGGTTTAATTTTGGGAAATGTCATATTCAGAATTGAGTCGCTTTAATTCTAAACGTGCGATTTGTTAATACCTTTTACTTATTAGCCAAGTCCTGTAGCGCCCTCTCCCGGATAATTTATTAACATTGACCTCGTCCTTATCTGTGCTGGAATACAGCTTATACTCTGTTCCGTATTAAGCACTTTTCCTGGCGGGCCTTTATTGAACTACGTCATCCGCGTCTCAACAGCCCAAGATCGAGACTTACCCCCTTATTCATAAAAAGTTAACAATCTTTTTAAGCTGACAAATGATTAGTCCCTTTAATTTGAGGGCAAACGTCACAATGAAAGATAAAGACATAAAACGTGTTAACTAACAAACGTTTACGAGGCGTTTATGAATAAGGGGGTAACTACATAGTTTTGTTCACTAATGCTCATTTGCCCCCCGAATCCACAATATACTCGTAGTGCGGCGGCATCGTCAATGGCCTATGAAGTGTTTACTCCGTTCCAAAATCTGAACATTTATCTAGCCCTTTTGAGCTATCTAATCTACGGCTTAGCACCCGGAAGCTATTAACTGGCTCGGTTCACGAATGCCTACCTGCTTCCCCAACCCGTACTTGAGCGCGGCCCGGAGCGCGGCGGCGTCGTCAAAAAGACGCAGAGTGGCTCGTGCGCTGGCCAGCCGTGCACTCGCGCTGAGTAGAGACTTGCTCTGCGCTGTCGCACCCCATAGCTTAAGCACGTAGCACGTTAGGGATACCACCTGGAATACGAAGTTTAATATAACTTAGTGTGTAAAAAAATAATAACTAGAATTATTGTCGGCATTTTACCAATGATGGCCGCGTTCGATCTTATTTTCAGGGAATTGGTGACAATCCCGCAAAAACTAGGCGGCAATGTTCGGCACTGTGGGTGCCATTTACCCATTTATAAAGTGTAAATGCTGTAGGTACAAGATAGACCATTTGAATTATGACGCATGCGTTACTCATGGTGGAACTTTGTCACAGTTAATGGCGTAATGAAATGCTTACATTTCATACATTAGTACATACCCGTAAATTGCGAACTTATTCACAAGAGTTCCGCCAGATTCAAATGTTTCTACTGTACAACACGATGTGTAAATAAAGGTGAAAAACTTTAAAAAGAAATATGCTTCTAATATTATTAACATTGTTTATGAAGCTATATAAGGTACACGAACAAATTACGACTACATAAATGGATATTTTCTCTTAAATTTGCACCTACAAGAACATTGCAAAAACTTTTTTACAACTTCCTTACGTACCTACCAATATCCTTCCTTTTAAATTAGTTTAATTTCAATGTATACTAATCACGAAAGAACATCTGTAATTGTTATAATATAGAGACAGCATCCGCCCGCTGTACCCATCACCACTTCCCCTTATTCTTTAACGGAATAAGTTTACCTTTGTACACTATATCTCTTTTTTTGTTTATTTTTTGTACAATAAAGAATTTACATACATACACTTCATTTGTTCACTTCGTTCATCTATTTAAAAGACCTCTACGGTTACGGTTACGGAAAAAAAACACTTTAATGTCCCGTGACTGGGAAAGATTACAATATAAAAGTCTGCATACCTTGTCCCGATTAGCATGATTCTGCAACAAGTCGCAAAGTTCGTCGACCACCTCCATCTTCCGCGAGTCAAATTAGACAAGCAAATAGCTGAAAAGTAAATAACACCTGAAAGCCGTTATCACCGAGTGATAAGATACATAGATTGCCTCTACCTTTCCTAGCGAATTACTACTGTTCTTGTCAGATTAGGATTATCGGGATCGTGATGTAATGAACTGTTATGTTATGGCCGTCGGTGACTAGCACACTGTTAAAGTTCTTCAATTAATTAGCACTGTCAGCAGGAAGGTTTTATTATATCGAAAATAAGAATAACACATTTAAATAGTTTGAACAGGTGTTCATTAGCATTCCAATAGTATATACTTATAGAAAAGTGGCACGTGAATTGGAGAGCAACAATTCCAATGTATATTTATTTTCTCTGAGTGGGTATATTCTTATCCCCCTCCGCGATGTGAACAACAAAAGAAAAACCGGCCAAGTGCGAGTCCGACTCGCGCACCGAGGGTTCCGTACAAACCCACTCACCGACTGGAAATAACATCGCTCGGAAACAGCTCCATCTATGAACGGCGGATATTGTGTTGTAAGACGTTGCTTTTTACCATGGTTCTAGCAGATCAACGGGAATTACCCTATAGATTTTCGAATCCTTTGCAAATGTAAGAAATGTGCGGCATAAACGGCCGTATCTTTTGATTGCATTGACTTAGAAAATTGTTTTTTTCCCAGCTCCAAGGAACTGCAGACACGAGTATTTGATATTAATTTCAACTCGATATCTCCAGGCGTTCTTGAGAAAAATGGTCTTGACAGACCGAGAGACAGACAGACAGACGAACGGATAACAATGTGATCCTATAAGGGTTCCGTTTTCCCTTTTGAGAAACGGAACCCTAAAAAACGGCCAAACCCGAGGCAGATACATATATATATTTTAAATAGTATAGTAAAAAAGTAGTAAACATTATTATAACGAGTTGTGTACAAATTATTGCGCTAGTGCTTTCGTATCGTAGCTCAACTACTATATGTTAGATACGAGTATATGCACTGGTCGAAATCTCATGCTGTAAACTGGGTTTTCTAAACTTTTTTTATATGTTGTTATAGTGGCCCTACACGTCTTTGCCTATTACGGTTCAAAAGACGGAGCCTTGTGACATACGGATGGAAAGCTGAGGCTAAGTCATGGGTTCCCGCTGCCAATGCGCTGGTACCTTTGGGTTTGGGATTCTAAAAACCTCTTGAAGAGAATGAATGAATGATGGTGTCGTTTTTATTAGCCTTTATTTAGGCAAAATGTACTCTATGCTAGCCTTAGTAACGCCGGGAAACAAGTGTCATATGTACCTAATCGTATCGAGTATTATTGATGTGTCTGTCTTGTCACAAGTTTCTGCTAGAAAAGTGTTATCTACATCTACTGGGTATTTGTTTATTGTAAGTTGGTTTTATTAGATTATTTGAATAGAGAGTAGATGGTGATGGTTTTTAGTAGATGGGAACATCCCATATACTAAAAAATCGTTTTATTACTGACTGACAGACAGATAACGCACAGGGACCCCAATTCTAATTGCGAGATTCATCTCACGTGCGAGATTCTTCAAAAATTACAGGTTTCCAAGGGATTTGAATTTGACAGTTGTTTTCAGGAGAGACGAATCTCACATAAACCGAGAATCGACCCTCTGGCAGGTGAGGCATACGTGACAGTCGATAACAAGATATCTTAAAATCAAGAAATCTTAAAGAAATTGTGTGATGTAATTTATGGATATCACCCAGAACACACGTGCAAATGAATAAACAGTAAGGTATAACGGACCAGCGGTAATAGATGTGTCAACCACTGGTCAAACACTGGGGTTTGAAGTAGCTATTTGTTACTAAATTAATATGGATATGACGAATACCTAATAAATTACACTAGTCATATCTATATTAATGTAGTAATGATGATGATGATGAATTCCTGTTATCCCTCAACAGGGACATAGGGATCGTAGTAGGGACTTCCATGCGTTGCGGTCTTGCGCAGTTGCTTCAAGTTAGTAATAGTGACTTCAAATCCGCTCGCATCTACTTGTGTTTCTGCGGTTACTTATTCTATGGCAGGCTATGCCTCAGTCAGCTGTATTAAAAACCACGTATATCATTAAAACAAATGCTATGTTGGAACAGACTGCTTCACAGGTCTTACGGTGGGGCAAAATAAAACACAACTTCGACAGATGAATTTTCATAGCATTTTATTAATCAGCAATTATTACACGTTTTTTATAAAATAGGAAGGCAAACAACCAATTAGGTCACCTGATGGTAAGTGATCACCACCGCCCATAGACACGCGCGACACCAAGGAGATACTGCAGTTGCGTTACCAACCAGAGGGATCTATCACGCACGCGTGTCGTCACTGTTTTTATCGAAAAATACTTTGTATGGGGGCCTGGCGTGAAGCGTTCTCTCGCAGTCGCAGCCATGAATGGGTTAACCTCGTAAGGCTCACGTCAAATTTAGATCTATGAATTTTGAACCATATCGTCCGAGAGACTTCAACGACAGTTTGACATTTCGACAGTAGAAATCTCAAATGTCGTAAGAGACATGTCCCTTACGACATTTCAGATTTCTAGTATCCTACATTTAGAACTTGGGCCTTACGAGGTTTAAACAATAAACGGAAATGAAAAGGTTAGAATGTTGTTTACTACTTAGGACAAGTTAAAATTAATATGGTTTGCGGTATAGTACGCGAACAGATGAAAAACAGATGGTTTAAAATGGCACTAACACTTTTTTTATATAGAGCATTACGCAGATACAGGACAGGACTGCAGGTGTATCGTTTTACGTCGCCGGTCGCATCGCCGTCACGTGTTTTTCATCTACTCGCGTATTTTGAAAGGTTCACGTGATATCAAAATAGAAGTAACCATTTTCTTAAAGGTCACAAAGTAATTTCTTGAAATAAAACATGATTTGTTCAGCGATTTTTTTATTGCAACTTCAGAGTATCAGGTACTAGATAGTAAATATTTTTACACAATACTTATATGTATAATACAAATTTATTTTAATAGAAGAACTAATTGGGTTGTGTTATTTTAAAATAGCTAAGTACTAATAAGTATGCCATTTGGTAAATAATTTTTACATTATATACAGAACAAAACTCATATTATTTTTTAAAATATAAAGTTTCATCACCGTCCCTTACATGATGGTCGAGGTTTTATTAATCCATTCCTGCATCTCTGTCTAACTAGAGCCATAAGAAAGGGACGGACATAGAGATACAGTAAACCAGTGGCCCTAACATGACTGGCCAAGGTTAGTTTATCTCTATCTGCGTCCCTTTCTTATGACACTAGTTAGACAGAGAGGCAGCGAGGGGTTAAACTAAACAAGGGTTGTCATGTTAGGGCCGCTGGGCGGTCATGTCAAGGCCACTGCAAGATCATTGAGTGGTACAGTCAAGGAATTTAATTCCCAAACCCACCTAAGGTTCAATATCGTATAGCAAACTGTCACCATAAGAGCTAACTAGAGCAAGACGTTTGTTTGACATATCAACCTTAATGGATTGCGTCCCATTACCGATTTATACACTTTATCGCTGTACTTCTTTTCGTTTTAAGTCAAAATATCAATTATTTGTTACATCAATAAACACTTTTGTTAAAAATTCTAGGTTATGTCACATAATTATGTGTCAAATAGTAGCCATATTTGTTTACAACATTGCCCATTTATATTGAACCCGAGTTTAATTTCATAGGCTGATTCATCCACTAATCACAACCCTTAATATCCTTATACCAAACACTTCTCCCGACCGTTCCTTATACTTGTATATAAAAAAAAACTATTTTATGTGACCACCAAAATTATTGGCGTGCTACCAAAATAAAAGCTATTTTATGTCATCAAACAAAGCATTCATTCCTTTTGTATACGCCAACTGGTTAGAAAGGGATATATCCACACTAGAAATCTGAAATGTCGTAAGGGACATGTTCCTTAATGTCCCTTACGACATTTGAGATTTCCACTGTCGATAAGCCAGTGTAAGTAACATTCAATGACTATCCCCCTTATTCATAAAAAGTTAACAATATTTTAAGCTAACGAATGTTTTGTCCCTATCATTTGTGGGTAATTGTCACAATGACAGATAAAGACATAAAACATTTTATCTAACAATCGTTTACGAAGCGTTTATGAATAAGGGGGTTAGGCTTTAAGCTTAAAGTATATTTTAGCACTTTAACGATTGCGTCACGAACACAGAAAAAATAATATAATTTGAAATAAAATTTGATAACACTCTCTGTCTCTAGCGTTACTGTACGGAGCTCCATATTAACAAATTGAAGCAAATTACCTTACGACTCCGCCACCAGAACACGCGGAAGCCAATTAATTTCGTTCACTTTGCTTTATCATCTGTCCGTATCCGAATGATAAACTAATCCACAAGAAACATTCGCTTTATAACTGCGATAATCACTAGAATACCAAATAACATATTCACAACTAAAGCATCTCTAAATCGATTAAAACCACTACTTCAACAGCCGTTTTTTAGCGAAATACATCGCTATCCCTACCACCGAAGACGTGGTGGCAATGGCGGCCACTTTGGTGGGTCCTATTTTGTCCCCCCACAGCCAGCCGGGGGGGAGGCAGCTCACCGCGTGGGTGATGTCCAGTAGGAGTTTCCCGGCTGTAACCCCCTGGAGGGCGAGTCTGACGTCGAGGTTGCGCCGGGCCTCCGCGCCGCCGCCCTCCGAGGAGTGCTGGAGGCAGTCGCGGCCCCACCACAGCTGGCGGATCGAGCGGATTGTTCTGGAAATAATTGTTTGCTATGAGTAGGGCTAAGACTTTTGGTAGTAGGCCATGGTTCTAAAATCCAAGCAGTTGTTATTTATTAAAAATCTTTTTCATAATCAAAGTATATAAGACGTCTGTACAGTCGAAGACACAAGTGATCAGTCGGATAAAATCACGAAAATAACGAATTATCCCAGAAACATTTTACAAAAACATATTTTAACAACAGTAGGTTTAGCGAATATTTATGAATAAGACGGCTATATTCTATAAATGTGTCGGACACTATGAATAACCGAAATACTTTCTGTATTCAATGTTATTGTTATTAGCAGTATCTAAAACTGAAGATAACACGACCCCCTGCACTAGCGTGTGACATAAGGCATTCGTCCTTATCGCACAGGCTTATTAGCTAGAAAAGAATAAATTATACTTATGTCGCGACAGACGCTAGCGTGCTAGGCCCTCAGGAACTGTGTCGCGAACCAGGGGGCCTAGCACGATAGCTTTTATCGCTGACATAAAGCATATATCCCTTTCTAACTAGTATGCGTATGCGAGTGCGCGATAAACGCTAGCTAGCGTGCTACTAGAGCATAGTTGAACATTTATATCACTACAAACCGCATGCTAAAGTCCATAATTGAAAGATTAAAAAGCCCGTGTATGGTTGCACGGTTTGAATAGTAATGTTCCAGATAAATAATATGAAATAAAAGTGCGAAGTGCAAGACTCGTTTGATGCAACACCAAACCAAGTGATAAGTCATAATCACTTCGATAATTTGTTATTTTCTTATCAAATTAACAAACAATATTATTAAAAGATATCTTGCATAACGCGGTAGCAACATACCTGTTGTTTTGTGGCAGTACATTGTATGTAATTATAATGTAATTATAATTAGGAAATAGGTGTAAATAATTTATAAAACAACACTACTATTAATAACTTAATTATAATTAATTAAAGATTGGAATCACTTATAATCCCATATTATTTGATATAGCGAAGAAACAGGAATGTGTCCAAACAATAACATGGCCAAAATGAAATTCACAGGATTATGGCGAAATAAGAATCTGTCCAATCAGGAATACGGCGAAAAAGGAATCAATTAGTGACCCCTAATATGACCACCTAAGTTTAATTAACCCGTGCCATAAGAAAGGGACACGCATAGAGAAAAAATAAACATGGCCGCTGTTAACTACAGTATAGTAGTCTTGGTACAGTAGATCTTGGTCGAAAAAAAAATTTTTTTTGATACTGACTGTAACAACGATATGTAGAGGCTGGCAGCCCATAGCGCCGTGCTGAGCGTATCCAAGACTTCAGCAGTCTCAGGCTTCAGCTTGAGCACCCCGACCTCGTTCAGCCAGCAGGCCTTCTCCACCGGGAGGAACGCCTGGTCGACCATGTTGGCCAGGACGCCGAGTGCGGCTGCCATTGTTGATGATTCCTGCCGATTAAAGGTTGAGTGTCAATGAAAGCAAGTTAAGGTAATGAAAACACCTAAATGAATGACTTATGTATAATATTATTTTTATTTATTACCAGGGCCGCGCCGCCCCTGTGTGCGAAGTGTGCGGCGCACACAGGCGCCAGGACAATAGGGGCGCCGCTATCGAAATTTACAAACTAACAAATAAGAAATAAAAATAAATTGAAACATTAAGAGTCGTGAATAAAAGAGGCGCTTCATAGGTTTCGCACACAGGCGCTGTGGGGTGTCGGCGCGGCCCTGTTTATTACCCGCGACCCGCGTCTGCGTGGCTTTTTGAGGGATTAAAACTTCCATTTAAAAATTAATTCAAATCCGTCGGGCGTTTTAGCACGAAAGACTAACTAACAAAAATACTATCACACATATAGTTTCGCATTTATAATATTGGTGTGGTTTCATTTGAGAAGACATAGTTACAAATTACAAACTTAAGCATAAATACCAACCATACAGTGGTTCATAAAACTTAGTTGTTTTGCAGTAATGTAAAGTTTTTATGAATAAATTATCTTATCTTATCTATCTAGGTAAAATATAAGACTGCTGATTAACTGCTGTACTGTGTAGACCCACAGATTCTCTTAAATAGCACTAAACAAACGCATACATAGTTATTACCCCTTGAATTATCCTGTGGGTTTGTGGATCTCTAACTCACCATACAAAACACAGTAGCAAGTTAGTTCACATGGGTATTCTGTAAGTATACAGTTAGCTTCAAGTAAAAAAACATAAAAAGTAAATACCGTTTTATAAAAAGTAAATGGTACAACATTTTAAATCATTAGCGTAAGCCTATTGTTCATTTGGTCTACAAGTTTTTGATGACAAAAAAAGACTTGTTTGGTGTCACCCAGGTGTCATGCATGAATATAGATTCATGATTATTCATAACTTAACTTGTAATCACATTTTTCGAATAATGTTAATAACTAGTAATGAGTATTTTTATTGGCCAACTTCTTAACTTTTAGGAAAATTTAAGTCTAAGATACAGAGCGCCTTAGTCACACTTGTACTCTAGTTTAGACTAGAAATGTATGCTTATTTACTAGTCCTAAGTACATTATATGTATTTATTTTTGTAATTACATTCGTTCACTCTTTTAGTTTGTAATATGTCTTTGGATTAATTTGAGTTTTCGTACAGTCAAAGGGACATAGAAGTGACCATTTTCGAAAGGGAGGCGTATAATATAATATACACTATGAAGTTGATATATCTTTCCTTTTCAAGCATAAACAATTTCTCTCAATTGCCTCTTTATATTCAGTTAAGTTTGTTGCTGTTTGTACTAACATAAATATAGCATCTATTACTGACAAAATGTGTTTGCACTAACTTTTTAATGAAATAAACAAATTCAATTGAACTCATAAACTTACATGCCTCCCCAAGCCATAGTAATATGTGTGCCGGATCATGGGTATGTCATCAAACAGCCTCAACATCAGCCGGGCGCTGGACAGCCGGGAGCCAGCCGTCTGCCATGGTTGCTCATTCTTGATGCAGCCATATAGCTTTAGTGTGTAGCAAGCTAAACGGACCACCTGAAACAATAACACTCTTTTTATTAAAAAGGCGAACCATAAAGTCAATCAGCCAGGCTTCATTCAATACAAAATTATACGAAAAGAGGCAATAGTAAAAAAAAATATACCTACTTTTTTTTATGGCTTTCACATCTCCGTTGAGTTTGGGATGTATTTTTTTATACTTGTCATTGCTCTATCTGCCAGCAGCCCAATGGGTATAATCAGATATGTTAGTAATTCGGATTAAAAGGAGTCACTACCAGTGATGTGATATTGTTATTTTTTTTTATTAAATTGAGGAAAGACATTTAGTATTCATGTTCAGTCAGTTTTGATGCTAGTATATGTTATATTGTTAATTGTTTATACTGTTTTGTACTTCTAATATAAATAATATACATAAGATTTTTTTTCATGATATGAGATAAATGTTAGATTTAAAATCAGGGGTTGTTTGTTTTCAGGAAAAAGTAGCCTGTCCTTTTCAGGATTTTGTTTAGAAGTTTATGTGTTTAGACATGGCAAACTAATAGACAGGAAGACAGAGTTACTATATTGACCATGTATTATGTTTGTGTGGTGTTGATGGGTAAAGTGAATTACATTTAACTATGTGTTTAATTGTTTTGGGCATGAGCATGATTAACCATCCACTCAGAGACATTAAGCGATACTTAATTCATTTCATTTTCTAGTTTTAGTATGTATAACCTTATGATACTTCCTTATTAAGAACATTCAAACATTTAAATTTTCGCGATATTGTAATTAATCAGGTTATTGACTGAGAGTTGTTCTTAAGATAATATCAAGGCCAACTTCCGCGTTCCTCACCTTATCTCTCCCATTGTAGCTGTCCAAGAGTTCACAAATATCTTCAATTGCCGAAGACATGATTCTTCAAATGTTTTCTAACACAAATACCAAGCGAAAATGTCTCGTGCACCACGTTATCTACTGGACTTGCGGAACCGATGGCCGCCGCGGCCGATAGTGCAGATTTATCGCGATAACTGGATTCATTTCTACGTTCACCGCATTATTTGTTGCAGACCTTGATTTCGAAAGGTTACAGCTGACTTTGACGTGTTATGACAACGCGTGCAATACCACGTTTGCCGTTACCAAAAATGTAATGTTGCTAGAACTGTACAAATTTTAGCATAAGCAACTGTATGTCATTGGGATAAGACATAATGTTGCAAATTTTAACGATTTTTATCCGTAATGCAAATCAGTTCCAATGTTGTTTTTAATATTATTCAAAGTTTGGATGCGAGCTTTTTGAGAAAATAATTATTCAAACGACTTTTAATAACGTCACTCATACAAAAGCATCGAACACTTTTTCGTTGCTCAAAATTCTAATCGTATTTTGTGTAGGCTGTTGTTGTGTCACGCTGCTGTAGAAATTTGAGTTTTGACTGGATAAATTGATTGCCTCATGTACTCAGTAGTCAGATAATTTTTTGCAAAAAAAGAAAATAAATGACGTTTAACTTGTAAACACACCTTATTTATCGTCACGTTTGCAAATATAAAACAGTTTTTACATGAAAAACGGTTAAAATGAAGACCTTTTCGCTTGCAGATATACCAGAATTCTCGAAAAAAGAACGCATTGTCGTTGTCGGTATCATAGGAAAGTCGCCGTACCGGTACCCGAACAAAACATCACCGCTCTTGCCGTCGGTGGGATCTGAGGAGGTAAGTTTTACCATTATTTCCACTTGTATGTAAACTTTTTAACACTTTACTTTGAAAAATATGGTTGCATTTTAACAGAATGGTATTGAATGTCACTGGGACGAGCGCCGAAGCGTGCTTTTCCTTCATGCTGTCACAAATCTGGACACGCAGCAGCTCGCCACCCTCGCAGCTGACTTGGATGAGAACTCTAACACAACGGAAAAAGACGCAGATGCCTCACACTGGCTGGTAGCGGCAGGAGAGCTGGCAGCCGAGTCCTGCAAAGCAATGGCGCTGATTTTCCATCTGTGCCACATTGTGGTACTGTCTTCTCCCACCCCAGTGTTCGACCTCGGATACTTGCAGCTTTTTAAAGCTATTGATGCTTATAGGTAAGATATTTTTTATATAAATCATTTATATGTATAAAATTTTTGTTATCAAAATTTCATTTGATTTTTTATTTTTAACATTCAAGTTATTAAATTAAAATGCATTGTAATGACTACACAAAGAAAAATTAGGGTAATGGGAGAACTTGACCCTGCAACATCGGCATTCCATGCCTTGCGTTTGCCAGTTTCTCCACATTAGCGGTAATGTGGCGAAACTGGAAAATGCAAGGCACGGATGCATGGATGTTACAGGTTCAAGTCCTCCCATTACCCTAATTTTTCTTTGTATTGTCATGATCATTTTATTTTATTTATATGTATGTCTTCGCAGCTTTTAGACATTGAATTCAAACAATTCATTGCAATGAATGCTTTTACCTATGTATATGTAGTGCATAATATATTGCAACTAATTGTTACAATTATTAATTGTCAAAACATACACATACAAATAAACTAACAAGGCAAGTTTAAAAAAGCTTGCAATAATTCAATTATGTCCTGCAATCACACTATCAGCAGGAGGGTTACACTCCGTACTGTAGGTATGCTCGGCCGCCTTGACTACAGCATAGGCTAATCGCAGCAGGTTGTCGGCTCGCCGCGCGCTCGCTCGCTCGCTCTTGCTGTGTCAGTTTAATTGAAAACAAATGCAGCATAAACCTACTGTTCCACAAAGGAGTTGCGGGGGAAAGCGGTTGCGGGGGAAAGCAGTTGCGGGCGGTGCGTTCCTTTTGACGCGAGCCCCCTGGCGAATGTGTATGAAGTAATTCGAACTTTTTGTGCGCGTCAATAAAGTCGGAATTCGTTTAATCGCGGTCGTAAGGGAAGTTTATCTACACACATATCATAATTTCTCAATAACGCGTTCAAAAACCATAGAAAATGACCAGCATTATTACAAGCAATGTTATTTTAAGAATTTTCTTGTCTGTGGTAGTAGGTAAATCAGTTCTTTATTGGGTAGTATCTCTTAGTAGTCTGTGTTTATTGGTGATTACATTACCGATATCTCGTGACGTTATGAATTTAAATTTGGAACAGCTGTCAAAATTCAAGTTGGTCTTTATTCTAGTATCCACAGATATTAAAACAGTTATCGATACAAAACGTCAATTCAGTCTGATTTTTTATTTTAAACGCACGACATTTGATCTCGAGTGACATGACAATAGGAACTTCGTTCTTTTGTCTATGATTTTAAAAAAACGTTCGTCTTGACGGATAGATCGAATTTCCGCCATACTTGTTTGTTGGTTTTTTGCTGTTACGGTTTTTGCAGTTATGATATGTGTGTAGATAAAGTAATGTATGCAACTGTATATAATTAGGCCTTAAAACACTCGTGTGATCCTATTATGAGACTCGCTGACGCTCGTTTCATAAAACCACACTCGTGTTTTAAGGCCTCTCATTATATAGCAGTTGCATAAAATACTATTCTGGACGTTAGTAGGTACTATTATTTATTTTGTGTAATCAGTCACGGATTGACAGTGTAAGCATGTGTATCTGCCAGGACGGAGCTGAGCCAGCTGACGACGAGCGCGCTGTGCGAGCTGCGCGGCGCGTGGGAGTCGCACGGGCGCGCGTGCTGCCCGCGCTTGCTGTTCCACTTCCGGCGCGCGCCGCGCCCGCTGCGCCGCGCGCCCGCCGCGCTCAAGCGGCTCGAGCACGCCGTCGAGGACCAGCTCTACTTCATACTGAGGAAGGCGAGGATCATTACCAACGTCTGGTGAGCTCATCCCACTGCGCAGACCGGCACGCCATGCAAACATTATCTTATCTTACGTACTCGAACACAGAACCCAAATTATATATTTGTTTTCATAAAAAGAAATTACGACATATAGAGCACTGAAGCGAACATGCATGCAAATTCGTAAATACTTAATTTTATATTTTATCTTTCGTTTCAGTGCAAAATCCCTCTTCGCCATACCGAAAAACGAGGAATTCGTGTACATAAGTGCCGAGGACTCGGCGTGCGCGCGCGACGTGAGCGCGCTGGTGCGCGGGCTCGTGCAGCGCTGCGCCGGCGCAGAGCTCGCGCCGCCCGCGCCCGACCGCGGCAGCTTCCAGCAGTTCCTGCAGGGCCACATCGATCTGGCTTTCGGAGAGGGGTTCGATGACAACGTCGGGAAATATGCTATGAGCACTTCGTTCTTTGAGGTGATTTTGGAATGCCTTGGTTTTTTCACACACGTCAACTTTTTAAATTGGAGATAAAACACATACAAAGTCATAGCTGGCGTGTGGGTTAATTTAATTTGTATGCGCCGTGCTTAGCGTGCGGCGCAGTGGAAGTTCGCCCTAAATATTGTCTATGCATATTATAAAATGGTATGAAGCCAAACACATGAATATGTCATATAAATTTCATTATTTAAAAAATATAGGGTAAATGTCACGTGAGGCGTCCCATCTCATTTTACTTACCTCGCCAAACTTTTTTTTATGGAATACGGAGGCGAAGGAGCATTTAAAAAAATCAAAATTAGTGAAATATCAGCTCACTAGCACTTTATCGTAGTGTTGTCTATATTAACGTTGGCCCTGTCGCTTGCGCAGCTGCCGTCGGCGGCGGCGTGGCGCGCGGCGGCGCAGGCGCTGCAGCCTTTGTACACGGCCGCTGCGGAGGAGGGCGGGGGCGCGCTGTACGACACGCTGGCCACCGACGTGCGCTTCTCGCAGGCCCGCTGCGCTAAGGTAACGGATGACATTGAGACATTTGAGATGTTTATTGGTAACTAGCTTTTAAAATTTGTGTAACCAGAATTTCTTTCCATTTTTTTTTATGTTAACAATTCAAATTATTAAATTTAAATGCTATGTAGTGATAACACAATGATAAATCTAGGGTAATGGCAGGACTCGAACCTAAATTTCGAGTATTTCGTTTGCCAATTTGGCAATGGCACTTTCCCGTGTGATATTTTCTATGTATTTTGAAGAACAACAGTATTCTATGCTTTGATCCAAGACATGACATATCTGTCTGTCAAATTTCACCTTAATCCACCCAGCCGTTAATCCATGATTAAGGAACCAACATCGAATTATTATAATATTCGATGCTCTTGTCATTCGATGTTCACGTCAACAAGTGCCCACAAATAAGTTATTTTTAATGTTAATGCAGACCATGGTAGCGATCCGGACGGACCTTGCACAAGATAGTACCACCCGCGTTCTGTTACAGGTTCTGCCGATTGCGCAGGCGTCGTATGCTGAGGGGCTGCCGGCGCACTACTCGAGTCAGCACCACGCGCACAAGGTGAGACCATTGGTTCCAATGAAGACTTTACTTATAGATCTATAACCGAGCCATAAACTCGACAATGTTTTTTTTAAAATGACGGTTTCCTTAAATGAGAAATTTCTTTTTTTTGTCAACAAATGGTTACATTTTAGCATTAGCAATTTGTTGTATCAAATTCTTAAAAACAACCAGTTCCATAATGTATAATATTAACTTTAGAGTAAAGCTTTAATAGGTTTTTTGTACATAATAAAGCATTTACTTACATACATACAATACAAAAGTGATTTAAATCCACTCGCATTAGTTCAACTTCGGTATAAAAAAAGATTAATGTGTGTAAATTACGACTTTTGTAATTGACGCGGTGGTGATAAAGTTGAACTTTCGGTTGCTTCAGTTTGTCTTTAGAGCATAATCTACACTCGTACGTAGGGGGTAATCTCTGGAACTACTGAACCGATTCAAAAACTCTTTAACTAATAGAAAGCTACACTATCCCTAAAAGTCATAGGCTAATAATTCCTCGCGACCGAAGTCGCAGGCGTTCGCTAGTTACATTGTAAGGGTGGCAAAATAACAGCGTCGGTTTGCCGAAGGCAATTTTTTGGAAATTTTAGTAAAACTTTGTACGTAATTGTACACACCTGTATTAGCTTATTGTACCTGAAACCGACTCGAACATGTGCGTGTGTGCAGGTGAACGTGGCGCTAGGCGTGCTGCACACGATGGCGCGCGGGCCGGCGGCCGGCGCGGCGCGCGCGCGGCTGCGGGCCGCCTGCGCCGCCGCCTGGCGCACGCGCAGCCTGTGCGAGGCGCCTTCGCTCACCAACCATCCCTGCATACACCCCGACCAGTCAGTCTCGCTCCACGCTGTGGCCCGCGAACAATGTCTACCTCGTGATACATCAAACCGCTGTGACTTCCATGTCCAGCCTTCCAAATAGTCAAATTAGCTTCGATTTTTTTTTGCAGCGACAGCAGCAAGGAGCACTCGTCGGGCGTGCGCTACATCAGCGCGTGCAACTGCGGGCGCAGCAAGTGCTCGCGCGACGACCCGTACACGGTGCGCGCGGCCAACTGCACGTTCTACAGCAGCGCGGCGCTCGAGTGCGGCGTGTGCCCCACGCTGCCCGCCATAGAGCTGCCGGTGTTCACCCCCTCCACGCCCTCCTACAGGTAACGTCGAGGTCGAGGCCGCTGATAACAAAAGGCGGCCAGAAATTCAGCGAAGTATCTCGGCGAGTTCCCTGTCGGTTTCTTCTGACATGACCATCATAGAAATCGCCTACAGTCGGACGAGTATAATCTTTCCTGGTAGGTATTTAAATGAGTGTAACACCAAGGGAGACTCGTTCGAAAATAGCAGCCAATCAACTCATTGTTTCGTCTGCAAAGCTGAGATCGAGCATGCGAAAATTTGCAATGATCGGTGACGCATCGTGTTGGCAGCTTCTTACCTATACCTAATATCTATGGATAGTGATACCTATGAATTGTTAGCTATATGCTTTTTTGGTGGCTCTGTTGTCCGAGTGACCGATCGTCCCTTCCAGGGCGGCGTCGGTGAAGGCCGGGTCGCAGGAGGCGGAGCCGGAGCCGCGCGCGTGGGACGGCAACTCGGGCGGCTCGGCCTGGTCGGCGCCCGACGCGCTGTCGCCGGGCTCCGCCGGCGGCTCCGACGACGCCGGCAGCCCGCAGTACCTCGTGCCCGTGCGGGACTCCGCCAACGGTCAGTGCCGGCCGTCCGGGTACCCTCGACGTTCCCAAGGATTCACTCTCTTAAACAAGACACGGACGGATTTCCGTACTAGCATTAATTTTATCCGACCGACTGCGCCAGTGTAACGGGTAAATAGATTAAGGTAACGAAATCCCGTTTAGCTAAACATAGAAAAGAGTTTCAGTACTGACTGACTGACAGACGACGCACGGCATGAACTGCTAAAGATATAATCATGTAATTTGTAATACGAAAGTCCAGGACGCTGCGTTCTGTGCGCTCCGTTAAATTGTATAGCATTGTATGTGACGAATTATAGCAAGCGGCCGAGGCGCCGCCACAAACGAAACGCACGGCGGGCGCACGGAGGACGAGCGCCCGCCGCGCGTTCCTTTTGCGGTCGAAACGCTAGTGAACAATCTTTTCTCTTTTTTCTTTGTTTTTGTCGTTTCCTGCATAATAATAAAATAAAAATTGCGATTACTCCAGCTAGCACGTTGACGGCTCCAAAGTCAGCCAGAAATTGACGTCGTCCTAGCCGCCCGGGCGCACGTTCGCCGCGCGTCGGGCGCTGCGTATCCGTTCGTCGCGCGGATACACGGCGCACGAGGCGCTTGCTATGTTTCATGCCTTAAAGTTGCTCACAAAAGCTATTTGAACATGTATTTCTGTACTGGTGAACTTTTTCCACTTTCAAGTTTCCTCGCATCATCCTGACTCGTCTTTGATGGAATTATTTGGCAGAAAAAGTGATGACCCGCCAGCCGTCCACGACGGAGTACCTGCCGGGCATGCTGCACACGCTGTCGCCGCCGGGCCTGCTGCCGGCCTTCTCCAGCTGGTCGCTGCTGTGCCTGGGCGCCTCCTCGCTGTACTCGCACAGCCCGGGGCTGGGCGAGCACCTGCAGCCCGGCTTCCTGCCGCACACCAACTACCTGCTGCCGTGGGACGCGCACGTGCGGTCAGTGGCGGACGGCTCCACTGACGATTACCTATAAATAGCTTAACTAAATATGTCTCGGTTGTCGAATGTCAAACGCACAGAAAGCAGTTGAGAGCCAATACTATGGCTGTTGTTGGCGGCTTTGATTCCGTTATTACATTTAGTTCTGGACGCTTACATAAGTGCAGTGAGGTTAAAAACGTATTACGCAAAGAAACCTTTGCCGATCTCCGTATTTCAAACATAACGTATTGCATTTGCATTTTGCACCATAGCGAAAAGAAGTAAGATTCAAAGTCGTATTATATTATAAAGCGATATTTGACGTCTATCCGATCGTAGTTATTATTCCAGCTAATAAAATCTTCCGAACGTTAAGAACGTTCGCCACCGCGACTTCCGCCTAATCACGGCGATCATTACATTGGCGGCCTGCTGCTATCAGCTAATCCTTATTGTATTTACCGTTGACTTGTAACTTTTGTATAAAAGCCCCTTTATTGAGCCGTCCCATACGGACGAGAGGTTCAATGCTTTCTGGTTGCGCGACAAAACTAGCTCGTAATGTAGAGCGAGTGTTGTGTTGTGCAGCATGGAGCAGGTGGCGGCGTGGCGCGTGGCGCAGGCCAGCGCGCGCGGCCGCGGCAAGCCCGCCGCGCCGCACCACCTCACCGTCAAGATATTCATCGGCGTCGAGTACGAGTGCCCGCGCGGACACAGGTACGGGCGCCCGGCACACTTTTTCATCTAAACTTCTACATCTACACTAATATAATAAAGAGGTAAACTTTGTTTGTTTGTATGTAGTGGTAATTTCTGGAACTAATGAACCGATTCCAAAATTCTTTCACTAATAGAGAACTACACTATCCCTGCCGGACATAGGCTACTAATTTCACGCGAACGAAGTCGCGCTCGTGTCCGCTCGTCTCTTGTATTCGGAAAGTGGGGCGTTACATAGCTGACAAGCCTGCAGAAAGTAATACATGGCGACGCATGTGCAGAAAGTAAATTAAAAAAAAATTGCCCATAGATAGCAATGGTCTAACCGTCGTATGAAATGCGTGCGCGTCGATCATTACATTCAGATCGGCTCCCTTTTTCGCGCTCGCGTACCGCTCGCGCGAATAATACTGTCTCGAGCGTGACGACCAAAGCAGCACACTAGTATCATAATGTACTATTAAAATACAAATATGAGAACACAGTGGGGCTCCAACCCGCAGGTTCATGATGTCGTCCCCGGACACGGTGGTGAGCGGCGGCGGCGGCGGCGCGTGCGCGCGCTCGGCGGGCGCGGCGGGCGCGCGGCTCGCGGCCGCCGACATGCCGCTGTACGCGCCCTGCCTGTGCCGCTCCGCCAGCGCCATGCTGGCGCAGCTTATGCGCGTGCACGTCGTCACGCCCAAGGCGCCCGTGCACGTCACGCTGGACCCCAAGGTCAGTCGCGCGCTGGCAAAGGACTTTTTCATCTCTCATATTCGGAAAGTGGGACGATACATAGCTGACGAGCCCGCAGAGAGTGACATCCGGCCCCAGTTGCCTAACAACTTGTAACTTGTAATACGAGCGGAAGTCTCTTTTCAACTCCCAATAGAAAGAGATTCCCGCTTGTATTACTAGTTACAAACTACTATGCAACAGGGCCCAGGTGGCACGTGTTCGGAAAGTAATAAAAAAAACCTAGCTCATAGATGACAATGGTCACTACGTATTCAGCCAATTGCACCTACATAAGTGCTTGGTAGCACTGCTTTAGCACCCAAAAAATATTTATTTTCTTTTTGTTTTTTTTTTATCTATGACGGCGGATCATTTTTTGAAATACAAATTTGCCGACGATGTTCAACAATTTGACAGGCTTTGTAATGCATATTCCCATCGTCGCTTGCAGGTGCAGCCGGTGGTGGGCGGGCCGATCTTCGTGCCGCAGCCGGCGGGCTCGGCGCCGCTGGAGCTGACGGCGTCGGCGTACTGGGTGCTGCGGCTGCCGCACACGTACGCGGACGAGCGCGGGCCGCTGCCGCGGCCGCGCGCGCCGGGCGCCGGCGGCCTGCTGCTCGCGCCGCTGTTCGGCCTCCGCGAGTGAGCGCCCGGTGGGTGCTCCGCGGCCGCACAAGCAGTAAGACCTTGTGCAAAGTCCGTCCGGATAGCTACCACCATCTTGCTCGTTAATCCTGCCGCTAAGCAACAGTGCTTACACTGCTGTGTTCCGGCGTGGAGAGCGAGACAGCCGGTGTGATTACTGGCACAAGCGGTATTCCATCTTACCCCTTTAGGTTGGCCACCCACCTGCAATCTCCTTGGTGATGCTGGTGTCTAAAGGCGGTGGTGATCACTTACCATCAGGTGACTCGCTTGCTTGTTTTCCTTCCTATTTTATATATTTAAAAAAATGTCTGCGTTGCGGAACTAGCATGCAGTAGTAATCAACACTGCCGGATAAAGGAGACTGTCGTGCTGCTAAAGACATTTTTTTATTGCCACAAGGTGATGTAATTTTTTTTCTACCTACGTAACACCTGAATTAATATTTACACTTTCGACTACAGCAGCGTTTCTTAACCTTTTATGTCCACGGACCCAATAGGACATCAAGGACACAATTTTAAGGACCCCCTCAATAAAAAAACCAGCAATTAATTTCGGACCATTTATTTAGTACTAAAAATTACAAAAAAATATGTGTGCATAGCGATTACGAGAATTTTGGTGGCATTTATTTATGATGTTTAAATGGCCCTTAGATAAGACTGCCATACATAAGCTCGCGGACCCCCAGGGGTCTGCGGACCACAGGTTAAGAAACACTGGACTACAGTATTGAACGCCTTAAAAGAATCAAATTTGATAGTGTTTCTTTTAAAAATTATATTCATATTGATTAAAAATACGTTTTTTTTATTTTTTTTAACTTACAGTAGCTAAAGGATCGAAAACCAGTGCATCGCTCACCAGCGCGAGTCTCCGAGCATCACGCGGCTTCAGGCCAGCTCCACTGACCTACGGGAGCAAGCAGCATTACGCTGTCTCAACACCAGAATAGGGTCCAATTGGAAAAATTACCGAACGGTTTCAAGGGTTCTATTTATACCTTGTTGTTTACCTTAGCTGACATCTGCGCTGTGCGCTGATTTAAATGAAACTCGAAACTGAGCGTCTCGAGTGTAAAAACAAGAAATAGAAATAATACATTTTTTCTCTATAAAGCCGGTTCCTCAGCGGCCATGTATGATAAAATGTTTTTATGAACATCGAACACCTTTCCCCCCGTATTCGCCTGCGCGGGGGTACAGTCGACTACCTTTATTTTGGACCTTATTTCAATGCAAGAAGGATGCTTCTTTGTGTAGCCGACTGTACGATGTTCCATCGTTCTTGTTGTTTTAAATAAAAAATATTTAAAAAAGTACGAATGGCGGCTAATATTTATCTTCTCTGCACGTAATTAATTGTATGTCTACAGTGATCTCTCATCTCCTTTGCTCAAAGGTGGAAAAGAAATTTAAGGAATAGTTTTGCCTTTGTGCCTTATATGTTTGTTTGTTTAAAATCATAACGTGCGATAAAACTAATTTCCATTTTTTCTACGAAAAATCCTTCCGTTTTAATTTTTTTTTTGTTCTTATAGCGGCCATATAGCACTTTTAAAAAGGCACTTAGTAGTGTACAGCGTAGGCCCGTCGGCCCTAAAATGACCGGCCAAGTTTAATTTATTCCAAATATATAAGCAAACGACGCACATAGAGATAGACTAAATTTGGGCGGTCATTTCAGGGTCACAATGTAGAAAGAATGTCGTCAAAAGCCCTCTGTTAGCGCGCTACTAAATATATGCTAAGGCAATACACTTATTTAACCCATTAACTGCTGTGGAGTGCTACATGCGACGTTCATAGCTCGTAGCAAGGGTCTCCCGGTACGTAGCGAAAATCCTCTACGAACAGAGACCTCGCCTAGCGAGTCCGTGGCACTGAATGTGTTAATTAATCTTTATTGCTCAAAATTAACAATAAAAGCTACAAAGACTTAATGGCCTTCAGGCATTTTCTACCAGATATTCAATCAGGCAATATTTGTCAACAATTAACATTTTTATCATAAAAGCAAGATCATTATACATGCATATATTGTTTGTTGGGTTGGCTAAAAGTATTTCGGAGGTTTGAAGTTTTTGCCCATGAAGAACCTGACTACGAAATTGTTTCTAATGACAAAATAAGAGAGAAACAGGCGTGCGGATTACTTTGAAAAGGTATCACCACCGCGGCCTTTCTGCCTCGGAGACCGTGCTTTACCTCCTTATGCTCCACTCCTGCTGATTGTAGGACCTTGTGCAAGGTTACACCATCTTGCTCGCTAATTCAACCGCTAAGCAGCAGTGCTTGCACTGTTGTGTTCCAGCATGGTGAGCAAGACAGCTGGCGAAATGTATGGCATAAGAGGTATTCCATCTTAGCCCCCTGGGTTGGCAACGCATCTGCAATATTCTTGGTGTTCACCGCCCGTAGACACCTATGGGCGGCGGTGAACACTTCCCGACAGGTAACCCACTTGTTCGTTTGCCTTCCTATGTTGTATTTAAAAAAATGCCTTAGTTTTTGTAGCTATGTACTTATTATAGTAAAATTTCCATAAAAAATCTTTTGTGATGTAAACAAAGAAATTACATGAAATTTAATAAAGTATGTATTGCGTTTACAAGGTGTTTTATTACCTTTTGTTATGTTTTATTGAAAAAATCTGTCTGTTAAAATAGACTGATCGCGGTTGTTTAATTTTTGTGTCGCCTGCGCGGCAAAAGGACGGTGCCGTATACACTGCCGGCCGATAACTCCCAGTCGAGAAAATAGTAAGTAGTTTTTTTTTTACTGCATGAGACTGATTAAAATTATGTTTTTTTTACCAAATTTAAATAAAATTATGCTGCATTTTGTATGGCGAGTAAGAAATCCAGAGTCGTGGGGGGGCGGTGAGGGGGGGGGGGGAGCTTAAGGCCGAAGCGGCGATTGGGATCGTTACCATCACTTCCTATCAGTTATCAGGTTCCCTGTATATTTCAGGAAACACGAGTACTGTCGACTATAAATTCGAGAAAGATGCAAATAATGTATTCAATCTTATTGATGAATAAAATTTTGTTACTAGTTTTGGTTTATTTATAACACAACATACACATGGTGGTTTTACAGGAAAATTAAACGGTTATTCTAACAAGAAAAGTTTTTAGAAATAATCAAGAGACCTTCCCAAAGAAACTAGAAAGTAAAATCTCGTTTATAAGTTTGTTTTATATTGACCGATTAAATGAAATACACTAATCTTTTAAATGACTCCTAACTTATCATGATATTTTTTCTACAACTTTACAATTATTTATTTCTGCTGATAAACATACCTTACAAGAAAAAGAACTTCTTATTTTCTTAACCGTCATCATCATCATCATCAGCCTATATTCGTCCACTGCTGGACATAGGCCTCTCCCATGGCACGCCACTGAGCACGATCCTCGGCCACTCTCATCCAGCTCTTGCCAGCCGCCTTGCGAAGATCATCGCTCCACCGAGTCTGAGGACGTCCCACGCCTTAACCGTGTACAGCTATAATTTTTAAAATATACCTAGTTTATTTTTATTTTCTCTTGGCACTAATATTTACTACACTACTAATACTGTGTATAGCTGTCGAGCGTGAATCGACTTCCAAGTTTTGAAATTGAAAATCAGTCACATCGAAGCCGATGAACCAGGTTAAATTAAAGCCTGTGAAAAGGGATGCAGGATCTGATCCAAATAAGTAAATATGACATACAATCATGCATTCACCAAATCAAACAATTCTTTTTGTTGTACAATCTCAAGTATGTTAGTAAATAGTAAATATTTACTTACCTAAAGTTATTTTTCTCATCAAAGGATACATAATACTATTCCAGTAGCTCTAGAATTTGATATAGCCTTCTTATAATCTTATCTAGTTTTGTCTTTTAATTTATGTATATTTTATTTTATTTTGCAAGTAACAATTGTTAAACGAATTTTTATCGCTATGCGATGCTGATGATATAAGTTTATTTTGTTTTTAGGCACTTTTAAAAACAGTTCTCGCCGTAAGGAACGCAAAATTTCTTTAAGGTTTCAGGTTTTTGACACCAAATAGCTAAAACTCTTACTCTTTTTGGCTGAGTGCACAAAAAAATAACGGCCTCTGATGAAAATAAATAAATCAAATCAGATATTTTAATCGGACGGATTAATTATATTTTAAGAGAAATAAATTTATTAAAATTTACATTCATATGATTTAGATTTTTAAACGACAATTTTAATTAAAAATCGGTAAAAAGTTTTTAAACTGACTATTTAGTACGCATGCGCACTTTGCCTGGTACAGCGTTTCCCGCCTATTGGTCGCCGCCATCTTGCGCGGGAAAATAAATCGTGAATGCAACATCTTTAACTTCTAATTTCAGTGATAAAGTCCAAATAAAACACAAGAAAGTGATAATATTAATTTAAAATATTAAAGATTATTGTTAAACAGTTAGATTTTTACTTATTCGTGTATTTTTCGCAAAAAAGTACTGCAAGATTGACTCGTCTGCCTCCCTCCTCTCGGATAGTGGGGTGGAAGGTGGGGGTAGGTGGCTACCTGGTTCATCGCGCGTTGGGCCGCCCTCAGTCGTGTATGCGCCGTCGCCGCGCGAGTAACTCTGCAGGCCACGCTGGTCGAATCACGATCGAATTTACGATTCTAAACTTCCATAACTTTTGCGGCAATGCCGCTGCTTCACCAGGTGAGTGTTTCTGTTGTAACTTTTGTGTCTGATTGCTTTAAATTTTAGAATATACAAAAACCAAGAATATTTCAGGATTCTTATTCTACCCGCATATCTCTTATAAACTTTAATTTCTCACGAATTGTAATTGTAACGGTTAAACAATCTTAACACCTTTTGTTCTCTCTAAAACTAACTCTTTTCTCCAGAATCTAAATCTTCATTCTTTCCTTAGTATCTGAGGTAGACACGTGGCGTGGTACGTTCAGGCTTAAACTTAAAGACTTGCAATTTGAAAAGTTTCCAACGACTACGCGACTAGACGAAAACTCTCTCCTTTACAATATTAGAACCTCGTAGGTGCTTCCAAAGATTAAGTTTCTTTTAATCTTCTGCTTGTACGTGGTATGCAGTCGTTGGATAGAAATATCCATTGTAACATGTGATTGGACCCCCCGACACGAGTTATTAGACGCTGGCCCGTCGTGTATAGGCATAAAGTACACGAGACATTGCTAACTTTTCGCTCTGCCTCTAGAATAACGCTCGCGGGGGCCCGGGGCCCAGCGAGAACCGGCGCTCCTTGGCGGAGATCCTCGAACTCAACACCACGCACATATCGGACCCCGTCGCTGCCCCGAACAATCGTTGCAATGTAAGTACCCGCAACTTTTTTTTTCTATACCTGTTGTTTCGTGCAATTGATTTTAAACTTTCAACCTTTATGAAGATTTAAAGAATGAACTTGCGCCAAAATTTGAGGTTCTGGTAATTAATTTAGAGTGAAACTTTGCCTGACCACGTGTTTTTGTTCGGTACTATTTATACTGTGAACGAGTTATACTTTTGCAAACTGAGTACTGGTATGATATTTCGCGGCGTTAAAAATGGTGTTTTTCGGATAACTTAAATTTGACCAACCACGTGTTAAGAAAATGATAATCTAAAGCCACGTGGCATTTTAAAATTGATTTAATGCTGCATAGGTAAACTATGCTAGTATACATCATGTTCTAGTTTGATATAAATATTTTCAAATTCGCGAAAAATCTTTTTACTACTTTTTCATGGAATTTCATTCTGTTTAATAATTCTATCTCCGTCGCATTCAAATCCTCATTTCATTCCCAAAGCCGTGCCGCGTGCCAGAACTACATATCGCGTTAGTCTGCCCCACACTTGGGCGCCAACTTGAGCCCCATGTTGGGCGCCAATTCTTTTCTCCGCTTATTATTTATAACCGCTTCATCCTAAACCAAAACCCACTCGAAGGTTTTATTGTTCGTTCATAATGTTCCATACGACATCCGGTTTGCTGTCAGTTAATGGGACTGCAAGTTTGTGCCAAGTGGCCCGTAATAATGGCGGGCGTGTGCCAAATAATGCAGCGCTGCGTTCGGGCTGTAAGAGTAAGCTTTGAAATCGACGTTATGTAATTAAATATCCCTTTGTAGACACGTGGTATCGGTGGAGGGATCGGGTGAATGGCTTTTGACTTTGAACTACCTTCTTTTAGACGTTGTCTGAGAATCGCAGAAACTTTATAGACTTTGAACTTTGTGACAATCCTTGCAATATCGGCACGTGGTCTAATCGATTTTAATCTACCTCTATGAAATAATTTTGACTGATTGATTATGCATTCTGACACAGAAACATAGTGAAATTTTTGGGTAAATTTATTAGTTGCGGGTCTTTAAACTTCGGTTCTCCTTATCCGTACATTACTACTTCGACAAACACCGCGTATAAATAGTTTTAACAACACTACTGCCTACTTAAATTACATATTTCAGTTTTTTTTTCATATTATAAAGCTGTTTAATATTCCTCATTCATAGCAGACGTTGCTCCATAGTTTTTGCAGTCTATTCTAGATAACGGCGTTAGTCGTTCTTAATCAAAAGCAATGGGGTGAATTTTACTGCCAACTCATCGCAATTAAATCAAATTTATTGTCACTTGGGGCTTTCGAAAAAGAAGCTATGAAATTAAACCTTTTAAAGTACAGCCATAATAAACATGTCCATTGCTTCTGCCAAGATACAAATCTAAGCAATCCCTAACCATATTGTGCGGGATGCTGCAATCGCGCAGTTGGCAGCGGGGTATTGGCATGCAACTGGCAATTTAATATTATTTGTGTAGGCCTGCCAAGGAGCCGAGTAATCGGCCGGGCAACCGGATGAGAGCAGCTTTTTCAAGCTTGTTGAGTTCGATTGTGCGATACAAGTTTTGAGTGTAATCAGTTTTAGTTTCGATTAACATTTTAAGTTGATTCTTTTTTACTTTCGTCGTTTCATTTTAGAACTGTACAAAGTCCTTAGAAATTTAGGTTATTGTAAATTTGAGACAGATTTTTCAATCATTGGATAATGATTGATCTGTCCCGTACCTTGCACGAAATAATATCTTGCCTGCATGGAGAATAAAAAGCAACCCTTAATATTTTAGTAGTTGGCTACTCGCCGTTCAAAATATCCTGTTTTCCTCTAAATTATTGTTCCAATAATAAACTTCTAAATCGGGATAGTTCTAGGAATTGTTCCGCTCATAGTTCTATCGTCTTAATAGTGTACGCTTCTACCCGGTGGATTCTCCCGCGTATAAGTTTCTATTATGCCGTATTAAAATCTTGTATATCTATCTCTCTGCTGATTTTTATAAAAAATCTGTAATTAATGTTAAGTTTCTTTATTAAATATTTTTTGAATATTATCGTTAAATAATGGATACAAATTCGTTTGTAACAGTCGGTCTCATCGCATAGACAAAGTTGATTTTTTTAAGACTTTTATTTTTCACTTTTACTGAAATTTGAACTCAAAATCATCTTAAACCGAAACTATTACGAAAAACATAGTATTTGTATGCAACCAGATTATTTTATCGTCGATTAGGTACTTAATTACTACCTAACACTACGTATAAATACTTTTACGGATTTCTCGCAGGGATTTTGTCTTATTATACCAGATCGCTCTGTTTCAAAACTTGGGTTGGCGAGTTCTTGGGGTAATAAGGGCTAAGAACTTGCAGATTTAATTGTAGCGTTTTCTTTACGACGTTAAAGGCTTTTTCCGAATTTTCAGTTGGATAATGCACAACGACACGAAAGAACCAGCTCACATTGGCGAGCATATTACATATTTCATTACTTTACTATATTAAATCTTCATTTCAGACTGCTAGATTGATTGAAGCCCTCAATGTTTGTAGCAAATACTTCGTTTACATTTAGCTGTTCCAACTACTTCTCTTGTTGCCTTTTGCGTCTTTCCTGTAATGCCTAGGAAATTAGTGTCAGGCTAAAGGAAGGTAGTCTTTACATAACCAACCACTCCATGGCTACTTACTTCTTTCGCGTTGGAATTGCAGCAACGACTGACTACAGTACTTGTACATTTCAGCGATGTTTTGTCCAGACAATTTAAACTCTTTTATGCGCTGCCGTTTTCTTGACTTTCGCATAAAAACTGCTACTAAAGAGCGCAGCGCAATGGTAGCGGCACGAGTGTGGGCAGTGCCAGTATTTACATCAGTCTCTATTCTCCTTCTATATTTGCAATGAAATTTACATGTCTTACAAGGTGCCCGATCTTTCTTCCCCTCCTTGTTTCCACTGTACTAAATATTGTTCTTTTCTCTTTCACTCTCATTAAAAGTCCGTTTCTACTGCAAATGTGTATGCGCAAACCTACCTCCTCCACTCTATTTATGCTAGAGTCGTTTGCCTGCAACTATACCCGTTTTCATGCTCACTGCCCTGTTCATTGCTAGAGAAGTGGTCTGAATGTAATGTTGCTTTCACACGGAGGCTGAACAGTGACTGTAGAATAGCCAGCACAGTACTAATATAATCTATGGTCTCGCCGTCAGCGTTTAAATTTTATTAGTACTGTTGTCCATTCTACATTCTCGTTCTTCTGTCCCTGTGTGAAATCAGTATACGAGGTCTGTAATTGCAAAGAAGTCTCTAGCCCATGTAGCACCAGTGTGCAAACATTACCCTAGCGCACCCTAGTAAGCTCGCGGTCAAAATGGCATGAGTACAAAGTACAAGCAACAGCGCCCCTAGTGCGCCCGTGTGCAACGCACACCCTGCACCATAGGTAAAGACCCCTCTATGTAATTGTACTGTTGCGCAGGAGAGCGGCGACCGGGATTGGCGCTGGTCTGAGCCCGGCAGCCCGGAGGCTGCGCAGACGCCGCGGGCGCTAGTGCCGGCCAACTGCTTCCCGCCGCGCCACCCCACCGCCTTCGTTTCTTACAGGTGAGCCTGGATCAAGGGTCAACTACTATTTTTGTCTCCCTATGTTTGTTTTTTTTTGAAATAGGAAGGAAAACAAGCAAGTGGGTCACCTATGGTAAGTGAACATCACCGTCTACAGACACCCGCAACACCAAGGAGATGCAGTTGCGTTGCCAACCCAGAGGGCTAAGATGGAATACCTCTTTGTACCGGTAATTGTACCGGCTGTCTTGCTTTCCACGCCGGAACACAACAGTGCAGGCACTGCTGCTTAGCGGCAGGGTTAGCGAGTAAGGTGGTGGTAGCGTGGTGGTGGTGTAATCTATTCTCATTGGCCACAAGTATGTTATTTAAAAGCTTTAATTATTATTGTTTTTTACAAGCTTAATTTAGCTTCTCTTGTGACTGTTATTGGCAGACATCATTTAAAACTGATGTGTGTTGCCGCCATAACGGAGTACATAAATTCAGGAAGTCTTTTTGAACCACTTTCTATCGGATAGGCATTAAATTTGCAATGTTTGTGAAAATGCAATATTTGTGAACAATCGGCAAGTGTCCCAAAATTTCACTTTACTTGTAGTGGTGGTTTGTTAATTTGTCGTTGTGGTGAAATGAAGGAAGTAAATTTTGACATCGGATTTAAGTGAAATTTGGTACATACTGTAGGGGAAATATATTCACGTACCACCTTAGAACCCTGTCGCAATGACGCGACGCGTTAAACGCCACGCTATGTCATACAAATGACATGCGTATGTCTCTTCGACTAGGTTCTACGGTGGTACGTCTTTGGATTTCCTTGACTGTACATATTGGAGATCCGATGACAATGCAATCAAAGGTGTAATCTTGTTAATTTAGAAAGCGAAATTTTGTAATGAATTTTTATTTTTAATGTATAATATTGGCTCTATAATACATTAAAATGACGAACGCAGTGAAATACTTAAAAATCTTATTATCGTATCGTATCTGGCAGGACTCTAAACCTGCAATCTCCCTTTTTAATAATTAGCGTTTTAATTTTTTTTAATGCTTTCATTCCAATAAAGTTAGCCCAATGCGACAATGCAGTGCTGTGGAGAATAACCTTAATTTATTTTAATCGGTCACTTTAAGTTTAGCATACATGGAAGGGTACCGTTATAATTAGTTAATAGAAACAAAGCTACGCCCTTATAGTTCTATGTCTAGCTGCACTACCCTCGTTAATATCAATTCCCTCCAAAAAGCTTTTAATGTACTAATTACCGTGTAATTGTTGCAGCGAGAGCGCGCGGCCAGGCGGCTGGGAGGACTCCGGCCAGGGCATCACGGACCTTGTAGCCTCCTTAGTAAGTGCTGTTTTACTTTGGTTAGTGGCCAGTTTTCAGGAGCAATGCACGCATCTATGGTAATTTTACGTTAGTGTATATTTGAGGTTTTAGGACTAAGATGGGTTTGGCTTAGTGACCTTATTTTTGGAAGCGGTTACTAAACTTAATCTGTTAGTGTTTGTTGGTTTTTGACCTTCTTCTAGTGGTCGTCGTTAAATTGGATGCGTATGCAAGTCAATGCAATGAGAAAAGTACTAGCAGTATAAAAGAGTGTATTTTTTTTCCTCTGCCCGAAAACTGACCAACAAAAGCGAAGAAAGCGTTAGAAAGAAAGAAAGAAAGTTTATTTGCAAGAGACATGGTAACATAAAAACAAATGTTATGTAAATAAAATATGACCTACATATCTCGCCAACAACATCGGCATGCAATTTTTTTTTTCATTATTAATTAACTAAAATAAATGTATCATTCAACTATTGTTAAATTACATTATTACATTACATTATTAAATTGCATTATTTAATTCCATTATTAAATTAAATTACTAAATTACCTTACTAAATTACATTATGAAATTACATTATTAAATTATTACTAAATTAAATTATTGCAAAAATAAATATTATTAAAATAAATATGTTGCATCTTGCGTTTTATGGCACCAATAGATACTTTAATAACCTTCTCCAAAACATGACTTGTTAAATTAAAGAGAGATAAAACTCACAGTTAAATACAACTTAGGGATATTTACGAAAATGACCTATTTCTTGATTCAAAGGTCAGCAATTTGTTTAAGATTTTTCTGATACTAATTGCAACTTTGCCCCTCAAATATATATAATACATAAATTAATGAATTCGCCTGGGGCCGTATTGTATCCGGGTAGTATAGTGCCGCTTGTTTCAGAAGGCCCTGGCCATGCCGGCGGCGTCGCGCGCGCATTCCTCGCTGCAGGCGAACCTGTCCTTCGACGGGTTCGAGAAGATGGTGAGCTACAGTTTCTTTATTATGACATTTTATGAGACTTTTTAGGCATTTTCTACCAATTATCGAGACCATTTTTATAAAGCTTGCTAATGTAAGAGATCGTATTCTGCTATTATAAATAGTGAAGATTGTGATGTGGTTGTACAAACAGCAACAAACTTAGGCGACAGTTAAAGAGGGAACTGAGAGAAATTGTCTATACTCGAATGGGATAGATAGACCAACTTCATACAACTTCGTACAACAACATACCCTCGGATATAAAAAAGATAAGCTCGTCTAACGTATTTAAAAAGAGACTCGCTGAGTATGTCAGCACTCAGCACTGACAAATCATTACTACATATGAGGTGTAATGTAAACTGGACGAGTGAGCGGGTGTACAAACGCATGTATCTATTCAACTTGTTGTTTTTCTTGCGACGACAAATCGTATCTTACCTGTACTTTATTTTTATTATATAAATAACTTTGGATTAATTATGTTCTCATGGAAGTGATTGTTATGTCTTATATGAGAATAAATTTCTTTAAACCTAAACCTAACTTCATAGTGTACTGTATTCTCTAAGAATACCTAGACTTGACATATAAGCGTACACCCGTAAGGGACCGACCCGAGTTTTGTATTTTGTACTGCAATAAATGGTTTCGTGACTCATGTTAGTTACTAATTATCTACTTCTGGGCCCACGTTCGCCGGCCGGATTGTAACCGTTCACTGGCAGCAGTTTTTCCATCCTGGTATATTGGGAGTCTGCAGTCGTTTCGCGCGTACTATGTATAACAGAGACTGTTGGAGTTTAAGACAGTGGCGCGTGCGCAGGTGGAGCCGCCGTGGCCGCCCGAGCAGACCCGCGAGGAGGCGCCGTCGCGCGCCGACCTGCGCCTGCTGCCGCGCCGCGCCTCGTTCTGTGAGCTGCCATTACTTCATCCGGTTTATAGTTGTAAACTTTCGCTATTTTCACACATACTTATTACGATTACTGACTTTAACGTAATATACTAATTATTTGTCTACTCTTCAGTACGGTTGTAGCAATACGGCCGAAACTTAAAGGTAAATGCAGTAAACAGTATTTTATTGCTTTAAGACTCTGTGAAGTTTATACGGTTTATACAGTTTACAAGTTTATACCTAGGTACGGTTTGATCCCTCACAGTAATTTAGCTTAATTCGTGCCCTATCGTCTATGCGTTTCTACTTATTTTTTTATTTAGAATATCTTTATATAAAACTCTTAACTGTCTCTACTTTAAGAGACGCATGACCTTTCAAGTAAAGTTGCTTTCTTCATCTGTTGGGAATCTGAGTCTGACCTGTGACTTCCTAAAATAAAGTACGTAGAAGTAAATTTTATTGGTTAGGCATAAAAATGCATCTCCCAGTGGCTCTATCATGATTGGCAGGTTTAGTTTATCAGTTTATTTGAGTCATTTTCCTATGACAAGTCTTGACAAGGTGTCTGTGGGCAGGCGGCGTGGTGTCAGGCTGCGGCGACAGCCTGCGCTGGAGCGGCACGCTGCCGGCGCGCGGCGCGGAGCCGGCGGGCGGCTGGGCGCCCAAGGTGTTCCTGGGCGGCCTGCCCTGGGACATCACGGAGCACGCGCTGCTGCAGGCGCTGCGGCCCTTCGCGCCTGTGCGGTCAGTGCCCACGCTGTGTACCCTGGTTACTGCACAACTAATATAAACAGTTTTTCCATTAGTGACGAAATTAAATGTAGGACTGTCCTCCCTAATTTTAATTTACAGTTCCCCCCATCATCAAGCAAAGTTAAAGGTATCAGTGTCCATATAACCATGTCTGCAGTGGTGTCGAATCAAAGTAACCCACGTATTTTAATATTAAATGGCATTGAAACATATTTCAATGTATTTGAGACTCTTCGGCCTTATTTATTTACCCTTTGTCGCTGATGAATTAGTTAGCATCCCGTAAAGTAAAACTTAAGTCACCAGTGTCATTCATAGGTTAAAAAAGTTGTTCATATTCCATTAATATCTTTTTTAGAGTAACTGGCTTTAAAAACGAAACTTTATTTTTTATAGAGGGACTATAAGACGCTTTGGGTTTATCGCTTTACCTAGAGACAGCGTTTGTATATTGTTCGATTATTTCACTCTAACTGTACAGCGATTAGCAATTTTGTGGCCGTAATTGTAACCATCTTTGCCAAGATTTGCAGAAAAAAAATCGTGAAATATTGTTTTTTTTAAAGGGTAAAAGAGTAGCAAAACTTTGCAACAGTGTCGTTTGTGCAGCGTGGAGTGGCCGGGGCGCGAGGCGGGCGCGGGCGGCTCGCCGCGCGGCTTCGCGTACGTCACGTTCGAGAGCGAGCGCCGCGTGCGCGCGCTGCTGGCCGCCGCGCGCCGCGACAACGGCGACTGGTACTACCGCGTGGCCTGCCGCAAGCGCACCGCCAAGGAGGTGAGGCCTGCCGCGCTGCTCTACTCGCAATACTAACAGAAGTTGATAACAAGAAATCTGTTTTGTCCTCTTACACTCTGCTCCTTATCGCGCTCGCGTATCGCTCGCGCGATTAATACCGTCTCTACTAGGATGACTCGCGTCGCACACTTGTATCATGATGTAGTATCGTGCCGACCATTTTTTGGGTATTTTTTTTGGCGGAAGTCTTTATAGTTTGAAGAAGTTTTAGATGAGCCAGCTGACTAGTGTGGTCCGCAGGTGCAGGTGATCCCGTGGGCCGTGAGCGACTCTTCGTGGGTGGCGGGCGGCGCGGCGCGGCTGGAGCCGGCGCGCACGGTGTTCGTGGGCGCGCTGCACGGCATGCTGAGCGCGCCGGCGCTGGCCGCCATCATGAACGAGCTGTTCTCCGGCGTGGTGTATGCCGGTCAGTATGTAGCGAGCCGGCTGGCTGCGGCGCGGCGCGGCTGGAGCCGGCGCGCACGGTGTTCGTGGGCGCGCTGCACGGCATGCTGAGCGCGCCGGCGCTGGCCGCCATCATGAACGAGCTGTTCTCCGGCGTGGTGTATGCCGGTCAGTATGTAGCGAGCCGGCTGGCTGCGGCGCGGCGCGGCTGGAGCCGGCGCGCACGGTGTTCGTGGGCGCGCTGCACGGCATGCTGAGCGCGCCGGCGCTGGCCGCCATCATGAACGAGCTGTTCTCCGGCGTGGTGTATGCCGGTCAGTATGTAGCGAGCCGGCTGGCTGCGGCGCGGCGCGGCTGGAGCCGGCGCGCACGGTGTTCGTGGGCGCGCTGCACGGCATGCTGAGCGCGCCGGCGCTGGCCGCCATCATGAACGAGCTGTTCTCCGGCGTGGTGTATGCCGGTCAGTATGTAGCGAGCCGGCTGGCTGCGGCGCGGCGCGGCTGGAGCCGGCGCGCACGGTGTTCGTGGGCGCGCTGCACGGCATGCTGAGCGCGCCGGCGCTGGCCGCCATCATGAACGAGCTGTTCTCCGGCGTGGTGTATGCCGGTCAGTATGTAGCGAGCCGGCTGGCTGCGGCGCGGCGCGGCTGGAGCCGGCGCGCACGGTGTTCGTGGGCGCGCTGCACGGCATGCTGAGCGCGCCGGCGCTGGCCGCCATCATGAACGAGCTGTTCTCCGGCGTGGTGTATGCCGGTCAGTATGTAGCGAGCCGGCTGGCTGCGGCGCGGCGCGGCTGGAGCCGGCGCGCACGGTGTTCGTGGGCGCGCTGCACGGCATGCTGAGCGCGCCGGCGCTGGCCGCCATCATGAACGAGCTGTTCTCCGGCGTGGTGTATGCCGGTCAGTATGTAGCGAGCCGGCTGGCTGCGGCGCGGCGCGGCTGGAGCCGGCGCGCACGGTGTTCGTGGGCGCGCTGCACGGCATGCTGAGCGCGCCGGCGCTGGCCGCCATCATGAACGAGCTGTTCTCCGGCGTGGTGTATGCCGGTCAGTATGTAGCGAGCCGGCTGGCTGCGGCGCGGCGCGGCTGGAGCCGGCGCGCACGGTGTTCGTGGGCGCGCTGCACGGCATGCTGAGCGCGCCGGCGCTGGCCGCCATCATGAACGAGCTGTTCTCCGGCGTGGTGTATGCCGGTCAGTATGTAGCGAGCCGGCTGGCTGCGGCGCGGCGCGGCTGGAGCCGGCGCGCACGGTGTTCGTGGGCGCGCTGCACGGCATGCTGAGCGCGCCGGCGCTGGCCGCCATCATGAACGAGCTGTTCTCCGGCGTGGTGTATGCCGGTCAGTATGTAGCGAGCCGGCTGGCTGCGGCGCGGCGCGGCTGGAGCCGGCGCGCACGGTGTTCGTGGGCGCGCTGCACGGCATGCTGAGCGCGCCGGCGCTGGCCGCCATCATGAACGAGCTGTTCTCCGGCGTGGTGTATGCCGGTCAGTATGTAGCGAGCCGGTTGGCTGCGGCGCGGCGCGGCTGGAGCCGGCGCGCACGGTGTTCGTGGGCGCGCTGCACGGCATGCTGAGCGCGCCGGCGCTGGCCGCCATCATGAACGAGCTGTTCTCCGGCGTGGTGTATGCCGGTCAGTATGTAGCGAGCCGGCTGGCTGCGGCGCGGCGCGGCTGGAGCCGGCGCGCACGGTGTTCGTGGGCGCGCTGCACGGCATGCTGAGCGCGCCGGCGCTGGCCGCCATCATGAACGAGCTGTTCTCCGGCGTGGTGTATGCCGGTCAGTATGTAGCGAGCCGGCTGGCTGCGGCGCGGCGCGGCTGGAGCCGGCGCGCACGGTGTTCGTGGGCGCGCTGCACGGCATGCTGAGCGCGCCGGCGCTGGCCGCCATCATGAACGAGCTGTTCTCCGGCGTGGTGTATGCCGGTCAGTATGTAGCGAGCCGGCTGGCTGCGGCGCGGCGCGGCTGGAGCCGGCGCGCACGGTGTTCGTGGGCGCGCTGCACGGCATGCTGAGCGCGCCGGCGCTGGCCGCCATCATGAACGAGCTGTTCTCCGGCGTGGTGTATGCCGGTCAGTATGTAGCGAGCCGGCTGGCTGCGGCGCGGCGCGGCTGGAGCCGGCGCGCACGGTGTTTATATTTTTAACGTGTATTAGGTTTAGCACTTTAATCCATTCGCATCCAAATGCGTGAGCAACATAGTAAGCAGGAGCTAACGCAGTGTGTGTTGCAGGCATCGACACGGACAAGAGCAAGTACCCGATCGGCTCGGGCCGCGTGACGTTCGGCAACGCGCGCTCGTACGTGCGCGCCGTGGCCGCCGCCTACATCACGATCCGCACGCCCAAGTTCACCAAGAAGGTAGCGCGCCACTCCCGCCTGTCTCTAAGCTGGCCAGTGTTAGGTTCGACGTCGAAGCAGCGTCATGTCTCCCTGCCTCGTTGTCGAATGCAGCGCTGGCGATCTTAGAGAATTGCTCCACTGCTCGTACACCTCACAACGTCGCGTATACAATAAAGTTGATACCCGTTTGTCTGCCTTCGAAGTTTTGATACGGTTTTCACTGTCGTTTAGAGATTTTTTATGGATATTTTTATGAACATTATATCCTAATTGTAATTCATAGATTTGATATTATTATTACATCTCAATTGATTTCATAGATTGATTTTGCGGAAGTTCAAATTGATATTAATGCTAATCCGTGGAACCAATTGCGCGAATTGGGCTCGCGGATTAGCAAAGTAGTGATTCTATTAATTTCCCAATTTGTATCAGTCGCTAGTACTACATAAGCTGACGTTTACGCACAGCCTCCCTACAGTGTCACTTGATACATCTGGCAGGTGCAGGTGGACCCGTATCTGGAGGATTCCATGTGCTCGGTGTGCAACCTCCAGCAGGGACCCTACTTCTGTCGGGAGCCAGTATGCTTCAGGTGAGAATAATATTTAAGTCCATATTAAGTTTTCAATCTTAAGATAATTTTCACTCTCTCAAAAAGATCATTTTTTTTTATTAAGTCGTAAGGTGTCCTGTTTTGTATGATTGTTACCTCTAAACTCTGGTTAGTTGGGACATTTAAAAGCTAAAAAAAATCTTTATGTATTCCTACAGTATAGTTTTCGTACGAATGTATATACATGCTCTGCTTTATGAATAGTGAATGCGTTGCGTTTTAACCTGCTCATAATTTAAGAATACAAATAAAAATATACTATGTGTACTTAAGTAGATATTTTGAGGTCGGATATTTCTTTCTTTTTAACTTTTTATTTAACTTTCAATGTTCGTATATCGGTTTAATCATTTACAAGAAATATTACTCTTTCGGTTGGATTATTTCCAAATTTGGTATGTGTATGTAAACCCGATAAGAATGAAATTATAAATCCCCTTCAACAAAGAAGCTTGTATTAAAATAAAAATTTAACATAAATAATATTTATTCATGTCATGAAATATGAAATAATAAAATAAAATAGTGATCGTTGCCGTGCCAGGTACTTCTGCCGCGCGTGCTGGGCGTGGCAGCACGCGGGCGCGGAGCACCGGCCGCTCATGCGCAACAGCAAGGCGCCCGCGCCGCCCGCCGCGCGCCACGCGGACCTCTTCGGCGGCAACATGCCCGGCGCCGGCGGTACGCTCCCAGCCCGCACACACAATAGTAACAATAGTTATGCCTATATCTTAGACACTATAGCGACGCGAGCAGTCTCCACCAACGAAATGGATGCAGGTCCATAGAGGTTATCTCACCTGGTGTCCTTATGAGCGAATGTCCATATTGTCCCTGACATTGACAGACTGGTTTATGGAGCGGATGCATTTTTGCAACCTGCGGTTTTAGGAGACTTTACGGCGAATGACTATTTTTTTTTCTATTAGTGTTGTTTCACGACCCCCTCCTCCCTGTATACTCGGATGAGATATTGGTTATTTAATATTTTTTCGATATGACAATTACTACCGGAAAATCCTTTACTTCGTTTCAAATTTAACACTTTCACAATCAAATTTTGAACTTCCTTTTTTTCCAGCGGGCACCCCCTCCCCCGCCACTTCCGGCAGCACGTCGGGCGCCAGCGAGCTGGAGCCCGCGCTGCCCGACGACGCAGACTACCTGCGCCGGCGCCGGTTCGAGTAACCAGCGGCGTGACGTCACAATAGAGTAGCACGACAGTAAATCCGTTCAACTTTACTAACCCGCCTGACATTACTAGTCACTGTCGCTCACGCGTAAATATATTATTGCGCTTGCATCACATTTATGAAGAGTGAATGCAAAATATTTGCGTGGGTGCGACAGTTTAGTAAACCGCTCATTCTGAATTATTCCATCCGACAAGGTTATTTTAACGCATCCTGCCTTAGAGCAGTTGGGAAGGCCACGCTCAGAATGTTTAGCAGATAGTAGGAGCAATTTCGCTGTCGCAATACGCGTCGTAAAGCAAATGGTTTTCGCTTTTCTTGTATGTCACTAAGACGTGCCAAGCCCACAACCCATGACTTAAAAGCAAAGGAAATACCCACCATCGATATAGAGCCGCTACTTCATCAGAATGAACAGACTAATAAATATTTGAATCGACTAACGTCCATATTTCAAAGTTCTTCAAAACCTAGCAGGTTGTCTGTTTAATATGATTATGAACAAACGCTCTCTATGCAAACTGCAGCAACGTTTTCCACGCTCTAAACCTAAACCATGTAGCCCTGATTCTCATGTTAAGTCTTAGTTAGGCCTTTAACATCAACTTTTTGTATGAATCATCTAAAATACAAATATCACATCTATGACTAATAGAAAAACAAAAGCACAAACCTAGTTCGTGCACATGCTAGCAACAAATCATTGCTCAGAAGTTTAGCTTTAGGGGGTGGCAAACATTACTGCAGTTGGTATAGAGAGCTTGTGGCCTGGTACAGTCCTCTTAAACATAATTGTCATAATATGCTCCTTTAATTGCATTCAATTTCACATTGTAAACGAATCCTACTCTATTGTAAGACGTACGTGTTAATAGGTGAAACCTATTCTGTTGACAAGGGGTCCGCAACCCAATTGGTTTTTCTTAGAATTTTATCGTTTTTAAACTGCCACAATTCTCTGTACTCTTCAAGAATACGGGGTAAATTTTGGCAAGTGTAAATGTTATATAATTTTGAGAATGTAGGGCTGTAAATTTAGTATAAATTTAAAGAAAAACAAATAGGTTTGCGGAGGTTTTGCGCGTATGCGCTTGTTGTCGACGCTATTCAGTTGGGCGCTTCGCCAGCATATTGATTGTTAATTTTAATCAATTATATAAGAACTATAATCAGTACAGTACAGTACTTTTAGTGTCATTTCGTCGCAATAAACTTTTAACGCGATAGCATTAACTTCCTAATTACTATGGAAGTGTACACAGCGCCTCTAGCGGCGCGTATCGGCAACCAACTGTTTCCATTGTTGAGAAGTCAATACAAACGCGTTCGAGAAGTCTGTGATGGGAACTAAAGGTTCAGTTGTGTAGCTTACTGATTAAAGCTCTTTAGAAGGTTACATTATTGTATCATTTTGTTTTTTTTACTATTGTTGATTTTTATCGATGTAAATCTAATGCAGAATTGTACGCCTCCGCGTAGGAATGTTCCTTAGACAAATTTTACATACTTGTGCCTAATAGACGTAGGATTTTACGGTTTTAATGCCTGTAGCCCGGTTTTAACGTTTTTAAGGGCTTTTAACGTATTCGGTCACATTTGGAAATTTTATAGGGTTTTAGATCTTCTCAATCATGAAATGTTGATTTTAACAGTGCAGTTGCTTGTATTTGATTTTTAAAATTATACAACTAAACTGTTATTGCAAATAAACTATTTAAATAATGGATTTGTATTTTGATATTATGTTCCCTTTCCTTTTATAAGGCTGGTATCAAGTTTCGTACAGAACCTTAATTTTACGACGCGACAATAAATATTAATTTATCGTCGCGTTTATTAAAACGCGACGTTGCGAGCTGTTTGGTAACGGTCCTCTTCGCTGTTCCTCTGTCCATGAGAGAACAAACTGGTTTGAGATGCGTCCAAATGGCATTCCAAACTGATTGGCGGTTTTGTCGTAAGAGATTAATCTCTCATGAACCTAGGATCGCTAGGTTGTTGCTATGAGCGAAAGAGACTATAGATTTTCTACTACAGTCTACTACATAAGGGGTACACAATACATGTAAATAAAACTCAATATAGAATGTACATTAATATAATGCATACAATTAATTGCATACACTGATATAGCGTACGATACAAATTGAAGGCTTGGATGGAACATTTTTACATTAATAGTGGCGGGAATGACAGCCAATATGAAACATAAAAATTACCTTACGGCACTAATTAGAACTTTAACGTTGCTCTGCAGACTGCGGGCCAGCTCTAACTCCATCCTGAACGTGATAGCGGGACGTTTTGATTCTCCCTTTATAGCTAATTGTGTCCGAAGATGCGTCTCGCACTCAAAAATAGTATACATATAAGTAATGTTTACCCTACTAATATAGATATTAAGATTTTGTTTCAACTTTACTAACAATACATGGACTTGTTATGGTGGTCTGAAATAAAAAATATTTTATTTTTATTTTATTTTAAACGTGGTTTAACTCAACTTTTGAACTTTTCGCCCGTTCGTTCTATCTGATGGCGCCTGTACGAAGTGAAACTTATAATATAGATCCGTAAACACTGCCTAGAGCTGTTGAATTCATTATACATGTATAGACGACCAAGAAAGTGCTTGACCACTTTTCGACCGTATTACAATGGGATAAGGTTCAAAAGTCAAGCAATTACTTGGTCGACTATACCTAGGCTGGCTGTAAAAAAAAAGCGGAGAAAATTAGTTTTCCCAGATGAGACCTAAGTAGATTGATTTTCGAGAACGCGATTGCCGATTATGTACAAGTATACAAAGTGAATTTTTAAACTAAATTGATTGGGGCTTCTTTAATAGAAAGAGACCATGTATACGTAAATTTATAAACATTTTGAAACTTATCTTTGCATTTTATCATCTTTTGTGGTTTGATGAATCGTGTGCAAAAATACCAGTTTAAAAATGTTTTTTTTTTCATAAACATGGTTTATTAACGATACCGAATCGCATGCAAAGAATTATCCATTGTTTAAAATTTCCCCCGTTACAGCAGACATTGCTCTTATGGGATATATAGACGCGTGTGTCTCAGTCGTCGCCGGGCACGCTGAGCTCGAAGCTCATGCTCATGTCGGAGTGGTCGGTGTGGTCGCCGTGGTCGCCGTGGTCACCGGGCTCGCCGGGCTCGCCGGGCTCGCCGGCCGGCGGCGCCGAGATTATGATCGGCCCGAACGGAAACTGGGGGATCTCTTGCTCTGGAACAACAGGGTTCAACGCTCAAGGATTTGTCGTATCAAATGTTTTAAGTTTTATTTAGAGAACAAACAGAATTAGATGAACATGGTTAGTCTTGTAATCTAAACAATTAATAATTTAAAATAAAAAACCTGTTGAAATAAACAATTTAAACGGTTTATATCGCGTGTATTGTAACGAATCTAATTCCAGACGTTTCGTTACGGCGATATAAACCGTTTAATTTGTTTTATTTCAATGTCTACAAGTCGTGAAAACATAAGAAAATACTATAAAAAACCTGTGTTTAAAACAAGCTTTTTAGTTCTCAGCAAGTCCTTTTATTTGATACCCATATTGTACCCACGTTGTACATTAAAAATAACTAGTCCGTCAACTTCAGAAGTCCGCCATATTGGATTTAGAGTGACGTCGCTTTATTTTTCGAGTTTTTCTCAGTAAGCCCTTTCATTTGATAGCCTTATTGTAGGAGTACATTAAAAATAACTCTTGCGCCGTCTTGAGTTGCAAGATTCTACTTACAGAAACAACTGTTTGTAACTACAAACTCGTACAATGCAAGTTAAATAAAAGCTTGTTTTTGCTCGCTAACCCTGCCGCTAAGCAGCAGCGCTCGCACTGTTGTGCTCCGGCGTGGAGAGCAAGACGGCCGGTGCAATCGCTGGCACAAGAGGTATCCCATCTTAGCCCTCTGGGTCGGCAACGCATCTGGCCGCTACAGGCGGTGGTGATCAGTTACCACCAGTGGCCCGTTTCACGAAGCTACAAGTTACAATTTTACAAGTCTAAACCGGCCACATCGGTCATTATGCCCATCGCCATCGGTCATCATTGACCAGTGTTGCCGGTTTAGACTTGTAAAATTGTAACTCGTAGCTCAGTGAAACGGGCCACAGGCGATCCACTCGCCTGTTCGCCTTCGTAATTCATAAAAATAAATCGTTACGAAGGATAAGCTGTCGAGTTTCTCGGGGCGCTCTCAGGTGAATCTTCAGCTACCCGAAGCGCTGGGAGAATCAGACACGCAGAAGAGTCCAAGCGGCCTGACCGCTCATTCGGAGGCAGCGACTGACCGGAGAGCACGGTGTCGAGGCGGTCGACGATGGCGTCGAGCAGCGCCAGCGCGACCACGTCGTCCGGCTCGCGGGCCAGCGCCGCGTGCAGCGCGTCCGCCGCCTCGCGCTCGCGGCCCAGCAGCGCCAGGCTCAGGCCCATGGCGGCGTACGTGGCCGCGCGGCCCGGCCGCAGCGCCAGCGCGCGCGCGTGCCAGCGCAGCGCCTCGTCCGCGCGGCCCAGCCGCCGCCAAGCGTGGCCCAGCGCGTCCAGCGTGGCCGCCCAGCGCGGGTGCAGCGCGCCGCCCTGCCGGGGAACGCCCGCGTGAGACCCCGTCCGGAAAACGCGTTTCACGCGCGTTTCTTCGCTGGGAGGGATTTGCCAGTTTGTGATATGGATTCGGATGCAGCGGTCGCGCTGTGGCTCGCGTACCGTCGATGGAAGCGTCGTAAACGAAGAGAAAGTCGACGATTTAACGCGCATCCAATTCTACGTGACAGAATGACGCATAGTATGTTTACAACGTTATACCCGAACCTCAGAGACCACGACGAAAAGTTTTTCAACTACTTTCGAATGTCAGTGACATCGTTTTATGAGACGAACGTCAGCGAGTTTCATAATACGATCACACAAGTGTCTTGAGGCCTAATTACATACATTTGCATACATTACTTTATCTACACACATACCATAATTGCAAAAAACCGTAACAGCAAAAAACCAACAAACGAATGACAACAGTAATGGCGGCAATTCGATCCTCCATAAAGACAAACGTTTTTTTCTAAATCGTAGACAAAAGAATGAAATCCCTATTCTCATGTCACTCGAGAATCTTGAGATCAAATGTAGTGCGGTTTATATTAAAAAAATATACTGGCTTGACGTTTCGTATCGATCACTATTTTAATATCTATGGATTCTAGAAAAGACACCTACTTGAATTTTGACAGCTGTTCCAAATTTACACTCATAACGTTACAGAAATTGGTACTGTAATGACCATTTAAGTACAGATTTACCTATTATCACAGACAAGAAAGTTCTGATAAAAAAATTGGTTGTAATATTGTTGGTCATTTCCTACGATTTCTGAACGCGTTATAGAGCACTTATGATATGTATGTAGATGAAAAATAACACTGTCCATCCCGTACACAAATTTCTACTTTTTAGATACTGTAAAGTTTTGTCTGACACATTTCGGACCAATCTCAGTCTTCGGAGCGAATTCCACCGCAGCGCACATCACAAACAAAAACGTAGCTAGCCTGAGTCAATCCTATGCGTAGTGTGCGCCGCAGTGGGGTTTCACGGCACATCGAAAATGGTGCCAGCCACGTGTCGATGATATCACGTCGGGTGCCACGGCCAGCGTCCGGCGGGCCGGGCTCCGGGCCGGCTGCGCTCACCTCGGGCGCGGCGCGGTCGAGCGCGGCCGTCCACAGGTCGCGGGCGGCGCGCGGCTGGCCGGCGTGGAAGGCGGCGGCGCCGGCCTCGTGCGCCACGTGCGGCTCCAGCACGCAGCGCGCGATGGCGTCCCAGCCCGCGGCTCCCGGCCCCGACTCCGGCGGCTCCGGCCCGGGCTGCGGACGGACACTCGTTTGGGCGCGAAACACAGCGAGCGCCTCGGGCGCCGTGTATCCACGCGCCGAACGGATAGGTACGCAGCATACGACGCGCGGCGAACGCGCGCCCGGGCGGCTAGGAAGACGCCACTTTTTTGCTGACTTTGGAGCCGTCAATATGCTAGCTAGAGTAATCGCGATTGTTATTATATTATTATGGAGAAAACGACAAAAACAAAGAAAAAAATATTCACGAGCGTTTCAAACGCAAAAGGGACGTGCGCCGGGCGCGCGTAGGGTGCGCGCTCGCCGCTCGTTCTGTTTGCGTATTTTGCCAGTACAAACTTTGATCCGCGCGCTCTCCGCGCGTCTGCCGCGCGTTCCGTTTGCGCGTTAGAGCGTTTCCGCAACGCACGCCCGTTATCATTTTATTACTCGTGATATTTCGAAAAATAATGATCGTAGAAGAAAACTAAAGACACTTTTTTTTTCTTTTAACAAATTCTATCAAATTCGAAAACAAAAAGAGTCATTACAATACCGTATTCAACCAAAATACATGAGGAAAAGGCATGCAAGACTGTATAGTTTAGCCTGCCGTCGGTATCTACGGCTGGTTACCTCGACATATTTATATCGTTATCGGGATTTTAACGCGATAAAACGTTGTTAATTTACCTCGACGTTTCGGCCATGTTTCAACGGTCGTAGTCACGAGTAGCCGTGGCCACCAGTCTACTCGTGAAACATGGCCGAAACGTCGAGGTAAATTAACAATGTTTTTATCGCGTTAGGTATAGTCCCGATAAGGTTACAAATATGTAAGAAAATGGCGAAAGTTTCAATGTACAGGTCACCTCTTGGCCGGAATGCAGCGTGGCGGCGCGCAGCAGGAAGCGCTCGCACATGCTGAAGTTGTTGAGCAGCGCGCACTCCACGCCCACGTACAGCGGCGGCAGGTGGCTGCCCGCCATCAGCTGGCTCGCCTGCCCGCGCCACGCGTTAACATACAACACGCAGTTTTTATCGTTTATAATGCAAATGAGCTTAGAGCCGTTTTCGAGAACGCGATTACAAATACTATGTAGACTAGCTGTTGAAGCGAAACAATTATTTTATTGCTATCTCGCGGGAATGTTGTATGTTTTCGGGATAAAAAAGTAACCTACAGCCATTCACATTACGCAGGCATCACCCTGTCTCATCAAGATTCTCCGTTGCCCGCACCTTCTGCCGTCCCGAAAATTCGGCAGTTTAGCATTTCTTATGGAAAGTTCCAGCTCCTATTTCACCCCCTCAAGAATAGATTTTTGAAAAAAAAAATGCATATATCCATCTCCAGATGTCAAATTTCTCCTGTATCAAATTTCATCTAAATCGGTTCAACTTGAAACCCGGATAGACATACAAACAGACTTTTGCAAAGGTGAATGGGCATTTTTGTATGGGCGCTGTCCCAACCCTTGTATACAATAGCGAGTAGTATGGACGTGTAGTACTCGGTGTAAGGATCATCATAGGCTATGTTTCGAAGACCAGGTGTCTGCAGCATTAATCATTGTTTTGTATGAAAAAAAAAAAAAAAAACACCAAATTAGACCTATGCTCACATTACGTTTTTTACTTCTAGTGGCCTCAGTAATGCGTGGTTAAAATCTTTCGGCTATATCTCGAAAATGATTTTACAGATACTTTTCATACAACTGCTAGTATAAAGTGAGGTATAAAGTGGGCTGTAGCTTTTTCCCTGCAAACATCTCGGTTTTGCCGTCATATAAAAAAGTTAAGCTCTTATTGAGAGCTTTCTAATAAGATATAGCACAACTGTATACAGCACTTGGGACAATTTGCCCATTCTCCTTTGCTAGGATAATAGTATAGGGTTATCACACCAGTATCACGAGATAGAGGAGCAGTATTCACCTTGAAGTAGGCGGCCATGGCCTGGTCGTGCTCGTTGTCGGCCGCGAAGCTGTGGCCCTGCGCCAGCCAGGCGCAGCCCGCGCCCGGCTCCACGCTCTTGGCCTTGCTGAGGTAGCGCCGCGCCAGCTCGTTCTTGCCTGGAAACCGCACCACGTACCATACAAACAAACCATCAAGGTTAACAGGATACGACGACCAGCGTGTGCGCTTCAGCTGCAGCATAAGACGAATTCCAACTTTATGATCAGGCACAAAAAGCTCGTATGACTCCATAAACATTCGGCAGGCGGCATGCGTCAAAAGGAAGGCGCCGCCCTCGCCCGCCTTCCACCCGCAATGCCCTGGAGCACCGCTAGGGTCGGGCTGCTCACTATGATACTTTCACAACGCGCGACACAGAGTGAGCGGGCGCGCGCGGCAAGCCGGCAACCTACCGCGATTAACCTATGCCATAGGTTACGGAACCCCCCTGGCTGAGCCGCGTACCTATCAGGTAGTAGTAGCAGCCGACGGCGAACCAGGCGGTCCAGCAGTGCGGGTAGGCGTCCACCAGCGTGTGCGCGAACGCGAACAGTTCGGCGCTGCGCTTCAGCTCCACCAGGCACGCCGCGCGCACCGCCGCGCTGCACCACGGGTCCACCGAGTCTGCCCACGAGAATACGACATTTTAATGTTTTTTTTTTTAATTTTATAGAACTGGTTCAAAGCTGAAAAACTGTGTTTTTAGTTTTCTTGTGCGATCATTATTTTTAAAATTATAAAATTATAAATAAAATGACAACGGGCTTGCGCCGCGCTACGATACGCCGTATCGCGCCGCATACGCCAGTACGTCACTAGCGCGATTATGTATGGAGCCCACACTAAATCGCGTTTAATATAATATTGTTAGCTTGTAGCTTTCATTTTCATGCCAAAATTTTGAATATTTTTTATTTGGAGGAGCATATTTCGGAACCAAAAACAGTTAAAGTTTTCTGTGTAAATTTTGTAACTAAAACTAATCAGTTATATTTGCTAAAATATGATACAAGTTGGCCTTTTGCAGTCAAATTACAGAACCACATGTGCTGTCGCAAGTAAATATTAAATAAATCAAAGTGGTATGAATCACCTGCACACATTACTTATACATACAAAGAATGTATAGTAAGAAACAATGTCATTTAGGTATTTCTGAATAATAAGCTTTAGATGCTACAAACTCATACAATGCATTCTTACCCAAGGCTTTCAGGGCTCCCACCCAGTCGCAGGAGGCCGCCAGGCGGCGCCCGCGGCACTGCGCCGCCTCCGCCATGCGCGACCGAGTCGCTTCTGCTTCTTGGATCACCTGGAAAAAAAGATTACTTATTTCTATTAACAATAACTTTTTTATTTAAATTAATCACACAGGTTACACGTTGCCGAAGTACCGTAAAAGACCTTAACTTCACCTCCAAAGTGTAAAACTGTCTCCAAAGTATAGCCACCGACAAATTTCCTAAAACATATGGAAGTTTAATGTCACGTTCGATACAAATTTTAGTAGAAATTTAGGCGAAGTTAGGCCTGACAGGCGAGATTAGGGTGTTTTACGGTAACATGCTAATTTTAATGTTTGTTGTAACTGTGTTTGCGAGTCTTTAAGGTATGACGTTGAGAAATAAATGAGTCTTATCTTATCCTATCTTATTTATCTAAGGGTATACCCTTATAGAGTTCGAAATAAATGATTAAATTGTTTATTTGCTGCTGCGCTGAGAATCAGGGCAGTGTTGGGCAGTTCGGTGTCACTCACAGGGTCCGCGGGCGGCGGCGGCGGCGCGTCGCGGCTGACGCGGTCGCGCAGGGCTCCGCGCAGCAGCGCGGCCTCCGCCGGGCCCAGCTGGCTGCTGATCGGCAGGGACTCGATCAGCTCCATCTCTGCAATGGTCACTGCAGTTGCAACTGGAGCCCGAAGGACTATTAACGCTCTTGCTAAAAATATATTGTTAATTTACCTCGACGTTTGGGCCATGTTTCAACGGACGTGGTAAATTAACAATGTATTTTTATCGCGTTATTTAAAGTCCTGATAACGTTATAAATATGTGTGAAAATCGCGAAATTTTAATAGTAGTTTATGCAATTGCTATATAATGAAAGGCCTTAAAACACGAATGTGGTTTTATGAAACG